>CM059189.1:46840793-47440793 GCA_030323885.1 Branchipolynoe longqiensis
TGTTGGGGGGGAGTGTGTGAAGTGTGAATGTGATTGGAGGTGCAGTGCGTGTGTTACAGTGCCCTGAGTCTGATAAAAGTGCCAACGTGAATGTGCAGTGAATGAAGGAGACCCTTTTTGTGGTGGGGCTCCCCCCCCTTCCCGCCCCCCCCCCCACCCCCTCCCTTTCCCTCCTCCCCCCCTCCCCCCCTCCCCCCCTCCCCCTCCCTCCCCCCTCCCTCCCCCCCCCCCCCCTCCCCCTCCCCCCCTCCCTCCCCCCTCCCCCCTCCTCCCCCCCCCCCTCCCCCTCCCTCCCCCCTCCTCCCTCCCCCCCCCTTCCTCCCCCCTCCGTACGCCGTGCCTCTTACCCCGGGTGCAGTCTTGACCCTCGTCCCCCCGGTTCGCTGCTTCACTAGTGAAACGGTGTAACACCACCGGAAAAAAGCGTGGCATCGTGTGCATGTGCCTATGTGTGCATATGCATGTATGCATGTGTGTGCACTCCGTGGTTGGTGGGTAACCTTCAACGCAATCCCACGACCCCCACCCTCCTCTTCCTCCTCCTCTTCCTCCTCCTCTTCCTCCTCAGCCTTCTTTTCCTCCTCAGCCTCCTCTTCCTCCTCTTCCTGCTCCTGCCTCTATGGACGTGAGAAGCAGGACAGGGGCACCCATACCATGGAGTGCTCTACAGGGTTGTTATACAGACTTTCACCTGAGTAGGCAGGGCCACACACTGGAGTGTACTCCAGAGTTGTAATACAGACGTTCACCTGAGGAGGCAGGGCCACACACTGGAGTGTACTCCAGGGTTGTAACACACGTTCACCTGAGTAGGAAGAGCCACACACTGGAGTGTACTCCAGGGTTGTAAAACAAGTTCACCTGAGTAGGAAGGGCCACACACTGGAGTGTACTCCAGGGTTGTAACACACGTTCACCTGAGTAGGAAGGGCCACACACTGGAGTATACTCCAGGGTTGTAACACACGTTCACCTGAGTAGGAGGGGCCACACACTGGAGTGTACTCAAGGGTTGTAATACAAGTTCACCTGAGTAGGCAGGGCCACACACTGGAGTGTACTCCAGGGTTGTAATACGCATGTTCACCTGAGTAGGCAGGGCCACACGCTGGAGTCCCTACTCCAGGGTTGTAACACACGTTCACCTGAGTAGGAGGGGGCCACACACTGGAGTGTACTCCAGGGTTGTAATACAAGTTCACCTGAGTAGGCAAGGCCACACACTGGAGTGTACTCCAGGGTTGTAACACACGTTCACCTTAGTATGTAGGGCCACACACTGGAGTGTACTCCAGGGTTGTAATACAAGTTCACCTGAGTAGACAGGGCCACACACTGGAGTGTATTCCAGGGATGTAATATAAGTTCACCTGAGTATGCAGGGCCACACACTGGAGTGTACTCCGGTGTTGTTATATACACGTTCACAAAGGTAGACAGGGGCACACACTGGAGTCTACTGCAGGGTTGTAATACACATGTT
This sequence comes from Branchipolynoe longqiensis, assembly GCA_030323885.1. NCBI lineage: Eukaryota > Metazoa > Annelida > Polychaeta > Phyllodocida > Polynoidae > Branchipolynoe > Branchipolynoe longqiensis. The sequence continues at coordinate 46,842,277 of CM059189.1, forward strand.
CACCTGAGTAGGCAGGGCCACACGCTGGAGTGTACTCCAGGGTTGTAACACATTTACCTGAGTAGGAAAGGCCGCACACTGGAGTGTACTCCAGGGTTGTAATACAAGTTCAGCTGAGTAGGCAGGGCCACACACTGGAGTGTACTCCGGGGTTGTTATATACACATTCACCAAGGTAGGCAGGGCCACACACTGGAGTGTACTCCAGGGTTGCAATACGCATGTTCACCTAGACAGGTAGGACACACACACTGGAGTGTTGTGATCCACAACGCTGTTGTTGTCGGTGGTACTGGTAGTGGTGTAACTTTGTGTGGTGTGTGGCTGCGGGTGGTGTGTGTGTCTTGGTGTGACTGTGTGTAGCGGGGATTGAATCGATGTGTGCGTGTGGTTGGGGGGGTGGGGGTGGGAGGGGGGCAGTGGTTGTTCGGGGAAGTTCGGATCGTGTGAACTCAGTGTCAGTCTGAGCCTCACTGTGGATGGGCGTGGAGCGTAGCCAAAAGGTGTGTGTGTGTCTGGGTGGGTGGGTGTTGGGTGGGTGTGGGTGTGGGTGTGAGTGTGGGTGTGTGTTGGGTGGGGTGGTGGGGGTGAATGAGTAACGTTGGTAACGTTCGGACAAGCGTCAGGGGTGCCGGGCCAACTCTCTGAGTCATTACAACAGTTTGAGGTCACCCTGGTACTATTAGTAGTAAGCCCTGGCCAGGCACCATCGCTTGTTTTTGGGGAGTTTTCAGTCGCATTGGTGCGCTGAAGGCTGCACATCTGCAGCACTGAATGGGCACCGCTGAAAGCAGTCCTATGTGGTCGGGAGTTGGCATCCGATGGGCAGTGGTCAGAGAAATTGGTGGGGGCGGGGGAGTGGAGGGGGGAGGAAGGAAAGCATGCTGTAAATGTTGTTGTTGGTTAGGGTTTTACGTCCTAGCAACACAAATTGGATACTAGTATGACTGAATAAGTGTAATGCATATATGAGTGGTTTCACTCACTTCTCTTTTTGTTTATGTCGTCTGTCTATGCTATCCAGTCTATTCCTTGTCTATTTCCAGCTGAATAGCTAGTTGAATGTACAATTGTGTGAATGGCATTGTCATTATGATTTATAGTACTGTAAAGCCATTGTCGCACCGTACCGGACTGAGTACCGGAACACCGGATAAAGAATGTTCTAGTCCGGTGTTGTCCGGTGAAGAAATCTATCGAAATGTATCGAAATGGAGTGTAAAATTGGGTTAATTGCCGCTGGACAACCGGATAAGTACCGTACATGTACCGTACATGTACCGGAAGAGAACCGGACGAGAACCGGACACGTAACGGATGTGTACCGGACAAACCGGTCACCACCGGATGTGTACCGGACATGTACGGATGGGTACCGGACATGTACCGGAAAAACCGGACACCAACCGGACACCTCAGTCCGGCGGTGTCCGGCAGAAGTTTTGAACACGCTCAAAACTTGTACCGGAGACCGCCGGACACCACCGGACACCGCCGGATGGTTACCGGATGGTACCCGAACATCGCCGTACACAACCGGACAGTGTCCGGTTCTCGTCCGTTTCCCCCAATCCGGTGCGGTGTGACAATGGCTTAAACAACAATATCTACTGCACTGTCACAATGATGTGTTTCATTGTCATAGTCACAGCATTGATACAATGATTTACAGTCCTGTTGTAATGATTCACAGTAAAGCCACTGTCACACATCACCGGATTGGAGGAAACGGAAAGAAACCGAACAAAGTCTGTTCATCGTCCGGTTTGTGTCTGTACAAGTTTTGAACATGCACAAAACTTGGAACGGCTGCCGCTGGATTGACGTCTATGGTTCTTGTCCGGTTTGAGTTTGTTTCGTCCGTTGGCCAGCTGTTCATGTCCGTTTCATGTCTGTTTCATGTCCGTTTCATGTCCGTTTCATGTCCGTTTCATGTCCGTTTCATGTCCGTTTCATGTCCGTTCGCCCAGTGGCCTTTTGGCACATTTTAATACATTTCGATACTTATGACGCCCGGACTAGACAATTCTGTCCGTTGCTCAATCCAATGATGTGTGACAGGGGCTTTATATCACGTCAGTGTTATTTATAATTTACACACCAATTTTCCAATATTCCAGACTACTGCCATAAACCCCTTACATAGCTAGTTCGAATGACAAAAGCTCTCTTCTACTGTGAACTTGGAAAACGATGCAGAAATCAAGGTGATCAGAGGAAAAGGTTCAAGAACTCCCTTAAAAGTTAAATACAATGTGAAGAAATGTAATGTCAACACTACAACCTGGGAAACAGTGGCCAAGGACAGGAGTTGATGGCGTGCTTCTATTCGCAAAGGCATAACACAGTTTGAAACTGATCATATAGCTCAAGCTAAACAAAGTGTCAGCAGAGAAAAGATCATCTCGATCATGTACCAGACTCTGACTGGAGCTACACAAACACATCCAACATGCCACGGCACATTCCAAGCACAAATTGGATGAGTTCACAACAAATGATGAGTTGCTGTCATTGTCACCTCTGATGAACAACCCAAAAAAACATAGCCAATGCAATATGGTTATACTGCTATACAATACCCATACATCACTATTAGTACAGGCTACATGATACACTATCCCACTGTAAGAATGTGTTCCAAGACTCGTAAAGCACCCAACCTGCCTTCAGTTTGGTTGAGAAGCTTGCAGCCATGACAAGACTAAATATATTCCCCTTTTGCTTTGTTTTTAAACACCCCAAAACAACACCTGATAATGCACAAAGTCGCCATACCTCTGTAGCTATATAAACAAAGAATCCTTTTTTTTACTCTCTCACAAGGCTGTCTAGGGTCATGGACAATGCTTGGATACTCTTCCAGAGTCTTCCACTCTCAACACAATAGGTCTATCCCGAGTTCCTCTCCGCTGGTTACTGAGGGGGAACTGAAGCTGTGACCTGGGGCATATGCAGGAGTCAGTGTTAGCGAGGCAAAACGGTGTTTGGCGGCTATTCCGGTTTAGCGGCGAAAAAATGGTATGCAAGAGTCAGTGTTAGGCTTAACACCAAAGGCTTAACCGGTGTTACCTTACCCCTAAAGAATATTAGGTTTAGCGAGTTTATTAGGCCCAAATCTATTCAATGCTGTCATATTTAACAGAATTACATACGCAATAAGTGAAATTTTATCAATTTAACCCTAAATTCGAAGCGTTATTAAGGCTACCGCCGCATTGGCGGCGATATTAATAGTTATATTTTCGAATCGACGAACGTAAAGTAAACAAATCGCCGCCGTTGCGACCGTCGCGTCAACGTCGACATCCATACTGGCCGACGTCTACACATTGGCGGCAATGTATTAGCGATTTGTTTACTTTACGCTCATCGATTCGAAAATATTAATATTAATATCGCCGCCATTACGGAGGCAGCGTTAATATTGCTTCGAATTTAGGGTTAATTTCCTCAAATTTCACTTATTGCGTATTTAATTCTGTTAAATATGATAGCATTTAATAGATATAAGCCTAAAATATGGCTACAGACGCAGAGGGATTTCCCAAATCTATAAATAAATTCACGTTTAGCTATAATGAAAGTGTTACGCGCTCCTGCATATGACTTGACACAGTTCCCGACGTCGGTGATAGCTAAACGGTAATAGGCTCTAACACGAAACGCCGCTAACCCTGACTCCTGCATATGGCCCCTGGCGTGCTTACACAAGCGGAAGTAGGGTGGTTCTCCCTCCAAATGCTATCTTCTTAATACATGTCTGACCCATACTTTAAAGGTATTTTAAACCTATAACCAGACGGGGTGGCTAAATGAGTTCCAGTGCCCGCTTCCCATATGCTAGGTCATAGCATATGAGATTTAACTCTGGCTGAGTCAAACCAATCATTTCAATGATATTTAGTTGCTATCCGATAGTTGTTGTTGTTTTACGTCCTAGCAACATCTAAGGTCATATCAGGACGAATACCGACTTGTGACAGTGCGCACTCATGGCGACTTTATAGTGCTGTCCCACTGGGAAACCAGGCCACCGGCACCATGACCTGGTATCCCACTCAGTCACATTATCCTGACACTGAGCACACCAGTCCTTGCCCTATCCTAATAATGCCGAGCACCTGGCTAGGAAGCGACAAGTATCAATTTTAAAGTCATTGGTTTGACTCGACTGGGACTCGAACCCACGACCCCACGATCTACCAGCACGGGAGACGGACGCTCTAACTCATTCGGCCATCCCGTCTGGTCTATCCGATAGTAGTGTAGGTTTATCAGTGGATGTTAGGAGAAGGCGGAATGGCCAGTGACAAATATGACACCCAGTTCAATCTCAGGGTTGGATCTGTAGTGGTCTGCCCTGACCTCCCAGGCAAGTAACCACATAGACAGGTAGGCGTGGGTAGTGTGGTGATATCAGGGAGCCTGGGTGGTGTAATGGTTAGCACACTGGCCCGGAATGCAAAGAGATGTGGGTTCGAGTCCCGCTCTAGGCGCAATATTTCCCATTTTCATCACCCCCCCATGACACTGGTTGCTGTGATCATGATCCTGTACAAGCTTTGCGCTGTATGGTTGGTGAACCTACTCTGTGTATGTATGTGTTAGTGCATTGCCTGTATGTATGTAATTGTAAGCATTAAAAGACTTACAATTCCAGGGGGATGAGTGTAGTGGTCTGCACTGACATCTCAGGCAAGTAACCACATAGACAGGTAGGCGTGGGTAGTGTGGTGATATCAGGGAGCCTGGGTGGTGTAATGGTTAGCACACTGGCCCGGAATGCAAAGAGATGTGGGTTCGAGTCCCGCTCTAGGCGCAATATTTCCCATTTTCATCACCCCCATGACAGATCCATAGCCGAGTGATTTTTATTTAAGTCTTCAAAAATATATACTTGTCATTACATTTCATAAGGGCTTCGCATTATTAGGATAAGTAAGTAAGGAAGTATGTAAGGAATGTAGTGATCAGTATCAGGATAAAACTGGGTGAACAGTAGATCATAGTACCAGTGGTACAGAACGCCAATGGGAAAGTACTATAAAGCAGCTACACATGCACAGCGTCACATATCTGCATCTGATGATCGCGGACACAAAACCCAAATCACTCACGCTAGCTGTTAACTTTCACACTGGGTGGTGGTCCCCCTCCCCACCATCTTATTTACACACAGCTACCAGCTGACTGTATGGTGGACCTATCTTACGGTTACACCCTCATCACACCAAACTAGTTCTCAAAACGGCCGACCATGTTCTAAAACGGGCTGTTGTCCAGGTAGAATGTGGTCGCAGAGACAATTTTGGGCACGGTCAAAGTTCTGGAGCACCATTCCGTTCTAGCCCATGCATTCCATTAGTAAAAAGACCGTAAAAGGTTGCTACTAGATCCATTCCATTCGCACACAGTTTGAGTCCATTCAGCAACATTTTCAAGAATATAGTGAGAACTAGTTTGGTGTGATGGGGGTATTAGACAGCGCCAACTGTTTGACACGCCTGGGGCCATATGCAGGAGTCAGTGTTAGCGGGGTTTGGTGTTAGAGCCTATTACCAGTTAGCTATCGCCGACATCGCGGACTGTGTCAAGTCGTATGCAGGAGCGCGTAACACTTTCATTATAGCTAAACGTGAATTTATTTATAGATTTAGGAAATCCCTCTGCGTCTGTAGCGATATATTAGGCTTAAATATATTAAATGCGATCATATTTAACAGAATTAAATACGTAATAAGTGAAATTTGAGGAAATTAACCCTAAATTCAAAGCAATATTAATGCTGCCGCCGTAACGGCGGCGATATTAATATTTATATGTTCGAATCGACGAGCATAAAGTAAACAAATCGCCGCAGCTGCCGCATCGACGTCGCTTTCCATACTGGCAGCGGCGGTGATTTGTTTACTTTACGTTCGTCGATTTGAACATATAAATATTAATATCGCCACTGTTGCAGCACCAGCATTAATATTGCTTCGAATTTAGGGTTAATTTGAATAAATTTCACTTATTGCGTATATAATTCTGTTAAATATGATAGCATTTAATAGATTTAGACATAACCTTACGCTAACACCGCCCGTAAACATCATATGAAACGGGGTTAGTGTCGTAGACATTAAACGCGCGGTGTTAGGCCTATCACTGACTCATGCATACCGACTTTTCGGCGCTAAATCAGAAATCCAGTCTAAACGCGTTTTGGCTCGATAACACCGCTTCCTGCATATGGCCCCAGGTGTCCATGGGGACACAGCATGACCAATGACGTCTTATTAAGTCTTGTCAATTACTAAATTGAGGCTGGTGATACTCTAACCGGAAAAGTACTTACTTTTCTTATTCTTTGTTTTGTTTCTTTTCTGTTTACAGTCCCCTCCCGGGTCGAACAGGAGGTGAGTTGGGGGGACAGAGAGCAAGAGCGAACGAGAGAGAACGAGAGAGAGTGAGCGAGCGAGAGCGAACAATTAAGAGACCAAGCGAGGGAGAGCGAGTCGAGCGAATGAGAGAGTGAGTGAGCAAGCGCGGAAGCGAGATTGAGAGTGAGAATGAGAGTGAGAGGGCGAGGAAGAATGAGAGCGTGAGGGAGAGTGAGAGAGCAAGAGAGAAGGAGAGAGTGAGGGAGCGAGAAAGCGAGAGAGCAGGAAAATGCAGAGCGAGAGAGCAAAACAGCGAGAAAGCAAGAGAGTGAAAGAGCGAGGGACAAGGACAGTGCACGGAAGTGAGAAAGTGAGATAGCAGGAAAGCGAGAGCGCGAGAGTGAAAATGAGCGAGCGAGAGAGTGAAGGAGAAAAATGGAGAGCGAGAGAGTGGAACAGACAGTGACAGCAAAAGAGACAGCAAGAGCAAAGGAGAGAGCGAGCGAGTGAGAGCAAGAGAGAGGCAGAGAGGGAGATAGCGAGCAAGTGCGAGAGCAAGTGTGCGACGGGGGGGGGGGGGGGGGGGGGGGGGAGGGGGCGAGTGCATGCTGCGATATCAATAGACTACATCACCATTCAATAGTGGCGCGGTGCATTGTGGGATGCATGGAAGAAAAACAAACCCGTGAGAAGCACATGGCACATGCTAATACACTGGGTGCAGCTAAAAAATATATATAATAAATTAAGATATTAATCTTTTATCCAGCATTGCATTTACATCAATATAATCAGCACATCTTATGCCATGTGCATTTAGATTTTGAGAAATCTGGGCACTCAGACTAGTGTTAGAACCATAGCCAGAGTCACTTTTACTTATTTTATTCATGTATTTATTTATATCCTATGGTTAATGATATGTAGAACTAGAAAATTAGTAGGGTTAATCATATATTGGTTATATATTTCTCTGAAACAAGTGTCTGTTGAGACATTTGGCATTTTAATATTTAGAACAAGAATTAATAATAGTGATGTGGATATCAGCCTTAGAGTGACTGATTGTTTTGTATGTTTCTAAGCTCAAAATGTTTAACTGTGGCTAGTTTTGTCTTAGTTATATTCATCAGATCATTATATTGCATGTTTGCATACATGTTTATTACAAATTTTTATGTATTTCAATTAATTTTGAATAAAATGGAAGTTTTGCCATACACGTATCGGCAAACTCAATGGCCGTACACATTTGCTTTGCTGCCAACGCCGTTTTCAGCGCATGCGCAGTCGGAACGGCGATCTCGTCTATTAGGAAGCCTTCAGAGCGGGTCACGTGGGACGTCACGTGGTGATCTATGACCTCGGTACGTGCCACATGCGTTAGTTCGACTTGATCCGGTGTGTTTTGCTTGCAGCTCAACTCAGAGAAACACCAAAAGATGTCGGTGAACTGCAGCCATCAAAAAGTTGGTTTCCACCCACACACCCACAAAAAAAATCAATAATTTCTCTATGTTAGGTGGTTGGTGCACATGTAAGTTTTCACACCCAGTCCGCTTGAATTCAGGGACTGTTTGTCGCCATTGCGTTGGAGTTTTTACTGCTTGGATTTTATTTTTGGGGTGAAAATTGTTGGCTGGTGATAAGATATGTCGTAGCGTAGACGTAAATAATAATGTCATGTACACTGGGTACATACACGCATACATAAACACATATGCATGTCCATATATAAATATATATAGAGAGAGAGATATATATATATATTGCTTGTAGCTCACTTCAGAGAAATATCCAAATATGTTGATGAACAAAATGTTGCTCAACTCAAAAAGAAATCTACATTTGCTTCAAAGCCAGCTGGATGTGTGTGAATAACATTATATATATATATATATATATATACATGTATGCATGTATGTATGTATGTATATATGTATATATGTATATATGTGTATATGTATATATATAGGTATATATATAGGTATATATAGATATATATATACAATCACACATGCCATGGATTTGATCATCAAGTGCTAGCTGGCTCTAAAATGTTCATTCCTGGAATGAACACAGACTTTACTGAAGATTGCAGTTGCAATCTCATAGTTTGACGTTTCTTCCTTTATTTTGAAATATATACACTATCACGTTGATTATTATAATATACTTTAGTTTACTTTGAAGGACCTTATATTTTAAATGGTTAATTTTGGATATATCTGAGGAGCAAATGTGCCGAGTTAATTTAGGTATGCATGTCAAAATTCCGACACCATTGTCTTCAGGGGGAAAAATGTTCTATTAGATTGACTTAGTATTGCAGCAAGCAATAAATCCTTAATGAATGTACCGGTATCTAAATTGGGATAGCCGATGTTAAAGCAACGGACAGAATTGTCTAGTCCGGGCGTCATAAGTATCAAAATGTATTAAAATTGTCAAAATGTTGTGATATCGGGTCAAAGGCCGCTGGACGAACGGACATGAAACGGACATGGAATGGACATGAACGGATAGCCAGTGGATGGTAAGCAGACTAAACGGACTCAAACCGGACAAAAAACGTAGATGTCAATCCGGCGGCATCCATTCCAAGTTGTGTGCATGTTCAAAACTTGTACGGACACAAACCATACTATTAACGGACTTTGTTCGGTTTCTTTCCATTTCCTCCAATCCGGTGATGTGTGACAGCCACTTTGCCTTTTGTGCTGGGGAGTTGCTAAACAAACAAACAAACAAAATTGGATTTATCAGATAAAATCTCAGTGAGTGTATTGGTTTTTGACAAATATGTGTTTTCATTGGACTATGCTTTAATACCTTCTGAGTTAGAACTCACAATGTGCCAGCTTTGATGTCATACCAAAGGTGATAATATACACATTAGCATATAGCTATAGTCAAAACAATAAACACCTAACAAAACCACAAAGGGTTACTAGAGCAAATAATGCGCCACTACTAAAGCAGACCAGAAGCCAAATAAAAGCTCATCAGAAGCCAAATAAAAGCTCATCAGAGAAGCACGCTGGAAATGGCTGCCAAGCGGTAAAGGAACGACAAATTCCTGACCTAAAAACTTCCAAAAAATATCTGTGCAAAATAAGGTTAGGAAACCCCCATTAAGCTGCACCGCAAAGGGGCATGTGATATGTCACGGCCCACCAGCGGGATGCCCAATGGAAGGTAACTATGCCAAAAATAGCCAGATAACACACCACACAGCTACATACAAGCCTATGATATGTAAATAGGAGTAGGCTAGTCTAGTAATAAGAGTAGAACAAAATAAAATATATATATGCCAAGAAAATGTTTTAAAACTAACATAGGTTACTAACCATACCAACCAATTATCTATCTCCTACTGAAATGTAGGCAATCAAATAACTTATCAGCAGCTACTGTGTGGTAAGATAACACCAACACTACAACTGGCCAGCATTGAAAACAAGCCTGGGTACCCGGCTTATATGCTATGGACAGTTAAATACAGCCTCAGTAAAAAAAAAAAAATATATATATATATATATATATATATATACATAGTATTGTAGAATCTTTGGGATTCCAGGGAGGGAAAGAAATCAGTGGAATTTCACAGATTATATTTGTCAACATAGGCTTTGTGATATTTCCTCTGAGAACTCTACTTGCAGTGAATTGCTTCTATGTAGCCCTTCTCTATAAGCCCATACGTCTAAACTTTTTATTTTATTTGCTAGAAAAAACCTGTCCAACTGTGTATTGTAATCGATGGCCTTCATTATTCTAATATCTGAGGAAGGCCATGAGTACTGTAGGACTTCAATTGTCCCAACTTGAACACCGTACTCCTTGGAATGATTAGGCCATAAACATAATTTAGACAATATTATGTTTAAAGCGCCTGTCACACCTTACCGGATAGATACAAGATTCACCCTGTACTGCTGCAGTAGGGGTGCAAACCAACCCTATGTAAAAGCTGTCGAAAAAACGGGTCAATGATTTGAGAGCCTAATTTCACAATCTAAGAAGCAACATTTATTCTTTACATATGTCTTATTGATAGCCCGCTACCTTTGTGTTGAAAAATATAATATAATATCTAGTTTAATCAGATTTAAAAGTGAAATCGACGGCGTTCTCTGGCCGCCATCTTGTCTTTTTGCATTCTCTCTCATTCACCAACTCTGTACTGATATAAGTAACCATTTGACACTGGTGCCAGGCATTCTACTTGTTGTTCCATACTAACGCTATTTTCGCCCGTATTTATATAAGGCTGGTCTTCACCTGTGTACTACAAGTACAAGTACCGGGTGAATCTTTTATCTACTTACCTGATTGAGTACCGGACACCACCGGACAAAGAATTTTCTAGTCTGGGGCTGTCCGGTACACAAAATGTAGCGAAATGTAGCGAAATGGAGCATAATTGGGTCAAAGGCTGCCGGACGAAACGAACACCGACATGTACCGGACGAGAACCGGACAAGAACCGGACATCAACCGGACATCAACCGGACAACTACCGGACTGTTTTATGACACGGAAGTAAAACAACAACAAACAAACAAAAAAACTGTTGTATGTCCTCCCAACGTGTTCGGTCATAGCAGGATGGTACAAACACAGTAGTGTGAGTGATATAACAAACAACAATATTGAGTTAAAAACAGTCAGAATGTAGAACATACATAGGCATTTATTGATTATTTATGTCAGGTTACAATTATTTGCAATATCACTCATTATCAGAGTGCTTTTGGCCACCATCAACTATACACAATGTCACCACAGTCCTTATTATGCCTCATCCATTAGTTTGTTGCTGTACATCCTAGCAACATCTATGGTCATATCAGGAAGGTATAAACACAGTAGTTACAACAACAGTACTGAGTTAAAAAACAGTCAGAACATAGAAGCTACATAGGCATTTATGGTGATGTTCTCGCCACCGGACAATTCCGGAAGCAAACCGTACACGTACCGATGGGTACCGGACATGAACCGGACAAACCGGACACCAACTGGACACCAATCAGACGCATCAGTCCGGCGGTTTCCGGTAGAAGTTTTGTACATGTTCAAAACTTGTATCGGACATGGCCGGACACCACCGGACACTGCCGGATGGGTACCGGACATGTACCGGACATTGCCGTATTTCACCAGACAGTGTCCGGTTCATGCCGGGTTCCCCAGTCCGGTAAGGTTTGACTGGGCCTTAAGCGATACAAACGGTGAATCACCATACTCGATCACGATAAATAGGAAAGATTAAAGTTGTGCTGCACATTAAATCCACAGCCCCTTTAAATATCATATATACCGCTGGACTGACGTGTCTGGTTGGTGTCCCGTTGGTGTCCGGTTTGTCCGGTTCATGTCCGGTACCCATCCGTACGTGTCCAGTTTGCTTCCGGAATTGTCCGGTGGCGAGAACATCACCATAAATGCCTATGTAGCTTCTACGTTCTGACTGTTTTTAAACGCAGTACTGTTGTTGCAGAAGGTTGGGAGTTCCAAATCTGGTCAAGTAAAACCGGTGACTTACAAAATTGATTCTTGTCACTATCTAGCCTGGTGCTTGGCATTACTAGGATAGGGCAAGGACTGGTTACCTCACTATCAGGATAATTTGATTGAATGGGATATTCGGTCGTGGTGCTGGCAGCTTGGTATCCCAGTGGACAGCACTATAATGTAACCCTAAATGCACCTTGTCACAAGTCGTTGACATGACCTTATATGTTGTTAGGATGTAAAACTCCAACAACAAACAAATGTCATATATATATATATATATATATATATATATATACAATTACCATAAAATATAGATAGACGACTGGAAAAACTTGTTGACAAAATATGTGCTATATAATTTATTATGTGAATATAAATAAAGAATAGTCCCTAATGTTGTCAGTGCTCCTTCTGGGCACCTCTCACTTCCCATCATGCATTATTCTCAGCAGCCCCCCCCCCTTGTAACCGGGCACGCTCTGCTTCCCCTTTCCTAGGATCCGACTCCAACGGTCTCCCAGCTCTCACTTCTCTAGTGGGAATATATTATTAGTCCAGTGAACAAGCTTTAAACCCAGCCAGCTGTGGTGGTTAATGGGTAACACTAACAGTCACAATTCACAGATGATGCACCGTGGTTGCAGAAGGAACTAAACTTTAAAGATATAGTCATATACAAATAATAAGTGCATTACCCAATGGCTATAACACCTGGAAATGATTGTTTGTTTGTTGTTGTTTTTATGTCCTAGCAACATCTAAGGTCATATCAGGACGGGTATCGACTTGTGACAGTATGCACTCATGGCGATTTTATAGTGCTGCCCCACTGGGAAATCAGGCCGCCGGCACCATGACCCGATATCCCACTCAGTCACATTATCCTGACACCAAGCTAACCAGCCCTTGCCCTATCCTAATAATGCCAAGCACCGGGCTAGGAAGCGACAAGTATCAATTTTTAAGTCATTGGTTTGACTCGACCGGGAACTGAACTCGCGAACTCCCGATCTTCCGCATGCGAGGCCTGTGCTCTACCCACTCGGCCACCGCGCCCGGTCACACAAGGAAATGAAGAACGGATTGCGGTCGCGTCCTTGTGTATATTCCCATACTGTATTACAGAGCAAACCCACGCATACAATGAGACCCCGTTAAAACGCACTGCAATTAAACACGAATTCTCACATAACCATACGATTCATTGGACTCCTTCACTCAAAGGTAATTCAATGAACTGAACCCGTTTAGCGCCACGCGGCTGTTTTCGCAGTGACATTTTATGGACACCAAAGATTGCATTGTGCATGTTAACATAACATGTTTAATTTGCGGGTGGAGGCAGGGGAGAGGCAGGGGAGGGGCAGGGCCCCACCGATCGCCCCGACCAGACCCCACCTATCGAATACGAACGAACTAACCCGACCCCAGTGGCGCCACCTACCAGGAGCGGTGGAACCACCCTGCCCAGTTACAGGAGGAGTCGAATCAAAACTCCCGCCAAAAACACCACATGACCGGATTCGAACCTAACCGCCTCCATGGCCACAACTCCTCCAGCAGCCAACCGGACTACACCACCACCATTTTCTTCACCCACCCACCCACCCACACCTCAAGTAACATGAGGAGGGGTGGAGGGCTGAGAGTTCGGTCTCCGGCCCACTCTACATCATAACGAGAATCCCGAGGGAACACCCCCACCATCTGGACTGACACCCTGAACCTGTACCAAAAAGCTAATCATTGTGAATCGAGTAACAAATAAAGACCATTGTATACCACCTCTGCCTCCGCCTCTGTGAATTATACTGAATGGGGTTTCACTATATATGCAGATCAGTGCTAACCGGTATGGTATAACACTATTTTATTCACTTTCCCAACCTAGCCAATAGGAAGACAGCAAACAATTCTCGACACCCTCCATACATGGGAGATCTAACCAGAACAGTTAACATCTATTCAATTTATTATCCTATATTTATCGGAATATCTTACAAAGGTAAATATATATTTAGTTTACATTATAATGAATCCAAAGAGCACTGATTCATTTGGTGCTGCAGGTTTAGGAACATATGTAGAGTGCCAAACGTGGTTTTACTACACATGTACATACTATAATGTATATTATATATATATACATTATAGTATGTACATGTGTAGTAAAACCACGTTTGGCACTCTACATATATATATATATATATATATATATATAATCAGATAACAGTTATAGGGGTATTTACATAATAATATATATATATAAAACTTCCGAGCTAGCGGAGTGAGAAGCCCTGCGAATGGGGGGGGGGGGGGGGTGGTAGAGTGAAGCATGCCGGTACCCCCCCCCCCCTCAAAAAAAGAATTGGTGATCGTCCCCACCAGTACCTGAAAATTCGCCCGCCCGCCCCTGATTTTTAAGTCTTTTAAAAACAAGTTGTAGCTATTATAAATGTGTTGGGCTAGCAGCAATTCAATTTTTGTAAGCACAAAATTGAAACTTCAGGAACTGTATGATATAATATATTTCTAAATGAGGATACAGCATTCATTGTTTGACTGAAAACAGTGTGATGTGTAGGCCTACATGGGTTACCTGTAATCTTTTTATCAGTCTAGGGTGGTCCAATATATATATATTTTTTTTAATACTGACAAAAAATCTTTTAAAATAAAAACCGGCCGCCTGACCCTGATTTGTGTGATCAAAAGGACGATCACCAACTTTTTTTTATTTAGCCTAAGAAGATTTCTATAAAAGGGTTTTCTTGATATGGGGTTAACACTTATCAAAAGCGGGAATGTCGCCTTCAATGAAAGAGCTTAGAGAGTTTTACGTTGTTTGCCTCTATTGCTTTATTGTTTGCCTTTTCCGTTAACATGTCTTTGTATTTTTTGTTTGTTTCTTCGTTTGTTCTGATTGTTTTTAGTGGGTTTTTTCCATGTGGACAGAAAGTTAAAGACATATTGGGGACGGAAGAATATTTTCGGGAACGGCGTTCCATCACTTCTGTTAATTCTTGGGAGTATGATTTAATCTTTGGCTTGACATTGCTTGCTTAGTGTTTCTTTGCTGTGGTTTTTCGTCCTAGCAACATCTGAACAATGCACGTGAGCTGACTTAGATACGGCGTCACTTGGGATTATTAGATCTAATCAAAATGTGGTTGAACTGCTTATTATTACTAAACCATTCTAGAGCTGGACATATTTATCTGAGTCTCCATTATCAGTTATCATAATAATTTAAGGGGAGGGGGGGGGGGGTCTGGGTGACGATGTAAGCCGTTCCAATCAGGCATTGAAAGCGATGTTTAAAAAGGATGTTGTGGGGTCTAATGTCTCCATTTTCGCTTCATAATCGACATTTGTAAATAATTGAATCGTAGGTCGGGGTGGAAAAATATCTACATGGGTGTCACTACGAAAGTATAATTTAATTAAGTTGTTAAAGTTGCATAGTCCCATGAAATATGAAAATTTCAAAACCAAAACAATTATCTCGATTTGATTTTTACATATCAAACTTAGATACCGATGCACTTATTGAACATTTGATTCTGCATAGAAGGGAATAAATACTGAGTCAATTTAATAGACCATGTTACTGTAGAAGTCTATGGTGTCAGAGTTTTGGCAAGCTTGCCAAAACTAATTTTCCATGTTTGCACTCAAAATATCTCAAATGTTTACCATTTAAAATACAAGTAACTATAAACTAATGTAAAGTAGGTACTAGTGATCGATCTAATATATTTATCTCAGAAGAAAATATAGAAACTCAAAACCATCGGACTATGCAACTTTAAGGTGTTCCGGTGCGGCACTGTGCAAATGTTGGACTGTGAAATGGTCACCCGGTGGCCGTTGCAAGTAGTGATATCATGTAGTACCCACTAGTCAGTCGGAAGTATGCGGCAACGATTATAATATGGCTTAGTCTTTTCTGCAAGTATGTGTTAAGCGCCTGTCACACCTTACCGGATTGAGCAACAGACATAACCGGACAAAGAATTTTCTAGTCCGGTGGTGTTCGGTATCAAAATGTACTGAAATGTACTTAAATGTGTTGAAATGTTGCAAGGGCTGCCAGATGAAACGGACGCTAAATGGACAAGGAATGTACATTAACAAATATCCACCGGACGACAACCGGACGATAACCGGACAACACCGGACGACACTGTATGTAACTGGACTAGCAACGGTGAACCGACGGGCGAAAACCGAATGTCAAATGGACAGACCGAACAACGGATACGTACCAGACTCTTAACGGACACGCTGAAAAGATATAAAAAACTGACGGACCGAATTCCCGCAACACCATCAATGGACTATTCAGGAAGCAAACCGGAGACGTAACGGATGGGTACCAGACATGAAATGGACAAAACGGACTAAACAGACTTAAAATGGACATCAACTGTACACATCAGTCCGCCGGTGTCCGGTACAAGTTTTGTGCATGTTCAAAACTTGCCACCGTACACACCGGACACCACCGGACATAGAAGGGACACGCCGGATGCGTACCATATATAAAATGGACATTGACGTATTTCACCATACAGTGTCCGTTTTCTATCCGGTACCCCAATCCGGTGATGTGTGACAGAGCCTTTACAGGTGTGTACCTAGATACTCCCGCAGCCCTGACCCTGTGACAGGACATCCGTTTTGTGCATGTTCAAAACTTGTACGGACAAAAAAAGGACTTTGTTCGGTTTCTGTCCGTTTCCCCCAATCCGGTGGGGTGTGACAGGGCCTTTATCTATGGTGCATCCTACCTGAGTATCTACAACAATGGTGGGGGCGACTTCGGTGAAGAGAATTCCCACGCTTTTACACGCTGTTTGATTAATTGTTGGGGGGATTTACGTCCTAACAACATCTAAGTTCATATTATGAGGATGGGTACCGACTGGCGACAGTGCGCACCGATGGCGACGTTATCTCTACACGGCCCGCTGGTAACATGTCAGCCGTGACTGTCTCACACAATGGGAGGGCGTTCCCCTTTCAACGACCAAACGAATTAAAGTGAATGGAAACTGAACACACACACACAAACACGAAAGAAACGCCGATAATAGTATAGTATCCCCCCATTATCCATAGCTTTTTTTTGTATTTGTGTAAATTGCTCAGCCCTGTTCGGCTCACAAATACTTTTGTCTGGGTCTGTCATCTCCCTCTTTCCGGATCCTGCATTTGATTGTGTACAATTGGCAGCCGAGCTCTATCAGGTAGTGTGTGTTTAACGGTCTGTGTATATATACATTAAAGTTGCAGTGTCCGATGCTTTTGAGTTTGTGTCATTTTTCTGAGATAAACATATTAAATTGATTGTTATAATTTACCTTACTTCATTTCGAAGGAGTTTTTATTTTAAATGGCTAACTTTCGAAATATTTGAATTGTAGATATGCTTCATTAGTTTTGGCAAGCACGCCAAAACTCTGAGTCTGACACTATAGGCTTCTGCAGTAACGGATTATATTAAACTACAGGACGGAGGTCGTGGGTTTGAACCCCGACCAAGTAAAACCAATGATTTGTCAAATGCATACTTCATATTAATGTTGAGCGCCAGGCTAGTAAGTGGCAAGTATAATAATAATAAAATATTTATTTCCACATGATCAATGTACACACAAGTTGATATTTATATCAGTAATTTTTTCACATTAAAAAGGAGAAAGCAGAAGTAAAATACTTATGAGGTGCTTTCCCCATTTAAAAGTAACACATATACATTACTTATTTCATAGAAATAATAAATAGAAAAATATAAGTAAAAAGCATATCAACATTACCCTCAATACTGTAAATTACATCTCAATATTTATGCACTAGACTACTATGTATTTTCCCTCTGGTAAAGCTTAAGGATTTTCTTTTTATACATTCGTTGAAACATATAGATGTTTTTTGAACATTTAATATTATCATCGAGTGAATTCCATATTTTTATACCCCATATAGATAGATACACATTGAGACTTTAAAGTTGTTCTTGCAAATACTTGTCTTAGATTGTTACTCTGCCTTGTATCATGGCTAATATCTGAACTTATTTTGAATAAAGACTGTAGATTTTTGTTGGCAGTAGCCCTTTGTTTGCATTGTAAATTATCACACTAGATTAGATATTAATTGTGTAAGTCATTGGTTTGCCGCGACCGGGAATCGAACTCCATCCAGATCTCCCACATGAAATGCCTGCGCTCTACCAAGTCGGTCACCGCGCCCTGTTTTCAATACGCAATACAGTATAACCCCGTTAAACCAAACTTGAAGGGACCCTAGAAATTTGTTTGGATTAACCGATCGTTTGGTTTAACCGAGCTTGGTTTAACAGGGCTAAACTGTACCTGCTTTCACTAATTGTGTTTACAACTAATATCACCTCCAAAGGTTTCTCACCACCAGCCGAACATGGGTTTGTTCAAAGCAGTTTAATTTGAACAAATTTCTCCTGATTCCAAAATAACTCAGGCGTGTACAACAAGCACTCATGTGTGATGTAGTTTACCTTTGACTGTCCACGGATGTAATGGATGTACTGTGACAGTGTCACTTTGTGTGATCCATCGCCTGGCTGCTTTATGGGATATAGGGTAAGGCCCTTTGTGTAAAAGCCCAGTCCGCAACCAACAGATTTTGCAACCTCAGAACTGTATAATCTGGCGAGAGCATCAAATTTTCGAAACCAAAACACTTAACTAGATTTGATCCTACATATCCAACTTAAGGCCCTGTCACACTACGACGTAACGATGTTAGCATAGGGAGAACGTGAAGAACGTTGAACTTCTCGGCGTAGTATGCAAATTTGGGCACAAGTTGAACGTGGATGCAGCGTAGTTGACGAGAGCGTAACGTCGGTAAAGCATTATGATACCGTCATTCAAGGAGAGAGGACAACATCATTACGCTCACGGAATGTTATGAACGTTATTCGATCGCCAGAACCAGGTTACGTGATGTTACATATGTCATGACATGGTGGCTAAACATTGAACGTATGTTGAACGTACGTTTTCCTGACGTTCTCCTGACATTCTCCTGACGTTCCCATTATGCCACGTGGACGTTTCCACCGGGTTTAATGTAGGTCAATGTAGTGGAACGTAGTTAAACGTAGTGAGCAGCGTTTGACTAACGTCCGTTTAACGTCATTGACGTTCGCCGAATGTGTACAGAATGTACGGCAAACGTAAACCCTTACATTCAAGTTACGTCAAAAGTTTTGAACAGGTTCAAAACTTTGACACGCGCCGACGTAATATGACGTAGCTCAATGTCAGTCTAACGTCATTCTGACGTCATCATAACGTAACCCAATGTACGTCAACGTAATGACGAAACGTGATCACGTCAGGCTTACGTTTGCTCGTTACGTCATAGTGTGACAGGGGTATAAGATACCAGTGCACTTATTAAGGTACCATGACCCGATATCCCACACAGTCACATTATCCTGATACTGAGCTAACCAGTCCTTGTCTGATCCTATTAATACCAAGCGCCGGGCTAAGTAGCGACAAGTATAAAGTCATTGATTTGGCTCGGCCGGAAACCTGCGCTCGACTGATTCGGCCACTGCGTCGGGTCTACAGACTTATCTACATTTAGGAGAAATTAATGTGGACTGCGAAGATCAGTGTTGTTTTCCTTTGGCCAATACAGAGGCCATCAGGCCACAAGTCGCATATCGGATAAGAACTGTTCATTGCTGTTTCCTATTTGTGTTCTTGATGCGGGGTGCGGGAGCATTGGTGGGTGTGGGTCTGGGTGTGGGTGTGGTGGGTGGTGGGTGGGTGAGTGGCGGGGCAGGGGGGGGGGGGGGGGGTCTGGGGGAGGGGGGGCCTATGGGGGTGCAGGTAGATTGGAGCACATACGGGTCACAGAGGCACGTTCCCACGTTGACGCCGTGAGGTCGAGTGGAACATAATGCAAGGTTTATGTGAAGTCCAAATGGAACACAGCCAAAGCTGTTCTCATCACGCAAATTAAGTGCACTTTGATATATGATGTGAATCTCCGGATATTGCCCTATACATCGAGGGATTCCAATGTAATATTACGCATTATGTCTATCTAGCCTGGCGTTGGGCAATTGTTCATGTTGGTCGGAAACATGGGTAATTTGGGCATGACAAGGAACCGACCCCTCTACCCACCGATCACCCCCCCCCCCCTTGCTACACCCACGCTACCTACCCTTTAACCCAGACACCCTCACCATTTCCGGTTGGCGATTTGCAACTCAGTCGAATAACACTGGACGGCGTCACCATCACTCACTGCCAACTGGTGAGAACTCACTGAACCCGAGTCGACTTCCGGTTTGCTCAAACCCTCCATCCCCACTTCTCAACCATATTATTTTACCTCAATCTTACATTGACCTCCTGACCTTCATCACCATACCTTAACCACCTATTGCCCTCATTAGCTTTCCTCTCTTCACTCCTACCATCTCAACCATTTGACCTCCCTCCCCTCTCTATTGACTTCGATGTGAACTTTGACCTCATTCCTTTCCTTCACCTTCACATAATTGTTTGACCTCTGACCTCTGTAACTGTATTTACTTCACTCTTGTTCATTTGATACCAATTTATTGTTAATAACTTTCATACTATGAGTTCCTTGTTGCGTTATCAAATAACTAGGATAGGGCAAGGCGCCATGGAATGAGGAAGATCAATTGTCCACAATTGATCTTCATTCTGCTTAATCAATGAATATGAATAGCACACAAAGTGAGGTCTTAAAGTGCATGACACAACACTATGGGTATGTTGCATAATTATAATTCTGTACCGATTTGTCAAATATCCTCCCAAGCAAAGATATTAATTATATTCGCATAGCATTTTTGCAAGTTTTATATACATTTTTTAGACAAGGTTGAATAATTAGTGATTTGTAAATATTGTGTGCGCATTATTTAATTATTATGCTGCTTTTTCTTAAATATTATTTGTTGTGAAGGGAAACCACGGAAAATCGTTTATAAAAACTGGATCTGTTGATTGTGGGGTCATGTTCAAAATGCTTGCATTTGCATTAAAATATTGCACAGGCTCGTAGCCAAATGTAATGAATGGCAGTTCGAAAGATGGAGAGAGAACAAAGGCCTTGGTTTTTTTTGTGGATGACTTTTTCATCAGAATGCTGGTAGAACAAAGGGTTATAGTCTTGTGGTCAGCGCAACACAGTGCCATTAGAGTGCACACATAAGGAAGAAAATGGGAGTAGGCTAAATTATCCTGTTTTGGAAATTAATGTTCAAGCAGCAAAGTCTGGTAAAAGGATCACATTTTGTTGACGCAAACATTTGGCTAGATTTGATTCTACATATCTCACATAGCTACTGGTGCACTTAAATTGCCTGTCATACTATGCCGGATTGAGCAACGGACAGAATCGTCTAGTCCGGGGGTGATAAGTATCAAAATGTATTAAAATGTGTCAAAGTGTTGCGACATTGGATCAAAGGCTGCCAGACGAACGGACATGAAACGGACATGAAATGGACATGAAACGGACATGAAATGGACATGAAACGGATATGAAACGGACATGAATGGATAGCCAACAGACGAAACAAACTCAAACTGGACAAGAACCATAGACATCAATCCAGCGACATCCGTTCCTAGTTTTGTGCATGTTCAAAACTTGTACGGACACAAACCGGACTTTGTTCGGTTTCTTTCCGTTTCCCCCAATCCGGTGATGTGTGACAGGGCCTTTAGATGCATGTGTTGTTGGATACTGGCGTGGAGGTGATGACAATTGAAAATATTGCGCTTAGAGCAGGTTTACGAATCCACACTTCTTGCCATTCCAGAGTTAACATGCTGACCATTACACTGCTTAGGTTCCGTGATGCAATCACCCTATCCTCACTTAGTATATGTGGATCCTTGCCTGAGAGGTCTGTGCACAGTACGACATTTATATACGTCCAACCAATGCTTTTACATAGACATACACAAGGTAGATTCAACAACTATACAACATGTAACTTGTACCGGAAGTTGTTCATATTGTCGTGGGGGATGATGAAAATGGGAAATATTACGCCTAGAGCGGTATCACCTATATTACAATATCACCTATATTACAATATAGATTTCATATCTCTTTGTTCGACATACCACTCATTTAAATATTCATCCATGCATCTGACCTAATTTCTAACCAACCCCACTTTTACTACATTTGTGATGTTTTAAGACTATTCTGAGAGAAAATGTAAATCGGTCCAGTTAACACAGGGCATAAGCCCGGTGTGGGTGAATCGGGCCAGGTGGCGCCATGCATTAGCCATTGTGAGTCAACAGGTTGTGGAGCTTGTTCCCATATCAGGGGCAGTAATGGCGGTATGCCAGCCCCCAGCAAGGCCCAGCGCACAAAATGCTCTGTGTTTATTTATTCAATTAAACTCGCCATCAACTATAAGGACTCTTGGCCAAGGCATCCGTCCTTTTCGCCTTGAATAGGCAATTCATATGTAATGTATAACTTATTATGCGAATATAAATATAAAATAAAATCGCTCCTCTCATTTACTCCGCGCCTGCTTTGTCTGCCATCTATGTAGCTAATACCTACACTGGTGGTGGCGCCACCGTCGGTTTACTACACTATCCATTACTGAGCCGCGTTCTCACTCATTGCTGACATTTATTAAGAATTTATTTGAGCGAGGCCAGAGAATTGCCAGAGAATGCATGACTCAACCCCCGTTTCTTGTCCGATGTCCTTTTTAAGCTGCAGAGTCCAATGATACATCAAATTTTAAAAACCAAAACAATTATCTACATTTGATTCTACATATCTAAATTTGATACTGGTGCACTTATTGAGCATTTGGTGCTACATATAAGGGAATACTGAGTCAATTTAATTTCATTTTATATTTATATTCGCATAATAAATTATACATTACATATGAATTGCCTATTCAAGGCGAAAAGGACGAATGCCTTGGCCAATAGTCCGTATAGTAGGTACCGGCAACGCCACTAAATATTTAGGAATCGTGTTTTTTTCACCAATATTCAGATTCTCATAACTTTTTCTGTGTGTATTTCTGTGTGTATTAGACCTGGTAGAGCTAGGCATTAGGCCTGTTAGAGCTGGAAATTAAGCCTGGTAGAGCTGGGCATCAGGTCTGGTATAGCTGGGCATTAGGCCTGGTATGGCTGGGCATTAAGGCATGTTAGCGCTGGGTGTAAGGCCTGTTAGGGCTGGAAATTAGCCCTCGTAGAGCTGGGTATTAGGCCTGGTAGAGCTGAACATTAGGCCTTGTAGAGTTGGGCATTAGGCCTGGTAGAGCTGGACATTAGGCCTGCTAGAACTATGCATTAGGCCTGGTGGAGCTTTGAATTAGCCTTGTTAGAACTAGGTATTGTGCTTGTTAAAACTGGGCATTAGGCCTGTTAGAGCTGGGCATTAGGCTTGGTAGAGCTGTGCGTAAGGCTTGAAGCTATGTGTCAAGTGACTGTTGTGTCCTGGGGGTACAGCACTAATTGGTGCGGCCTGAAGGTCTTTGTCAAGCAGACGTCAGTTAGCTGAGAATTTTGGCCCTCAGCAACGTAACATGCACATAACGCCTGGTACAAGCAGTCAGGGGGTATGTACATAAGGGGGGGGGGGGGGGGGGGGATGTCTGTATGTGTGTCTGTGTGCGTCTGTGTCCATGTGTACCTCTGTGTATGTGTATGTGTACATGGTCACATGACTTTTCTGGATATGTGTATTTGTCTATGTGTATGTGTTCATATAAGCATATTTCTAAGTGTGCATTTAGCTTTTACATCCTAGCAACATCTATGGTCATCTCAGGATGGGCACCGACTTGTGGCGACTTTATAGTGCTGCCCCCCTGGGAGATCAGGCTGTCGTCACCATAACCTGATATCCAACTGTCACATTATCCTGACACTGAGCTAGCCAATCCTTGCCCTATCCTAGTAATGCCGAGCGACGAGTATCCCTTTTGTAAATAATTAGCTTAACTCGACTGGAATTCGAATTCCCGACCTTCCCCATGGGAAGCCTGCACTCTAGTGATTGGGTCATCGCGTCCGGTGTGTGTATACGTGTGCATATATATATGCGTGTGTGTATGTGTGTAATGTCTGCATGTGTGTATTTCTGTATGACATTGTGTCTCAGTGGAGAGGCAATGTGTGGGAAGTGTTATGGCCCTGTCACACTATGACGTAACGACGTCAGCGTAGGCACAATGTGAAAATAATTATATTACGTCGAAAATCTCGGCGTAATATGCAAATTCGGGACATCAATGCCGCGTAGTTGACGTGAGCGTAACGCCCGTATAGCATCGTGCCAACGCGAGAGGGCAAAGGAATTATTTTTTATGTAAACGTGAGTCTTGCGAAACCCCAGCATGCAACGTCAGCCTAACAGTAGCAGCCGCTTAGCATCACTTAACGTTGTCAAGTCACG
Organism: Branchipolynoe longqiensis; assembly: GCA_030323885.1. Lineage (NCBI taxonomy): Eukaryota > Metazoa > Annelida > Polychaeta > Phyllodocida > Polynoidae > Branchipolynoe > Branchipolynoe longqiensis. The sequence goes on from CM059189.1 coordinate 46,866,675, forward strand.
CTTAACGTTGTCACGTCACTCTTAACATTGTCATGTCATGCTTAACGTTGTCACGTCCGACACAACCGTTTTCCCCAACGTGAGTCAACGTCGACCAACCGAGAGGCTGGCATCAGTCCAACGTCGCCGGCATGAGCCGCAAAGTCCTCCTCCCTGTGCATCACTATGACGTAACGCGGCGTTGATCTAACGTAGCCGACGCATCCCTCCCACACGTCTAACTTCAGCGTAACATGAGTGGGACGTCACCCGAACGTCAGAGCATCACGTCGAGCTACGTCGAAAGTTTTCGACATGTTGAAAACCTTGACGCGCACCGATGTAACACGACGTAATATGACGTAGCTCGATGTCAGTCTAACGTCATTCTAACGTCATCATAACGTAACCCAACATACCTGACACCACCGGACACCGGACACCACCGGACAAAGACTAAAAGTCACCTATGTCAGGCTTACGTTGGCTCTTACGTCGTAGTGTGACAGCTCTTTTAAATAACAATCCCTTCACCGGGCACGGTGGCCGAATCGGTAGAGTACACGCCTCGCATGCGGAAGATCTGGGGTTCGCGAGTTCGGTTCCCAGTCGAGTCAAACCAATGACTTAAAAATTGATACTTGTCACTTCCTAGCCTGGTGCTCGGCATTATTAGTATAGGGCAAGGACTGGTTTGCTCTGTGTCAGGATAATGTGACTGAGTGGGAAAGCGGGTCATGGTGCTGGTGGCCTGATTTCCCAGTGGGGCAGCACTATAAAACCACCATGATGAGTGCGTACTGTCACAAGTCGGCACCCGTCCTGATATGACCTTTGATGCTGCTAGGACGTAAAACAACAACAAACCATCCCTTCACCCGTCAGTCATAGCACATAACACATTGAACTGCATTGGATTAAGTCCCTAATATCTCAAATCATATGCACTCATTATAGAATCCTAATTTATTAGGTGGTTTACTCGCTACTAACATCTGAGGTAATAGCAGGACGAAAATATAAAGACCTGTCCTGGCAGGGGTGATAAAAATGGGAAATATTGCGGCTGGAGCGGGACTCGAACCCACATCTCTTTGCATTCTGGGCCAGTGTGCTAAGCATTACAGCACCTAGGCTCCCTGATGTCACCACACTACCTACGCCTACCTGTCTATGCTACACCTTACCTGAGGGGTTAGTGCAGACTACTACACTTCCATCAGAACTACCCAACTATTTGATCATTACTTACTTCAGTAAGTGAAACAGCAAGATTATTTGTGCCCAAAGTTGGCTGACCTGTGACGGGAGAAGGTCCTGCAAATAGTTCTGGTCAGGTCCGCAGGCATTGGCTGTCTCTCTGCCTCCCACAAAGTATATTTTTAAGGTGAAACCGTTTAGAACATTGGCACAGGCATCTTCCACATCATCGTATATCACTGAATTACTAGCTGTCAGCGGCTGTCAGTAGTTAACGGTAGCTGTCAGCAGCTGTCAACTGGTCGCTCCTTCACTCACCACTCAGGGCTGACTGTGAAGAAGGAAGCTTGGCTAACAATGTACAAAGTTGTCTGTCAAGTTGACAGGACGGTGCAACTTGCCCTCCAGGGTAGCAGAGGTGGAAGGTGTCACAGCTAGTACTGCTCTGTCAAGTTGACAGCAGCGTGAATCTTGCCCTACAGATATGGTCCATGGGAAGGTGCTTTCAATGAATGAGGAGTGCGAAGGTGTTGAAAGGTGTTATCTGTCAAGTTGACAGCAATTTGACTATTGCTCTACAGGTTAACTCAGTGCATAGGTGTTTCAAGACACTTCTCTGTCAAGTTGACAGTGAAATACAACTTGGCCCATAGGGTAGCCGAGTTTGAGAAATGTTATCTGTCAAGTTGACAGCAATGGGACTGTTGTCCTACAAAGGTTTTCTCACTGCAGAGGGACTGCAAGACACATATAGGGTTGCAGAGTGGGAAAGTGCTGCAAAGTGTTGTCTGTCAACTTGACAGCCATGTGTGCATCTTGTCCTACAGGGAAGCTTCTTGAACAGGCGTTACTAAACATTGAAAGACTTGCCTCAGTATGTCAAGATCCACATGTCTGTCAACTCATAAGAAAACACTTTGTAGCGTCTTCCATCTGTCCTTATACAGCAATGTAGGCTTGCCTGTCAAGTTGACAGTGACACACATGTTTGCATACAGAGTTACGCTGTGAAAAAGTGCTAAATAGTGTCATCTGTCAAGTCATCATGTGTCAACTTGACAGGCATGCTTTGCCTTGATGTTGAGGAACTGAGGAAAGGTGCCCCAAAGTGTTTTCTGCCAAGTCATCTGTCATGTTGACAGGTATGTGTACCTTGCTATCTAGTCACAGAGGAAAGGTGCTGCACAGTGCTTTCTCTCAAGTTGACAGACGTGTGAATCTTGGCAATTAAAGGCAAGTCTTCCTTGTTTTTGTTTTTTAAATATATTTTAATTATCAGTTAAGTTTTTTTTTTTTTAAAGCTAGCTGACCAATTTAAGGAGCACACTGGAAATGGCTGCAAATGCATGGAATGCCCAAACGGTAAAGGAATGACAAATTCCTGACCTAAAAACATACAAAAAATATCTGTGCAAAATAAGGCTAGGAAACCCTCACTAAGCCTCACTGCATGGGGCATGTGATATGTCACGGCCCACCAGCGGGACGCCCAATGGAAGGTAACCATGACAAAATTAACCAGATAATACACCTAACAACCACATGCAAGCCTATGATATGTAAATATGAGTAGGCTAGTCTAGTAATGAGAGTAGAACAAATAAAAAATATATATACCAAGAAAATCCAAAAAAACTAACATAGACTGCTAACCATAATAAGCAACCACTTACCTGCTACTGTAATACAGGCAATCAAACACCTTATCTGGTACTGTGTGATAAGATAACTCCACCAGTACAGCTGTACTCAAGCTTATATACTATGGACAGTATAAACACAGCCTCAATAAACAAAATATTTAAACAATTAAAAACAACAATACCGTATTGATCCAAGGGGCAGCCAGACTTATACAAAGGGGGAACTCTAGAGCTGCCAGGACTGTTTCTGTTGGAGATTTAGGTAGCAATAGAAGTGGGGTGGGGTGCTGTTGGTGTAAGAATGATTCAGCCGGAAGTGACGTAACAAGATCTGTGGTTTTCGAGTGTTCTCGAGCAAATATTCAGGAATTTGAGGCACAATGTGTGTGTCCCGACTTCATGTTCGCTCGTCCTTGGTGAGGGATGGAAGCTGGGACCTGGGCCGCGTTCAGGGTCCGTCTCGGAGGCACCTCAGAGATGGCCGTGACGTCACGCTAGTCTGAACTGCAAAAGCAGTTTGTTGTCTCAAAGATGGCCACCCCCACAGGCGGTGGCCATTTGCAATGGAAAAGCTGCGCTGTGATAGGCTGAAACCACTGGATACGGCGGCCATTTTCAAGGCGCTTTTTGTCTCCCATCTGAAAAGGGAGGGGCCGCCGAGACGTCACCATGATGCACCCTGAACGCAAATAGGCCAAAAAGCATCACCGCGACATCGCCGACACGTCGCCGAGACGGACTCTGAACGCGGCCCTGGTGCACTTAGACAACCGGAAGTGGGGTGGTTTCTCCTTCAAGCTCTATCCTTCACTATAGAGGGTATTCACTGATGTCACACTAACCGAAAGTGCGGCTATTGTGGCGATAGAACCCACAATAACAAACCCAACAAACTCAATGCATTGTCAATGGCAGTGAACAATCTTCATACAGAAAATGTGAAATATCTCTAAAACTACACCACCTAGCTACAAACCGCTTGGCACACATATAGAAAAAAATTCACCGAAAAAATTATATTAAATTTATATGGTTATGGTTCTGCATTTCTATTAATTTTGAATAAAATTGACGTGTTGCACTGCGCGTATTGGCAAACTCATTGCATTGTCAATGGTCGTGAGCAATCTTCATGCAGGAAAAGTGAAATATCTCTAAAACTACACGACCTAGAAACAAACCGCTTGGCACACATATAGAAAACAAATTCAACGAATAGATTATATTAAATTTATAAGGTTAGGCTTCTGCATTTCTATTAATTTGGAATACAACTGAAAGAATGATCTACTATGTTACTGCAACCGGCAGGTTGTTTCTGGTTGATTTCACCACAATAGCCACGCTTCCAGTTGATGACATCACGGGAATACCCTCGATAGCTGTGTACATTAAAGTCAAATTAATCGCATAATAACACGATTTCTGGTGACCAAACTTAGTAGCATCCATACCCTATATGTCATACTGAATTGCGTTGCACTGAAATTGTGCGAACGAGTGATGTTCTCTGTGGTGGAGTGGTTAGAGTGTCTGACTTTTTTCTAGGTCGGACTCCTAATCTGAAGGTCAGTGGTTCGATTCCCCATGCCCCTACCTCTGCCAATTTGGATTTCCACCGCTGTGTATAACTTACAGCGACATCAAAGGCAGGTTGCTCTCATACCATGTCTATGTGGTGTGGGAGGTTAAAAATCCCTTGGGTCAGTAAAAGTGTAGGCTCGGGCTTTCTATTGCCAAACTGTCTAATGGTGAAAACAAGTCTATTCAGACCTATCCATGATAGGCAGTATAAATTTTCAATAACAAAAAATTAAATAAAATACCACTTCCTGTATGTTATGTATGTGTAGCAGTGTGCGGTGCTGGAGTATGTTCCCACCCCACACTCAAATTTCACCCTACCATGAGCAGGGACCTCAATTGAACCTGGGTGGATACCAACTATGGCATTTCGTAAGTGACGTATTATAGATTTAACTGGATTAGCACAATCTGGCAACATTTTGCCTCAGCTCAATATCCAAATCGTTGAATGACAGGTCGCCTGTATCATGATCTGATATCTCAGTCAATCACATTGTACTGAGCTAACCAGTCCTTGCCCTATATCCTAGTAATGCCAAGCGCCAAGGTAAGTCGTGACAAGCTGTTTTATTTTGGAGGGGTGGAGCATAATATTATTATTATTATTGCCCTTTAGGGTAGAGAAGATTTATTCCAGTACATTATTGGTGGGTTTCAGGTTCAGTTAGGCACATTATTTATTTATTGGGGGGGGGGGGGGGAAATCAGAGAAGGCAGTTTTATACCACTACATAAGCCGTGTTTACAAGGGCAATTGTAAAGCGAATTAGACAAAGCGATTTATATGAAGCGAAGTAGTGGCGCATTTACACACGGAGCGGTTTAAGGCGGAAATCGATATCTGCGCATGAGCAAGTCCAGACTAACCAGCGCCAGTTTCGGTTAGTCGACGTCGCCACGAGAGAGTGTGGGTTCGACCTAGATATGTATGGACTGAATCGAATTGGTTTGGAACAGTCAAAACTTCTGCTGGGCAGTGAAAACCTTAAAATAAGTCATGAAAAAAATATCTGTGCACCTCTAGCAGGTCCATAGAGCAAATTTACCGGAAAGTCAACAAACTCAGGTCTCGACTGTGACGTCCTTAATCCGGCTCATCTAATCCGCTTGCATCTACACACGCAAGATAGGCCGACTCAAGTTAGATCGCTTCATATAAACTACCTCGCGAGGCGGTTTACATAAAGTGAATAATATGAATCGAATCAGCCCTAATCCACTTCAGCGTCGCTTTTACACGGCGAATGTAAGGCGAACTAGGCAAGGCGCTTTATTTGAGGCGTTTTACCTCGCCCGTGTAAACACGGCTATAGCCGTGATGTGGTCATGGGTGGGAAACTTAAAGCTGCATAGTCCGATGAAATTGTGTAAGTCATTAGTTTTGACTGGGCCAGGATTAGAACTCTCGACCTTCTGCATAGGAAGCCCGTGTCCTGACCGATTCGGCCACCGCGTCCCGTGCCAAATTAGCTAAGAAAACATAGCAGACAACAATCCGTCTGGGGTAATGAGAAAAGAACTCCCCAAGACCACCTGATAAAATAACAAGGCATTGAACCGACGGCGCCCAGTGTTAGATTAGTTCAGCAAATTGCCGCCGCGCGTCTTGTCGGGACACGTAGTACAACGTTGTCGTGTTCGTAGCAAATCGTCGTTAGTGACATGAATGTTTATTGTTGTTTTACGTCCTAGCAACATCTAAGGTCATATCAGAACGGGTACCGACTTGTGACAGCGCGCACTCATGGCAAATTTATAGTGCTGCCCTACTGGGATACCAGGCCGCCAGCACCATGACCTGATATCCCATTCAGTCACATTATCCTGACACTGAGCCAACCAGTCCTTGCCCTATCCTAATAATGCCGTGCGCCTGGCTAGGAAGCGACAAGTATACATTTTTAAGTCATTGGTTTGACTCAACCAGGGTTCGAACCCACGATCCCACGGTCTACCAACAAGGGAGACGGACGCTCTAACTCATTCGGCCATCCTGTCTGGTCTCGTCGTTACTAAGTCGTGGTGATCTTTAAAGTTGCATAGTCCGATGGTTTTGAATTTCTGTATTTTTTCTGAGATAAATATATTAGATCGATCACTAGTATCTACTTTACATTAGTTCAAAGTTACTTTTATTTTAAATGGTAATTTTTTTCAATATTTTGAGTGCAAACATGGAAGATTAGTTTTGGCAAGCACGCCAAAACTCTGACACCATAGACTTCTGCAGTAACAGGTTCTGTTAAATTGACTCAGTATTGCCTTCTATGCTGGAACAAATGCGTAATAAGTGCATCAGTATCTAAGTTAGATATGTAAATTCAGATCTAGATAATTGGCTTGGTTCTGAAAATTTGATATTTCATCGGACTATGCAGCTTTAAGTTTAAGCCAGATCTGCAACAAGAGCGGTGCATTAAAGTAGCATAGTCCGATGTTTTTAAGTTTCTGTCATATCCTTTTACATCAATTATATTAAGTTGAGCTTTATAATAATATTATTAATATACCTTACGTTACTTTGACGTAATTGTTATCATTACAGGCTAACCTTTGAGATATTTGAAGTAAAAACGTGGAAAATTAATCTTTGCATGCACATCGAAATGCTGGACACTAGAGCCTTCATAGGTTGAATTAAATTGACTTAAAGTTTTTCTTCTGGGCAGCAATTAATGCTTAGTAAGTACACCGGTATCTAATACCCCAGTCACACCACAGCTTGCGACCACCTTAGACCAAAGAACCCACAGGCACCTGTGACATCCTTGCTACCAAAACAATGGTTGCCGATGTTTGGGTATCACTGGTGAGTGTGGGTTCTTTGGTCTAAGGTGGTCACAAAGTGGTCGCAAGCTGTAGTGTGACTGGGGCATAAGTTGGATATGTCTGATGAAATCAAGTGACTTGGTTGTGAAAGTGTGATGTTTTCATCGGATTATCCAGATTTGGGTGTTTAATGAATAGCCACAGCAGTCCAGAAGATGTGGTTGGCTGTAGATCTATTTAAATAACAAACTAATCTATGACAATTCCTGCGAACGCCCGCCGGGTGGTGGCGCCCCCTGTCGGTAACATCAACGCTTGGCTGTATGGATAAGGTTTACCAATAATTTAGTTATGAAATAAACAATTCAAGTACACCCACAAAGAAATATCCATTATAAATATATGCACATGTAATAGCTTCAGAGGAAACTATCCTGTGGTGACCAGTGTGTGGGGGACGGGGGTGGGGCAGGTTGAGCCGCATAGAATGCTGGGTAGACCCCCTCCCCCACCCCCCACACGGGGTGAGGGATGGAGTGTTGGGACAGGGGGGAGGAGCTACTGGCATTCCTAGATGTATTGTCCGCGATAATGGGTTATCCCTAACCATATACAGTATAACCCCGTTAAACCAAACTTGAAGGGACCCTAGAAATTTGTTTGGATTAACCGATCATTGGTTTAACCGAGCTTTGGCTTTGACTTTGACTTGGCTTTGGGTAAAAAATGGGTCCATTATGAATGTAATATACAATGTACGTGGACACTTTGATTAATGCTTTTTATGTATATACAGTATAACCCCGTTAGACCAAGCTTGGTTAAACCAAACGATCGGTTAATCAACTTTTTTTGCGGCCTGGCAAAATACTACCATTTAGCATATAAAAAAAGTCTCAGATGACCTTATAACCCCCTGAAAGTTTGGTTTAACCATACCGGAAGTGGCCTGAGGCCCGACAATTTTGTTTGGATTAACCGATAATTTGGATTAACCGACTTTGGTTTAACAAACTTTTTTATTTGATAAATGGTCGTATTTTGAAAAGCCACCGAAAAAGTTTGGATTAACCGATCATTTGGTTTAACCGAGCTTGGTTTAACGGGGTTGTACTGTATATATGTGCTGTATAAGCATTATAAGAGTATAATTATCCGTAAACTGATTATCCTCTAAGTGTGCCCCTGTTGCACCATGTTCTGACACTTGTCAACTACTGACACTTAACAACTCAAGCGGATGGGCAGGCTCTCTGTCTTTCCTGGTGCTTTTTATTTAATACACACATCAGAATCTGCACTCATATATTACGCTCGAACACAAATAATAAATATATATAAAGATATACATATATGTGTGTAAAGCAGTTAACCAATTTATTTCAGGAAAGGGAAATGGAAAAAAAAGCAATAGATATATTAAGCAAGTATTGCACAATACGGGATAGTTGGGGACCTGTGACTGTTTGGGATGAGAATTAATCAAGATGCTGAGATATATGCAGGGTATCCCCCCAACAAAATGGATTCACTCTTTAAATGACAATAAATGTTTTGTTTATTGACTTAGAAACAAGATTAATGGTTAAATGCAGAAATGGATAAATACATGTTTATAAATGTTCAAACTGATGACCACCATATTTCAAACAAAATCAATAATGCGGATCAAGGGATTCAAGAGCATTACAAATCATTTCATTTGGAAGTGCAAGCCATGTTCTTTCAATTTCCAAAGTGTGAGAACATTTCTTTGGGGACACCCTGTATATATAATATAAATTGTGTGTTTTGAAGGACACCAGTTTTCAGTCTACACACGTGATCGTCAGTTGTTCAGTACGGACCTCCTCTGGAGATAAGTCTCTGTAGTATAATCGCCTTTAGACGTGTGGTGCCGTGAGGTCCCTCTCATCAGGGAAGGTGCAGGGAATTCCCTCTCTCATACATGCCCAGACGCGTGGCTCCATACGGTCCCTCTCTGGGGAGGTCTTTGCATGATTCTTCCAAGCGCTGTATGCTTCCATACAGCCCCCCCCCCCCCTCTGGGGAGGTCGGCTGTATGGGTCCATACAGCCCCCCTCTGGGGAGGTCTTGATAAGGGGTATTCTCTGGAGTCCAAAAGCCTTTGGCTGTGTGGTACCGTACGGTCCCCCTCTGGGGGGGCGTGGCGTGGAGGGGAATTCCCGGCGGTCCTAGCGCCAGGATGTGCGTCGCCAGACAAACACTGACACCCGCTAAGGCTCACTCGTGCATTGTAAAAGTACACACCTTCCCCACTCTCCCCTTTTATTGGCTGTTGACTTTGAGCTCAATGGGCATTCTGTTGACTGTCGCGGCATTCTCTTGATCTCCACCCACCCACCGACACACCCTCACCAGATTTGGCAGACGGCGGTGTAATATGGTGCTGTCACATTACGACGCTTCTCGCCAACGCGCATCGACTTGTGTGTTTTTTTGGTGCAACGCCGGGATACGTCAGGAAGCGTTATGCGCGCGTTAGGCGCACGTTGGTATTCGTTGATGCATCAACGGTCGGCGGGGCGTGTCAGGGTATCAGCAAAATTTTGTGCTTGCACAAAACTTTTGACGTGCGAGAACGCGCGGGTGCCAACATTATGGTGACGTTAGGGGCACATCGAGATATGTTGGATGCGCTGGAATAACGTTATGCGAATGCTAAGCACACGTCGTGCACGCATTAGGGTCGCGCCCACACGTTGCGCCAAACTGTTGCATTGTTGTTTTACTTCCTAGCTACATCTAAGGTCATATCAGGATGGCGTGCCAAAACTTTTTAGTTTTTTTCCGCATGCGTCGATATACGTTACAACAACGTCGGCCGCACACTACCAATACGTTGCGCTGATGCCGAAAAGTTTTACGTGTCCCGACGATTAAAAGTTTGATGGTTTTGAGTTTCTGTATATGTTTTTTCTGGGTGTTTTTTTTTGTTAATGTATATATTAGGTTGATCATTATAATCTAAGGTAAGTTTATTTTAAATGGTCTTCTTTGAAGATTTATTTGAAGTGCCAAAATGCAAAAGTAATGTTTGCGTGCGCATCAACACTCCAACACCCTCGACATTTTTTGTTTGTTTATGTGTAGATTAGTTGTTCAAGCAAGGGAAATTTCAATCACGGACGATTGGTCTTCCTCATTCCACTGCTCCTTGCCCTATCCTAATAATGCCGAGCGTCTGGCTAGGAAGTGACAAGTATCAATTTTTAAGTCATTGGTTTGACTCGACCAGGATTCGAACCCACGATCCCACGATCTACCAGCACGGGAGACGGACGCTCTAACTCATTCGGCCATCCCGTCTGGTTTATAGTGATTTCTTTGATAATGCTCCCCGTGTATGGACTGTAAGCCCGGACATGGTCTTCAGGCCGGTTTCGCTGATGCCGGTGTCGTGGTATAAAACCCCGGCCCGATCGCAGCCCCTGCCGTGAAGACAGTTGACTAAGCATTTATTTTTGTAAAATAAATTTAAAAGCTTTCATTGGATCGATTACAAATATCTTAATGCGCGATTGAAGAGGAAGATCTAAAGTATTTGATGTAACCTAAGAGCAAGTTATGCTGAAAGTATTAAAAACAGAGATAATAGTGAAAGTTGGGATATTCTGAGTGTCAGTGCAATCTTCATACAGAAAAAGTGAAATATCTCTAAAGCTACACCACTTAGAAAGAAGCTGCTTGGTACACATATAGAAAACATATTCGACGGATAGATTATATTAAATTTATACGGTTAGGGTTGTGCATTTCTATTAATCTTTAATAGACACTGGCAGTGTGTATTCGTTCTGCAGCCGAGCTGCGCCTGTTTACAAACTCTGCGCATGCGCAGAAGCCACGGCAGGGCCTGCGATCGGGCCGGGGTTTTATACCACGACACCAGAACCAGCGAGCGCGCGCCTGCGCGATCTCACGGGTGGTGGGAATAGAATTATAGAGGGGTGGGGGGGTGGGGGTCAAGGTCATTCTACTGACAATATAGCAGCAGGTCAAGCGTGCCTCCCCCTATATGCAGTTCACGTGTTCGTATGATATATCATGGCTGAGGTGGTAGTAGGTACAGTTGGTTGTTGGAGTTTTATGTCCTTGCAACATCTAAGGTCATATCAGGACATGTACTGACTTGTGGCATGTCGTTTTTATAAAATAATAGTGCTGCCCCACTGGGAAATCAGGCCGCTGGCACCATGACCCAATGTCCCACTCAGTCACATTATCCTGATACTGAGCTAACCAGTCCTATTAATGGCAAGCGCCAGGCTAGGAAGTGACAAGTATCAATTTTATAAGTCATTGATTTGACTCGACCGAGAATTGAAACTTTGCGATCTCCTGCACACGAGGCCCTGCACAGGATTCACCCGGTACTAGCAGTACACGGGTGAAGACCAGCCTTATATGAAAACGGTCGAAAAAGCGGGCTAATGAAATGAGTCTTTATGAGAGCCTAATTTCACAATCTAAGAAGCAATATTTATTCTTTGTATATGTCTTCATATTTCCTCGCTACCTTTGAGTTGAAAAATATATTAAAACATCTGGTTTAATAAGATTTAAAAGTGAAATCGACGGCGTTGTATGGCCGCCATCTTGTCTTTTTGTATTCTCGTCCATTTCACCAACTCTGTGCCGATATAAGTAACCATTTGATACTGGAGGCAGGCATTCTACTTCCTGTTCCATACTAAACCTATTTTCGCCTGTGTTTACACTACGTTGTCGTTCACCCGTGTACTACAAGTACCGGGTGAATTTTTTATCTAACGAGGCCCGCACTCTGCCGATTCGGCCACGGCGCCTGGTTGGTAGTAGGTACACATTGAGATGTCTATAAATATGTGTATATATATGCATGGACGTCCCACTCAACCGTATTCGATTAACACTACCCAGCGTACTCGGGTCACCCGAGTTGCTAGAATTTCAAATCGGACACCATGAGTGGAGTCGACAAATACAAGTGCTGTGTGCAAAAAATCCCGACCCCAGTAACCTACGTCTTGGCTGGGGTGGCTGGGAGCGATGACGTCACATTTGTGCTGGTACCTGAAGGATAACAGCTATTAGTACAAGTCCTACATGTTGTTTTAATGCTTCTTTTTTTTTAATAACCCAGATTAATGAAATGGAAATATAACTAAACTATGCAATCATAAAATACGTTAAATCCTATTTTGCTGTAGTTATAGCGGTTATTAACAAAAAGAAAACAGTTTTGGATTAAGCCACCATTTTTTCCACCCCAAGCGTGGAGAAGCGTGTTCGTTTATTCAACCCGCATCTGTAGGATGTGCGCATGCGCCAAAAAGTGACTCGGGTGACATGAGTTGGTTAATCGAATACGCCCCTCATGATTCACCTGCGACACAGTCAGGACCGACACTGTGTTTGCTTCTATGCCATTACCAACACGCATAAGCGTATGAATACAACGTGTGTGTACATATATATATATAAAGAAGTATATACAGTATAACCCCGTTAAACCAAACTTCAAGGGACCCTAGAAATTTGTTTGGATTAACCGATCATTGGTTTAACCGAGCTGTGGCTTCGACGTTGACTCCCCCCACACACACACTACTGCCCACACACACACACTCACTTCCCTTCTCCAGCAGCCACCTTACTCCCCCCCCCCCCCTCCCCCGCCACACACACTATTGCTAACACTTATTCAAACAAGCGTGGTGTAAGAGTCGGTGGGGTCTCAGATGACCAAATGACCTTATAACCACATGAAAGTTTGGTTTAGCCTTACCGGAAGTGGCCTGGCGCCCAACAGTTTTGTTTGGATTAACCGATACTTTGCATAAATCGACTTTGGTTTAACCAACTTTTTTATATGATAAATGGTAGTATTTTGCCGGGCGCAGAAAAAAGTTTGGATTAAGCGATCGTTTGGTTTAACCGAGCTTGGTTTAACGGGGTTGTACTGTATACCGTGTTATGGTTGAATGAGTGGGACACCCTCTTTACATATATATATATATATATTTATGGTTGAATGGGCGTTTGCTTTGTTTGTTGCTGTTTTATGTCTTACCAACATCTAAGGTCATATCAGGACGGGCACTGACTTGTGACAGTGCACACTCATGGTGACTTTACAGTGCTGCCCCACTGGGAGATCAGGCCGTCAGCACCATGACCCAATATCCCATACAGTCACATTATCCTGATACTGTGCTAACCAGTCCTTGTCCTATCCGATGAATGCCAAACACCAGGCTAGGAAGTTGCATGTATCAATTTGATAAGTCATTGGTTTGACTCAGCTGGGATTCGAACTCCCGACCTACCGCACGGGAAGCCTGCGCTCTACCGATTAGGCCACCGCGGCCGGCGCTTGACTGGGTGAGACATCCACTTTATATATGTGATGTATAACGCATTATTCAAATATAAATGCTAGGGGAACAAATATATATATATATATATATATGTATATATATATATATATATATATATATATATATATATTTCTTCAGGCGCAAAACCACATAAACGCCAATCCAGAAATGTAGTTTAAATAAAAGATTTCTACCTGAAAATAATTTTAATTCTCACTAATTCCACTTTTCATATCAACACATGGTTATGGAGGAATGGACAAAAGAGAGGGAATAAAAAAAATTAAGGTGTTGATGGTTTCATTCCAGTGGTTATCTCTATTTTTGGATTGGCATTTACATGGTTTTGCGCCTGAACACTTCTGGACACATATATACCCTGATACCTACACACGATACATAGACATGTATTATTTTATAATCAGAGAGAATTAAATAGGCATCGTCGGTCAGAAAAGATCGTCCTAATTTGAGAGTGGTGGCTACAAATAGAAGAACTATGACATGTGCGTGTGTGTGTGTATGTGTATATGCTAATGTGTATGCATGTGCGTGTGTACCCGCGTGCAGTACGCCGAGAAATGGCAACAATAACAACAAAATCAGATCTAGGTAGAGAGAACTTCCACATTGTTGCTGGGATGAAACTACCGATATGTCTTCCATGTTGGATACACTGGGGTAGATGAGGAGGTGTCAAGTAAGAGTGTGAGTAATGAGATCTCAATCAATCAATAGTTCCGTCCTCTAGTCGAGGGTTGGATGCCATGGTTCTCCACTTGTCCCGATGGTGTGCTGTTCTAATAGACTGTGAATAATTCAAGCCTGTCCACTGTGAAATATTTGTAAGCCATCATGGCAATTTGGAGGAAGAACCCCAACAAATGTTGGGGGTTGGCATATAGCTATGGCGCATATACAACATTTGCATGCCGCATGCCGCATACTGCATATAAGGAATCTTAGCTTAAGGAGTTTGTCTTCATTCGGGGCTGCTCACGGGTCAACAAGTCGGTACGCCGGATGCCTAGTTGGCACGGACGGCCGGCGTCACGCTGTTGCCATGCCAACTCTGCATGGCAACGCCCGCTTCTGAACGCCACTGTTGTCAGTTGTAATTTGCGCGAAATGTAGCCATGCCTGCTGGTCACCCACACCTCCCCAGAGGAGGTCGGTATGAGACTGCCTGAGTAGGGTATGTTCTACAGAGGAGGTCAGTATGAGACTGCCTGAGTAGGGTATGTTCTACAGAGGAGGTCGGTATGAGACTGCCTGAGTAGGGTATGTTCTACAGAGGAGGTCGGTATGAGACGGCCTGAGTAGGGTATGTTCTAGAGAGGAGGTCGGTATGAGACTGCCTGAGTCGGGTATGTTCTCCAGAGGAGGTCGGTATGAGACTGCCTGAGTCGGGTATGTTCTACAGAGGAGGTCGGTATGAGACGGCCTGAGTAGGGTATGTTCTACAGAGGAGGTCAGTATGAGACTGCCTGAGTAGGGTATGTTCTACAGAGGAGGTCGGTATGAGACTGCCTGAGTAGGGTATGTTCTACAGAGGAGGTCGGTATGAGACGGCCTGAGTAGGGTATGTTCTACAGAGGAGGTCAGTATGAGACTGCCTGAGTAGGGTATGTTCTACAGAGGAGGTCGGTATGAGACGGCCTGAGTAGGGTATGTTTTACAGAGGAGGTCGGTATGAGATGGCCTGAGTAGGGTATGTTCTACAGAGGAGGTCAGTATGAGACTGCCTGAGTAGGGTATGTTCTACAGAGGAGGTCAGTATGAGACTGCCTGAGTAGGGTATGTTCTACAGAGGAGGTCAGTATGAGACTGGGTGGGCAATGATCCCCAGAGGAGGTGGGTATGAGACTGCCTGAGTAGGGTATGTTCTACAGAGGAGGTCAGTATGAGGCTGTTTGGGGTTGGCGATGATCCCCAGAGGAGGTCGGCAAGAGACTGCTTGGGTAAGGCATGTTCTCCAGAGGAGGTCGGCTAGCATTCGAACTCCTGACCTTCCTCGCAGGAATCCTGCGCTCTACCGATTTGGCCACCGAGTCCGGTTGGGTAATATTGTAATTTGCAGTGCATGATTTTCAGCAGTGACTTGTTCTATTAAATTAACTTATTATTATAGACTCCATAAGAGCCAACGTAAGACGTATGTTGGTTGAGATCGATACCTTTGGCTGGCCAATCAATTTTAGCCTACCGTTTTATTTATGGTCAAAATTTCCGACGAGAGTGAGGGTGATGGTAGAGCTCGTGCCTGCTCAGTGACCGCCCGTGATGGGTTTGCCTACCTGAGTGCAAACCCGAGTCACCCAGGCCGCTGCGTTTGCCAGCGGGCAGCGCGACTGAGCATTTCGGGATGAAAGTTATAGGCCCTCCATTAAATAATATTCATATAATGTCTTTATATACCACAAAATTGCTTCCTTGCTGCAGTGAGAGTTTGTTTAATAAATACAATGATAAGTAGGATCAAATCTAGCAAAGGGCTTTTATTTAATTTTTAATTTTATGCTTTCATCGGATTAAACACCTTTAACCATTAGCAGATAACGTATTTCAAGGAGTTAATTCCCTTCCACGCCTTTATACTCGGATAATGCATTATACCTCACATATATATGTGTGGGTAACCACACCTAGTGACAAATGACAGAACTAGGGCATGAACACATGTACACTTCCGGTAGGCTGGTGGTAATTTATTAATTACAAATTCTACGGTTGATGACAACAAGGCATGACAGGTCAGACATTAATAATGGGGAGTTAGTTAGTACAGGACAATGTGGGGGGGGGGGGAGAACACGAACGATGAGGGCCCCTGGTGGGCCGGGAACGTGGGACCCGGATAATTGATCAGTGGCCTGTCGCCAAGGCAAATACTCTTTCACTGTCTCTGATTAGTGTGAGTATTAATTTGCTAACCATTATTCATGTATATATTATATAGTATATAGTATACAGTAGTACGTGTATAGCATGTAGCATATAGCATATAGCATGTAGCATGTAGCATGTAGCATATATCATGTAGCATGTAGCATGTAGCATATAGCATATAACATGTAGCATGTAGCATGTAGCATGTAGCATTTAGCATGTAGCATGTAGCATGTAGCATATATCATATAGCATATAGCATATATCATATAGCATATATCATATTGCACATAGCGTATAGTACATAGCATATAGCATATAGCATAAAGCACATAATATATATATGAAGAGTTCAGGCGCAAAACCATGTAAACGCCATTCACAAAATGGAGATTAGCATTGGAATCAAACCTACAAGTTTATTTTGTTATATTCCTACTTTTTGCTCATTGCTCCATAACCATATGATCGCTCGTATGTAAACTGGAATTGATGAACATTTAAATTATTTTCAGGAAATAATTTTGTATTTAAACTACATTTTTCGATTGGCGTTTACGTGTTTTTTTGCCTGAACTCTTCATATATATATCATGTATACTACCATTTTTGAAATAGAGTATATATATATATATATATAATTGACACCATGAGATATACATATATATATATATATATATATATATATGGTGTACATGATATGGGATATATAATTTATTACTATGAGTATAAAGGGGCGGAGCTATATTCCTATATCCTGCAGGATCCTAGCATTTAATGCTGCCTTTATTATTAACCCACGATATTTATTGTTATATTCGCTGCGGGCCGTTTTCCGGCTGCGCTATCCTGGCGCCCCACCATGTTGCCAGATGTCAGTCAGCGCTTGTTAGGTGCACATCGGCGCCAGCTGCTCTTCCACCACTTCCCGTCTTGTCTCTTATCTTCCTACGTCGTAGCCCAATTTATATATATATATACACTATATGTGATATAAATGGTATACACGTATATGACATAACTGTATCTATATGTCACGTATGCATATATATATATATATATATATATATATATATATATATATATACAGTAAAACCTCTCTAAATCGACCGACCTTGGACCGACTGTTTAACTGATGGATTTAGGGAGGTGGTCGGTTTAGGGAGTTAGAATATGGTTACAATGGTATTGTTGGGACCCAAATAAAGCGATCGATATAGGGGAGTAGTCGATCTGGAGAGGTGGTCGGTTAGGGAGGTTTTACTGTATATATATAGGTCACCTGTATATAATTAGGTCCACAACCCCTTGTGCGAAAATCTGAAATCTGTAAAGCTCCGAAAACAGAAGTTTTCTTTGCATATAGAGGATAAATAAACTATATTACTATTAAGCCTTCATCGATCCCAGTTGGTATGGATATTCATTCATTCTCTAGTAAAATATTAATGTGTTTGATTATGATTTGTTTTAAGCTGTATATGCTTAAATATTAGCACATGATTTTGTTGAAAATGAAATGTATTAGAATATTTATGGTCTAAGTTTATCTTTATTATTTCATTTCTCAGCGTATTATTCTATAAACAGATAAATAAACTTCAATTATATCTGTAATTTTTTATTTATCAAACCTAGTGTGAGAATTCGTGACTTTCTTAGTGGAGTATTACTGATTGATTACAACCTTTATTCTGAAATCGGAAAAATTCTGAATTCCAAAACACAACTGGGTCCAAAGATTTTGGAAGAGGGGTTGTGAAACTTTTCAGTGGTACAGTGAGTGGTGGTTACCGTGTCAAAGGGTGGTGGTGCCACCATCCGGGCTGAGGTTGGGAGGATGGAGCAGTAGATATTTTTTGGATTTTTTTTATTGAGGCTGTATTTATACTGTCCATAGCATATAATCCCGGGTACCCAGGCTTGTTTTCAATGCTGGCCAGTTGTAGTGTTGGTGTTATTTTACCACAGAGTAGCTGCTGATAAGGTATTTGATTGCCTGCATTTCAGTAGCAGATAGATAATTGGTTGGTATGGTTAGTAGCCTATGTTAGTTTTTTTTTAATTTTCTTGGCATGTATGTATTTATTTTTTCTACTCTTATTACTAGACTAGCCTACTCCTATTTACATATCATAGTCTTGTACTTAGCTGTGTGGTGTGTTATCTGGCTACTTTTGGCATGGTTACCTTCCATTGGGTGTCCCGATGGTGCGCCGTGAATATCACATGCCCCTTTGCAGTGCAGCTTAGTGGGGGTTTCCTAGCCTTATTTTGCACCGATATCTTTTGTAGATGACTATAAGAGACTCCCATATTCCATGGAACTGAGTGAGTGATGAGGGAGAGAAGGGATAGTCTGGGTTATTATACTCGTATAATAATTATACAACATATATATATATATATGTGTGTGTGTGTGTGTGTACATGGGTATATTCCTAGATTACTTCGTGGGCTCTCAGTCTTAGTCTTAGTCTTAACAGAATACCTTATCTGTTACTGAAATAACCTCAGCCCATTCTGGTGACGTCATTTTCCATAGACCTGCCCGATAATCGCGCAGTATCCACCCAGCATTGCATCACGCTAAGTCTAATCCCGAACCGACTTGTGAGTCGTGCCCTGTAATTAAGCACAACTTATAGCTGACCGGACTGGACGTGGTGGTCGATCGGTAAGAGTGAAGACTTCCTGTGCGGAAGGTCGGGAGTTCGAATCCCATCCGAGTCAAACCAATGACTTATAAAATTGATACTTGTCGCTACCCAGTCTGGTGCTCGGCATTAATAGGATAAGACAAGGACTGGTTAGCTCAGTATCAGGATAATGTGTCTGTGTGGGATATTGGGTCATGGTGCTAGCTGATCTCCCAGTCGGGAAGCACTATAAAGTTACCATGTGTGTGTACTGTCACAAGTCAGTACCTGTCCTGATATGATCTTAGATGTTGCTAGGACATAAAACTCCAACAAATGAACATACCATATGTAATATATAGTATACATGTTATATATATAATGTGTACTATATGTATGAGCTATATATATAAGGTACATTATATATGTGATGTATAATGCATTATGCGAGTATAAAGGCACGGAAGGGAATTAACTCCTTGTTATTATTATCATGTGCTAATTATTATTAATATTACACTATATACTGTACTGCCTCCTCCACGTTCGCGACCGGTGGCGCCACCTCCGGCGCTACCCTAAATACATGACTCGCGTCCGGGAATTATATAAATAGTATATATAAATGCATTATATATAACGAATTTGTTAGCGATACTGTGTAACTTTCCTGTTAGATTTATATTGCAAATAATTAAAATAGTTACCATTTTATATGGCCTCTGCAATATTTGTTCATGCAGAAGAAATAATTAAAATAACACCTAATTTGAGATAAAATATTTGTTAAGATTTAATGCGCTTTCATTTATGTATGAAACAACTTTACTGTGCGGGTGGAAGACCACTGCTCAGGCCCTGGCAAAAGACACCATTCAATGAGTAAAATACATTTAGTTAAACAAATATATATTAAAAATGTTTAAAAAAAGATCGGCGAACTGTTAATGAAACGTTGACCCGGTGTCCAGCCTACATTGCTGACTGCTGACTCACCCATCCGGGTAATCACCCCATATTGGGCCGACATCCGATAGCCGAGATCACCCTAATGCCTGGCGCAGACTGGGCCGATTGTGACCGGCACTGACTTGAGTCTGTCAGTTATGCCGACATTTGGGCTGGCAGGTGATTGCCTAAGCTCATATTATACCCATATCTTGCAGCTCTGCAGTGTCCAGTAGATTCTGACTATACATCATTATCACCATCAATCCCTTAACAGTGAGGGTTATTGGGGGACCACAGATGACTTTGCAACCAGTTTTCTCTCCAGTTTTTCCTGTTCTCCGCTACCCTGTCGGACTTGCCAAACTCCAAACCTGTCCAATCCCTGATGTTGTCTTCCCACCTCTTCCGCTACCCACCTTGTCTTCTTCTTCTCCCTTTCACTGCCCCTTTTGCAAGCTGGTTTTCGCCAGACCTGATGAACAGGAAATATGGCTACAACACTGCAGTTTGAGACTCTCTACAGTCGCCAGGAGATCTCCATGTGGTCCCATTGCCTGCTGGATCTTGGCATGGACTTCCTCATTGATAACATGGTTTTTGAATGAGGTGTGCAGTATTTGAATATAAACATGGGACCAACGTGGACCACACACTGCACACACCAAGCAGGTAGGTTTCATTAATGTTGCATAATATATAAGATTGCTCCTCATAAAGTAATTTACCTTAGTTTGAAGTAACCTAAATGTTAAAGGGTTAAGCGGCTGTCACACATCACCGGATTGAGCAAAGGACAGAATTGCCTAGTCCGGTGGTGTTCGGGCGTGAAAAGTATCAAAATGTATTAAAATGTTGCAATATCAGGTCAAAGGCCGCTGGATGAATGGACATGAAACGGACATGAAACGGACATGAAACAGACATGAAACAGACATGAACGGATAACCAACGGACGGTAAGCGGACTAAACAGACTCAAACCGGACAAGAACCGTAGACGTCAATCCAGTGGCATCCATTCCAAGTTTTGGGCATGTTCAAAACTTGTACCGGATTGGCCAGATATCAACAGATATCAAAGGATATTCAACGGATATGCAACGGACACAAACCGGACTTTTGTTGCAGAGTTGAGAACCTAGCTTATATGGAAACAGCTCGATGGTTGGGAGCAACTTTTGTTTGTAAGACCCTCAGCTTTCAAAATGCTAATGCAATAGATGATTTTGACCACCATTATTAATGTCTGACCTGCCACCATTATTAATGTCTGACCTTTTGATGGTAATGGCAAAACTTGTCTGGTTGTTTTTACTACATTAGTTGATGGAGAAGGGGAAATCTCAACTGCACACAATTGGTCTTCCTCATTCCACTACTTCCTGCCGTATCCTAGTAATGCTGAATGCCAGGCTAATAGTGACATGTATCAAATTTTAACTCATTGCTTTGACTTGGCCAAGGTTTTAACCCGGCAGTTCACATCCCACAACCTACCAAAATGGGAATGGGAGACGGACGCTCAACTCATTCGGCCATTCCGTCTGGGTAGCAGCTCACTGTATAGCATGCACAAGTTAATTAAAACAACCAGACACCATCTACTGCTACTAGTACTAACATAGTCTGGCGTCACTAATCAACAGCAGAAATTACCATATACAGTATAACCCCATTAAACCAAACTTGAAAGGACCCTAGAAATTTGTTTGGGTTAACTGATCATTGGTTTAACCGAGCTTTGGCTTCAACTTTGACTTGGCTTTGGCAAAAATGCGGGTGCATTATGAATGTAATATACAATGTATGCGGACACTTTGAGTATTGATTTTTATGTATATACGGTATAAACCCGTTAAACCAAACTTGGTTAACCCAAATGATCGGTTAATCCAAACTTTTTTCGGCGGCCTGGAAAATACTACCATTTATCATATAAAAAGGGCAGTGGGGTCTCAGATGACATTATAACCACATGAAAGTTTGGTTTAACCATACTAGAAGTTGATGACAACAAGGCATGGCAGGTCAGACATTAATAATGGGGAGTTAGTTAGTACGGGACAATGTGTGTGTGAGGGGGTGGGGGGACATGAACGATGAGGGCCCCTGGTGGGCCGGGCACGTGGGACCCGAATAATCGATCAGTGGGCTGTCGCCAAGGCAAATAAATACTCTTTCAGTCTTTGAATTAGTGTGAGTATTAATCTATCCCTTATTCATATATATAGTATATAGTATATAGGATATAGTATATAGTATATAGTATATACCGACTTTGGTTTAACCAACTTGTTTATATGATAAATGGTAGTATTTTGCCAGGCCGCCGAAAAAAGTTTGGATTAACCGATCGTTTGGTTTAACCGAGCTTGGTTTAACGGGGTTATACTGTAAAATCATTACATACAGTACATATAGGCTCAGTCACGCACGGTGAGGTGGGTGGTGAGAATGAACCGGAAGTCCTCACCGGTAATTCCGGTTTGGAGAATGGAGGGTGGGGGTGGGTGGGGGTGAGGGTATGGGGTAGGGAGGGTCAGGGGAGTAGTGAAAATCGTCCATCAGTGGTGGTTGATGGGTTGAAGGAAGCCTGAGGCGTTGTCACCACAGGAGAGAAATAGCTGTCGGTAGATACCAGACACCAGATACCAGATACCAGATACCATACACCAGATATCAGATATCAGATACCAGACACCAGATACCAGACACCAGATATCAGATACCAGACACCAGATATCAGATACCAGATATGAGATACCAGACACCAGATACCAGATAGCAGATAGCAGATACCAGACACCAGATAGCAGATACTAGATACAAGATACCAGATACCAGACAGCAGATACCAGACACCAGATATCAGATACCAGATACAAGAGAGATGGGTGAGGAGTAGACACTCCCGCAGCCCTGCAGCATTGTCTAAGGAGCTGCTAAACAACCCTACAGAAAACAGAGTCTGGTGGTTGGACAAAGACCCTATAATACTAAGACGGCTCACTCAGCCTGTACTGTGTAATCAAAATGATCAAACCCACCATTTGGTGAACTGGCTGTTCTCTTGGTTAAACATATGCTATATTATATGTATAAATGTATATATGAATGTGAAAGATGTGTGATGATGGCAATGATGATGATGATGATGTGTATTAGTTCATAGCAATTTCATATTGATGTGTATTCATACTTACCTATCTCATACTTACCTATATAATTGTATGTGTTTACATGTGAAACACCAACCAGCAGCTGGGCTGATCAAAGCCACCACAAGGTGGCACTGCGAAATTTACATTACCATGGGAGAGATAGGGACTGAGCCGTCTTCGTATTATAGGGTCTTTGGGTTGGATTATGGAAATAACGACATGATTTGTGATTCTAATATGCTATGTATATTGTTCAAATCCTTATCTATCATAGCCCACTACCTTTGCGGTGGATAATTGATGATATCATGTAGATTAATATATACTTTAAAAGTCAAATCGAGAGCTTACAGTGCTCATCACTTTGGGTTTTTTTTTTTTGGGCATATCTCTCCAATTTCTCAACTTTACGCCAATATAAATAAACACTGCACACTGGAACCATCATCTCCACAGCATATATATATATACATGGAGCAGTGGATTGAGGAAGGCCAATTGTCCGCATTTGAAAATTCCCCTGAAATCAACTACTGTGCCAACAGTGGCCAAAAGGGGGAAAAAACGGGGGTGGGGGGTGGGGGAGGGAGGGGGGTAACATACACTCAAGTTGATACTGTAATGATGTATTCCTACGCCCTAACAACCAGTGTGTAATTACTGCCTACATGAATGCCAAGTCCCAGACAACGTAGCAACTAGATAAAAGATTCACCCCGTACTTACAGTACAGGGGTGAATGACAACGTAATCTAAATACGGGTGAAAATAGCTTTAGTATGGAACAGGAAGTAGAATGCCTGGCACCAGTGTCAAATGGTTACGTATATCAACACAATTTGGTGAAATGGGAGAGAATGCAAAAAGACAAGATGGCGGCCAGAGAACGCCGTCGATTTCACTTTTAAATTGCATTAAAGTATATGTTTTATTATATTTTCCAACTCAAAAGTAGCGGGTAAATATGAAGGCATACATAAAGAATATATTGTGCTTCTTAAATTAAGAATTTACCAGCTCAGTTAATTAACCCAGCATGTCAAAATTCTTCGCCAGCTTTTCTAATGGGTTGGTTTTCACCCCTGTACTGGAAGTACGGGGTGAATCTTTTATCTACGTAGCAACAAGTTTCAATTTTGCAAGTCTTCATTCAGTCTGACTGCGGTCACGGTTTGATCTCAGAACCTCTGCCGCATGACAAACGACTGCTTCACCGGGGCTGGCTGTGCCGCCCAGACTGGTCTTGATACATTACTGGACTCGGGTTGGAATATATAAGTGTCATCTAGGTCATGGTGACCCACTTTTAAACAAAGCCAACAGTTTGCATCAGATTACTAATTCTATTTTAGACCAGACGGGATGGCCGAATAAGTTAGAGTGTCCGCCTCCCTTGCTGGTAGATCGTGGGGTTGTGGGTTCGAACCCTGGTCGAGTCAAACCAATGACTTAAAAATTGATACTTGTCACTTCCTAGCCAGGCACTCGGCATTATTAGGATAGGGCAAAGACTGGTTTGCTCAGTGTCAGGATAATGTGACTGAGTGGGGTACCAGGTCATGATGCCAGTGGCCTGGTTTCCCAGTGGTGCAGCACTATAAAGTTACCATGAGTGCGCGCTGTCACAAGTCGGTACCCGTCCTGATATGACCTTAGATGTTGCTAGGACGCAAAACAACAACAACAAAACTAATTCTATTTCTCCCCCTCATTGATCACAAACACTTCCCAATTTGACCCCCCTTACCAGAGCTGACTTACCTCTCGATGCTGCTCCCCTCCCTACAAAATACCCCCACCCCCACCCCCACCCCCAAATAATTAATTAAAAAATGGTGGCAGCCATTATTGCTCCAATTACAGTTTGAGGAAAGCATCAAATCTTTGTTAACCAAAACCACTTATCTAAATTGTATTGTGCGTATTTAACTGAGATTCTGGTGCATTTATTAAGGACTTGTTGCTGCATAGAAGGGAACACTAAGTCAATGTCAAGGCCCTGTTACATTACGGCGTATGGTGGGAGCGTATTGAAAACCTATGTAAGTCCTGCGCGTGCCGGCCTATCATGACCTTTGGTGACCTCTCAGGTGGTTTTGAGCGTATGTGGAACCTATACAGCGGCATAGGCCGGCATAAGCGGGCACATGACGGCGTATGCGTAGTGTATGCATAGCGTATGGCAGCGTATGACGGCGTATGCCGACGTATATGACGTAACGCGCCTACGTCGCCATACGCTCCCCCAAAAAAACCTAATGTGACAGCCCCTTTAACAGAATTTGTTACTGCTGATTCACGAATGGGGGGAAAGAGAAAGCATAATGCGAGAGTTATGACCAAAACATTTGGTGATGCACACCCCAAAATAAATTTCGCATATTTGCACTTCAAATATCTTCAAATTTAGCCATTTATAATAAAAATCTACTTCAAGCTAAAGTGATGTGGATAATGATGATCAACTTAATATATCTATCAAGGAAAATGACAGCAATTTGCAACCATCAGACTATACAACTTTAACACTGTCGGTATTATATTATATCGATGGGCTAAATTTAGTGTCATGCTATATACAGTATAACCCCGTTAAACTAAACTTGAAGGGCCCCTAGAAATTTGCTTGGATTAACCGATCATTGGTTTAACCGAGCTTTGACTTTGACTTGGCTTTGGCAAAGACAGGGGTGCATTATGAATGTACAATGTATGTGGACACTAGGATTATTGTTTATTTATGTATATACAGTTTAACCCCATTAAACCAACCTCGGTTAAATCAAACGATCGGTTAATCCAAACTTTTTTCGGCGACCTGGCAAAATACTACCATTTATCATATAAAAAAGTCTCAGTTGACCTTAAAACCACATGAAAGTTTGGTTTAACTGTAGTGGAAGTGGCCTGGGGTCGACAATTTTGTTTGGATTAACCAATACTTTGGATTAACCGACTTTGGTTTAACCAACTTTTTTATATGGTAAATGGTAGTATTTTGCCGGGCCTGCTGAGTGATGACGTCATGTGCAGGAACCGCAGATATGTGGGTTCAAGGCCCCCTTGAGGCGTATTCTGTTTGTTTCTTGGGGGAAAATTCGTCCTAGTAACATATAGCGGCATAGTAGGATGAATACCGACTTGTGTCAGTGCACACTCATGACGACTGTATAGTGCTGCCTCATTGGAAGACTGGGTTGCTGGCACCATGAAACAAAATCCCACGCATCTACTGTATTCTGACACTGAGCAAACCAGTCCTCGCCCTATCCTATTAACGCCGAGCACCAGCCAAGGTTGCAATGGGAATCAGGTTTGAAAGGCATTAATTTGACATGGCCGAGCTTTGAACCCATGACCTCCACAGAGGAAGCAAGCCAACACTCACACAGCTTCGACCATCTCCCCTCCCGTGTCAAACATCCCAACCCTTGTATAGTTCATGTTTTATAGTAATATAAGTATATCATGTATTGTAACATACAATATAATATACGTAATGCAAAATATATTTGTTTGTTTGTTTATTGTTGTTTTACGTCCTAGCAACATCTAGGGTCATATCATGAAGGGTACTGACTTGTGACAGTGCACACTCATGGTGACTTTATAGTGCTGTCCCACTGGGGAACCAGGCCGTCAGCACCATGACCTGGTATCCCACTCAGTCACATTATCCTGACACTGAGCACACCAGTCCTTGTCCTGTCCTAATAATGCCGAGTGCCTGGCTAGGAAGCGACAAGTATCAATTTTTAAGTCATTGGTTGGACTCGACCAGGGTTCGAACCCACGACCCCCACGATCTACCAGCATGGGAGATGGACGCTCTAACTCATTCGGCCATTCCATCTGGTATTATATACAATATATCATAATGCAGATTAAATATATAGTATATAAAGGGCATGCTCCAGTACACTAAGGAGACAAGACAATGAAGTGGGTATGACACAACATAATAGTGATTACAATATTAACAATTATACCGACCCATCCAGGGGAGATGCTAATGACTAACATATGTACTTATATACATAAACAATACCCAGACTCATAGCGGTGGGACATGAAATCACCAAAATCCAGCAAGCAGAAACAGAAATAGCCCTATATGGGGACCGACATTTGTATACACGTGTTGAAACGCATAATAACCAAAATCCAACAAACGGAAACAGAAATAGCTCGTCGAACTTCGCTATGCAGCAAGCAGGGTGGACGACAGCGATTGGTTAATAATATACTCATATTGAATCATATAATAATAAATCAATAATTATTCAAGCGTTTATATGTATATGTCAATAGACTAGTTTGTAATTCCAAACTTCCATGCTTATTCCAAATTGTTCTATATTTCTATTAATTTGAAATAAACGTGACGTTTTGCACTGCACGTATCGGCAAATTCAATGACAATGGCCACGGGCATTTGTTTCGCTCTCGATGGCATTTTCAAGCGGGGGTCGGTCCTAAGCATTGCTTATTCATATTACTCACATAAACCTTATAAATTTGTCTATGCACAAAGGTAGAAAGACAACATTTCATTAGAGTGGTGGTACAGCCATTAATATCAAAGCACCGGAAATAGGACAAGTGGCTGAAGCACTCAGCTTCGCAGCAAAAATACACACGTAGATGATTGGTTCAATATTAAATAAGAAATACACAAGCAATGACGGAATAACTAATAATAATATAGCAGGCACTGCCAATTTATATTCATATAATAAATTATATTACAAATAATCACATATTATATAATAATATGTGTATTATAATGTATTATAATAATATAAAGGAACAGAGCAATTCCAATGTTGATAGCATATTCATTGTACGATTATTTGCGTGTATTCGGGATTCGCGCACCCACCCCGTTATATGCACGCGATTGGGGTGCCAAATGTTTGGTGCGGAAATGACTCTGACCACTGTCACTTCGCTCGCATTTTTCTTTTGGTAGGGGATATTAGTCCCAGCCAGAGAACTAATAAAGAACTCAGCCCAACTCTGCTTTGTCTAACCTTATTGCCTAGTGGTTTATAATATTATAATCACTATAATATAATATTATAATCACATAGTATATTATATGGAATATGTAAATACATTAGATGGAAACTGGCGTGTTGATGCAACTTTGTTCGGATTGTTCGGTGAAGGTTTTGTGACTGGGAGAGTTTGGCGTGTGGGCCTCTGCCAGCAATTTGCCATTGTGTGTGCAGTCTTCAGTGGTGTGGCGCACTAACATTTTATCGATCATTTCTACGAACATGGCAGCAGAAGTATTAGTCAGGTTGTTATTGGCTCCCT
Organism: Branchipolynoe longqiensis; assembly: GCA_030323885.1. Classification (NCBI taxonomy): domain Eukaryota; kingdom Metazoa; phylum Annelida; class Polychaeta; order Phyllodocida; family Polynoidae; genus Branchipolynoe; species Branchipolynoe longqiensis. Next base: position 46,895,197 of record CM059189.1, read on the forward strand.
CAATGATGACAACCTTTCAGAAATCTACAACGAGAATCTCGGTACCAATAAACTATCTTAGTGCCAGCTACTAAGCGATGGTTATGTCTGAATTATATGTATTGTATTAATATGTATTTGTTTTTAAATAGAATATATATTACATAATTCATACATTTTAAAGTCATATATCTTTTAGATATTTTATAGATATTTTATAGATATTTTATAGATATTTTATAGATTTTTTATAGATATTTTATAGATATTTTATAGATATTCTATAGATATTTTATAGATATTTTATAGATATTTTATAGGTATTCTATAGATATTTTATAGATATTTTATAGATATTTTATAGGTATTTTATAGATATTCTATAAATATTTTACAGATATTTTACAGATATTTTACAGATATTTTAAGCTAGATCTTATAGATATGCTATAGATATTTTTGGTTTATTATATTTCATATTCCATTTATATACTTAGAATATATTCTAAAAAGGTTATGTATATATTATCTTTATGTTATCAACATGTTTAAGGAATTGAACCTATTATTGATATTCTATAGATATTATAATATATATATTGTTGACACTTCATAGATATTTTAGATATTTATCCTAGACATTTCATGGATATTTTATAGACATTTCATAGATATTATGTGCTCTATAATCTATTATTGGAATATAAACAAGGACACTACCACTTATCAGTTCTCTTCTATATATTAGTTATTACCCACTATCCTACTGTCATATGAGTTAGTTCCTGCTTCTGCCACTATGGCACCACCTGTGAGTGGCTCCTGGCCACCCTGATACCGTCTGTGTCTGGTCACTACCACCTGCAGACCTGCTCGGATGGTCAGATTAATAATTTTAGGTGGGCAATTAACATATTCCGGCCAGAGAATATATACTCTTCTCAACCACTGCAGTCTCTTGTTATTCTGTTTACCAGGGGCCAACTGTTTATATATATATATAGATATATTATAGTTGTTTATAGTCATTCTTTTTTGCTCTAAATGTTTGTGTTGTCATAAACAGATGGTATGTTGATCGTTACAACGGACACAATTATCCCATATTAATTATCACCTATTGAGATAGGTTCATTATATAATCTATGCATGGATATATATATATATATATTAAATTAAATTGTATTAAATTATATTAAATACATATACATATATATTTATTCGTGTATGGAACATAAAAAGAGTTTCACGACTGTCAAATTGGTTCAAGCATGCAGTGATAATTGATGCACACTGTGCACACAATGGCAATACTCATCATGTCTTCTCATCAGACGGGGTGGCCGAATGAGTAGAGCGTCCGTCTCCTGTTTTGGGAGATTGGGAGACCCGAACCCATGAGTTTGTGCGTTTGAATCCTGGTCAAGTCAAACCAATGACTTAAAAATTGATACTTGTCACTTCCTAGCCTGGCGTTTGGCATTATTAGGATAGGGCAAGGACTGGTTGGCTCAGTGTCAGGATAATGGGACTGAGTGGGATATCAGGTCATGGTGCTGGTGGCATGGTTTCCCAGTGGGGCAGCACTATTAAGTCGCCATGAGTGCGCACTGTCACAAGTCGGTACCCGTCCTCATATGACTTTAGATGCTGCTAGGACCTAAAACAACAAACAAACAAACAAAAAATCATCATGTCTTCTAGTTTGGCGAGGCTTTGCCACTTTGGCCGGGACATTGGCGTGCCGATGCCAAATGCCGGGACAATCACTCAGAGCACAGCAACACTCTGGAGGAGGAGCAAGTACCTAAACAGGGTCCGAGCATCCATAGATGCAGGTAGACAGTTGCGTACCACCTGACACTACACTTTTAACAAATTAAAATACATGATGTAAATGCAGGTATGCTCGATGTGTTATAGCGTTTATTCCATAGACGAAAAAGTCTGCGAACCATTTGAAAATCCCAAGCCAGGCCCCTACTAAATATGGCAGTTTGACATTGTAGAATCTAACAAGGGAAATGTTTAGGACGGTGATGCCAGTGTTGCAGTTTCCGTGGCACACCAGTTTGCGAGGGACACATCGCTTCTGCGCATGCGTCAAAATCGAACAGCATCATCACTAACCTTATAAATTTAATATAATGTTTTTGGTAAAGATGTTTTCTATAAGTGTACCAAGCGATTTGTTTCTAGGTGGTGTGGTTTTAGAGATATTTCACTTTTGCTGTATTTTCTGTATGCAGATTGCTCCTGACCATTGACAATGCCCTGAGTTTGACGGTACGCGCAGTGCAAAACATTAGTTTTATTCAAAATTAATAGAAATCAAGAAACCTAACCTTATAAACTTAATATAATCTTTTTGGTAAAGATGTTTTGTATATGTGTACCAAGCGGTTTGTTTCTAGGTGGTGTAATTTGAGAGATATCTGACTTTTTCTGTATGAAGATTACTCACGGCAATTGACAATGCATTTGAATGGATGTGTCCCTCGCAAACTGGTTTGCCGTGGAAACTGCAACACCGCCCTGTCCTTGTCCCAAGCCACCCACCCAACTACCAACCTCGCAGGAATTCACACCTCGCTAGAGATTTCTGATTTATTGGTTTGGGATATCCGCAGGGTATTCCGAGATGCTGATGTGCTGAGATGTAGCAGGCCCCACATTAGGTACTCCCAGAGCCAGGTGACAGGGCTGCGAAATGACGTCATGGAAAAAGTTGCGGGAAGCTTGGTTATGGACATAGCCACGTGAATTTGAAATTTAATATGTCAAATATGTTGTTCAAATATTTAGTTACCATACCTGATATCCCACTCAGTCGCATTATCCTGGTTTCAAATAAAATGGAGGAAGATGTCTGTTGGGAATGATAAGCGAATCCTTAAAGCCCCTGTCACACCTCGCCAGATTGAGGAAACGGATAGAGCAGGACAAAAATAGTCTAGTCCGGTGTGATTCTGTAACGGATGGTAACGAACGGGTAACAGATGGTAACGGATGGGTAACAGATGGTAACGGATGGGTAACAGATGGTAACGGATGGGTAACAGACGGTAATGGACGGTAATGGTTGATAACATATCTAACAATCAATGGACAATTCAGTATACAAAAAGAACTATGGTGAACGGCAACGGACGTGTAATGGATATGTAACAGATGGGAACAGATGGTAACGGACGGTAATGGACAGGAACAAATGGTAACGGACAGGAACGGACGGGTAACAGTCAGGAACGTACGGGGAACGGTAGGGGAATGGACAGTAACGGATAATAACTGCATACATCAGTCCAGCGGAATTAGTTACAAGTTTTGTGCATGCTCAAAACTTGTAACAGATCGAGCCGGATATCAACGGATATCAACGGATATCAACTGATATGCAACGGACACAAACTGGACTTTACCAGATATCAATGGACTTTGTTCGGTTTCTTTCCGTTTCCCCAATCCGGCGAGGTGTAACAGAGCCTTTAGTCTGCAACTAAGCACTAAGCAGTCCGGAGTTGGAACATTATAGGCCAGCCAGTGTACTGATGTTGCTACTCGTGCTGCCACCTGGAGTTAATAGCATATCCTCGCTGTATGGTGGATAAAGATTGCTCCAGAGCCCATTGACTTGTCACACCTAATCTACCTCTTCGTTGTTGTTGGTAAATATTTATTCATCAGAATATATTCAATTCTTCATTGTGGAGGCATTGCTGTTGTGGTCATGTCCATTGCATAATACTGTAGTGGTCTGCACTGACCTCTCAGGCAAGGAGCCGCATAGACAGGTAGGCGTGGGTAATATGGTGATATCAGGGAGCCTAGCTGGTGTAATGGTTAGCACACTGGGCTGGAATGCAAAGAGATGTGGGTTCGAGTCCCACTCTAAGCGCAATATTTCCCATTTTCATCACCTCCCCCCCCCCCCACACACACACACGACACTACAATGGATGCACAGAGTGGCAAGTACGTGGATTTTTGTCACATTCATCCTTTCTCATCTGTACCGACAGATTCCAGATTAAAACAACCTATTAAATAAATATGTCCTAGTAAGGATGGGGGATAGTTGGGTGTCTTTTATCCCTTGATATGAAACAATGTGAAAGAAAGTACAATGTCGCCAGGAATAATATTTTAAAATAACAAGGTTTATTCATATGAAAATACGGGTATTTACATGTATCTATCATCAATGCATTCTGATATAGATTATATAGGTATAAATGTGTGACTTGCCATTGGAAAGGCCACCTGATCTTGTCTTTAATATAAAAAACACGATGTAAATGCCCAGCAATCACTATTTTGACTGGACACTCACTATTGTCATCACTTAAAGTTGCGTAGTCCGATGGTTTTGAGTTTCAGACATTTTCTGAGATAAATACATTAGCTTGATCGTTATAATATACCTTACTTTAGCTTGAAGTAACTTTTATTTTAAGTGGCTAACTTTTGAGATATTTGAAGTGCAACCATGCAAAATTAATTTTGACAAGCTTGCCAAAACTCTGGCACAATAGCATTCTGCAGTAATATGATCTATTCAATTGCCTCACTATTCCCTTCTGCGTGGTAACAAATGCTTACTAAGTGCATTAGTACCTAAGCTAGATATGTAGAATCAAATTTAGATCATTGCTTTGGTTTTGAAAATTTGATGATTTCATCGTACTATGCAGCTTTAATACAAGGCTAACCAACAACTATATTTTCTTAGCGTAAGGCTAGACTTAAATAAATCCTGAAACTGTCCCATCTCTAATAATTTATAGATTTTTTTTAAAAATTATTACCATACCTGCTATTTGTCATGGTTGGTTGGATATTACATAGAAACTAAATCTGATATGAATAATTAAACATCAGTGGCCATTCATAATTTAGACCGGCTGGTAGCGTCGATAATATGGTGTAATAGTATGTTATTAATTAGCATCAATGAAATGCACAGTGAGTGATGATGTATGACTGCATGACAGAGATGTTCATAGTGGATGAGCTTAAAGTCTTTGATCATGAAATGTACATGAAGAACCTGCTCTGGTCCAGATGAAAGTGCATTGAAGAGAACCTGATGCTTTGGATCAATTTCTGTTGTGCTGGATGATGCTAGACTTAAATAAATCCTGAAACTGTCCCATCTCTAATAATGTATCGAATTCTTTTAATAATTATTACCATACCGGCTATTTGTCATAGTTGGTTGGATATTACCTGGAAACTAAATCTGATATGAACAATTAAACATCAGTGGCCATTCATAATTTAGACCAGCTGGTAGCATCGATAATATGGTGTAATAGTATGCTTAAAATGGTTATTAATTAGCGTTAATGAAATGCACTATATCGTATGACTGCATGACAGAGATGTTGATAGTGGATGAGCTTAAAGTCTTTGATCATGAGATGTACATGAAGAACCTGCTCTGGTCCAGATGAAAGTGCATTGAAGAGAACCTGATGCTTTGGATCAATTTCTGTTGTGCTGGATGATGCCAGAGCTATAGACGATTTCCATCACCACCCTGCCCTCTGGTGTTGCTGGAAGAAGCAATGTTGTGCATAGCTGCTCACTCTACAGCATGCTCATTGGAAAAGGTCCTCATAGAAGACTTCCACTACCAAGCTTCCCTCTGGTGGCAACGGAGGAACTAATGTTATGGGCAGCATTTCACTGCACAGCATGCCCTGTGGAAAAGGCCTTACGGTAAATGTCCACCACCAACCTGCCCTCTGATGACAGAAGGAGAAACTAATGCTATGATAGCAGCTTACAAACCCTGCTCCTCCAGTGTAAAAAGTTTGAAATAGCTGGGGCTCTTGGGAGGGGGGGGGGGGGAGTTCCCCTATATCGTAGGCCCCCCATGTACATGAGCAGAATCCCAGCTTCTGGCTCACTCTAAGAATGGAAGCCATGTGGCTGGCTCTCCCATTTGCATATAAACCGAATATTACGATTGAATGCCTGCCTAGCTGAACAGAATCTCAGCTTCCACTGCCTAAGTGAACATAAATCCAATTCGACCTTCTTAACAGGACCAGAATCCCTGGCTTGCTCGCCTACCTGAGCAGAATTACGGGTTCTTTTACCTCAATGAACACAGCCCTTGACTGTTTTATCTATATGAGCAGATTTCCAGGTTACACTGTTTGCAGAATTTCAGGCTCCTCTGCCTACAAGAATAGAATCCTAGACTTGCTTAAGAGAATCGCAAGCTCCGTTTGTTTAGACGAGCAGATTCCCAGGCTCGTCTGATTTCTTTAACAGAATCGCAGACTTGGTTGGGATACATTGACGGAATCCCTCGCTCCTCTGTCTGCATGAACAGAATCGCAGACTTGGTTGGCATACATTAACGGAATCCCTGGCTCCTCTGCCTACATAAACAGAATCGCAGACTTGGTTGGCACACATTGATGGAATCCCTGGCTCCTCTGCCTACATAAACAGAATCGCAGACTTGGTTGGCATACATTGATGGAATCCCTGGCTCCTCTGCCTACATAAACAGAATCGCAGACTTGGTTGGCATACATTGATGGAATCCCTGGCTCCTCTGCCTACATAAACAGAATCGCAGACTTGGTTGGCATACATTAACGGAATCCCTGGCTCCTCTGCCTACATAAACAGAATCGCAGACTTGGTTGGCATACATTGATGGAATCCCTGGCTCCTCTGCCTACATAAACAGAATCGCAGACTTGGTTGGCATACATTAACGGAATCCCTGGCTCCTCTGCCTACATAAACAGAATCGCAGACTTGGTTGGTATACATTGACGGAATCTCTGGCTCCTCTGCCTACATAAACAGAATCGCAGACTTGGTTGGCACACATTGATGGAGTCCCTGGTTCCTCTGCCTGCATGAACAGAATAGCAGACTTGGTTGGCATATATTGACGGGATCCCTGGCTCCTCTGCCTGCATGAACAGAATCGCAGACTTGGTTGGCATACATTGATGGAATCGCTGGTTCCTCTGCCTGCATGAATAGAATCACGGACTTGGCTGGAATTCAGGAAAAGAATTCTCAGGCTTCTTTTTCTATTTGAGCAGATTCCAAGGCGTGCCCACTTAGACGAACAGAATCCTATACTCAGCTGTTTGTATCGATAATAATATAAGGATCGTCTGCTTTCAAGAACAGAATCCCAGTGTCGGACGCATCTATAGGCTTGGCAGGCTGAAGCCTAGGGCTTCAAAATCTAGGGGGGGGCTGTAGCCAAGGTGTATAATATTTTGTACACTGATATAGGCCCTTTGGGAGGGGCCTCAAAAGTGGAATAAGCCAGAGCCTCTCTTCACCCATATCCAGCACTGACCCGAACCCTGCCTTATTGGCCGTAATCGATTAACACGACCCGGGCGACTCGGGTCACCCGAGTCGTCAGAATTTCAAATCGAACACCGCGAGTGGAGTCGACAAAAACACGTGCCGTGTGCAAAACGACCCGACGCCAGTAACCCACCTCTTGGCTGGGGTTTGCTAGGAACGATGATGTCACACCTGTGCTGGTACCTGTAGGATAACAGCTACCACTACTACATTGTTTTAATGCTTTTTTTTAAATAACCCAGATTGTCAGCTTATATGATCCTAAAATACTTTAAATCCTATTTTGCTGTACTTATATTGGTTATTAAAACAAATAATTAGGTTTTAGATTAAGCCACCATTTTTTCCACCCCGAGCATGGAGAAGAGTATTCGTTTATTCAACCCTAGTCTGTAGGATCTGCGCATGCGCCAAAAAGTGGCTCGGGTGACCCGAGTTGATTAATCGATTACGCCCATTGTGAACAGCAACATAAGGTATCCCTGGACCCCCCCCCCTCCCACCGACTCCGCCTAGGTGAGTGAGCTCATGCGCCAAGTCCCAGTAGCTGTGTGGAACAGAATACTCGGCTCATCCGCCCAGATGAGCAGAATCACAGATTTCATGGGCAAAAACCATCCGACCGAATCCTGGCCTAGTTAAATAAACACCGAGCCAGTCAGGGACACCTGTGTTACGTCGGGAGGTGGCAGCTTGTCGATGGTGTCATAGTTCCAAATGTAAGCCGTTGTAAACGCTTGTGTTTGGTAGAGTGACTTTGCACTGTTAGTTCCACGACTCTCCACCAGGCGGCCCAGGATGCGCTGTCCGAGAGGCTGGCTTTCGTTGAGATGGCCTAATTTGGTACGCGACTTGTCACCAGGGGGCGTGTCGAGCAACTGCAATTCCCGCCAGGAGAGGCTTTCTGTGGGCAAGAAAACGGGACCTGTTAATTAATTGATCAAAGCTACATAGATTTATGAGAGCATATCAATTTTCTAAGCTCTAGATTTGCTCTTAGATCACACTTAGACACTGATGCACTCTTCAAACGGCATCATGGCAATAGAACAAGGAAAGTGTGTAAGCAAAGTCCACTTCAGGCATTTTGGTGTGCACACCGAAATTAAAGTTGCGTAGTCCGATGACATTCGAATTTTTGCATCATTTTTTAGATAAATGTATTAAATTGACTATTATAACCTACTATTCATTATTCCCGAGTCATTTGGGGAAAAAATGGCTAGTTTTGGAGCAATTTGAGCTGAACGAACTGAAAGAACCCAACTGAGCTGAAAGAACCCAAAATCATTTCAGCAAGCTTGTCAAAAGTCTTGTTGATGTGGCCCAGATTCACATCTCGCGATGGTCATGTGATGAGGAATGACCTATTAATGTGTAGGTAGTCTGGAACGTGACCAATGCCATATATGGTACTGGGAATGGGGGCAAGACTAATGAGGTCACAAGATTGACCTAATTGATGAGTGGCCGCCCTGCTGTCTCAAAGTAGGTGCATAAATGGATACAGTCATAAATTTACTGATTATTCTGTGTATGCTTCCCCAAAGCCTTAGCTAATACACCTGAACCTAAGTTGGATATATAAAATTAAATGTAGGTAAGTGTTTTGGCTTTGAACAAAAATGTTCCATCGGACCATGCAACTTAAAATTGTCATTCTTTTACTTCTTCAGAAATTCATTTAATAAATTAACCCTTTAAAATAGAAAGATGAAAGTTAGGCCAAACTAGATTAGCGGAGAGTATAATGATCAACCTAAAATATGTATCTAGGAAGTTATAAAACACAAACTCAAAAACCATTGGACTACTTTACACGTTCGCTCCCACCAACGCCATATTATTACTCCCAGGTGACCCAAGATCTTTTGACCAAAGAACTTAAACTTAAGCTAACCTAACTAGCACTGTCACACGTCGGTATCCATAGCAGTGTCACAAGTCGGCATCCATACTGACATGACCTCAGATGTTACTAGGCCATAAACGCCAAACACCCAAACCAGCATATGAATTATATGACAAGGGCCAGCGAACATTTTTAGTGGAGCCCCCCAGGTTCATAGCCAAGGTCTGTTTTAGTGAAATGATTTACGAGACTAGAGTAGATTACGTAAACAGAGAGCCACCTTTGGGTATGAGGCCCAATAGACCCCCGTCAGTTAAGGGGTAAGTACCCGAATAGAGTGGTTCCAGATTCTGCCGATAGATATCACTAGTTTAACTCGCTTAAAGCCGATGTCGCAGTTTCCGCCGTCCGCCAGTTTCCGCGGTACACATTGCTTCTGTGCATGCGTCAAAATCGAACAGCATCGTCAATGATCTTAAAAATTTAATATAGTGTTTTTGGTAAAGATGTTTTCTATATGTGTACCAAGCAATTTGTTTGTAGGTGGTGTGGTTTTAGAAATATTTCACTTTTTCTGTATTTTCTGTATGAAGATTGCTCACGACCATTGACAATGCCTTGAGTTTGATGGTATGCGCAGTGCAAAACATTAGTTTTATTCAAAATTAATAGAAATCAAGAACCTCAACCTTATAAATTTAATTTAATCTATTTGGTAAAGATGTTTTATATATGTGTACCAAGCGATTTGTTTCTAGGTGGTGTGCTTTTAGAGATATTTCACTTTTTCTGTATGAAGATTGCTCATGGCCATTGACAATGCATTTGAGTGCATGCGTACCGCGGAAACTGGCAGATGGCGGAAACTGCGACACCGGCCTTGGATAGGAATATGGCAGAGGGCGCCACTGACTTAGGAGAAGCCGGATGCCATGTTGTCTTAAGCCGTGTTTACACGGACAATTGTGAAGCGAATTAGACAAATCGATTTATATGAAGCGAATTAGAGGCGCGTTTACACACGGAGCGGTTTAAGGCGGAAATCGATATCTGCGCATGAGCAAGCCCATACGAACCAGTGCTTAAGCTAGTTCGCTTCATATAAACCACCTCGCTAGGTGGCTTATATAAAGCGAATCATATGAATCGATTCAGCCCTAATCCGCCTCACATCGCGTTCACACGGCAAAATGTGAGGCGAACTAGGCAAGGCGCTTTATATGAAGCGGTTTAAATCGCCCGTGTAAACACAGCTTTAGAAGGTAGAGCCGTCTAACTCACCTTCATTGTTGGGCACCACTTGAGGTCGCTGACAGCGGTAGATGATGAAGGCCAGGTACAGGCATAATCCCAAAATGACGGCGGTCGTGGCGGCCATTGCAAGAACAGCTACCAGGTAGGTCATTGTCACGTGACTGCTATCACCTGAAGAAAAGGACAACAACAGAGTCCAGATTTAGGATGTGTGGTTAATCTATGGTAAATGCACTAGGCTTTGCTTGTTTGTTGGGGTTTTACATTCTGGCAACATCTAAGATAATATCAGGATGGGTACTAGATAAAAGATTCACCCTGTACTTGTAGTACACGGGTGAACGACAACGTAGTGTAAATACGGGTGAAAATAGCTTTAGTATGGAACAGGAAGTAGAATGCCTGTCTCCAGTATCAAATGGCTACTTATATCAGCACAGAGTTGGTGAAATGTGAGAGAATGCAAAAAAGACAAGATGGCGGCCATAGAACGCCGTCGATTTCACTTTTAAATTCTATTAAACTGTATGTTTTATTATATTTTTCAACTCAAATGTAGCGGGGAAATATGAAGACATATAAAAAGAATAATTGTTGCTTCTTAGATTGTGAAATTAGGCTCTCATTTCATTTCCCCGCTTTTTCGACTGCTTTTAGATAGGGCTGGTATTCACCCGTGTACTGCGAGTACTGGGTACCAACTTGTGATAGTGCTCACTCATGATGACTGTCCCACTGGGAAACCAGACTACCAGACATTATCCTGACACTGAGCTAACCAGTCCCAATGCTAGTAATGCCAAGTGCCAGGCTAGGTTGTAGCAAGTATCAATTGTCTAAAGCTGTGTTTACACGGGCGAGTTAATTCGCTTCATATGAATCGCCTTGCCTAGTTCGCCTCACATTCGCCGTGTAAACGCGCTGCTTAAGCGGATTAGGGCTGATTCGATTCATATGATTCGCTTTTTGTAGATTGCCTCGGGAGGTGGTTTATATGAAGCGATTCCACTGGTTCCCGGGCAGGGATAGTGCTTGCCGGCTACATGCGCAGCTGTAACAATCGCTGGTGCCCGGCAGTGTTAGGGACCGATTAGGCCGAAATCTATTGAATGCGATCATATTTAACAGAATTACATACTCAAATAATGAAATTTAATTAAATTAACCCTAAATTAAAATCGATATTAACGTAGCAGCTTCATCGGCGTCGAATCGCCGAGTGTAAACTCAACAAATATAACAGTGCTTGCTGGCTACAGGCAGAACTAAGGCTGCTTGTTCCCGGTCGCCGACAGACTTTCAAACTCGCTCGTGTAAACGCACCACTACTTCGCTTCATATAAATCGCTTTGTCTAATTCGCTTCACAATTCCCCGTGTAAACACAGCTCTAGTCATTGACTTGACTCAGTTGGGATTCAAACTCTTGGGATTCTGCACTGGGAGTCAGTGTTAGCGGCGTTTGGTGTTACAGCCTATTACCGATTAGCTATCGCCGATGTCAGGAACTGTGTCAAGTGGTATGCAGGAGCGCGTAACACTAACATTTTAGCTAAACGTGAAATTATTTATAGATTTGGGAAATCCCTCTGCGTTTGTAGCCAGATATTAGACTCAAATCTACTGAATGCGATCATATTTAACAGAATTACATACGCAATAAGTGAAATTTGATCAATTTAACCCTAAATCCGAAGCATTATTAATGTTACCGCCGTATTGGCGGCGATATTAATAGTTATATTTTCGAATCGACGAGCGTAAAGTAAACAAATCGCCGCCGCCGCCAGTATGGAACGCAGCGGCGGCGGCGATTTGGGGTTCTCAAGTTCGAATTTAGGGTTAATTTGAATAAATTTCACTTATTGCGTATCTAATTCTGTTAAATATGGTCGCATTGAATAGATTTGGGCCTAATAAATTCGCTAAACCTGATATTTTTTAGGGTTAAGGTAACACCGGTTATGCCTTTGGTGTTAGGCCTAACACTGACTCGTGCATACCATTTTTTCGCCGCTAACCCGAAATTCCCGACAAACACCGTTTTGCCTCGCTAACACTGACTCCTGCATACGGCCCCTGGAAGCTTGTGATATAGCTGATTTAGCCACCACGTACGACCGGTATTTGAGCTCGCCAGCTACCGTCGTATTAGATATACTCAGTACATGCATTTCTAAATATGGAGGGTGGGCTTCATAAAAAAAAAAATGTGTGTGGCTTTTCTGGCGGGGGGGGGGGGGGATAAATTTCAAAGTTGTACATTTTCTTTCAGTATCTGGCAACTTATTTTAGATAAATATCGCTATAACCTACTTTACTTGAGTTTGTATTAACTCTTACTTTAAAGAGGTGCCTTTTGGAGATATTTGAAGTGAAAACATGCCAAATTAATTTTTGGTGTGCACACCGAAATGCTAGATATGATAAGATGAATTAATTATAAGTCTTATTAAGTTGACTCAGAATATTCCCTTCTATGCAGGAACAAATGCTTAAGGGGTGCATCAGTATCGAAGTTGGATATGTGGGATCAAATCTAGGTCAATATTTTGATTTGGAAATACAAATCTAGTATACACAACGGGTGTAGTAATAATAGTAATAAGCATATTTATAGCATATTGAATACCATTGCCACGTAATTAATGAAGAATATTGAATTCTAATGGACTTTTCCACAACTAGTGCAATTCATAACTATGTACGCGTCATTTGAAGATCACAAGCATGTACTACAGACGGGCCCGGGGGGATATGATTGAACTGTTCAAATATCTCCATGGTATCTACAAGACAGGCAGCCAGCCCCCTTATCAAAGACTCCAACACCAGGACCAGAGGACACTCCCTGAAGCTGAGGAAGCGGTACTCCAGACTGGACCTGCGATACAACTTTTTCGGCTTTAGGGTGGTTGACCTGTGGAATGACTTCCCGGAGAGTGTCGTAGCAGCAGAGTCAGTGAGCTGTTTCAAGTCCCGACTGGATGAATACTGGTCAAGCATCACATATATCTTGGAGCCAGTGACAGTTGCTACAATCCACCACATCTGAAGAACTGTCTCGATTTCTATTAATTAAGAGCGGCTAACAGGTCCACAGCCTATTATAGCTGTATCCTATTGATTGATACCGACAGTGAAACCCCAAATGTATGTGTCCCGATTTTATACCAATTCAAATATAACAAAACAATGTATAATTGGACCCGATATTCTTTAATTCAAAGGTGATTCAGTAAACAAACCCTGAGTTAGGACAACCCTGTTTGTTTTGACAACAATTGTTCATGTGTCCAAATGATTGCATTATAAGGCGTTTTCACTGCATTACCATACATACTTGTTTCAAGGCTTACCTATTCCCATAACGTAGTTGCAAGCAGCTCGACAACCAGGGCCCTGTTGGGGAAGGAAAAATTGAAAATTTCACAATAATTGACCAGTGGGATGGCTGCATGAGTTGACTGCTCACTTCCAGTGTCGTGGGATTTGAATTCTGTGTTCAAACGTCAGCTAAGTCAAATCAATGACTTTATAAGTTATAATTGGCGCTCTCTAGCCTGCACTCCACATAAGGCCAAGATAAAAATATAAAGTTGGTGATCGTCCTATTGATCACACAAATTAGGGTCGGGTGGGCAGGGTTTTTTTTTGTGGGATTTTTTTTGTGGTTTTTTTTTTGGTGTTTTTTTTTAAATATTGGACCACCCTAGACTGATAAAAAAAATGAATTACATGCCATTGATGTACACATCACAATGTTTTCAGTGCAACAATGAACAATTTATTCTCATTTCGAAATGTATTATATCATACAGTTCTAGAGGTTTAAATTGTGTGCTAACAAAAGTTCAATTGCCACTAGCCTGGTGTATTTTTAACAGTTTAATATATTTTTTTAATATTTAAATAAAATTAGGCGCGAGCGATTTTTCAGGCACGGGCGGGGACGATCACCAAATATTTGTTGTTGTTGTTGGGCTAAATATTATATGGCAAGGAAGAGTGGAGTTAGAAAGACCCGATTGTCTGCGATTGAAATTTCCCTGCTTAAACACAGAATTACAAATATTTACAGTGTTATTGGCTCTTCCCACGACCCCCCCCCCCCCCCCGGCAATGCAGGGCGGGGTAGGAGGAGCCTCCCGCTCTTCCATTTAATGTTCGCACCCCCACAACCCCCGTCCGATGTTGGTTTTTTGGGGGGGGGTTTTGTGTGATGAATTTATTTACCCTGCTTATAACGGATAAGTGTGTTAATACTTGTTTTCACCGCTGGGCAGCAGTAGTCCAATTTGGTTCAAGTCTTTGGAATTTAGTTTTAATAGACTACATCACCATTCCAGCAACACGGTCCATTGTGGAATGCATGGAAGAAAAACAAACCCGCGAGAAGCACATGGCACATCCTAATACACTACATGCAGCTATGAAATGTGCTAGTTTCAGCTCATCTCAGCTCTTGTTTGAAACATAGAATACCAACTACAAAAATATATATAATAAATTAAGATATCAATCTTTTATCCAGCATTGTAGTTACATCAATATAATCAGCACATCTTATGCCATGTGCATTTAAATTTAGACAAATCTGGGCACTCAGACTAGTGTTAAAGACATAGCCAGAGTCAGTTTTACTTATTGTATTCATGTTTTTATTGATATCCTATGCTTAATGACATATGTAGAACTAGAAAATGAGTAGGGTTAATCAGATATTGGTTATATATTTCTTTGAAACAAGTGTCTGTTGACACATTTGGCATTTTAATATTTAGAACCAGAATTAATAATGGTGATGTGGATATCAGCCTTAAAGTGACTGATTGTTTTGTGTGGAATTGTATGTTTCTAAGCTCAAAATGTTTAACTATGGCTAGTTTTGTCTTAGATATATTCATCAGATCATTATATTGTATGTGTGCATAAATGTTTATGCCAAATTGCTATGTATTTCTATTAATTTTGAATAAAATCTATGTTTTGCCCTACACGTATCGGCAAACTCAATGGCTGTACCCATTTTCTTTGCTGCGAACTCCATTTTCAGCGCATGCGCAGTCGGAACGGTGATCTCATCTATGTAGGTTTTCTTGCTTCTTGTTTATGTTTATATTCACATAACACCTGGTGTAGTTCCGGAGTCACAGTGTGGCTTCAGAGGTAACCGGAGCACTGTGGATATGATATTTTGTCTCCGACAGCTACAAGAAAAGTGCATTGAGCAGGACCGACCACTGTACATGGTATTTGTCGATTTCACTAAGGTATTTGATACAGTCGGGAGTTCCGGGCTATGGCAGCTACTGAGGAAGTATGGATGCCCAGAGAAGTTCACAACTATGATCGAGGCTCTACATACAGGAATGATGGCGAACATTAGTGCTGGAGGGGAAGTCTCGGAATCGTTTGCGGTTACCAATGGGGTCAAGCAAGGTTGTGTACTGGCCCCCATGCTCTTCTCCATCTTCCTATCAGCAATGCTAGACGAGGCTTTCCGAGACATGGGGGATGGCATCTATATACAGTCCAGACAGAGCGCTGACCTATTCAATGTCGCACACTTCAGAGCGAAGACCAAGACTACTCAGATACTGGTGAGAGAGCTACTATTCGCAGATGACAGTGCACTGGTTGCCCACTCTGCTGAAGAGACCCAGAAAATAGTGGATGCTTTCTCTGATGCATCAAAGAAGTTTGGCCTGAAAATTAACATCAAGAAGATGGAGGTGCTGTACCAACCCAACTCTACAAGAACCCGAGAGGAGGAGATCATGGTTGATGGAAACAAGCTGAACTCTGTTCCGGAATTCACCTATCTCGGAAGCAGTATATCAAGTGATGGACACATTGATGCTGAGATACAGAGGAGGATGGCCAAGGCTAGCGCATCTTTCAGCCGACTATGCCAGAGACTCTGGAACAACCACCATGTGTCCATTCGGGTCAAAGGTAAGATCTACCGTGCAATCGTGCTATCCACCCTACTATACGGAGCTGAGGCCTGGACAGTGTACAGACAGCAGGTGAAAAAGCTGCATGCCTTCATGATGCAACATCTGCGTTCAATCATGAGGCTAACCTGGAAGGACAAAGTGACGAATAAGGAAATACTCGAACGGATGGGGCTGCCCTCTATGGAAGATCTTCTGATCAAAAAGAATCTCCGGTGGACTGGACACCTCATGAGGATGTCATCAGACAGGCTACCAAAGCAGATCCTCTATTCTCAACTGTCTTCTGGCTACAGAAAGAGAGGGCGCCCCCGTCTCCGGTTCAAAGATACCATCAAGAGAAACCTGAAGCTGAGAGACATTAAGACCGACTCATGGATGCAACTCTCACAGCAGAGAGCTAAATGGAGAGCGGCAGTCAAGTAATGAAAGCAGTCTTTGTCGCATCGCGACCGACAGCATGATGATGGATGATGTTTATGTTTTGTAACTGTTTGTAGATTGCAAACAGTCCATGTGGATGGAACCTGCATGCTGGCCATACTTGGAATCTTTATTTCTAAAAAAGAAATGACATAAAGCAGGGGGGATACTTACACACTCATCCCTGATGCAGAGACTCTTAATGTTCTGTTTATCTTGGAGGAGGCGACAGAAACCTGAGCACTGGAAGAGAAACAATAAACACCATTAACATCACAGTCTTGTCTAATTTACACGTGTGTATTCACAGTAACATGTTCATTGTTTTAAAAGATGTTGGCTTTGCATGTATATCGAAGTTGCCTTGATTTGTAAATGTGTAATACTCATCATACCGTTTTGTAATCAGTCGTAGTTGCACTACCTTGCAAGGACTGCAACTACTACTAAGAGATTGGCAACTACTACTAAGTCATTTTTACACACACTTTAGAATTAGATCTGAGTTTAAGTTGCAAAGTCCGATGGGTTTTGAGTTTCTGTAATTTTCTGAGATAAACATATTAGGCTGATCATTATAATCTACTCTACTTTCATTTGAAGTAACTTTTATTTTAAATAGCTAACTTTTGGGATATTCGAAGTGCAAACAAGCAAAATTAGTTTTGGCAAGCTTGGCAAAACTCTGACACCATAGGTGTCTGCAGTAATAGGTTTTATTAAATTGCCCCAGTCTTCCCTTCAATGTGGTGACACATGTTTAACAAGTGCACCAATATTTAAGTTAGATATGTAGAATCAAATCGAGATACTTGTTTTGGTTTTGAAAATTGTATGCTTCATCGAACTATGCAGCTTTAATCGCGTATTTCAAATGTTTTTGTAAATTTCATTGTTAGCATATAATTATAAATGTGATTAATACATTTTTTCATGAAACAAGCCAGGATATCACGACGTTATCAGGGGTTTTCCTAACCAGGTCGGTCAGTGGGATTTTATTGTAATGGATATCACCATACAGAATGCGATATTAGCACTACCTGGACATTTATTAATAGAAATTGCATAATCCAATATCTTTGAGGGTTTTCTTTACAATTTAACAACTAAATACATGAAATTGGTCGTTATAAGCTACCTTATTATAGTTTGACGTAACCGTTATAATAAATAGTTAACTTTGGAAATAGTTGAAGTGAAAATAGGCCAGATTAATATTAGTGTGCCTGTAGAGATTCTGAATCCATGAGCCTCAAGTTCCATTAAATTTCATAGTATGCCCTTCTAGTCAGCAACAAGTGTGCAATAAGTACACTGTTTTGTTTGTTGTTCGTTTACGTCCTAGCAACATCTAACGTCATATCAGGATGGGTACCGACTTGTGAAAGGGTGCACTCATTGTGACTTTATAGTGCTGCCCCACTGGGAGACCAGGCTACCAGCACCATGACCTGATATCCCATTCAGTTACATTATCCTGACACTGAGCCAACCAGTCCTTGCTCTATGCTAATAATGCCGAGCGCCTGGCTAGGAAGCGAAAACTATAAATCTTTAAGTCATTGGTTTGACTCGACCAGGGTTCGAACTCACGAACCCATGGGTTCGGGCAATAGGTACACCAGTATCTAAGTTAGAAATGTAGAATCAAATTTGGTTTTGTTTCGAAAATTTGATGCTCCCATCGAAATGATCAGCTTTAACCTTTTAATCATATCTGTTTCCATGGTTACACTCACCTTAGCGCACTGCTGATTTCTGTAGCAGTTATCCACCGTCTCCCACGGCCATGCCTTGAGTAACTGAAACGAAAAAGGTCAAGGCATTAGCAATGTTTGTTTGTCAGAGTTTTACATCCCAGCAACATCTAAAGCCATATCAGGACGGGTATCGACCTGAGACAGTGTGCATTCATGGCGACTTTTATAATGGTGCCGCACTGGGAGAGCAGGCCGCCGGCACTATGACCCGATATCCCACTCAGTCACATTATCCTGATCCTGAGCAACCCAGTCCATGTCCTTTCTTAATCATGCAGAGCTTCAGGTTTAGGAGTTAGGTAGCGATTAGCAATGTTTTCATACAATACAGCATCAGCATTTTATTCATAAGACATCAGCATTGTAATCATAAGACATCAGCATTGTATTAAAACGAATATTGTTAAGCAATTTGGAGTTTGACGTATGAGAGCCTTTGGAACTTGGAAGGAATATTAATCGACGCAAATGCACGAGGAACTAAAAACCCCTATTGAGAGAAGTAACATTTTTATTGATATTGATAATCTGTTTGGGGGAGATCTAACAAACCATTATACAGTATAACCCCGTTAAAGTGGACAGGTATAGGCTGCTGAGACTGGAACCGTACTCCGACAAATGCTCTCCAAGCTCAACCTTGTTTAGTTTGTATGTTTATAGAACCAAATGTGTGGGGGGAGAGTAGTGGACCCACTTCACCACCAGAAGTGGGTCAGTGCTGAGGTTATGGTGTGGGGGGGGGGGGGGTCTGACGCTGGGACTAACTAAGAAATATATATATAATAAAGTAAGATATTAATCTTTTATCCAGCATTGCATTTACATCAATATAATCAGCACATCTTATCCCATGTGCATTTAGATTTAGACAAATCTGGGCACTCAGACTAGTATTAGAGCCATATGCATAGCCAGAGTTAGTTCTACTTATTTTATTAATGTTTTTATTTATATCCTATTGTTAATGACATATGTAGAAATAGAAAATTAGTGGGGCTAATCAGATATTGGTTATATATATCTCTGAAACAAGTGTATGTTGACACATTTGGCATTTTAATATTTAGAACAAGAATTAATAATGGTGATGTGGATATCACTGATTGTTTTGTGTGGAATTATATGTTTCTTAGCTCAAAATGTTTAGCTATGGCTTTGTCTTAGCTATATTCATCAGATCATTATATTGCATGTGTGCATACATGTTTATGCCAAATTGTTATGTATTTCTATTCATTTTGAATAAAATCGAAGTTTTTCCCTATGCGTATCGACAAACTCAATGGCCATTCGCATTTGCTTTGCTGCCAATGCCATTTTCAGCGCATTCGCACTCAGAACGGTGATCTCGTCTATTCCCTGGCCATTGAGCTACTACGTGTGTACTGTAGTACTATTACTAGTACTAGTAGTAGCCTACTAGGATAGGCTAAGGAGCTGTGGATTGAGTCTGTGTTTGAAATATCCCTTGCTTAATCAATGGATGTAGCCAATAATGATATGTAAACTGACAAACTGTCCATTCACACGACCCGTTCTTTGTACACTTTCCACCCAGATAAATAATCTGTCATCTTTCTTTATAAGTTGGCCTCACTGGCCTCTCGACCCACACAGCAGGGACTCTGGGCGATCAGTATTCGTCGGCGCTGCCACCTACCGGAAGAGGCAGGTAATCATACCTCCAGACGACAAGCGTCACGGCTTTCCGATAGGTGGCGCCACCGTAAGTCTACAATGTAATCCCGCCATTGTTGTTAGCGACTTAGCGCATGTTTAATTATGGCTTTATTAACCGATTAAGGAGTGTCTGGACGGTGTAGACAGGGAGGCGGCCTGTACTCTTGGATACAGCGTTACGTGAACAATCACATTAAATCCTAAATCAATGGGGCGCACATAATACATGCTAATTCAAGTCATGCAGAAGCCAGAACTTAATTAATCCAGAGAAAGTGAGATTAAAGCTATATCGTCCGATGAAAACATCAAATTTTCAAAACCATAGCAATACTCTAGATTTGATTCTAGATGTCGAACTTAGATACTGGCACACTTATCAAACATTTGTCACCACATAGAAGGGAATATGGAGGCAATTTAATAGAACCTATAACTGCAGAAGTCTATGGTGTCAGAGTTTTGGTGTGCTTGCCAAAATTAATTTAGCATGTTTGCGCTTAGAATATTTCAAAAGTTAGCTATTTAAAATAAGAGTTTCTTCAAACTAAAGTGAGATAGATTATAATGATCAACCTAATATATTTATCTCAGAAAATGACAAAAACTTAAAACCATCGGACTATGCAACTTTAAATGAAGCAGGAGGAGGAGCTGGAGGAGGAATAGGAGGAAGGAGAAGAAGGGGGGGAGAAGGGGCAGGTGAAGGGTGGGCAGAGGAACTTTTATTAAAGGAGGGAAGATGGAAAAGGTGAGATAGATGAACAAAGAGGAGAAAGAGTGAAAGAAGAGAGACACATTAATAAATACACACACATATATATATACAGTACAACCCCGTTAAACGAAGCTCGGTTAAACCAAACGATCGGTTAATCTAAAACTTTTTTTCGGCGTGGCAAAATACTACCATTTATCATATAACAAATTTGGTTAAACCAAAGTCGGTTAATCCCAATTATCGGTTAATCCAAACAAAATGGTTGGACCCCAGGCCACTCTGGTATGGTTAAACCAAACTTCCATGTGGTTATAACGTCATCTGAGATTTTTTATATGATGAATGGTAGTATTTTACCGGGCCGCTGAAATTTTTTTTGATTAACCGATCGTTTGGTTTAAATTAGCTTGATTTAACGTAGTTATATTGTATATACATTAAAACAAACAATAATCATTGTATATTACATGTGCAATACACGCTTACTCAAAGTCAAAGCCAAAGCCAAAGCTCGGTTAGACCAATGATCAGTTAATCCAAACAAATTTCTAGGGTCCCTTCAAGTTTGGTTTAACGGGGTTATACTGTATATACTTTATGATAAAGACCAACTTACCCGTGAGCTGCAAGCCAGCGAGCACTTAGCCACACTGGTGGCGCCACCGTCTCCATCCCGGCCTCCTCCAGGGTTGAAGCTGCTGGTTGTCGCTCCTCCCGCACCATCACCTGCTGTCCAGCCTCCAGAGGGCGCCCCTACCTGCACCCCTGCATTCATCCCTGTGTTCCCACCTCGGCTCTCTCCAGTAGCCATCTTTTGTGTCCCGATTGACTTCACACTTCCGGTCACTCCAATGTCAAGGTCAAACACGACGGTCACCTCCTCCTGATACTGTTGGGGGAGCTTCAGTGAATCGGCCCTGCTTGACCTTGCAGTGACCTCTGGAGGAAGTCGGTGGGCGGAGACGAAGCGGATGTGGAAGAGGAGGAGGATGGTGATGATGAGGAGGAGGAGGAAAGTGTGTATGTGCGGCATTCCTGACATGATGATGATGATGATTATGTCTCCACTCTGACTGCAATCCTTATGTAGGCTAATTTAATAGGCTATATATATAAAGCCAGTATCAGGATGTCTATGGCACTTTGTATTCCCAGGTGTATTCCCGTCCAAGTACTGACGAGCCTCAATGTTTGTCAACTTTGGTGATCTGATTAGAACTGGTCTATCGTTGGGATAATGACCTTATTCAATTAACACTGTAGCGGTGAACTAGATGTAAAGTGGTGAGCTGATTGACTGAAGCGTTTTCAGTTCCTCCTGCGGGATACCGGAAGATATGTATTAATATTATCCGTCGGTTATAAACCTAAATACTCCTCCGGGACTGATGCAGCGTTCTGGTTCTAGCTGCTTCCGGTCTGTCAAAGTGGAAGTGGAAGTGAAAGGGGTTGTGTGGTTCATATACCAGTGGCGCAGGTCTCGGTCACGTGGGTTAGACTCACACCACGTGTCCTGTCAGGGACTGGGTAGCGGGTGAGAGGGTGTGAAAACAGAGTTGCGCGAAGGATTAGGCGGGACGACGCGAACAATGAGGCGTGCACACACACAGAGCCCGTATGTACACGTCTGTGGAGGAGGCTGGACACGTGGTTTCATGTAGGCTGGACACGTGGTTTCATGGAGGCTGGACAAGTGGTTTCATGTAGGAGGCATCATGGGTACAGACAGAGCCGTGAGGATGGGTTTTGCACACGGTGCATGTCTCTCCCCGTTCCCCGCCCCCCTCCCCCAAATAATACAATAAGTATACAACTTACAGGTGCATAGACAGGCGGAAAATTGGTATCTTGTTGTTTTGTTTATATTTGGTTATATTCGGATAAATCACTTTCTTTTTGTGTGTGACCATTACACACGCGCATATATATATATATATACATATATATATATATATATATATATATATACATACATATTCAGTAAAACCTCCCTAACCGACCACGTCCACATATCAACCACTCCCCTATATCGATCGCTTCATTTGGGTCCCAACAATACCATTGTAACCATATTCTAACTCCCTAAACCGACCACCTCCCTAAATCGACCACTTAAAGTCGGTGTCAAGGTCGGTCGATTTAGAGAGGTTTTACTGTATGTATGTATGTATACATATATATATATATATATATATATATATATATATATAGCCTCGCTTATGTTAGTGTGCCGATGAGGATAAACATTAAGCACCAAGCAAGTGAGTGAGAAGAAGGGGGTTGGTGATAACCTCTGTAAATTTGTACTTGTATAATTCGTATAATTATATATATATATATAGTATATACACTGTAAATAGTGTATAGTATCATCATCATGCTGTCGGTCGTGATGCGACAAAGACTGCTTTCATTACTTGACTGCCGCTCTCCATTTAGCTCTCTGCTGTGAGAGTTGCGTCCATGAGTCAGTCTTAATGTCTCTCAGCTTCAGGTTTCTCTTGATGGTATCTTTGAAACGGAGATGGGGGCGCCCTCTCTTTCTGTAGCCAGAAGACAGTTGAGAATAGAGGATCGGCTTTGGTAGCCTGTCTGATGACATCCTCATGAGGTGTCCAGTCCACCGGAGATTCTTTTTGATCAGAAGATCTTCCATAGAGGGCAGCCCCATCCGTTCGAGTATTTCCTTATTCGTCACTTTTGTCCTTCCAGGTTAGCCTCATGATTGAACGCAGATGTCGCATCATGAAGGCATGCAGCTTTTTCACCTGCTGTCTGTACACTGTCCAGGCCTCGGCTCCATATAGTAGGGTGGATAGCACGATTGCGCGGTAGATCTTACCTTTGACCCGAATGGACACATGGTGGTTGTTCCAGAGTCTCTGGCGTAGTCAGCCGAAAGATGCGCTAGCCTTGGCCATCCTCCTCTGTATCTCAGCATCATATATATATATTATATATATATACATCATATTGGTTACATTCCTTGATGAATAATAGACATTTCAGTAACAACAGGCTTGTGTTATTCACTTCACGGTTTCGTCCGTGCCCTATCCGAGTAATTCCGACATAAGTTAGAGATAATAAAAAAAAGAATAATATAAAAGATTAAAAAGCTAAGCCATATTTCTGTCTTGGCCTGATATGATTACGACGAAGATATTTTACCAACAATACCAACGACATGCCACCCACGCTACTCTTTACATAAGTAGCCAGTGGCAGGTAGCTTCTACACATATTCACTAATACCATATTCAATACCCCATTAACACCCCATCCCCACCCCCAGCCCCTCCCCAGCCCCCCATCCGTATGCGCAGCAACAACCGGGGTAAAGCACAATGGGGCTGTGGCACTGCCTATAAGGCTTATCATATCAGGCTAGTGTTGTGTGAGTGGGGTATGTGTGTGTGTGGGGGGGGGGGGGGTATTTGCGATATTAAAATGCAATTTAACACACAACATGTGCTTTATAAGACATTATACGAGTATAATTATCCAGACGCCGATTAGCTATTGTCTCAACAGTTCATCCTATCTGACAGTCCATTATTAGTATTCTACTAGTTTGTTCCTGCTTAACCGACACTCCACCAGTCATCTGCTAGTCAGGCCTTCTGCCTCGCCTGGTGGTGCCACCTGGTGCGTCTTTCTCGCTGACAAAGTATGCATAACATGTATGGCATTATAGTACATGTATATAAATATGATTTACAGGATATATAGCACATATGAAGATTTGAAGATTTATACTGTCTATCATGGATAAGTCTGAATAGACTTGTTTTCACCATTAGACAGTTTGTCGATAGAAAGCCCGAGCCCACACTTTTACCGACCCAAGGGATTTTTAACCTTCCACACCACATAGACATGGTATGAGAGCAACTGGCCTTTGATGACGCTGTAAGTTATACACAGCGGTGGAAATCCAAATTGGTAGAGGTGGGGGGCACGGGGAATCAAACCACTGACCTTCAGATTAGGAGTCTGACCTAGAAAAAAGGCAGACACTCTAACCACTCCGCCACAGAGAACACCATATATATCATGAATAGCTTGTGAAGTGTTCAGGCGCAAAAACCAACCAACACCATTTAGTCTGAAATGGAACCATAGCTACCATGTTGGAGCTGAAGTTGCCATCATTTCAATAATCAAATCTGGCCCCCCCCCCCCCCACAGAAGCTCCCACATTCCCCATATAATTAATGCCTTACTCAATATGAAATTGATAGACTTTAAAGTTGCATAGTCCGATGGTTTTGATTTTCTGTATTTTTTCTGAGATAAATATATTAGATCGATCACTAGTATCTAATTTACACTAGTTCAAAGTTACTTTCATTTTAAATGGTAAACTTTTGAGATATTTTGAGTGCAAACATGGACAATTAGTTTTGTCAAGCTTGCCAATACTCTGACACCATAGACTTCTGCAGGTTTTGTTAAATTGACCCAGTATTGCCTTCTATGCAGAAAGAAATGTTTAATAAGTGCATTAGTATCTAAGTTAGATATGTAAAATCAAATCTAGAAAATTGGTTTGGTTTTGAAAATTTGATATTTCATCAGACTATGCAGCTTTAACTGGAAAGCACAACAATAAATTCTATTTGACAGAAAAAAGAAAATTGATTTGTTGTTTTTTTGCGCCTGAATCCTTCATATACAGCATCAATAACCTGCATAGCCTCTATACCACGCATATCAGTAGCTTACAGCATGTACAGCATGTATCGCATATATAGGAGGGCGCGCGTTCACGTCACTTCCGGTAGACGCGGTGAAACCACACCTTGATGACAGCAGTGCTTTTTTTGTTTTATTTACATTCGCAATAACACCGAATTTCACTTATATGCTATTAAATAACATTATTTCAAAGCCTGAATAAATATTCATGGTTCTAAATAACAGAATTAGATCGTAGCAGTGAATAGATTTGTTCTTTTTGTTTTATTTACATTCGCTTCAATGCTGTAAGTGCCATTGTTTTCACCGCCTCAAACAATTGCTAAGGCGCGATGCGCTAAGTACCCGGATGTCCGCGCCCTCCTATACCATGTATAGGATATCTAGTATGTTCATGGGTAAATAAAAGATTCACCCGGTACCTGTAGTACACGGGTGAACGACAACGTAGTGTAAATACGGGCGAAAATAGCTTTAGTGTGGGACATGAACTAGAAATTGTGGTTCCAGGATCAAATGGCTACATATATAGGCACAGAGTTGGTGAAATGGGAGAGAATGCAAAAAGATAAGATGGCAGCCATAGAACGCCGTCGATTTCACTTTTAAATCTTATTAAACCAGATATTTTATTATATTTTTCAACGCAAAGGTAGCGGGGAAATATGAAGACATATACAAAGAATAAATGTTGCTTCTTAGATTGTGAAATTAGGCTCTCATAAGACTCATTTCATTAGCCCGATTTTTCAACCGTTTTTATATAAGGCTGGTCTTCACCCGTGTACTGCGAGTACCGGGTGAATCCTTTATCTAGTTCATGGGGTGATGCAGATGGTAGATATTGTGCCTATAAGAAAGTCGTGGGGAAAAGGCTACCTCTTCCTGACAATGGAAAGGACAGTTTATAAAGATGTGAGTTGAGTGAGCTTGTTTCTAAGTAAATTTACATGGAATATAATTATGTCACCGTTGTGTCTCAAACTAGGCAATTAGGCGTCGCTTTAGGCCTGCCTGTAGTGTTTCACAGTTTGTGCAGTGTAAGTTTGACATCCGCCCTATAGAGTTCACACCTAGGTGCGAAGGGTGTCACGTGACTGACACCCTTCGCACCTACCACCTACTCTAGCTCCCCCGCCCCCACCTCCTCCAGCCCCCTCCCCCTTCTATCATAGGGCTGCCAGAAGTGTTCCACCTAACTGGGTCAGATAGGAGTTTAGGTGTCACAAGACCATTCTAGGTCACTGCACCACCGAATGGCACAGTTATGTACTAATCATGCACCACCTGTGGCACAAATTAGAACTACTTGGAGTACAGGTGTCACCCAGCGGAGTACATTGGGTGACTATGGTGGACATTGTATTGGGTTTCGAAAAATACCTATTTGGGCCTCGGTAAGCTATATTCGTGTTCGGGCTTTTTTTCTTCTTTTTTTTTTCAGGGAGGGTGGGGCGGGGGGGGGGGGGGTTAATACTGTATTCATAAATCTCCGTAATTTGGTGATTTCATACAACAATAGTAAACCATCGTAGGCCTGTGAAAAGTACATTTCTGTGTGTGGCCGATTTTTCCTGACACTCAATATTTTTGTTGTCAGTCCCTTGCAATTGAAAGAAGTAACTCTTTATATTTCCGTTGGTTAAAGCTGCATGGTCGGATTAAACATAACATTTTCAGAACCAAAATAATTATCTAGATTTGAGTCTATATCTAACTTAGATACTGCTGCACTTAGTAAGCATTTTTTGCCATGTAGGAGGGCATGCTGATTCAATTTACTGCAGAAGAGTTTGGGTGTGCTTGCCAAAAACTACTTTTACATAGTTACACTTCAAATATCTCAAAGGTAATGGTGCTGTCATTTTACGATGCATCGCGCAAACGTATGTTGACGTATGTGAATTTTGGCCACTAAGTCGGGATACGTTGTTTTGTGTTAGGCGTGTGTTAGGCACGCATTGGTATACGTCAATGTATGTCGATGTTCGTCGAGATACTGCGTCGCACGTCAAGGGGTCGGCAAAGTTTTGTGCATGCACAAAACTTTCGACGTACGACAACGTTCGACAATGTGTCGATTTTAAGTCCGCCGTAGGTTATGTATGCGTTAGGCATACATCAATGTACGTTAGATGTACGTTAATCAAACATTGTTCACTACATTGACCTACGTTAAAGGCAGTGGGAACATACAGGCTGCGTACTGACAACGTATGGATAACATACACCTAAAGTACGTCTAACGTATGTTTAGCATTTCTCCAGCATGTCTTGGCATATGTAACGTATGACGCGTAGTTCTCGGGATCGAATAACGTATATAACGTTCACCGGCGTTCTTTGAACGTACCGTGAGCGTAATTCGAGCATTTTTCGCCGGGAGGTACGTTAGCCATACATTGGTCATACATTGACCATATGCTATGTATACGGTATGTATATGTCCAACTTTGCCCCCCACACCGAAAAGTTTGATGCTTCTCGATGTAAAAAAGTGATTTTATGCGTTGGCGGCGTGCTGGCGAGATGCGTTGTAATGTGACAGGGCCATTAGCCATTTAAAATATAAGTAACTTCAATCTAAAGAAAGGTAGATTATAACAATCAATTTAATATATTTATCTCAGAAAAAGTACAAACTCAAACCCATCAGACTACGCAACTTTAAGGTGGTTAACAGAAACTGGTACACAATCCCCATTAGATGAAATTGTTTATTTCCAAATTCATTATCAAATGTATCTTGTAGACGATAGTATCCTATCCTTGCACAGAATACAGCAACTTAGAAGCCAGATCCCTATCTGAGCTGTGGGAAATCAATGTAAACAACACTCAACGTCTATTTAAAGTTGCATAGTCCGATGGTTTTGAATTTCTCTATTTTTTCTGAGATAAATATATTAGACCGATCACTAGTATCTACTTTACATTAGTTCAAAGTTACTTTTATGTTAAATGGTAAACCTTTGAGATATTTTGAGTGCAAACATGGAAAATTAGTTTTGGCAGGCTTGCCAAAACTCTGACACCATATACCTCTGCAGTAACAGGTTCTGTTAAATTGACTTAGTATTGCCTTCTACACAACAATAAATGATTAATAAGTGCATCAGTATTTAAGTTAGATATGTAAAATAAAATCTAGATAATTGGTTTGGTTTTGAAAATTTGATATTTCATCGGACTATGCAGCTTTAAAAAAAGCAAATCTACCGAGTGACAATGTGCCAGGGTTAATTCACTGTGTAATCTACCGATTAACAAGCTGCTTTATGTGTTCATTGAATAATATTTCTTAAGGGGAAAAAAAGAAATCTCATGCATCATAATACACGAACGAGAACAAGAATGTCGATTTAATTGATCCTTTATCCTTTGAGTCACAAAGTTCATTACCACAACCACAGTTCTGAAAACAGGTCCGGCGTCCAGGCGTGGTTTTTTTAAATACCAGGGGTGTTATAGAAATCGTCGATCGCGACTGTTTTACTTTGTCACATAGTCCGATGGTTAGGTTTTCTGAGATAAATATATTACATTTATTGCTATAATCTACCTTACTTTAGTTTGAAGTGACTTTTATTTTAAATCGCTAAGTTTTGAGATATTTGAAGTGCAAACATGTCAAATTAGTTTCAGCAAGCACGCCAAAAGACTGACACCATAGGCTTCTGCAGTAACAGGTTCTATTAAATTGACTCAATATTCCCTTATATGTAGCATCAAATGCTTAATAAGTGCACCAGTATCAAAAGAAGATATGTAGAATCAAATGTAGGTGTTTGTTTTGGTTTTGAAAATTGTATGTTTCATCGGACTATGCAGCTTTAATTAAAATCTTTATTTTTTGGAAATTATGCACTATTACTTAGAATCAATGGAGTTCACGAAAAAGTTATTCATCATCAACCCCTGGCGTTGCTAGTGTCTCAGCTACAGAGAGGTTTTGTTGTAAACCTCTTTGCACGTAGTACCCAGTACGAACAACTGCGCGAGAGGCGGGTACTTCTCATCTGATCGGTGCTAGCGGTGGAATGCAGAACCACGTGACTGCAAACCACGTGACCGACATTCCGGTGTCGCAGTTTCCGCCCTCCGCCAGTTTCCGCGGTACGCCTACACTCAAATGCATTGTCAATGGCCGTGAGCAATCTTCATACAGATAAAGTGAAATATCTCTAAAACAACACCACCTAGAAACAAATCGCTTGGTACACATATAGAAAACATCTTTACCCAAAAGATTATATTAAATTAATAAGGTTAGGGTTCTTGATTTCTATTAATTTTGAATTAAACTAATGTTTTGCACCACGCGTACCGTCAAACTCAAGGCATTGTCAATGGTCGTGAGCAATCTTCATACAGAAAATACACAAAAGTGAAATATCTCTAAAACCACACCACCTAGAAACAAATCGCTTGGTACACATATATAAAACATCTTTACCAAAAAAATTATATTAAATTTATAAGGTTAGTGACGATGCTGTTCGATTTTGACACATGCCCAGAAGCGATGCGTACCACAGAAACTGACAGACGGCGGAAACTGCGACACCGGCCGACGCCCCGCGTGCGCGAAGCCTGCAATCGGGGAGAAGCATGATTAAGCATATTATAATTTGTATTATATTCGTCCTGAGTGTACAACGCAGGGGGGGGGGGGGACCCGGCTACAAATCGCCGTGTCGGAGGGGGCGGGGGGGGCACACCAGTGTGCCAGTCCGGAGGAAGTCCATCATTTCTCTCCGAGCATTTATACTTGTATAATGTGTTATACATCACATACAATACATGTATATCACATACCTGGTTGAGGAAAAGTGGAATTGAGTCGGCTGCATTGTATTGTATTGTACATATGAAGTATTGCCCAGTCTTGGAAACAAAAATAAAACAAAATATCAATCAGAGTAATAAGCTTTGTTGCTGTTTCAGTGGGTTCAATCCACGGTTGAGTCGAATGCGATACCTTCTCTGACAATCAGCAGACTAGGATAGGACAAGAAATGGCAAGTCGATATAGAGCAATGTGACTCAGCTCATCAATCGATTAGCATATGGGGCCCTCATCAATGAATCATTCAATTAATTAGTTGATTTTAGACTATTATAAGCGTGGATGAATGTAACATGATATGGTCGGAAGACCAGTGTCTTGGCGCTGAAAAAAATACCTTTATTCGCTGAATAAAATGATCATTTACCCCCTGTGGCCCCCCCCCCCCCTCCAAAAAAGAATCAATAGTCCAGTTCCCCGATTAATGGAGTTTACGATTAGAGAACTGCGTAGTGTGCGCCTGTCTTTACAGGCACCCAGGGCGTAATCAATTAATCAACTCTGGTCACCCGAGCCACTTTTTGGCGCATGCGTACATCCTGCAGACTCGGGTCGAATAATCGGATACGCTTCTCCATGCTCGGGGTGACAAAAATGGTGGTACTTTTATTTGTTTTTTAATAGCCGATATAATTACAGCAAAATATGATTTAAATATTTTTATGATGGCATAGTTTAGTTATATTTCCATTTCATTAATCTATGTTATTACCATAAAAAAATATGTATGACTGGTACCGGTGGCTGTTATCCTGCAGGACGGTACCAGCGCAAATGTGACGTCATCGCTCCTTGCAAACCCCAGCCAAGAGGTGGGTTACTGGGGTCGGGTTGTTTTGCACACGGCATGTGTATTTGTCGACTCCACTCGTGGTGTTCTATTTGAAATTCTGACAACTCGGGTGACCCGATTACGGCCCCAGTGACGGTTGAAGCGGTGACGTCACGTGAGTCACACCCTTCACGGTGTGGTGCTCAGTGGTTCTTGTGACGTGGGTGGAGCAGTGTTCTCCCGATCGTACTGCCCGCAGACACGGTTGGATGGACAAGCATATCTAGGTACTACCTAGATAAAAGATCCACCCGGTACTTGTAATACACGGGTGAAGGACATCGTAGTGTAAATACGGGCGAAAATAGGTTTAGTATGGAACCTGAACTAGAAACTGTGGCTCCAGTATCAAATGGCTGCATATATTGCCACAGAGTTGGTGAAATGGGCGAGAATGCAAAAAGACAAGATGGCGGCCACAGAACGCCGTCGATTTCACTTTTAAATCTGATTAAACGAGCTATTATATTATATTTTTCAACTCAAAGGTAGCGGGCTATCAATAAGACATATGTAAAGAATAAATGTTGCTTCTTAGATTGTGAAATTAGGCTCTCAATTCTTTGGCCCGCTTTTTCGACCGTTTTTATATAGGGTTGGTATTCACCCGTGTACTGCGAGTATGGGGTGAATACTTTATCTAGGTACTACCGAGACACGGTTGGTTGGACACGCATAGCAAGACACTAACTACATGGTGTGGGTGCAGATTGAAGGGGTTTCTCAGCATTCTCTACTTTGTGATCACCAGACAGGATGGCCAAATGAGTTGAGCATCCGTCTTCCATGTTGGACCCTGGTTGAGTCAAGCCAATGACTTAAAGATTGATACTTGTTGCTTCCTAGCTTGGTGCTCGGCATTATTAGGAGAGGGTGGGGCAAGGACTGGTTGGCTAAGTGTCAGGATAATGTGGCTGAGTGGGATATCATGTCATGGTGCTGGCAGCCTGGTCTCCCAGTGGGGCAGCACTATAAAGTTGCTATGAGTGTGCCCTGTCGCAAGTCGGTACCCATCCTGATATGATCATAGATGTTGCCAGGACGTGAAACTCCAACAACCAACCAACCATGCAGCCTACTTTGCGATCGATTTGTTCCGCTTGATTGGATTGGAATTTATATTTCAGAACCAGCTGATTGAGGGCGGTCAAACAAAAAGGAATATTACTCCCAGTATAGTTTGGTCCCCACCCCTCACAGCGGCATATTATACTTGTATGAAACTGCCACCAATATAATTATACCGGTATAATGCTGCCTCCCAGGTATGAACTTGGCCGCTAGCATTTATTTACCCAGTGTCGTGTTTGTTCTCTGTGGCGGAGTGGTTAGAGTGCCTGACTTTATTCTGGTCAGACTCCTAATCTGAGGGTCGGTGGTTCGATTCCCCGTGCCCCCCACCTCTGCCAATTTGGATTTCCACCACTGTGGATAACTTACAGCGTCATCAAAGGCGAGTTGCTCTCATACCATGTTTATGTGGTGTGGGAGGTTAAAAATCCCTTGGGTCGGTAAGTGTAGGCTCGGGCTTTCTATCGACAAACTGTCTAATGGTGAAAACAAGTCTAGTCAGACTTA
This sequence comes from Branchipolynoe longqiensis, assembly GCA_030323885.1. NCBI lineage: Eukaryota > Metazoa > Annelida > Polychaeta > Phyllodocida > Polynoidae > Branchipolynoe > Branchipolynoe longqiensis. Next base: position 46,928,150 of record CM059189.1, read on the forward strand.
TCCATGATACATTGATAGGCAGTATAAATCTTCAAGAAAAAGGACACCAGACGGGTTGACCGAATGAGTTGAGCGTCCGTCTCCCATTTTGGTTGATCGTGGGATTCAAACCCACGGTTCAAACCCTGGTCTAGTCATAAAATTTGATACTTGTCATTTCCTAGCCTGGCGCTTGCAGTAAAATACTGCATGCTGATTGGTTGGTTGTAGATCTGCTATTTGCAGTATTGGTGGCTATATATAATGCAGAGCATCTCTGGAAATAGCCAGTGCGTTATTACTATGAGATTATTGGTAAATATGTCATTTATATTTAAATATGCAGTTTTATGTCACTGATAGTATCAGTAGTTCCCGGCCTGCGAGTCAAAATTCAACAAGGAATTAACTGAGCTGGTAAATTCTTAATTTAAGAAGCAAAATATATTCTTCACATAAATCTTCATATTTACCCGCTACTTCTGATTTGAAAACTATAATAAAACATGTAGTTTAAAGTTGCATAGTCCAATGGTTTTGAGTTTCTGACATTTTTCTGAGATAAGTATATTAAATTGATCAGTATAATCTACCTTACTTTAATTTGAAGTAAGTTTTAATTGAAATGGGTACCTTTTGAGATATTTGAAATTCAAACATGTGAAAATAATTTTGACAAGCATGCCAAAACTCTGATACCATGGGATTCTGCAGTAACAGGTTCTATTAAATTGGCTTGGTATTCCCTTCTACGTGGCAACAAATACTTAATAAGTGCATCAGTATCTAAGTTAGATATGTAAAATCAAATCTAGATCAGTGTTTTATTTTTGAAAATTTGATGCTTAATCATTGTCAGAGTTTTTATTCACATTTTTTTTTACTAAATGTATTTTTATTCACCGAATAATGTCTATTGTCAGCGCCAGAGCACTGGTCTTCCGGCCGTTCATTACAATTTGTTGGTACATAAATGACAATATCAGTCGCAATAATAACCACATGAAAATCCTGTTCGATAATAGAAACATATTATAAATTATTAGTTGCAATAATAACTGCATACAATTCCAGTTCAACATATGTATTATGCACTTGGTGAGTATGCATCACATGGTATTGCATGATTCTAGAATTGTCTTTCAACACTTCTTTCTTCCTTTGTCTTTCTCTCTTCGTTTATCAAAAGATATAACATATCTCCAATACACATATATACATTATATTGTAAATATGCAAATCAGTAGATCCAATCACCAATACCAAATGTGAGAAACCTGCCCATTTTTGAATCCCATCACAGGTGTTCCGTATTGTGTGGCCCGGTCAGCCAACAGAGGTCATTCTGACCTTTGGTGCACTGTAACCTAGTTAATATTTAAACAAATTAGCTCAGTGATAACTGACTACAATCATCCTGTATTTTCTTGTACCACTCACGCTTTTGAACAGATGCACTAAAAATTCAAATTCAATGTAAAATTCACGAAACACATTGACTATGTAATGCCAAACAGCCAGAAAATATAGTGCATGGGTACTCCCGTATGTTTAAGGCAAGAGAAGCTGGGGTAATGGAAACCTGATGGAACTCCTTAATACTCTCATGGATAAACTACTGTTCACAATGGTGGGTACCCACTTCTAAAGGACAGCTGACAAAGCTAGAGTCCCTGCAACACATCATACATCAAAGATACCAAGAGCCTGGATCACTGGAACAAGAAATCGGAAATCCACCCAAACAAAATCGGAAATTTCTTGTCCCTGAATAGGCAGCATGTCACCAAGTCTTTCAGTATTCTAGTCACAGAACTTAGCTCAGGATAGAACACATTATTTATTGTATACTGTCTCATGCTATTTACACGGGACCCACACACAACTACACTTAACATGGAATACAATTAAAATCCTTCGGGTTGTTTGTTTAGTCATTTACCATAAGGGTTTATTCTATTTTATTTTTTATATAACCTAATGAAAGAATGATTGAACTACGGAGCATACACCCAAGCTTGATGATTGACACCCCAGATGAAATCATTTATACCAGCACACCGCACATGAAATGATTTGTATATCATGATATATATTTACCAGATGCCCATATCAGGAACATTTCCACCAGAAGAGATGGATTTTCCGCCATGAGACAGCAAGGATACACACACACCTTATGATGTTTAACCATGGAGATGTTATAGACGCATACAATATACAGTATATGTCCCAATAGACACGCACTGCGCGAGTGCAGACACATGGATGCGCGTCTATTCAAAGTTAAAGAATTTTATGGATTTATTTTTGTCGTGCCTCTGAAATAAACTGTGATTGTCTTATTTTATGTGCATTCAGTCTGAATATGATCGTAATTCTTTTACTTGTTTTTGTCGTGCCTCTGAAATAAAGTGATATTGTCTTATTTTATGTGCATTCAGTCTGAATATGATCGTAATTTTGTGTGCGCTTTCATTCTTGAAATTGGGGGTATGCTTCTATTTGGTAGTGTGCTTCTATTGGGACATATACGGTATATATAATATAGGCGCATATAAAACTCCTCTGCTGCAACTGACAATGTGGCGCGGCGCGTCCGTTAGTGACGAGGAAGCCCGCTGGTGGTGCCACCAGTCACATGGGTGGAGTCAAGGAGGCATAGTACAGAATAATAACATACATATAATAACAATAATTCACTTCCGTGCCCTAATACTGACATAATGCGTTATACATCATATAAACTTATATTGAATATAGATTGCCGTCTTCTTTACTTAGATGGTCTTTAATAATTGTGTGACCTAATAATAGCACTAAGATTATCTGAGTCCAGTAACACACATTTCTGTCAGCCAAGGCTAGTAGTCCTTATGTACACAGAAATTCTAGCCTCATTCCGTTATCCAGTTTAACTTCAGCTGGTTGCCGATGATACTTGTTGGAGGCGGTCACGAGTTCAAACCATTGCCCGCAGCGCGTTGCTCAGGGTCGTTCGCCGTAGTCCCAATGTCCACAGCCATGTTGGTTTCATTCCCTTATTCAGTTTAACTTCGGTGTTACTTATCGGAGGCAGTCACTAGTTCAAACCATTGCCGCAGCACATTGCTCAGGGTCGTTCGCCGCAGTCCCAATGTCCACAGCCATGTTGGTTTCATTTCCTTATTCAGTTTAACTTTGGTGTCACTTATCGGAGGCGGTCACTAGTTCAACCATGGCCCGCAGCGCATTGCTCAGGGTCGTTCGCCGTAGTCCCAATGTCCACAGCCATGTTGGTTTCATTTCCTTATTCAGTTTAACTTCGGTGTCACTTATCGGAGGCGGTCACTAGTTCAAACCATTGCCGCAGCGCGTCGCTCAGGGTTGTGGGCAGGCAGTTGATGTCTCTCAGGATGATATAGAAGGGGAACGGAAACGAGTCCATGTACGACTTGATCTCAGGCATCTGTGCAACAGAACAGTGGTGAATTATGGGTACAATATGTACGCAAGTGACAACAGTAGAAGACAAAGCTTATGGGTGTGAAAAGTCACAGAAAGAAAAAATTATTTAAAAAAATTAAATGAAATGTTTTTTAAAAAGAGAGAAAAAAAAAGAATAATAATTCAGATTTTTTCCATTTAGATTTAGATTTTTTTAAAGTTTTAATTTTTAAGTAAACTGCATTGCTTTATTATTATTATTATTATTGTTACCTGACTAGAATACATGAAAATAACGTTCTCTTTTTAATAGAACAAATATTATTAAAATACTTTGATACAAATGAATCCATTTCTGGGCTAGGCCAAGGAGCAGTAGAATGAGGAAGACCAATTGTTTGCAATTTAAATTTCCTTAATCAACGAATAAAAACACAAACAAGGAAAAATTCTTAAGTGGTAACTGACACTGCTATTTAAATAGACTGATAGTGTAACATACATAATGATATTAGAACAGTTCTAGACCTGTAAAGAATAACAGGATTTAATTACCTTTCCCGCCTCCTTAAACACTGGTACCCGTATGTCCAAAATCGAATCCTGAAAAAGAAATATGAAATGTGTGTGAACCTAAAAGCACGTGACCGGAACTGGAACAGGAAGGGGTAGTAGAGAGGAGCCGGTAAGTTTGTTTGTTGTGGTTTTAATCCTACCAACATCTACGCTCATATCATAATGCTCATATCATATTTGTGACAGTGCGCACATAGTGACTTTATATCTTAGGGCTGCCCCACTGGGAGACCAGGCCACCGGCACCATGACCCGATATCCCACACAGTTCCATTATCCTGATACTGTGCTAACCAGTCCTTGTCCTATTCTATTAATGCCGAGCGCCAGGCTAGGTAGCACCAAATATCAATTTTATAAGTCATTCGTTTCACTCGGCTAGGATTCGAACTCTTGAGCTTCCGCATCAGAAGCCTGCGCTCTATTGATTCAGGCACCGCATTCGGTCAAGCCGGTAAGTAACAAGCGGAAGGAGGAGGGAACCAGCGGTGGAGGTGGCAGGTGAGGAGAAAGTCGCAAAGTCCGATGAAAGCATCAACTTCTCTAAAACCCAAAACACCTATCTAGATTTGATCCTACATATCCAGTTGTAAAGTCGCCGGCTGGTGGTGTGAGTGGTGTGGACAAGCTAATGAGAAATCAATACAGGTAATGAAGCAAAGTAGAGAAAGAGTGAAAAGTAGGAGAGTGAGACTCCCTGGTTTATTATCTTATATAGGTTTCTAGAATCCAAGATGGTGGTGGTCACATGGGTTGATCCACCAATCAGGGTTTAATCTGTTGTATCCAAGGCCTTGTCATGCTGGCTACAGTGCCTTGTGGTGTGTAGTGATCCATAAATAACACCTAGGGGGAGGGGTTATGTGAGGCAACTCCTCCAAAGACTGTATCTAAGAAGTGACACTCCTCCTCTATACTATTTTACTATACAATTTCTATACCTAATGAGTAATAGTTTACCAACTCCACATATCCCTCTGGATTTTATATATTACCATTTACCATTATATAGATAAGTTGCAATTTATTATAGTAGAGTTCACATATATCCTCATGTCATTATATCGGAAAATTTTACAACCTGGTGCACTCATTACAAATTTTGGTGCTCCTGTCATATTCTGTTTTGCTTGAAAATGGGTAAACAAAAGCTATGCCCAGCATTTTGGTGTGCATCCAAAAAATAATTTGCCATGCTTTCACTTCAAATATCTCCAAGGTTAACATTTTAAAATTAAAGTTACTTCAAACTAAATTAGTTGATTGTGAAAACCAACCTCATATGTTTATCTAAAAAATATGGCACAGCCTCTAAAGCATCGGATTATGCAACTTTAATATAGTATGACATAATAATTGGAGCGGTAGATCACAGCGGTTTGACAGTAAATAAGGCGTTGAACCGTGACTTGTTATTATCTGCTGTATAATTTATTATGTGAGTAAATATATAATGCCATGTCTACTCTATTCTGTTCTATCCCATGTGGATCCTTGGAAATGTTTGCAATATCGAAATACTATAATTCTGCTTCCTGCAGCAGTTAAACGCTCACTCCTTTCATGCACAGACATCAGTACCAACAGGTTGGTTGTTGGAGTTTTAAGTCCTAGCAACAACATCTAAGGTCATATTCAGGACGGAGCACCAACAAGGGCCACAAATAAATGCAGACCTGCCACATTTTTTGGATGGCAATCCGTACATTTCACCTAAAATCCTGTATAAATCTGTATAGATCTGTATCACATAATAATTCATATATACATGTCCCGCATGTCCATAACAAAAAGTGAATACAATTACATAATTTTATCGCATCTACTGCGTGAAACAACAAATTAATTGACGATTTAGTTAGTTTTTTTAATAATCGATTTAGTTAGACAATAACAATAAACAATTGTTCCATTATACCGTACTATTGTTGAATGCATACAAGGGAATAATGTGGTTACGCATTTTTATTTCCATGAATTTAACTAAAAATCTGTATCAAAATGGAGTACGGCCGTATCACTAAAAATAACACCAACATACGTATCGATCGATTGATTGATAGGTTTCTTTACACCGTGTCGGTAACATAATCCATATACACAACTAAAGCCTGTATCGGATACTGGTAAAACCCATATCATGTGACGGGTTTGTAGATGGCCAGTGACGTACCTTGTTGTCGGGGTTGTCAATGACGACGAAGACGATGAAGACGCCAGCTTCCCTCGCCTGCCGCACGGCGGCGCGCACAACCTCCATACCCTCCAGGAACAGCCCGCGTCCGTCACTCACCACCAGGAGGAGCTGCGACGTCTCCCCGGTGGCGCCGCGCTGACGGCCTCGCGCCTCCAGCATCACTGCTGCCATCTGGCGGAGAAGCTGAGAACGAGGCGCCATTAGCGGCCGCAGGCAGACGACGGTTATCGCATATACAGTAAAACCTCTCTAAATCGACCGACCTTTCGACCGACTTTAAATGGTAAATTTTGTTTTATGGTTACAATAGTATTGTATGGGCGATTGTTTGGGACCCAAATAAAGCGATCGATATAGGGGAGTGGTCGATCTGTGGAGGTGGTCGGTTAGAGAGGTTTTACTGTATATGGTTATCATATACTGGCCAAAACAAAAATAAAACAGAAAACTCTGAACGGGGGTTCACACACTTGAAGGCAGTCAACATTCAAGGTTTTAAAAAAAAATCACTTTTCAGATCAACTCCAGGACCTTACTGATGTAAAAGTGACCTTTCTTTCCCAATATCGCTGTGCTATTGCTTGGATAAAAGTGGCCAGGTGATTCTCGCTTCATAGCCCCAAAACGCCAAACATTTGAGCTATTTATATTTTATTTGGCATAAAATCGTATCCTAGATAAAATGGATAAAAAGGGTAACCATGGCTACAATCATATCCGAGATGAAATGGATGTGAAGGGTAAGCATGGCTGCAATTGCATCCAAGATGAAATTGATAACAAAGAAAAGAAAGGGTAATCATGGCTAGAATCATATAACAGATCAAAAAAGGTTAAAAAAGGTTAAAAAGGGTAACCATGGCTACAATCGTATCCTAGATAAAATGGATAAAAAGGGTAACCATGGCTACAATCATATCTGAGATGAAATGGATAAAAAGGATAACCATGGCTACAATCCAATCCTAGATAAAATGGATAAAAAGGGTAACCATTGCTACAATCATATCCTAGATAAAATGGATAAAAATGGTAACCATGGCTACAACCGTATCCTAGATAAAATGGATAAAAATGGTAACCATGGCTACAATCGTATCCTAGATCAAATGGGTTAACGCGCTTACAGCGGCTATCTTGGTTTTCTTCTGCTGGAAGGTGAACTGCTGCAGGATGCGCGCCCCTGACTGGTTGGAGAACTGTTCATGGAACGGGTGGAGCAGCTCAACAGACTCGCCGAAACTGGAGTGCAGAAAGGTCAGGGATCATTATCACAATCCATAGAGCTAGCTACAAACACTTTATTTCTACATTTGATGATTAAGACTTAATTAATGCTACCTGGGAAATGTTCAGGTCTGTTATTATTGTCTCAAAATACCATATGCTTAATAATAATTAATAATGACCAGTAATAATAAGTCATGCTAAGCTCACTTTACTGTAAAACTTCCAAAATGTTGCCAAAATACAGTGAAACCACTTCAAGTCGGTCGCAAGGTCGGTCGATATAGAGAGGTTTCACTGTACACATATTTATTGTAGACTACATCATAGAAGGAAATAGCAATATGTATAGGTGTGCCATACCGCTGAGAAAGTACCTTTAATTAATCAATAAAACTCATTTCCTCACCCACCTAAAAGAAGTGAATTATTTTGATAATAATAATACTGATATAATGATGATGGTTGTTGGGAGTTTTACATCCTAGCAACATATCAGGACGGGTACCGACTTGTGACAGTGCACACTCATGGCGACTTTATAGCACTGCCCCACAGGGAAATCATGCCGCCAATATGATGATGATTTTTGAGCCAGCCATGAGAGTTACCCCCAACAACAAAAAGTGAAAATCTGACTTCCGGTAAATCTGACAGTGTTACAACTATGAAGGGCAATGACCCACATGACCAAAAATAACAAACATCGTAGATCGGCCAACAAATCTGAAATGTCTCATCCTCGAATAGCCCAAAGTGAAAATCTGACTTCTGGTAAATCTGACAGTGTTACCCCTATAAAGGGCTATGACCCACATGACCAAGAAAAAAATCTATCACAGATCGGCTAAAAAATGTGAAATTTCTCATCTTTGGCTAGCCCAAAGGCCTCATGCCTCACCTGCTGATTCCTAGCTCGCCCACCTCCAGCAGCGTGAGCGCGTTGGCGACGACGGCGAGGGACTCAAAGGCGAGCTGTCGTGAGTGGTTGTCCGCCATGGAGGAGGAGTCATCAACAGCAACCATCACCTGGAGGAGAGTAATGTGTGAGGAACCTGGAGGATGTTGCCGTGTCATTCATATTCTTGAAGATTTATACTGCCTATCATGGATAAGTGTGAATACCATTAGAAAGTTGGTCAATAGAAAGCTCATGCCTACACTTTAATCGACCCAATGGAGTTTTAACCTCCCACACCACATAGATATGGTATGAGAGCAACTGGTCTTGGATGATGCTGTACGTTATACACAGCGGTGGAAATCCAAATTGGCAGAGGTGATGGCATGGGGAATTGAACCACCGACCATCAGATTAGGAGTCTGACTTAGAAAAAAGTCACTCCGCCACAGAGGACATCACATAGAAAGGTGGTTGTTTTTGTTGGCAATATCTAAGGTCATGTCAGTAATATTAAAAAGAAATAAAACCGGTTTAGACCCTTGGGTCATTAATTCTAGAGAAGAGCTTTACAGAAATAGTTCACTACAATAGAGTTCCCCTAGGAAAGTATCAATTGGTTGGTTGGAGTTTTATGTCCTGGCAACATTTAAGATCATATCAGGTCAGGTACTGACTTGTGACAGTGCACACTCATGGCAACTTTATAGTGCTTCCCCACTAGGTTGGTTGGTTGTTGGAGTTTTACACCCTGGCAACATCTAAGGTCATATTAGGACGGGTACCGACTTGTGACAGTGAGCACTCATGGTGACTTTAAAGTGCTGCCCCCCTTGGAGACCAGGCCGCCAGCACCATGACCTGATATCCCACTCAGTCACATTATCCTAATACTGAGCCAACCAGTCCTTGCCCTATCTAATAATGCCGAGCGCCTGGCTAGGAAGCGACAAGTATCAATTTTTAAGTCATTCGTTGGACTCGATCAGGGTTCGAAGCCATAGGTTCGAATCCCACGATCTACCAAAACGGGAGACGGACGCTCAACTCATTTGGCAATCCCGTCTCGTCATTCTTATGGAAATGCCCCAGTTACACTATGGCTTGCGACCACTTTGCGATCACATTGGATCAAAGAACCCAGTCACCAGTGACCTTGTGACCAAAACAATGGTCGCCGACCTCCTTGCGACCATTTTGATTGAAAGGTTTTTACTGAAGTAACTGCAACCTCCTTGCGACCAAAATGGTTGCAAATAGGTCAGTGACAACTTAGGACCAAAATGATCGCAAGGAGGTCAGCGACCATCGAGGACCATTTTACGACCACTTGCGGCTATTTTGCGACCTCTTTGTGAAGGACTTTCTTTGGGGTTGCAAGCGGTCGCAAGCAGTAGTAGTGTGACTGGGGTATTAGATGCAAATCATTTGACCTGAATCGATGCAGTGTTAAATACCCAGTGCACCACCTGGTGGAGAACAAACAAACCCACTGTGCCCATTCGCACGCTCACCTGGTATTGTCGCTTGGAGGGCTTTGTCCGCCGCAACCAGATCTTATCCTTCCTGAATTGGCTGGCAATGTAGGGTATTACCTTGCGCATGTTGAGGCGCTTGCCTGTTCGGTAGTCTCCCCTGAGGACCGAGAAGGGCGGAAAAGAAGTAGAGGAATCAGTGAAGAACATGCACATAGATCAGTGATAGAAATAAGCAAAATTGTTCACTTGTCCATAGGAAAAGTCTGGTGTGATTTTCACTTATCCATCTGAATTTTCACTTGTTCACAGTACCCACCTTTATTATCTCAGCTAAAGTTGCATGGTCCGATGAAACATTTTTTTCAAAATCATAGCACTTCCTTACATTTGATTCTATATATCCAACTTAAAGTATTGGTGCATTTACTAAGGATTTGGGGCAGCATATACAGAATAATCAGTGAATTTATTACCCTATCCCTTTGGACAACTAGTCTGAGACAACTATTAGGCAGGAAGACCACTAAGCAATTAGGTCAATCTTGTGACCTTATTAGTCCTACCCTCATTCCCAGTACCATATATGGCATTAGTCAGGTTCCAGACTACCTAGACATTACTACTATACTAGGTCATTTCGTGATCATCGTGAGATGTGAATCTGAACCAAAACAACAATACTTTTGACAAGCTTGCCAAAATGATTTTGGGTTCTTTCAGCTCAAATTGCTCCAAAATTAGCCATTTTCTATCAAAATGTCTCGGGAATAATGAATAGTAGGTTATAATAGTCAACCTGATATAGTTATCTCAGAAATGATGCAAAGATTCAAAAGCCATCAGACTATGCAATTTTAACCTCTATGGTTGTGGGAACTAAACCTACACAAATAAATCGAAACAACTTGTCTAACCGAAAAGCTCAAGCCATATTCTGCTTGTCCTACTCTCACTTGGTTCAGACAAGTGGACAATCTCTTATTTTGAATGGTGTAGATGTCATTTTCACAGTGGACATTTCATCCAGAGAGTAGCAGCTTTGCAGTCTTACTTAGTTGAAGGATGAGAATAAATTAATTTAACACGAATAGCTAATTCAAACTAAAGTAGAGTAGATAATAACAATCACCCTAATACATTTATCAAAAAGAAAATGGGGAGAAACTCAAAAATCATTGGACTACATAATTTCAACTAAAAACACTAAAACCTCTCCAACTGACCACTTCCACAGATCGACCACTCCCCGATATCGATCGCTTTATATGGGACCAAAAGAAAATCGCCCATGCAATACCATTGTAATGATAAAAAAAAACTTTCTAAACCGACCACCTCCATAAATGGACCATTTAAAGTCAGTACCATTTACAAAATGTATAATACTTTTAGTATCAAACAGGATTTGCATGCAGTTACTATTACAACTGATAGTAGTTTCATTTAGGTATCAAGGAATTGTACTGTACCGCCGGAAGACCAGTGCTCTGGGGCTGACAGATATTATTCGATGAATAAAATACTTTAGTAGAAAATTTAAAAAAAGGTCGGTAGATTTAGAGAGGTTTTACTGTAAAAAAACTTGTTTTATTTAAAGATGGCCCTAGAGCACTTTGATTTTTATCATCGGCTATTGGACATCAAACATATGGTCATTCTAACCTGTTGCTGCCACATAGGCTGCTACTCTTTCTGATAAGCAGCGAGGAGTCTTTTATATGCACTTTCCCACAGGCAGAACAGCACATACTACAGCCTTTGATGAACCAGTTGTGGACCACTGGTTGGAAGGGTTTTTCTGTATTCAATTTTAAACAACAAATATAAATTCTTTAAAAAAAAAGCTTAATTTGTATAAAAACCTACCTGAGTTTTGAGGCCTGCGTGGGCTCCAGCACTAGTCTGAGCTGCTCACATAGTTCTTGGGACAGCGTCGTTGTCAGTGTCTCGTACCCCTGCCACGCTTCCTGTGCTGCCCGTAAGGATGCAGCATCCGCGGTCGCCATGGAAACGGCCGCCTCCGTATGCCAAGTGTGCAGTTCTTCCTCCAGGTGGCGCCTCAGTTCCTCTATGTCCACCTCGGCCTTCTGTGGTGTGTGTGTGGATGGGGATGGGGGTGGGGTAGAGGGCAACAAGTGAATGCATTTGAAAGGCTGGTTGGTTGTTTTACGTCCTAACAACAGTTAAGGTCATATCAGGACGGGATTTGAAAGGCCATTAATTATATGTGTCTGTGATGTATAATGTATTATGCGAGTATAAAGATACGTAAAGGAATATTACTTATTATTATTATTATTGTTATACTCCATAAGATGCAACACTGTACCGGTGCCGCCATCTCGGCCCACCTCACCTCCCCACCTCACCTCCCCTGGATGTTGACCAGTGTCAATCGCACCGGAAGATTTTATATATGCTGTATAAGCCATTATACGAGTATAATAAGGCCAAAAGCTTCCATCCTCTCCCTAGCCTATCTACTGCCCCCCCCCCCCCCACAGTCATTTACTGGTTGGGCCTTCTTAACCTACAAACTACCATCCTGCTCTCACTCATATCCGTTGGGGGGGCGCCACATCTGCGCACGCACCGCTCCCCCCCCCCCCTTACATACACTCACTGTACCGCAGAATTATTATCTATTTTATTGTACAAATTATTCTATACTGCCTCCGTTGCTCAACAATGGCACCGCCACCGGTTCCCATTGTCACTAACCCGCTGCTGCCACATAGGCTACTCTTTCTGATAAGTAGTGAGGAGTCTTTTATATGCACTTTCCAACAGACAAGACAGCACATACCACAGCCTTTGATGAACCAGTTGTGGACCACTGGTTGGAACGGAAAATAGCCCAAACTGCAAATGGGTCCACTGAGCAGGATCAATAGGATGACCGATACCTTCACACGTGGACACACTACCGCCTGAGCTACGTCCTGCTCCCTGGCCCCACACAATGATTCAGACAAGCGGGAACTCACATTGATGTCCATGAAGGTGTCGTGGTCGGTGTGGATGGTGGAGGTGGGTCCCCGGGCCGGTCCTTCCGTGTCCACCTTCTGCCCGTCCACATCCACCTTGTGCTCAGCGTCCCCAGCATCCTCCTCCTTCCGCTCTCCCTCACCGTCCACACACCGCGATTGTCTCAGTTTAGCAGCCCGCATCTTCTCAACATCCACCAGTTCCTGTCGCAGAAACACAAATGAATGTCAAATTGGGTTGGAAGCACTGGTTCTTTTCCCAACCACCAATGGGGGACATTACGATTTTGTGGTTCAAAGAATTTCTGTTGGTGTCACCACTGAACCATTGGGCCTAAATGAAGTGTCTACACATAAGTGTTATTACCTTAGATGTTGCCAGGATGTAAAACTCCAACAACCGACCAACCTAAGAGCTAGACTAGTTATTACTAATAATAATATTATATTGATAATACTAGATATATTTAGTGACTAATATAGCAGTAATATCCGGTAATACTAAGTTCTACACATATTACAAAAGCGAAAACATTACAAACTGGAGTTTTACGTCCTGGAAACATCTAAGGTCATATCATGATGGGCCATCCACCAAAATTAAAGCTGCACAGTCCCGATGGAAATTATTCATTGGAGTTTTACATCCTGGCAACATCTAAGGTCATACTAGGATGCGAGAATCCAATGAAAGCGTCAGTTTCTAAATGAAAACACTTAACTAGATTTGTTTAAACATATCCACTTTAGATACTGCGGCATTCTTTGAACATTTATTGCAGTTTGGTGCATCTGTCCTATGCGGCTACTTTCAAAAATTGAGTAAACGCCTAAAATCCATGTGAAGATATGGAATTCAAGGCTTTTCATGGCTGTTTTTTAATAGGAATTCAAGACTATTTTCCTTTGGATTAAAAAAAAACAAAAACAATCAGGAATGGTGATTTCAGACTAATTTAGATCGATGGAGACAGTTTAATCGAATTCAAGACTTTTCAAGACTAATTACCCAAAATAGGTTAAATTCAATGCTTTTCAAGGCATTGAAATGGGGCAAATGAACTTTTCAAGACTTTCCACGCACCGTACAGACCCTGTACAGATAGACAGCCTGGCAGACGACTCACCTCGGCTGGCTCCTGGTCATCTGGCGCCATTTCCTCGTCCTCCCGCTGGTCCCCGTCGTCCGGCCGGTCCTCGTGCATGGCGGGCTGAGCTTGTTGCTGGTCGGCAGTCGCAGCGTCTGTCGTCTGCGCGTCATGACGAGTCGCAGCCTCCTTTAGATGCTCGTAGAGGTCACTCTGCTGGGCGTCCTGCAGGCACCATGGTGCGGGAGAGTTTATTTGTTTGTTTGTTTAACGATCCCCAGCACAAAAAGTAAACATCGGCTATTGGGGGTCATACAGGTTAAACATATCCGAGTAAAAAAAAATTACATTAAAAAAAATTACATTTGATCAAACAGGTAAAATAGAGCACAGATATGTATTCCAAAATAGCATACAACTGTGGTAAAATCACAGGTTGTATGTGATAAATAAAATCAACAGCAAATGACTTTTCAAGTTAAAAATGGAAAATGAACTTTTGGTAAAACTCAGTTTCTCTCAAAAATGTAATAATGAGTTGCGGATGGAATTGGAACAACTGGTTATAGGTGAGCACATCTTACCAAAACGTGACACACTGTCAGTATAGACCGGCAGTGCTCATACCGAGGCGGACAGTTCCAGCCAAAATATTGTTTGTTGTTTTACATCCTAGCAACATCTAAGATCATATCAGGACGGGTACCGACTTGTGACAGTGCACACTCATGGCGACTTTATAGTGCTGCCCCACTGGAAGACCAGGCCACCAGCATCATGACCTGATATCCCACTCAGTCACATTATCCTGACACTGAGCCAACCAGTCATTGCCCTATCCTAATAATGCCGAGTGCCAGGGTAGGAAGCAACAAGTATCAATTTTTAAGTCATCGGTTTCACTCGACCAGGGTTCGAATCCATGACCCCACGATCTACCAACACGGGAGACGGACGCTCTAAATCATTCGGCCATCCCGTCTGGCCAGCCAAAATAAAGAACTGTGTCAAGAACATATGACCAATGCGGGAGCGACAAAGGATAACCTCGTCCAGTCTCGACCATCTGTAGGAGGACTCCGCGGGATAGTTTAAGTCACGAGTGGAAATGTCATGTTTTCTATGGCAGAGTGGTTAGAGTGTCTAACTTTTTGTCTAGGTTCGATTCCCCATGGCGTCACCTCCACCAATTTGGATTTTCACCGCTGTGTATAATTTACAGCGTCATCAAAGGCCAGTTGCTCTCCTACCATGTCTACATGGGGTGGGACGATACAAATCCCTTGGGTCGGTAAAAGTGTAGACTTGGGCATTCTATCGACTATCTAATGGTGAAAACAAGACTATTCAGACTAAGTATAAATCTTCAAGGAAAAAAACCCCAAGAAAAGAACCAAGAAAAAAACCACACACACACAAAAACGAACAAGATTTGTTTGTTTGTTGTTTTACATCCTAGCAACATCTAAGGTCATGTCACGACGGGTACAGACTTGTGACAGTGCGCACATATTTGTCATTCATACTGATGCTTTGCTTATCGTCTTGTAATTGTCTATCTATATTGTTGTCGCTTTTCTTAGTGTGTAGGGACAATTGTCATTAGGGCTGGAAGACCAGTGCATGAGCACTGACAACATGTTATTCAGAGGGGAGAAAAACACTTTGAACAAAATAAATAAATAAATAAATAAACTACTGTGTCTGACCTTGGGCTCTACCTCCTCCTCTACACTGGCGTCTGGGCGGTCTATCGTCTTGAGTCGCTTCGTTACCTGCTCGTCCTGCGTCCCCACTGTCCGGTCAGCGTTCGACTGACCTGGTTTCCGCTTAGATTGCTGCAGGTAACAGACAAGCAAATGTAGGTAATTAAAAAAAAAAATTCATTGGTTGATGGTGATTTAGCACTGTGTCGGTACTGAAGGCGGCTATATCCATTGGGAGAATTGCTTTCATTTTATTCTTCCTTTCTTTCTCAATCTCTCTCTCTCTCTCTCACAACCATACACACACACATACGTACATCCATATAAAATGAAACCCCGATTATCAGTGATTATACACAAATTCGGATATAATGTGATAAGTCATTAGACCCAGAATTCTTTAATTCAAAGGTAATATAGTAAACTGAACACCGTCCAGTATCTAGTATGCCAGACCATCACCATCAGATCTTTCATCCCTGAGTGGGATCGAATCTAAGTAGGTGTTTTGGTATTGACAATTTAGTGCTTTCATCAGACTATGCAGCTTACAATTAAAAAAAACTAAATAAAAGGTTGAAGTAACATTTTACAATGGGTGACTTGCCGGGCGGTACTCACCTGTGTCCGGTCGGGGTGCCGGCTGCCTGCCCGGGTGACGGCCGTCGCCCTGTCCCCTTCGTGACCCTCCTCCATCTGCATCTCAGAGAGCCCCGTACCGTCAGCCTGCACACACAGCAAGAACACACACACAGAGTTAGACACACCACGACCAGCGAGCCAACTACTCACACACCCACACCCAGGGCCTCATAGCAACGGGGCAGCTAGGACATAGAGGAATCCCAGGGTTCACACACATTTGAAGATATGGAATATTCAAGGCGATTTCAAGGTTTTCAAGACTATTTTCAATTGGATTTCAGGAAAAAACAACAATTGTGATTTCGGCCTAATTTAGATCAGTGGGGACAGTTTAATGTAAATCAAGGCTTTTCAAGACTAATTACCAAAAATAGGTTAAATTCAAGGCTTTTCACTGCCTTGAAATGGAGCAAATGAAGTTCAAGACTTCCCAGGCCCTGTACGGACCCTGAGATCCATGATTTGCAAAGTGAGGACCAGCACCATAGCGTGGATACTGAGTGGACTGTTGCTATAGTGACCCATTTGTCAATCAATCAGTGTGGCTAGCTGCTTTCACTGCCCGATTTGAAATTGTAAGTCAGTCCTGCAAGTTAACCAACTTGTAGAAGTCAGTGTCACAAGTTAACCACCTTGTAGAAGTCAGTGTCACAAGTTAACCAACTTGTAGAAGTCAGTGTCACAAGTTAACCAACTTGTAGAAGTCAGTCTCACAAGTTAACCACCTTGTAGAAGTCAGTGTCACAAGTTAACCAACTTGTAGAAGTCAGTGTCACAAGTTAACCAACTTGTAGAAGTCAGTGCCACAAGTTAACCAACTTGTAGAAGTCAGTGTCACAAGTTAACCACCTAGTAGAAGTCAGTGTCACAAGTTAACCACCTTGTAGAAGTCAATGTCACAACCTAACCAACTTGTAGAAGTCAGTGTCACAAGTTAACCAACTTGTAGAAGTCAGTGTCACAAGTTAACCAACTTGTAGAAGTCAGTGTCACAAGTTAACCAACTTGTAGAAGTCAGTGTCACAAGTTAACCAACTTGTAGAAGTCAGTGTCACAAGTTAACCACCTAGTAGAAGTCAGTGTCACAAGTTAACCACCTTGTAGAAGTCAGTGTCACAAGTTAACCAACTTGTAGAAGTCAGTGTCACAAGTTAACCAACTTGTAGAAGTCAGTGTCACAAGTTAACCAACTTGTAGACATCACTCCCGCAAGTTAACCAACTTGTAGAAGTCAGTGTCACAAGTTAACTAACTTGTAGACGTTACTCCCGAAAGTTAACCAACTTGTCGAAGGCACTCCCACAAGTTAACTAACTTGTAGACGTCAGTCCTGTAATGTAATCAACCTGTAGAAACCAGTGTCACAAGTTAACTAACTTGTAGACGTCACTCCCACGAGTTAACCAATGTGTAGAAGTCAGTCCCGTAAGTTAACCAACTTGTAGTCCTGCATATTATATTAACCAACTAGTAGAAGTCAGTGTCACAAGTTAACCAACGTGTAGACGTCACTCCCACAAGTTACCCAGGTGGCGCCCCTCACCTCCTCCTGCGTCTCCTCCTGCTTCCCGGCTGCGTCCCTGGCCTGCTCCTCCTGCTCCACCTGTTGCGTGTCGTGCTCAGTCTTCCCCGACATCTCGGCCGCCTGAGGAACGCTGTCAGGTGGTGCGTCCTTACCATCCTCCTCCTCCTGCTTCTGATCCTTCACACCATGGTCCTCCTCCTCATCAGGATGGAGCTGAGTGAGACAGGAAGTAAGAGGACTTAGCTTCCGGTTTGAGTCAGTTGGTTTAAAAAAGAAATCTGGTGGCAGCCCACCTTTGGATGTAAGGAAAACTTGTTTCTCTTTTTTCTGATTAAGCTCTTGTTATTTCTATCAGTTTTGAGAAAAATATGGATTGCAATAATTTATCAAAATTAAAACAGTTATTTATACAGTTATTCACTCAAACATATTCAAACAGAGTTATATGGTAAATAAATATATCACGGTTTCTGTCTAAGGGTATATTCTTTATTGGTTTCTGAAAAGAAAATGGTAATCGAAATTCTAAATATATTCCAGTGTTATTAGGTTAATATATCACGCTTTCTGCGTAAAGTTCTGTTATTGGTTTCTAAAAATGACAATGCTACTTATAACATTCCAAATTTGTTTCGGGAAAATATATCACGATTTCTGACTAAGATTTTTGTCATTGGCTTTTGAAAAATTAAAGTTAGTTAGTCAAAATTCAAAAGACATTCCAGTGTTATGCGACAAATATCAGTTTCTGTCTAAAATTCTTTTTTTTATTGGGTTCTGAAAACAAATATAATGCTACTTAAAATATATCAATTTCTGTCTCAATATCTTTTTTATTAGCTTCTCCAAAATTAAATATTACTTAAAATTCAAACCGATTGCAATGGTAAAAATAACACGCTTCATGTCTTAATTTCTCGGACGTAAAAAAAGGGGGGAAAGGAAAGAAAGAAAAGCTACTTAGGTGAAGAGATAAAGATAAGATTTCTAGACTGGTATACAGTAAAACCTCTCTAACTCACCACATCCACAGATCGACCACTCCCCTATATCAATCGCTTTAATTAGGTCCCAAACGATCGCCCATATAATACCATTGTTAACAATAAAAAAACTCCCTAAACCTACCACCTCCCTAAATGGACCATTTAAAGTCGGTCCCATGGTCGGTCGATTTAGAGAGGTTTTACTGTAATTGACTGTGATGACTATCTGCTTTTAATATGTCTTTGAATACTGACCTGCGGGTCGAATCCTGGTTCTCCTTCGGGTGGTCCCTCTTCCTTCTCACCAACATCCATCTCCTCTTCCTTCCCACCATCCTCATCTTTCTGCTGCTCCTCCTCTCCTTCCTAAACAACAGATTTATTAATCTAAACATTTTCTACAAATGTAGTTCGAACTCAATAATTTAAAATTGTTTTCTCCAGGGTTCTTACAGCTATCTATTCAGCAGGGATGAAAGTGGTCTCTGGGGGAAAAAAAGCGGAAATGCTGATATTCTCCGATAGGCTTAGCATTGTCAGGGAATCGCCGAAAATTCCTGGAAGTCAGGTTTCATATATATTGGTATATGCTGATAGTGCTGCACGTTTGAATCATGTATTAGCATAATACGCTGATAGTGCTGCGGCGTTTGAAGCATTTATTAGTAGTATACGCTGATAGTGTTGCAGGGTCTGGTATCCCCAGAAAGCCCTAACACAGACGAATGCATACAACCTCATTCCACCCTTCTAACCACATTAGTAACGAACCTTTGGTATTAAAACACGTCTGTGGCAGCTTTATGAGAAGTGACCATACGCTGATGGTGCTGCAGCATAAAACAACTTATTAGTATACACTTATAGTACTGCTGTGATTACTGGTGTCGTATCATGTATCATTGTTAGGACCTCCACGTTGCTTATCATTACTGTCCATGGAATCACAGAGAAGAATACTGGAAGGGAAGATAGAAGGGAAAAGACCAAGAGGGAGAAGGAGAACAACATGGATGGACAACATCACTGAGTGGACAGCAATGAGCTATGTGGAATGCATGAGAGGAACGAATGACAGGAAGAGATGGAGGGCCATTGCAGCCAACCTTCTTCGAGAAGACGGCACCCATTGATTGATTGATAGTACTGCTGCGTTTGAACAACGTATTAGTATACACTTATAGTTACAGGAAAAATCCAGGAAATCCGCGAAATCGCGGAGATCTTTCATCCCTGATTCAGCAACCAAATTTAAGGCCTTTTTAGGGCTTTTTCAGGGAAGAAATTAATCATTTAACGCCGAAAAGATATGACATTATAATAATTATATATATGTCAACTCTTTATGGTCTTAGTTCACCAAGTTTCTGTATGCTATCTTTATAAAGCAAAAGTAGCTATGACAATGCGAACCAGAATATATTATGCTAATGCCCAGAATTTACGTATCGTGATTCTGTCATTGGTCGATGTTTTGTTGATGCAGCTGGTAACGAAAACAAATGACACTGCAGCTGCTTTCAAATAAGACTTAGATAAATCTAAAGATTCAAGCGTTTTTCGACACATTAGGTCAATGTTCAAGGCTTTTTCAGGGTATTTTGAAATTTAAGGCCTTTTCAAGACAGACCTTCAAATTCAAGGCCTTTTCAAGATTTTGCAAACCCTGTTCTCCCCCACCCTTTAACCTCCATTCTCTCTGCTCCCTTCCCGCTACAATACCATTTCCTTTTCATGAATGCTGCTCTTCACATTAACCTCTGACTTCTATTTGACCTTGAACAATCTGTCCTTACCTTCTCCCCTTCCTTTTCTTCCTCTGGTGTGGCGTCCATCTCTTTCTCGTCACCGCCATCTTTCCCTTCATCCTCACCCTCCTCTGTCGGTTGCTCCTTGTCTTCTGACAGTTTGTCAAGGTCAAGCGGGTTTTCTGAAAGTCATAAAAAAAAAACCACAAGACACCCATTACATTACAACCAGGAGTGCTATATTTTGTTAGCGTCAATTCACACATTATTTGAACTTACAGAGAATCTCAATTAAACTATCATAGTACAGGCTTTATAATATAATATATATGTACAAGTTTACAAACTGTTTGACTTTGTTATGTTACAAACTGTTTGACCTTGCTGCTTATCGGAAAGAGTAGCCTATGTGGCGGCAGTGGGTTTCTTCCAAAGAAATATGTCAGAATAACCATATGTTTGACGTCCAATAGCCGATGATAAAAATCAATGTGCTCTAGAGGCGTCGTTAAATAAAACAAGCATTGGTTTGAAAGATTTCTCTTAGCACTGACCTTGACCTTGTTCGCCCTGTTCATCCTTGTCGTTTCTGCCTTGTTCATCCTCTTCATCGAGGTTCAGGTCATCCGGGAGGTCCATGACTTCCGGCTCCTCCTGGTTCTTCTGGTCGCCATAGTGAGGGTCCACCTCGTTCTCATCATACTCGCGCTGTGAAAGGAGAAACCCGTTAGCGTACACTCAGATAACGCAAAGATTCCACATCCGCACATGCATGCGGATAATTGTGGTGGGGGGTGATGAAAATAGGAAATATTGTGCGTAGAGCAGGATTTGAACCCACATTTCTTGTCACTCCGGGGCTAGCGTGCTAACCATGACACTACCTAGGCTCCCTAATGTTATCATCCTACCCACACCCAGCTTTCTATGTGGATCCTTGCCTGAGAGGTCAGCGCAGATTAGTCTCTTAAATGGTTTATGTCCATAAGTCGTTTTAATGCTTACAATTACATATACACAAGCAATACACTTCCATATACTAATGTAGTAGGTCTTTTCTACCTGCAGACCCCCCCCCCTCCCCCAGAGGTACTGCAAACCCCCCCATCAGTCAGTCATACATATACATCATACACAGTGCATAGCTTGTAGAGGATTCAGATTATGGCAACCAGTGTTGTGGGGGTGATGACAATGGGAAATAATGTGCCTAAAGGATTCGAACCCACACTTCTTGTCATTCCGGGGCTAGCGTCCACCCCACGTATCCCTACCTTCATGGTTCCCCTATCTGCCATACCTTCCCCCATACCCCATTACCACGTCCCTGTTCCTTTTCCCTCTCCTTTCCTCCCTGGCCACACATCTGATAACTGATTACAATGCTGTGTACATTGCGTAAGACCAATGAGTTACCGATTATATTATATGTAATCATGTATATATCTATAGACATTTTGCACATATTCGCAAGTTTGGACTTACTCAACCTGTGTTACTGTTACTACATTCTTTTAGCAATAACAATAAAAGCCCAATGATTTGTTTTTTTTGGTACATTAGTTGTTTAAGCAGGGGGAATTTCAGTCGCAGACGACTGGTCTTCCTCATCCCACTGCTCCTTGCCCTATCCTAATAATGCCGAGCGTCTGGCTAGGAAGCAAGAAGTATCAATTTTTAAGTCATTGGTTTGACTCGACCAGGATTCCAACCACGATCTACCAACACAGGACACGGATGCTCTAACTCATTCTGCCATCCTGTCTGGTTAGTTACCGATTATATTATATGTAATCAAGTATATATATCTATAGAAACTTTACACATATTCCCGAGTTTGTACTTACTGAACCTGTGTTACTGTTACATTTATTACATTCCTTTAGCACTAACAATAAAAGCCCAATGAGTTACTGATTATATTATATGTAATCATGTATATATATCTATAGAAACTTTGCACATATTCCCGAGTTTGTACTTACTGAACCTGTGTTACTGTTACAGTTATTACAATTCTTTAGCACTAATAATAAAACCCCAATGAGGTACTGATTATATTATATGTAATCATGTATATATCTATAGACATTTTGCACATATTCGCAAGTTTGTACTTCCTCAACCTGTGTTATTGTTATTACATTATTTTAGCACTAACAATATTAAAGGCTTTGCAAGTATTGACAAGATTAAATGAGCAGTTACACAGATCTAAACTGTGCAGAATTTCTCCCAACAAATTAAAAGATAAAATAAAAATCTGAATGGAAGTAGATTTGAGCATAGACTGCATTTTCTCCACTTTAAAAAGAAAACAAGCATTCACCCCTCCCCCCGCACCCCCCCCCACCCCCACACACACACCTCCACAGCACTCACCTCGTCAAGTTGGTTGAGCTCCTTGGTCTTCTCCTCGCCCTCTTCCTCGTCTTGCCTCTCATCGTTCTTCTTGTCCTTCTGGTCATCCCGTGTCTCGTCGTCCTGGTTGTCGTCCTTGGCAACCATTTCTGACTCAGTCTGGTCTCCGGCACCTGGACCAAACTCGTCCTTTGTGTCCTGCGCGACAAGGTTGGAAATGCTACTTAAAGACATTGATAGTGCCATGTTACCCTCAAATATAAACACGACTCACAAGAGGCGGGAACAAGCAACGGTGGCGCCCCTACAGTCACATTGGTTGCCTGTGGACTGTGGACTCTTCTGGTTTAAATATATTATAGTGCGCATTCGGTTGGCACTGTCGGACTCGATTGGCAACTTTGTTTGTTTGTTTGTTTGTTGTTGTTTTACGTCCTAGCAACATCTAAGGTCATATCAGGATGGGTACCGACTTGTGACAGTGCGAACTCATGGCGACTTTATAGTGCTGTCCCACTGGGTGGAGTGGTTAGAGTGTCTGACTTTTTTCTAGGTCGGATGCCTGATCTGAGGGGCGGTGGTTCCAGTCCCCGTGCCCCCCCCACCTCTGCCAATTTGGATTTCCACCGCTGTGTATAACTTACAGCGTCATCAAAGGCCAGTTCCTCTCATACCATGTCTATGTGGTGTGGGAGGTTAAAAATCCCTTGGGTCGGTAAAAGTGTAGGCCTGGGCTTTCTATCGACAAAATGGCCACAGCAGGAGCGTCCACATCGCGGTCCTGGGAATCAGCTATCTGATTGGAAATCCTGCTACCACCATCCACCACTGAGAGCACGTCCCATGAATAAAGATCATACCTCTGCTCGAAAATCCCTTGAGATAACTGGTGGAAGGACACAATGAAGAAGAAGACTGGGAAACCAGGTCGCTGGCACCATGACCTGGTATCCCACTCAGTCACATTATCCTGACACCGAGCACACCAGTCCTTGCCCTGTCCTAATAATGCCGAGCACCGGGCTAGGAAGCGACAAGTATAAATTCTTATGTCATTGGTTTGACTCGACCAGGGTTTGAACCCACAACTTTAAATTGTAGCGAATTTGCATATTGGCTGTGTTGCAAATACGCCCCTCATTTATAATTGCCACCAAACACGCAGTGTAAGCAGGTGGTCAAACGGGTTACACCCTCACCCGAGGAGGGGGACTCGACCAATGAACAGTGCAGTCAACCGGAACAAACAGCCCCCACGCTCTCCCCACAACTGGGCCCGAGTGGAGCCGGCCAGCCAGTAATTGGCCCTGACATGCCTGGCTGGCTTGAACAGCTGATTCAGGGCCGCGTTTAGGGTAAGCCTCCGGAACGTCTCGGGGAAATCACTGATGTCACGCTAGTCTGAATGGCAAAAGCAGTCGGTCGCCTCGAAAATGGCCGGCCCCATAGGCGGCAGCCATTTCCAATGGAAAAGAAGCGCTCTGATTGGCTGAAACCACTGAATATGGCGGCCATTTTCTAGGTGCTTTTTGTCTCCAGTCTGAAATGGGGGGGGGGCATCTCCGAGACGTCTATGAGACACACCATGAACGCAAATAAGGCAAAAGGCGTCTCCGAGACTTCATGGAGCATACCCTGAACACGGCCCAGGTGTAGCAAGGCATGCCACCATGCGGAAGTGAGGCTCATTACCGGCTGGCCAAGTTGAGTAATAATACAGACATATTGAAATATACATCCCATAAATGTACCTCACATTGGCTTTACGTTATGAATGGCTGGTTGGTTGTTGGAGTTTTATGTCCTGGCAACATCTTCGTTCATATCAGGATGGGTGCGACTTGTGACAGTGCGAACTCATGGTGACTTTATAGTGCTGCCCCACTGGGAAATCAGGCCACCAGCACCATGACCCGATATCCCACTCAGTCACATTATCCTGACACTGAGCTAACCAGTTCTTGCTCTATCCTCTTAATGCTGAGTGCCAGGCTAGGAAGTGACAAGCATCAATTTTAAAGTCATTGGTTTGACTCGACCAGGAACAGAACTCCCGACCTTCCGCATGCGAGGCCTGCGTGTTACCAATTAGGCCACTGCACCCGGTTTGCATTATGAAACACTGGATGACCTTGAAGCATCACTGACCTTGGACTCGTCTTCCTTGTCGTCCTCGTCGTCACTGCCCCACACCTGTTCGTCAAGGCGGTCGGCGTGGTCGTCACCGAGGTCACCCATCTGCTTGTCGAGGTCTTCCTCGCCATCGTCCTTCTCATCCTCAGAGTTCTCATCCCCTTCTGCATCCCATAATTACATGACAAATTAAATAAAGGTTTCCTTTAATTAAAAGCTGCATAGTCCGATAAAAACATCAAATTTTCAAAATCAAAGCAATTATCCAGGATTGATTCTACATATGAAGAGTTCAGGCGCAAAACCTCGTGACCGCCAATCCAAAAATTGAATTAAAATAAAAAGATGTTATACCGGAGAGTAATTTTAATTCTCACACATCCCACTTTTCTTGCTATCAAATGGTTATGGAGCAATGAACAGAAAATATGAATGTTAAAAATAAGACTTTTTGAAGGTTTGACTCCCAATGTTTATCTCAATTTTTGAATCGGCGCTTACAGGGTTTTGCGCGTGAACTGCTCATATCTAAGTTAGATATTGGTGAACTTATTAAACATTTGTCGCTACACAGAAGGGGACACTGAGGCAATTGAATAGAATCTGTTACTGCTGAATCCTTTCGCATCTTAGTAATGAATGCCGAGCATCAGGCAACGTAGGGACAACTTTGTAGGTTTTACATTTGATCCAACAATAGCCTGTCGCATGGGAAGCGAAGGCTCTACTGATAACCCCATGCAACCCGGTTGAATGTGAGAAGAAACACATGTAGTCAAACTTAAAATCACGTGACCGGATATTCAACAGTCACCAGGATGGTTGTTGGAGTTTTACATCTTGACAACATCTAAGGTCATATCAGGATGGGTACCGACTTGCGACAGTGTGCACTCATGGCAACTTTATAGTACTGCCCCATTGGGAGACCAGGTCGCCAGCACCATGACCTGATACCCCACTCAGTCACATTATCTTGACACTGAGCCAACCAGACACTGAGCCCTATCCTAATAATGCCGAGTGCCTGGCTAGGAAGCGACAAGTATCAATTTTTAAGTCATTGGTTTGACTCGACCATGGATTCGAATCCCATAATACACATCCACTACGTGGCACTCACCTTGCGCCTGGAGGTCATGCATCTTCCCGTCAAACTCCTGGTCCATCTCTATGGCGTTGTCCTCCGGGGCAACTTCCGGTTGGTCGTCCTTCTCCTCTGGCTTCTCTTCGCCAGCTTTCCGTGCCTCGTCCAACTGGTCCTCGTTCTCTATCTGGTCGCTCACGTCCTTTACGCCCTCGCCCTCACCCATGCCGCCGTCCTGGATGTCCTCAAAGGTTGAGGCGCCCTCACCGGCCATCTCCTCACCCAGCTCGGCAGGAAGGCAGAAGCCCTAAGCGTGTGTAGCCATGGTGAGAGGGTGGGGTTTGGGGGTGGGGGGTGTTGGTGGGGGGCAGGTCAATGTTATAATTAGGTCAACGAGGTCAAAGCAGGCAGAGGTAGAATTGACGTGTGCCACTACATCACAAAACCATGTGACCTTTGATTACTTTTGTGAGAATTGTAACATGTAGACTGGAGAATAGCCTTTATTTACCTTTGTGAGAATTGTAACATGTAGACTGAAGAATAGCCATTTACCTTTGTGAGAATTGTAACATTTAGCCTGCAGAATAGCCATTTACCTCTGTGACTATATCATAATATATAACTGCAATTTTAAACACCATAACCCACACCACGCTTTGCCTACCTTGGTCACAAGTTGTGTGAAGACTGACAGCAGCACAGATAAGAACTTGGCGGTGGCCCGGTGTGCAGAGACGCTGTGAGAGAGGAAGGCCTGCGCCAGGTGGCAGTACTGAACCAGCACCGGAAGTACCGGCACCAGCAGGCTGCACGCAGGCGCCGTCAGGTGGCGTGTCGACGGCGTCTCAGTCCACCGCCTTACCGTCGCCATGGCAACCTCCATTTTCCCACAAATCTGCAGGACACAACGAGAAAGAAAGTCAATCGATTTGTTTTTTAGCGAAAGGTGATACGCTGAGTTTTTGCCAGAGGGTAAACATGGATAAAATTGCGTGCCCTTAAATATCCTGAAACAGGCTTATAGCCTAACAAATAAGGAGTGGATTAAATTTTGCTTTAAATATTTAGACCTTAACTGTTCTAGAAGTAGTTTCACATACTCTCTCTTTCCACATCTAAATCTGTTGTTGTAGCAAAATAAGCGATAGTAATGAAGGAAGCATATCTAGAAAAGACTGAAATAATTGGGTGACATCAACAATAAAGTACTTCAAGCTGTAAGGTGAAGCCAACGTGATTAAGCATCATCCTACAAGAGTGTTTGTCTGTTTGTTGTGGTTTTATGTCCTAGCAACACCTATGGTCATATCAGGACAGCTATTGACTTGGGACAGTGATACCCGACTAGGAGACCAGGCTATCAGCACCATGACCCAATATCCCACAGTTAGATTATCCTGACACTGTACTAACCAGTCTTGTCCTATCGCATTAATTCTGAGGGCCAGGCTAGGTAACGACAAGCATAAATTTTCTAAGTTATTGGTTTGACTCAACCGAGAATCAAACTCCCGACCTTCCGCACGGGAAGCCTGCGCTCTACTGATTCGGCCACCGAGTCCAGTCAAGCTGTAAGGTGAGGCCAACATGTGATTAAGCATCATCATACAAAATGTGCTAACCTTTTTCATTTGGAGGACCTTTATGTGTGCTCTGAGAGATTTGTGAAGCTTGTCTGTGATGTGTCCATTCTCGAGGTCCTCGTCATCCTCTTCAGCTTCTTCTGCATCATCCTTCTTCTCTTCGCTGCCCTTCTCTTTGTTGTTCTTCTCTTCACCATTCTTCTCTTCACCATTCTTCTCTTCACTGTTCTTCTCTTCACCATTCATCTCTTCGCTGTCCTTCTGCTCATTGCCATCAGCCTTCTCTTCCTGTCTGCGTCTCTTTTCAGCACGCGCTTCCTTCACCAAGTCCTGCACAACGACAAGCACGCCAGTCACCAGCTCATCCACTTGTTCGCTGAACTTTGCGAATGGAGAATTCTGTTCTGTGACACCCACAGTGGTGTCCCACTGCATGTGCAGATGCTCAAAGGTGTCGAGGTGGGATTCAGCCACCCATTCACCATGCTCCAGTCTGAACGCACTGCCCTGGGCTGCAAGTTGTTCGCGTAGAAACTCAATGGTGGCAGCCAGTGGGTGCAGCCGGTCCTCACTGAGACTGTTCGGAAGCGCAAACCGGACTTTGAGGTGTCGAAGAGAGTCAGCAAGTGGAGACAGCTTGTCTACACTCGCCCTCAGAAGATGCGCATGAGACCTGGACATAGGAGAAGAAAGCGATATTTAGTCAAAAAGAAAGATGACACAAACAGGCACACACACAGGTAAGGATGGCAGGAATCCAAGTCTCTTATTGTTCAATTGTTTCATTATTTACAGCGGTAAAATCAGTTACAACACACTGATTTTCACCATTGTCGTAAAAAGCACTCCAGAAAAATAACAGGAAAAGTAATCCATAAAAAATCTACTTAAGTGAAAGTAAAAATGTAAAATGCTTACACATATATGTAAGCATGGTTACAACAAATCAGCAATTGATATATATATAATTTCTTTTACCTAGAATCAGATATACTCCTGTATGTATACATACATGTATGTATTTGTTGCAACCATGTATCTTGTATAAGTGTGGACTTTAATTCAACATATAGGAACGAACACTGGGTTTTCAAGACTTCTCAGTTTCTCAAGGCCAATTGAAAAACCAAGACAGTTTTCATATAGGAACAAATAGGGGTGAGCTGTCACAGTCTACAACTTCTTTAATATTGAATAAGAGATATAACCAAATATACTATTATTGCGCTTTGTTGTCTCTGGCTCCTTAAAGAACCTTAAAAAAAATATGATCCCAACAATTTGAGGGTATACAGTCATACCAACAAAAAATTTAAGTCTACCGAATTTTACCTATTTTACCTTCTGTCAAAAACCCTGCCTGTGTATTAGTGAGCTCTTTCCATTTTCTATGAACGCCCGACCCTACTGTTGACTGAAAACACAAACTATCTGCACCAGCGTCCAAAATGACTAAGACCAGTTATGCATGTTGGCTGCAGGCTAACATGGGTAATTTGCACACGAGGCGCTGTTCTATTTTTAGGTTTCCTGCTGAACCTCACTACGGCTGATTGGTCACTTCTCCGCGGGTCGCTGCAAGGTCAACTTCGCTCACCCACCCTCCCACCTACTTCTCAACGGTTTGAGTGCTGTACGGGTTGTCTCCTCTTCTATCAGCTCAGATCTGCTGGCATGAACGCTGCTACCGGAAACAATTAATGTACTGAACTGCTCTTGACTGCTCGGTCCCTGGACCCTGATGAACATTACTGCTCGACTGCTTCTCGGTCTTGATTTATTTTATTATTAAATAAATATACATTAAACTATATATTCTGCTTTGTGTCTATTTGTCTGAGTGTGTGAATTATACATGTGTTCACCTACATAGGTGTACAGTCTACCCAGTACATGGTTGTTGAAACTATCCTTTCAGGGTCTCCGCTATAAAATAATCTGAGGATACACAGAATGGGGGGCTGGGGGAGGGGGTATTATTTGTCCACATCACTTGGTCAATTATGAACACTGCTAGGATTACTGTCGTATATTAACTGTCTAACTGGTTATTGGTGCTGGCTTTGTTGTCTCTGGCCCCTTAAGGAACCTTTAAACAAATAATTATCCCAACAATTTGAGGGTATACAGTCGTACCCTCAGACAATGTATAGAATTTTACCCATTTTACCCTCTGGCTAAAACTGTGCCTGTCTATTTACCAATGCACTAAGACAGATCTTGAAATAAGTGTTCAGTGAAGATGAAACTTACCAGCAGATGAGAGCCTTTGGTTTCCGCGACTCTTCATCAAGCTCAACCTTCACAGATTGCACAGTTTCCTGCATACTCTGCAAGACAAAAGAAAACCAGCCAATTATCACAAATTATCCAAAAGAAGACAATCACGTTTTCTTTTTCTTATATTTGTTCATTAAAGTCGCGTAGTCCGCTGATTTTGAGTTTTTGACATTTTCTGAGATAATTATATGAGGTCGATCGTCATAATCTATCTTACTTTAGCTTGAATTAACTTTGCTTTAAAATGACTAACTTAGGAGATATTTGAAGTGTGAACATACCAAAATAATGTTGGCAGTAGCAGGTTCTATTAAATTGACTTAGTATCTATCCCCTTCTATGCAGCAAGAGTTTGTTTGTTTGTTTGTTGTTTTACGTCCTAGCAACATCTAAGGTGGTGTTCTCTGTGGCAGAGTGGTTAGAGTGTCTGACTTTTTTCTAGGTCGGACTCCTAATCTGAAGGTTGGTGGTTCGTCGATTCCCTGTGCCCCCACCTCTGCCAATTTGGATTTCCACCGCGGTGTATAACTTACAGCGACATCAAAGGCCAGTTGCTCTCATACCATGTCTATGTGATGTGGGAGGTTAAAAATCCCTTGGGCCGGTAAAAGTGTAGACTCAGGCTTTCTATCGACAAACTGTCTAATGGTGAAAACAAGTCTATTCAGACTTATCCATGATAGGCAGCATAAATCTTCAACAAAAAAAACGAGCCTCACCACCACTGTTGCCTTTCTACTGCGACAGGTGGCAGCAGGCTAGCTGGAGAGGGGGTCCCTGGGTGGACTGCCCCCTACTGTGTCTGGCTAGCGGCTCACCCCACCTTCAGAGGTTACCTGCGACCGGCTGGTCAGGGGATGGACACATCTGTTGGTGCTTTTAAAAAAGGTCTTAAGACACATCTGTTTAAATCTGCTTTTAACTAGGTAAAATTTATTTTCCTGTATATTTGTTTGTTATGTAAAGCGCCTCAGAACGGCTTGCTGGATCGGGATCTTTATTATTATTATTATTGTTTCTGTGGCGGTGTGTTCAAGAAATAAAAGGTCATACGCAGCAACAAATGCTTAATAAGTACACCAGTATCTAAGTTGGATGTATCGGATTAAATATAGGTAACTGTTTTGGTCTTCAACAAATTGATGCTTTCCTTGGACTATGCAGCTTTAAGCAAGACAAATTGAAACCATGAATAATTAGTCTTCCTCACTGCCCTGACCTATTCTATCTTACTAATGCGGAGATCCAGGCAAGGCAGCAAGTGCCAAGCATAGGGATAAGAGTCACCTCCAACAACAACGAAAATAAAAAATCTAACTTCCTGTAAATTTGACACTGCTAAATATATGAAAAAACTTAACCCATATGGCCAAGAATAAAATCGGAAATCCTCCAAAAATTAGAAATTTCTCAACCTTGCAAGTATCAATTTTGTAATTCTTTGGGTTTGACCCAGCCCAGGATTGAACCCCAAACTTCCCATTCAGGAAGTACGCACTTGACTCATTTAGACACCCCATCCGGGTGCACTACTACAAGCATCTACAAATTTATACCTTTTTATATTTACCTTTAACAAAAATTAAATACCCAATTTGTTAAAGCTGCATAATCCGATGAAAACTTCAACTTTTCAAAAGCAAAACAGTGATCTAGATTTGATTTTACATACCTAACTTAGATACTGGTACACTTATCAAACATTTATCATAACACAGAACAGAATACCAAGCCAAGTTAATCAAACCTGTCACTGCAGAAGCCTATGGCGTGCTTGCCAAAATTAATTGAGTATGTTTGCACTTCAAATATCTCAGAAGTTAGCCAAGTACTCCAGAAAAATAACAGGAAAAGTAATCCTTAAAAAAATCTACTTCAGTGAAAGTAAAAATGCAAAATGCTTACATATATGCAAGCATCGTTAAAACAAATCAGCAATTGTTACTTATAATCTACACAGCTTTAGTCTTAACGATCAACCTAATATATTTATCTCAGAAAATTATAAGAAACTCAAAACCATCGGACTAGGCAACTTTAAATAACTTTTTTGGTGGCAAGCCTGACCTTGAGCTGCTGAGTGATCTCTGTCCAAGTGGCGTCTTGTTGCGTCATGGCGGCCACTTCCGGTAGGTGGCTGATCGGAAGCGGCGAGGCGACTGTGGCGCCCTCTGGTGGCGAGTGGGGGCAACACTGCAGCAGGACTTCAATCTGGTGGAGCCCAACCAGCAGCTGCACACACAGCATCCGCAGCTTGGTCTGAAAGTTAAGGAAGGTTGTTTATTGGTGGTATATGTCCTAGCAACATCAAAGGTCATATCAGGACAGGTACCGACTTGTGACTCCGCACTCATGCCGAATTTATAATCCTGCCCCACTGGACTGCTTGTTTTGTTGTTGTTTAACATCCTAGCAACATTTAAAGTCATATCAGGACGGGTACTGACTTGTGACAGTACGCATTTATGGTGACTTTATTATAATGCTGCCCCACTGGGAGACCAGGCCGCTGGCACCATGACCTGACATCCCACAGTCACTTTATCCTGACACAGAGCTAACCAGTCCTTGCCCTATCCTAATAATGCCAAGCACTAGGCTAGAAAGCGACAAGTATCAATTTTATAATTCATTGGTTTGATTCAGCTGGTATTCAAACTCCCAACCTTCCACGCGGGAAGCCTGCGCTCTACCGATTCTGTGACCGAAAACAAGCACCCTCGTGGGAGCTTATACGTTATGGGCAGAATAAATACCTTGTCATCAATGTCAATAAAAAAAAGAAAAAAATTATTTGAAATGCTGGTACCTTACCTCAGGTTTCCACACTGACATCAACCAAACCATCGTTATTGACACCTTCTTATTTTCAGCAATAATAGTATATATATTCAATATTATTGTAATCCCTGATGCTAAGCTATGGGCATTATATCTATCATGTATTTGCTAGAATAATTAACAATCACCAAAAAAGAAGAACCCAAATTCTGCAATTATATTAACCAGATGTACTCATAGAAAGCCATGGAAGGAGGAAGACCAACTGCACACAATTGAAATTTACCCTGCTTAATAAATGAATAAATGAATAAATGAACAAATGAATAAATGAATACATTAATAACTGATTAGACACTGATTTTCAAGAGCCGCAGAAGCTCTGATTCTGAGTACTTGGCGAGTGTAGATTAGATGCTTACTGTCCAGCCCAAGATGCTGATCTGGTTGGGGAGAGCGGTGTTCTCAGGGTGTCGCCCCCTATCGGCGGCCAGCAACTCCAGACACCAGACGTCAGACCTGAGCACATCAACAGGAAATGGAAGTGTGAGGTGAGGGATCATCTGACATTTTCAACATGCTAACCATCGTATAGAGCATACAACAGTGTGTGTGTGGGGGGGGGGGGGGGGGGGAGGCTGTTGGTTGGTTGTTGGGGAGTTTTACATCGGAGCAACATCTAGGTCATATAAGGACGGGTGCCGACTTATGACAGTGCACACTCATGGCGACTTAATAGTACTGCCCAGCGGTGAAAACAAGTGTTTTAACACAGCTATCCATTATGGGCAGGGTAAATGAATTCATCACAAAACAACAAATGTAAATAATAAAACACCCAAGACTTGTAGAACTTTAGATAAAAGTTTTAAAAAGCAGTAGATTGTTAGCCAGATCAATTCCAGGCTGTCCCGGCAATACACAAGTTAGATTTTTTTTTAACCCAAGAAGAAACGTTAAAAAAAAATCATGAGTAAAAACCACATTATGTGCAGGGTAAATAGATTCAGTGCAAAAAGAAAAAGTGGGGAAAAAACCCACCGAAGAACCCTCATGGCAACAAAAAAAGTAAATAAAAAACACCGAAGAACATTTAATGGTCCCAGACTTGTAGAACCTCAGATACAAGTTTTAAAAAGCAGTAGATTGTTAGGTAGATCAATTTCAGGCTGTCCCGGCAGTATACAAGTTTGAATCTTTTTGAAACCAAGAAAAAACATAAAGAAAACCATGAATAAAAAACATATTATGGGCAGGGTAAATAGATTCATCGCCAAAAAAACAAGTGAATTAAAAAAAAAAGAACCCCCTCCTCTGCTCCCCCCGCCCCGACTGACCCGCCACCTACCGGAGCCGGTTGAATGTGTCGGTGACTTGTGCCAGTTGGTGTCGCTGGGCATGCACTATGCTCAGCAGATCGTCCACGAAGCCCTGACACCGGTCCAGGTTTGCCTTGCTCAGCTCGGGCGACACAACGCGCATCGCGTCCCGCAAGAGGGCGCGTCGGGCAACACACTTGAGCAGATACCGCTGACATCCGCCCCACAGCGCCACCGTCTCGGCATCGCAGCTGAAAACGTGCAGGGCCGGGGCAATTGTTTGTTTATTTGTTTGTTGGGTTGTTTGTTGGAGTTTTATGTCCTTGCCCAATCTAAGGTCATATCATGACGGGTACCAGCTTGACTTGTGACAGTGCACACTCATGGCGACTTTATAAGTGCTTCCCCACTGGCAATTCAGTCCGCCGACCCGATATCCCACTCAGTGACATTATCCTGACACTGAGCTAACCAGTCCTTGGCCTAACCTATTAATGCCGAGCGCTAGGCTAGGTAGCGAAAAGCATACATTTGTTAAGTCATTGGTTTGACTCGACCGGGAACCAAACTCCGATTGTTTGTTTGGATTTTACATCCTGCACAGTTGCCAAATCTCCTGACTAAGTGGGAGATCTCCCTAAAATATAGCAAAATAACCCCAATCTCCCGATTTCCCGCCTTTAAATTGTATTCTCCCGCCAAAGAATCATTTTAGCTTATTTGGTTGTTGGTCTTCCGTGCTTAGCAACGACAGCGAATGAGCCAGTCACTATTTCATTCAACTCAATTGGTTGCTTCAGCTGGCTGCTTAAAGTTTCCCGTACATCTACAGGGATGAGAGTCATCTCCCAAAATATAAAGAAAGTAGAAACTGGAGTCCTGCGATGCTTTGACAGTGAGAAGCATATGAGGGTAAATGAAATTACCCATATAACAAAGAAAAGAAAATCGGAAATTCGCAAAAGAAATCGGAAATCCGCAAAAAAGCGGAAATTTTACATCGTGGAACTAGGCAGGACCACCAGTCAAAGCACATGATTCCTTACCGGTGTGGTGGCAGCTGGTCCAGCATGGCAGCGACATCTAGCGGTGGGGCGGTAAGGTGGCGGTTGGGGTCTGCGGTGCTTAGTGCGAGCACCCCCTTCCGGTAGGACAGCCCGACCTGTGTTAGAACCTTGAAGAGGTCCGAAAGCGCCTTCCTCTTCCGCACCTGGAGCAGCTTGGCATCCTTCAGCAGCTTCTTCTTGTTGGGACCCTGGAGGAATTTTCATTTACATTTGTTGTTGTTGTTGTTGGTGTTACATCCATTGATTAAGCAGGACAAATTTCAATTGGTCTTCCTCATTCCACTGCTCCTTGTTCTATCCTAGTAATGCTGAATGCCAGGGTTGGTAGCGACAAGTATACATTTTATGAGTCATTACTTTGACTAGGATGGGATTCGAACTCCCGACCTTCCGCACGGAAAGCCTGCACTCTACCACTCCGGCCACCGCATCCGGTCATTGACTATATCATTGTGTTGACCTAAATATATTCAATTTAATAATTGGAGTGACTATTGTCATGGTACTGTGTCCATAGTGCGAGATTCTATAGTCAGAGTACCGTGACGACAGTAGATTATTCTACAATCATGGTTCCACTCAGGGTTAGGGTTAGGCTTAGGCATAGGCTTAGGGGTTAGATATTTTGGGTAGACATTGACTGTAGTCTTCGGATTTAAAAGAATGATACCGTGATGCTAGACTGCCCATCTATATCAATGGTACCGTGATGCTAGACTGCCGCACTGCTGTCACAGTACCGTGATTTTAAAATACCCTTGTCGCCATGGTACCGTGACAATAGTCATTCCCCTTGGTCTGAATGCAGCAACCTTCAGATCTAAAAGAACAGTATCATGACTACCGATCTATATTATCAATGATACCGTGATGCTAGATGGCCGCACTGCTGTCACGGTACCGTGATTTTAGAATATCCTTCTGTCGCCACAGTACCATGACAATAGAAGCGTCCTTTAATAATACATGTATTTGGGAGAGGTAGCGCGTACCTGTATGAGGACTTCTTTCTGCAGGTCGTGCACAGCAATGATCACTTCGCCGGTGAGGTCATCCAGGGCGGCGACCCTTGTGTGGTAAGGAAGTCCACGCAGCACTCGGCCGCAGTGCCTGCGCATCTTGTCGAACAGCTCCGGAAGCCGGGCTTGCACGTCCAGCCGGGGTACTTCCGGGACACCTGCCGCCAGAGTGAGGCTCTGCAAGGTGGACGTAGTATCGAATGTTTAAAAAAAGATTTCAAAAACAAGATTTAACGAAAGAATTCTTTTTAAAAAATAGGATAATTTGTTTAAATCTAAGGTAACCAATCATTAAATGCGCTGGTTTAAAAATATGGGATTAAAAAGCAAAATCAATGATGATCATTTCCGACAAAATGAGGCTCTGCAAGATGGACTTACAGGTGATTACCGAATGATTAAAAAAGATTTTTTTTTAAAGAAATTTAATGAAAGAAATTTATATTTTAAAGGATAAATAAAAAGAGATTACATTTTTTGTGATTGCTGAGGGCAGGCAGCAGCTGGGGCGCTTCCTCCCTTTTCGCCTCCCCCCCCTCACTTTCCTCCCCCCCCCTTTTACACTAGGTTGCGACAGGTATACATTTGAAGTGGGCGAGACTGTTCGCCTTGTGACATTTGCGAGCTTGGGCCGATTAACCCGCATTTGGAGATGCGGGCTACTCGCCATGGCAGACTCGCAAATGCCAACATTTGCGAGGCCCCGGGTTTCCGGCCGTAAAGCTAGGGGATGTCAATTGCGACTATCCTAGCAGCGAGAGGAGGTCGGCCGTTCGGACCCAGACCCATCAGATGTGTTTATGAACGCTCTGATGTTTTTAGCTGAGATTTAGGTTTTTATTGTCGAAATTCTAAACTTGTTTTAACTTAATGAAATGGGAGGGGATTTAATAATGCATATACGACATATTGCTACGATTGCTTGTTAGTTTGGGTAAGAATAAAGCCTTGAGCTCTTGGAAAGGTAAATTGGAACGTTCCTCGCATTCTTGACTATTCTCCAGACTTCTTATAGATTAACCGCGATGGTCAAACTTAATATTCGATTGCTTTATATATAATTAAGGGCCTTAAGCCTAATAGGCCTTATGCAGCTACTTAACCCATCTGCGGGAAGATTACAACAGACATATTAACGGAATTAACGTAGAGTTCTTTTGGCTAAAATATGACAGTAACCTAGGCTGATTATCAGTGACAGTAACACTAGCGCGTCTGCTTAGTTTTGGATCAATTTAAACATATTAAATACACAGTAAGGTGGGGAGATCAGCCAGTTAGTTGAAATAACTAAGTAAATGCTTTAGGCCGATAAATGCGAGAAGAGCAAAACCCATATTTAGATGATACTCTGGCTGGTCGACCTTAGCCCGGGAACGACACCGATGGACATGGACTACCTGCAGATGGGACAGGAGGCAGCGGCGGCCCGCGGCTGGCCCAGGAAATTCACATGGAAATAATTATATAAATTAACACGAAGGCTCGCCTTAAGCGGGGGTGGATTAGAGCCGACGGTTAAACATTTTAAAGTCATTGGTTTGACTCGGCCAGGGTTCGAACACAGTTTGAATCCCACAACCTACCAGAACGGGAGGCGGATGCTCAACTCATTCGGCCATCGCATATGGCTAAGTATTGTGTCTATGTCATACAGAAAAATAAAAAATTTAAAT
Organism: Branchipolynoe longqiensis; assembly: GCA_030323885.1. Lineage (NCBI taxonomy): Eukaryota > Metazoa > Annelida > Polychaeta > Phyllodocida > Polynoidae > Branchipolynoe > Branchipolynoe longqiensis. The sequence continues at coordinate 46,965,928 of CM059189.1, forward strand.
CGCCCCTGATTTGTGTGATCAAAAGGACGATCACCAACTTAAATTTTTTATTTGGCCTTATATGTTATGGACGGTAAATAAACCATTAAGAAAACCACCAAAAACAAATAAACAATGTGTTCCATACTACACATAAGGGGCGAAAACCCCAAAACCTCAGAAATCAGCGAAATCACAAAGACATCTTCCACCCCTGACACTATGTATAACTATATATATATAGACTACTAACCAGACCAACCAACTATCTATCTGCTACTGAAATGCAGGCAATCAAATACCTTATCAGCAGCTACTGTGTGATAAGATAACACCAACACTACAGCTGGCCAGCATTGAAAACAAGCCTGAATACCCAGGCTTATATGCTATGGACAGTATAAAAACAGCCTCAATAAAAAAAATACAACAAAAACACCACAGTTCTTTGATCTTCCAACCCTACCACTAACACCAACCTTCATTTGCTGCTCAGCCATGTAGCAGCCCACCTTGTAGGTCACAGACGCCATCAGCGCAGGCGCGTCGCCACTTCCGGTTCCAGCTTCGGCCTCGTTCTGGGTGGGGTCGGTGAGGACGGGCATGATGGGCCGGGCGAGCGCAGCTTCCCATGACTTGACGTGTTTGTGCAGCGTCTGCTGGGTCTTCTCCACCGCCTGCCTCACTGAGTAGAAGTTGATGTCGTTCCAGCGGGCGATCTTGACGAAGCCCTGTCACAGTGACGTCACAAAAAAAGACCCCCAATTAGCCTGCACATCTCCTTATTGCAGCAAAGCATCAAATTTTCAAAACCGAGTAGAAATTGATGTCGTTCGACTGGGTGATCTTGATGAAACCTGGTTACAGTGACGTAAAAAAAAGCCCCCCAATTAGCCTGCACAGTTCCTTATTTCACAAAAGCATCAAATTTTCAAAACCGAGTAGAAATTGATGTCGTTCAACTGGGTGATCTTGATGAAACCTGGTTACAGTGACGTCACAAAAAGCCCCCCAATTAGCCTGCACAGTTCGTTATTGCACCAAAGCATCAAATTTTCAAAACCGAATAGAAGTTCATGTTGTTCCACCGGGAGATCTTGACAAAGCTCTGTCACAGTGACGTCACAAAAAGCCCCCCCATTATATAGCCTGCCCAGCTCCTTATTCAGGGTCGAGAGTGGTCTCTGGCAAAAAAAACACGGAAACGCCAATGGCGAATTTCCGCGAAAACGCCGATGACGAATTTCCGCGAAAACGCGGATTTTGCCCCATAGGATTAGCACTGTCAGCGAATCGCGGGAAAATTATCGGAAGTCAGGTTTCAACTATCCTTGTTGTGACTGTATTATCGCCCATACTTAACCTTTGCTTGGGCTTTATGTTCTAGATACATCCAAGGTCATATAAGAAAGGGATTCGAACTATCTAATTGCTGTCCTACACATCCTCATTCCTTGGTCCCCAATCGGTAAATATAAAAAATCGCAGAAATCCGCGAGATCTTTCACCCGCCACTGGAAGGCGCCATTTCCGGTACTCTAACGGTACTGGTACTGTCGGACCGGTACTACTTTCAATTTAAAGTGGCATAGTCTGATGGTTTTGAGTTTCTGTCATTTTCTGAGATAAATATATCTGGTTGCTCATTATAATCTACCTTCCTTTAGATTGAAGTAACTTTTATTTTAAATGGCTAACTTTTGAGTTATTTGCTAAATTAATCTCCGCAAGCATTCCAAAACCATGGGCTTCCATTAAATTGCCTCAGTATTCCCTTCGATGTGATGAGAAATGCTGAATAAGTGCACCAATATCAAAGTTAGATATCTAGAATCAAATCTAGATAATTGCTTTTGTTTTGAAAATTCGATGTTTTCATCGGACTATTATTTGTTGCCACATAGAAGGGAATACTGAGGCAATTTAATAGAACCTGTTACTACATAAGCCTATAATGTAGCTTTAATTCGGTGACATCCAATGGGTTTCAAGAGCGGTGAGAGCCCGTAGCGGTCCGCCTGTACCTTGAGTTCCTTCTCGATGGGAGTCCGGAGCCGGAGCAGCTCGGCCGTCACCTGCTGCTCGAACTGCCCGTAGTACAGGTGCACGTTCCACATCACGGCCAGCAGCGCGTCTGCATAGCGAGTTAATTCAATGATATTTAATGGTTTCAAACTTCCCAATTCCATGATTTTTCAAGTCATGGGCATTTATTTAAAAACAAAAAATCTTATTTCCATTTTCAATGGTTTCGAATGTTCAAATTCCATGATTTTTTTCACGTTATGGGCTTTAAAAACAAGTATAATTTCTTAATTCGATGATGTTCAATGGCTTCGAACATCAAAATTCCATGATTTCTTCAAGTCATGGGCATTTCATTTTTTTTTTTTTAATTCCATGATATTCAATGGGTTTGGGTGTCCAAATTCCATGATTTTCCAGGTCATGGGCAATTAAATTTAGTTTGGCTTAATTCCATGATATTCAATGGTTTTGAATGTTCAAATCCCATGATTTTTAAAGTCATAGGCATCTAAACTGGGTTCTGTTTTCTTACTTCCATGATTTTCAATAATTTCGAACATTCAAATTCCATGATTTTTCAACTCTTGGGCATTTAAAAAACAAAATGTATTCGACAATTTAATAGAGAAAAACTAATAATTAAAATAACAATCCAAATTCCAGGATTATTTTGTCAAATCGCGGCCTTAGGAATTTAATGGAATTTTGTCGGAATTTTATAACGGCATTTTATGAGATTAGCTAGTAGAGATGGAAAAAAATACATAGAATTACATCGTTTCTATAATAAGGTTTGATAGCCTAGATATTTTTAGAAACAATAGAAATCGCAGATTACCAAAAGTAACGGAAATCCGCTAAATCGCGGAAATCCGCTAAAACGCGGAAATCTTTCATCCTTAAAATTTATAAAAAGTTTTATTTCAAATTCTACGCCATTCACTGGTTGTGAAGAGCCCCAGGTCACCCCGGATAACACACCTCTGTTCTCGGTGTTTTCCATGTGTGTGACCTGGCACAGGAACGCCTTGACCAGCTGCAGCCTTGTGGAGAACTCTCCAAGCGGAGACGTCTCCATGAACTGCTGCAGGGCGGACTTCAGCCCATCCATCCCCGTCTCGGGGGGAGAGTGCGAGACGTCGGGCTGCGGCTCCTGCAACGCACAGCACAGCGCACATTTTTGTTTGTTTGTGATTGTTTGTTTATCAGGGATGAAAGTGGTCTCCGGGAAAAAAAGCGGAAATGCTGATATTCTCCCATAGGCTTAGCATTGACAGGGAATCGATGAAAATTCCCGGAAGTCGGATTTCATACATATTTGTATACGCTGATAGTGCTGCGCCGTTTGAAGCATGTATTAGTAGTATACGCTGATAGTGCTGCGGCGTTAGAAGCACGTATTAGTAGTATACGCTGCTAGTGCTGCGGCATTTTCACCACATATCGGTATACACTGACCCTGCCGCGGCATTTGAAGGCATTAGTAGTATACGATGCTAGTGCTGCGACTTTTGCACCACATATTAGTATACGCTGATGGTGCTTCAGCGTGAAATAACATATTGGTTGGTTGGTTGGTTGTTGGAGTTTTACATCCTGGCAACATCTAAGGTCATATCAGGAAGGGCGCAACATATTAATTAGTATACACTTATAGCTACAGGAAAAATCACGGAAATCCGCGTAATCGCGGAGATCTTTCATCCCTGGTTTATTCTGCTCATAACGGTTAAGTGCATGCACTTGTTTTTCGCCGCTGTGCAGTCACAGTCATAATCCATATGGATTGATTTCCTTAATTTCTGTAAACAGTGTTTATGGTGAAAACTTGTTTTAGGGATTCAGTAGCTACTACAGATATGGGACTAAAGCCAAAATAGCAGAAATGGCATCAATAACTTGGTTGGTTGTTTGGTTGTTGGAGTTTGACATCCTGGCAACCTCTAAGGTCATATCAGGACAAGTACCTACTTGTGACAGTGCGCACTCATGACGATTTTACAGCACCCTGTGAACTCATGAAGCACACACAATACACCAGCAAACATTATATCTAATAATAGCTAATTAGTTGTTCTAACCGAGAATTCCTCAATTGAAATATAAAAGAGAAAGGAAAATGAGTACAAGCGCCTGTGCACATTTATACTTATAAGTATATTTTACAGTGTAAATATCTGCATGGACTTGGCTGAATGACCAGCCATGGCGCTGAGAAAAGTGTATATTTTGATGAAAAAAATTGGAAATATTCGCTAAATCGCGGAAATCCGGTAAATCGCGGAAAATCCGTTAAGTGGCGGAAATCTGTCATCTTTGCGCCTGAGTGGGGCTCACCGGGGGCTGCTGCGTCCGGGGCTGGTCTGACAGGGCACAAGCAACCAGCTGGTACAAGTGGAACCACCAGCGGGACGCCCTCTGCCGACACTTCCACGCAGCTGTGTCTAGGCACGTCTTCCAGCACCTGGCAACCAGAAACGGGGGACATTCGTGATCAGCTTATACAGGGTGCGTACGCGCGTGAACATATGGAATTCAAGGCTATTTCAAGGCTTTAAACAAAATAGGAATTCAAGACTATAATTACATTTTTTTTTTTCTTGAAGATTTATACTGCCTATTATGGATAAGCCTGAATAGACTTGTTTTCACCATTAGACAGTTTGTCGATAGAAAGCCCGAGCCTACACTTTTACCGACCCAAGGGATTTTTAACCTCCCACACCACATAGACATGGTATGAGAGCAACTGGCCTTTGATGACGCTGTAAGTTATACACAGCGGTGGAAATCCAAATTGGCAGAGTTGGGGGCATGGGGAATCGAACCACCAACCTTCAGATTAGGAGTCTGACCTAGAAAAAAGTCATACACTCTAACCACTTCGCCACAGAGAACACCACTATTACATATGCAGACTATTACATATGCAGACTATTACATATGCAGAGTATTACACATGCAGAGTATTACACATGCAGACTATTATACATGCAGACTATTACATATGCAGACTATTACATATACAGAGTATTACATATGCAGAGTATTACATATGCAGAGTATTACATATGCAGAGTATTACATATGAGGACTATTACATATGAGGACTATTACATATGTGGACTATTATATATGTGGACAATTACATAAGTGGACTATTAAATATGTGGACTATTACATTTGTGAACTATTTATTACATATGTGGAGTATTAGTATTACATATGTGAACTATTACATATGTGGACTATTACATATGCAGACTATTAAATATGCGGACTATTACATATGCAGACTATTACATATGCGGACTATTACATATGCAGACTATTACATATGCCTTAATGTGAAATACTGTTTCGAGTATAGTGAAAGCAGGAGTGGCGCCACCTACTGGAGCTCGTGCTTCCTCCATTGTATGACCTGGTGGGTGAGCTGCTCAGTCTCCGCCTTGAGTGACACGTGACGCGCAGCGTTCGTCTCCCACTCCTGCAACATTATATTACATGTTGACCATCACAAATCCGGCATCATTGGGAGCTGTAGGGTGTCTGATAAGTGAATTTGAGGGATAACTGATTGTTACATTAGAATGCACTTAACCCAACAGTGAACCACTTCATCCTACCTTTAAAATACCCGGTAAATCAGTACACGTTGGTTCATAAAGGAAAAAGAAAATATCAGGAACTGATGTTAATAGTGGCAGCTCATCTGAGAGAGCAGATGTTGAAGGCACTGGATGTTGAAGCGTTGACCCCCTCTGTTGCATGCTTTCCAGCTTTTTGTAAAAACATATCTGAGCTTTTCATATATTTTTACCTTTATTTGATTAATTTATCCTGCAGCATGTAAACTTTCATTATTTCCTGTTCACTTAAAAAACTGATCGGGAAATTTGAAATTGTTCCAGTGGTAATTAGTGCCGGATTACTGATTGAACCGGATAATTGATTGAACCGGATAACTGATTGAACCGGATAACTGATTGTCGGATAAGTGATGGTCAACCGGGATTACATAATTACATACATGCTACTACATTCTGCTTGGGCAAATGGCACTAGTACTATACAAAGTCCACAGAATATAGTTCTAAAGTAGCTATGTAAATGCGCAACAAAATATTTAAAACACAGATTGTGCATACTGTCTTGTAGGCACCATAATAGTCTTTGTGGGTATTTGGGGTTCTTTCAAATGGGTTTACGTTTTATTCACTATCTCCACCCACCGCAGCACCACAGAAACAATAATAATAATAATAATAATAATAATAAAACATTTATATAGCGCCCGATCCAGCAAGCCGTTCTCAGGCGCTTTACATGACAAACAAATATACAGGAAAATAAATTTTACCTAGTTAAAAGCAGATTTAAACAAATGTGTCTTAAGACCTTTTTTAAAAGCACCAACAGATGTGTCCACCCCCTGACCAGCCGGTCGCAGGTAACCTCTGAAGGTGGGGTGAGCCGCTAGCCAGAAAAAGTAAGGGGGCAGTCCACCCAGGGACCCACCCTCCAGCTAGCCTGCTGTCACCTGTCGCAGTAGAAAGGCAACAGTGGTGGTGAGGCTCATTTTTTTTGTTTTTTTGTTGAAGATTTATACTGCCTATCATGGATAAGTCTGAATAGACTTGTTTTCACCATTAGACAGTTTGTCGATAGAAAGCCCGAGCCTACACTTTTACCGACCCAAGGGATTTTTAACCTCCCACACCACATAGACACGTTCTACACAGTGGTGGAAATCCAAAGTGGCAGAGGTGGGGGCACGGGGAATCGAACCACTGACCTTCAGATTAGGAGTCCGACCTAGAAAAAAGTCAGACACTCTAACCACTCCGCCACAGAGAACACCCTCGTGTCGCGACTACGACACTGCGATGTAGGTCTTAATTATCCTAACAAGCGCACCTGTTGTAAATTACTCATTCTTTTTTTCTTGATTATTTTATTGCTAAGAATTGCCCCTCCCAAACAAAGTAGGCCTTATTTCGCGGGGTTCCCCGATTCCAGTGTTAAAGCTGCATGGTGCGATGAAGTATCACATTTTAAAAAAAACAAACAATTATTTAGATTTGATTCTACATATTTAACTTAGATAATAATACATTTATTTGAGAATGTATTGCCACATAGAAGGGAATACGGAGTCAATTTAATAGAAGCTGTTCCTGCTGAAGCCAATGGTGTCAGAGTTTGGGCATGCTTGCCAACACTAATTTGACATGTTTATTCTTTAAATATCTCAAAAGTTAGCCATTTAAAATAAAGGTTACTTCCAACTAGAATAAGGTAGATTATGATAATCAGATTAATATATCTATCTCAGAAAATTTATGGAAACTCAAAACCATCGGACTATGCAACTTTAAACGGTATCTGTTTATTCAAAAGTAAAACTTGTTTTTATTTAACGACACCTCTAGAGCACATTTATTTCGGCTGTTGGACGCCAAACATATGGTCATTCTGACATATTTCTGTGGAGGAAACCCACTGCCGCCAGATAGGCTACTCTTTCAGATAAGCAGCAAGGGGTCTTTTGTATGCACTTTCCCACAGACAGGACAGCACATGTCACAGCCTTTGACAAGCAAGTAAAAAGTAAAGTTTGTTTTATTTTACAACACCTCTAGAGCGCATTGATTTTTATCATCGGTTATTGGACATCAAACATATGGTCATTCTGACATATTTCTTTGGAGGAGACCTGCTGCCGCCACATAGGCTACTCTTTCCGATAAGCAGCAAGGGGTCTTTTATATGCACTTTCGTACAGACAGGACAGCACATACCACAGCCTTCGATGAACCAGTTGTGGAGCACTGGTTAGAACGGAAAATAGCCCAACCTGCAAATGGGTCCACTGAGCAGGATCGATAGGATGACCGACCCCTTCACAAGTGGACACTCTACCGCCTGAGCTACGTCCCACTCCTATCTGTTTAATTAGGGGCAGTGTGCTTACGTGAGCCTTGTTGAGTAGAACTTCCAGGCCGGTCACAAACTTCATGAGCGGACTGGTCACCGGGAAACTCTCTATCCGGTCAATCACTATCACCATCTGCAACCAATAAGCGCACGCGGTACAAGGAGAGTCACGGCATGAAGTAGATACAAGATTCACCCCTACCCATAGTAGGGGTGAATGATAACCTAGTTTAAAAACCAGTGAAAACAGCTTGCATATTACACAGGAAGTGGAGTTCTTGATTCCAGCATTCAGTGTCTACCTATATTGGCACAGAGTTGGGGAAATGGCAGAGGATGTGAACAAGCGAGATGTCGACCCAAGAATGCTGTCGCCAGTGTCGGTTTGAGGTGGGGGGAGGGTCTATTAAACTACATGATATCATTTATTTAACAATCCATGATTAGCGGGTACATATAAAGATCTATACGAAGAACATATTTCACTTCTGAAATCAATCTACCAAACATGTATATATACTGGTAGCGATAAATTATATAATCCCTAACCTCCACCACCTGTGATTGTGTCAGGAAATATCAGTTTGAAGCCGATATCAATGTCACTCCAACCTACCGCTTAATCCCAAATTCTCACTTTCAGGAACCTTATCTTATCTTATCTTACCTTACACACGCACGCACACACACAGAAGTAAAAAGTAAAGCTTGTTTTATTTAATGATGCCTCTAGAGCGCATTGATTTTCATCATTAGCTATTGGATGTCAAACATATGGTCATTCTGACATATTTCTTTGGAGGAAACCCACTGCCGCCACATAGGCTACTCTTTCCAATAAGCAGCAAGGGGTCTTTTGCATTCACTTTCCCACAGACAGAACAGCACCTACCACAGCCTTTGATGAACCAGTTGTGAACCACTGGTTACACACACATACATATACACACATACAGGCACGCACGCACACACACACAAACACGAACATAAATACACATACACAGGCAAGGACACACACACAAACAAACACACACAAGCGCACACACACACACAAACACACCCATAAATACACATACAAAGGCAAGGACACACACAAACACACACAGGCGCACACACACAAACACACCCATAAATACAGATACACAGGCAAGGACACACACACACAAACAAACACACACAGGCGCACACACACATATCCACAGGCGCACACACACACACACACACACACACACACACACACACACACACACACACACACACACACACACACACACCTGTTTGAGGGTCGGGTGTTCGGGCCAGTCGCTGAGCAGCTTCCTCACGGAGGTTCTGAAGGTGGCCAACAGGGGGCGGCACTGCAGCACCTCGGGCACGTTGGCGTCTCTGTAGACGTCGTAGGGTCTTTCACCAGGTGGCGCCTGAACACGAAACAGCGGAAAGGGCACACAAGTCAGATCATAATAGACGATTTCTACCACAAACCTGCCCCTCTGACGGCAGTGGCTTGTTTGTTTGTTTGTTGTTTTACGTCCTAGCAACATCTAAGGTCATATCAGGACGGGCCGGCAGTGGCAATAACTACTGTTGTGGGCAGCAGCTCAGTGTCTGTGGCAATGGATGCAGTATGATGCGCGAAAAGGAAGAAGGCAAGGCAGGGGTGGGAAAAAAGGCGCTTTATTTAACGCCTCAGACAACAAGGAAATAAGCAGCTATATACAACAAGTCAAATGCGGTGAAAGCAAGGCAGTAAAAAGGGCTCTTAAGGAGCGGAGGTAATCTTAGAGTAAATGAGCTCGGGGGAGCTTGAAATGTTCGGGTGAGGGGCGCCGAAGAGCCCTCCACTAGCATGTGGGGAGAGTTGGGTGGGTGGGTGGAGAAAAAGAGAGCTTGTGTAGGGAGGACGGCTGGGAGGCGAATGGCTGAAGGAGGCCGGCGGGCGGCCTTATAAGGGAAGGAGCGGGGAGGCGTGAAGGCGGGGGAGGTGAGAAAGCCGGCGGGCAGGGAGAAAGGGCGACGCGGGAGAAAGCTGAGAGCGGGGTGACAGGGAAGGTGAGAAAGCCGGGCGGCGGCGGGAGAGAGGTGGGGGGAGGGTCTCTTCCTTCCCTCGCATCAAACGCAATGCGAGCATTACGACCAATGTGTATCACTATTATGTAATCAGATATATTGAAAGTTTGTTTAACTTAACGACGCCTCTAGAGCGCATTGATTTTCATCATCGGCTATTGGACGTCAAACATATGGTATTTCGCTACGCTGGTGTTCTCTGTGGCAGAGTGGTTAGAGTGTCGGACTTTTGTCTAGGTCGGACGCCTAATCTGAAGGTTGGTGGTTCGATTCCCCGTGCCCCACCACCTCTGCCAATTTGGATTTCCACCGCTGTGTAGAACTTACAGCGTCATCAAAGGCCGGTTGCTCTCATAACATGCCTATGTGGTGTGGGAGGTTAAAAAACCCTTGGTCGGTAAAAGTGTAGGCTCGGGCTTTCTATCGACAAACTGTCTAATGGTGAAAACAAGTCTATTCAGACTTATCCATGATGGGCAGTATAAATCTTCAATCTTCTTCAAATCTTCTACACTCTGAGGAAATAAGAGCAGAGAGAGAGAAATGGTTTAAAGATATTTATTAAAGAAAAGTAAGTCAGGAACCTATGAGGTCTATCATCGTGTATCAAGTAGGCGACCAGGGCCCAAGTTCAGGCACTGACTGTGCAGCATGTAGGAGAGCAGAAGAGGGTCCCGGAGTTGAGGACGGAACTTGAGGAGAGATGTCAGCACTCACCCCCCAGATAAGAGGGTGTGTGTGTGGGGAAAGAGAAGTGCACAGCAAGGACCGCATTGGCAGAGTGAAGAGAGTAGAGAGAGAGAGAGAGAGAGAGAGAGAGTGCCTGAGGAAAGCTAAAAATAGCCTAGCCTCGTTTGCAAATTACCCATGTTAACCTCGGCCAACATGCTCCATTCTGACATATTTCTATAGAGGAAACACGCTTCCGCCACATAGGCTACTTGTTCCGATAAGCAGCAAGGGGTCTTTTATATGCACTTTCTCACAGACAGGTTAGCACATACCACAGCCTTTGATGAACCAGTTGTGAACCACTGGTTGGAACGGAAAATAGCCCAAACTGCAAATGTGTCCACTGCGCAGGATCGATCGGATGATCTCAGATATATTGAAATGACTACAGATAAACACACATATAAAATAATTGTAAAACATATCATAGTTGGTTTATTGATTGATTGGTGGTTGCTTTACGCAGTGTCGGCAGCATAGGCCATATTCACGGCGAGTTGGAATGACTATAGATAAACACACATATAAAATAATTATAAAACATGTAATTGTTGGAATGACTACAGATAAACACACATAATATGTAATTGTAAGACATTTAGTTGTTGGAGGGAATAAAGATGAACACGTGAATATGTATAGTGTAATTGTGAAACATGTAATGGTTGGAATGACTACAGATAAACACACTTAATATGTAATTATAAAACATGTCATAGTTGGAATGACTACAGATAAAAAAACATATTAGGTAATTGTAGTTGATTGGTTGGTTGTTGGAGTTTTACGTCCTGGCAACATTCAAACGTCATATCAGGACGTAAGTGGATGAACGGTGGCAAATTTGATTTTTATGTTTGTTAGGATTTTACATCCTAGCAACATCCTAGGTCATATCAGGATGGGCACCGACTTGTGACAGTGCGCACTCATGGCGACTTTATAGTGCTGCCCCACTGGGAGACCTGACCGCTGGCACCATGACCAAATTCCCCACTCAGTAACATTATCCTGATACTGAGCTAACCAGTCTTTGCCCTTTCCTAGTAATTCCCTGGCTAGGTAGTGACAAGTATCAATTTTGTAAGTCGTCCTTTTGACTCGGCCACACACACATAGGCATTGTTTTATGTAAACCATGTAAAAAATGTGTGTAAATACCTATATACCTGTAACACTTACGGTGGGAACACCAGTGCTATGGCACTGACAAAAGATATACAGTAAAACCTCCCTAAACGACCACCTCCACGGATCGACCAGTCCCCTATATCGATCGCTTTATTTCAGTACCAACAATACCATTGTAACCATGTGGTGTTCTCTGTGGCAGAGTGGTTAGAGTGTCTGACTTTTTTCTAGGTAGGACTCCTAATCTGAAGGTCGGTGGTTCGATTCCCTGTGCATCCCCCACCTCTGCCAATTTGGATTTCCACCAGGTGTATAATTTACAGCATCAAAGGCCGGTTGCTCTCATACCATGTCTATGTGGTGTGGGGGGTTAAAAATCACTTGGGTTGGTAAAAGTGTAGGCTCGGGCTTTCTATTGACAAACTGTCTAATGGTGAAAAGAAGTCTACTCAGACTTACCCATGATAGGCAGTATAAATCTTCAAGAAAAAATATTCTAACTCCTTAATCCGATGACCTCACTAAACCCTTAAGGTCGGTCGATTTAGAGAGGTTTTACTGTATATGAATAAAATTCCTTTACCAAAATAAAGTGTCAAGTGTTGAGAATAGAGTGTCACTCACCTCATGAGTCTGGGATACAGAGGACTGCAGAGCCCGACAGGTGACAAGATGTGACCCCACCAGCGTCCCGTCCACCTCGTGACCTGAGGGCGCAAAGGTCACAGTCACTTTATACAAATTTATACAATTGTGGGGAGCAGTTCACTGTGCATGATTCGTGGGAAAAGGTGTATTGCAAGTTATATTAAAAGTTATATAAAAGGTATTTTATACTCTTAATATAAGCAAAGACCCTATAACACTAAGACGGCTCACTCCCTATCTCTCCCATGGTAATGCAAATTTCGCAGTGCCACCTTGTGGTGGGTTTGATCAGCCCAACTGCTGGTTGGTGTTTCACATGTAAACACATACAATTATATTATACATGATATAGATAAGTATGAATACACATCAATATGAAATTGCTATGAACAAATGCACATCATTATCAGCATCATCATCAGCATCACCATCATCACACATCTTTCACATTCATATATACATTTATACATATAATATAGCACCTGTTTAACCAAGAGAACAGCCAGCGCACCAAGTGGTGGGTTTGAAATCAAAATCCCAGACATCGTAAATGAAAAATAACCAGGAATATGAACAAATCATGATAGAAACTTACCCAAGAGCCCCTTCGCCTGTCGCTCAACCTCGGCCGCCACCGAGTAGGCGGCGAGACAGAGGTCCATTGTCGTCTGCTCGCACATAGGGCGTCCCGGGGCAGACACCGCTGGTGCGGGACGCTGCAGCCAGGGGGCGCGTGTCAGGACCGGAAGTAGGGCCAGGTGCGTGCGACACACAGCCGCCATCTCGTCGTCACTCAAAATGGCGGACGAGTCGTCATTGTCGTCAGGCAGTGGGTCATCATCATCATCGTCGTCAAGCACATCGTCAAGGGTGAACCCAGCCGTGACATCATTAAAGTCCTGCAAACACGACATGCAGGGTAAAGCTAACATTCCATATACGTCGGATGTGGCATGCTAATTAATGCGAATGCGTATATGCGGCATTCGCACCGATCGGTCCATTGAGCGATCCACCTTGCCGTCCATGCATTCACATTCGCAACCGGACATATGGAAGCACCACCATGCATTTACATGCTTTTCCAATTATTGTCGCAGTCGCATTCGCATACCGCATATATGGAATCTTAGCTTAAGAGTGGTCCAACTAGTTTTGTTTGTTTGTTGCAGATTTGCATTCCTGGCAACATCTAAGGTTATATCAAGACTGGCACCGACTTGTTGGTCGGTTGTTATTTCACATCCTAGCAACATCTAAGGTCATATCAGGACTGGCACCGACTTGTGACAGTGCACACTCATGGCGATTTTATAATCAGTATGCTGTCCCAATGGGAGATCAGGCCGCCAACACCATGATTTCCCACTCAGTCACATTATCCTGATGCTGAGCTAACCATTCCTTTCCCTATCCTAGTAATGCTGAGCTAGGTAGCGACTTTAACAAAACGTATATCTCAAAAGTTAATCAATTTAAAATAAAAGTTACTTCACGCTAAGGTAAGATAGATTATAAGAATCAACCTAATATATTTATCCCAGAAAATGACAAAAACTCAAAAACCATCGGACCATGCAACTTAAAAGTCGGACTAGGCAACTTTAAAATAGCCTTTTTTATAAGTCTCCTAGAAGCAGGGATGAAAGTGGTCTCCAGCAAAAATCGCGGAAATCTAGTCGACATAATTACTAACGGCAAATTTTCGTGAAAATGTGGATTTCCACCATAGGATTAGCACTGTCAGGGAATCGTGGGAAAATGCTGGAAGTCAGGTTTCAACTCGTTCTTTCTTGGTCTTTGTGTTCTAGCAAACACATAAGGTCATATAATAATAGGATTCAAACTACCCAACTGTTGTCATATACATCCTGATTCCTTGGAATTTTGCTTAACATTAATCGGTAAATATAGAAAAGTCGCAGAGATCCGCGAAACCGCAGAGATCTTTCATCCTTGTAGGAGTAAGTTTTTAAGGGGTTGTCGGCTGGGCATGTCTTCACCTTCTCAAACGAGGGGAAGGCCCGCCTCAGTTGGCGCGCGTCGAGCTGCTCCTCAGTCAGCGTCTCCCCATGTGCAGTGGACCGGAACTTGTACAGACTCTCGTCCGCCTGCTGCTTGGCGCGACGCGCGTCTTCCGCCCGCTGCCATGATGTCACAAACAGCTCCAACATCCGGGACAGCAGCCCGACGCTGGCTGGTTCCAGGTCGCCCACCAGGAGCGCATGGCTCTCTAGTACCTTAAGCGCCACCTGTAGTACCCTGAGGGGTGGAATGGAGGGGGGGGGGGGGAGGGGGGAGAGGGTTGGTAGGTTTTAAATTATAGTCAAGGTGGGAATAATATACGATTTCTAGCAGCAACCCGCCCTCTATATTCTTACACTAGGATATAGATGATTTCTATCATAAGTAACAGCAATTTGCCCTCTAATGGCAGTGGCAAGAACTAATACATAGTCATATAGAGGATTTCCCACCACCAACCCACCATCTGGTGGCAGTGGCAAGAACTAATACATAGTCATAAAGAGGATTTCCCACCACCAACCCACCATCTGGTGGCAGTGGCAAGAACTAATGTAAGGTCTTAGAGAACATTTCTATTAGCAAACTCGCTAATAGCAATGGCAAGAACTCATACATAGTACTAGTCAATTACACTCATTAATATTATTATTATTGACTTTTTATTGCTGCAGAGAAGACATACTAAATCAATTAAATACAAACAGTCCCTGCTGAAGCCTCTGATGTCCAGCATTTCAGTGAGCACATCAACATAAATTTTTTAATGACAGAAACTCACATAACGATCAGATTATGCAATTTAAATAAAAACAAAAGAAGAAGATGAAGAAATACAACCGGTCCCTGCTGAAGCCTATGAAGTCTGCATTTCGGTGCGCACATCAATATTAATTTTTGAATGATAGAACCTCAAACCGATCGAATTATGCAATTTTAACAAACACAAAAGAAGAAGAAACCACAAGAAGAAACCAGAAGAGAAGAAGAAGGAGGAGCAGGAGAAGGAGAAGACGGATGAGAAGGAGAAGGAGAATGAGAAGGTGAAGGAGAAAGAGGAGAAGGAGAAGGAGAAGGAGAAGGAGGAGAAAGAGGAGCAGGAGAAGGAGAAGACGGAGGAGAATGACAAGGAGAAGGAGGAGAAGGAGAAGGAGAAAGAGGAGGTGAAGGAGAAGGTGAAGGAGAGGAGGAGGAGAGGAGAGAGGAGAGAGGAAAAAGAAGAGGAATGAGATGGATGGAGAGAATGAATGAGAAGGAGGAAGGAGGAGAGGAAGGGAGGAGAAGGAGCGAGAGGAGACGGAGACGGAGAGGAACGGGACGGAGACGAGACGGAGACGGAGGAGACGGGACGGAGGGGAGGAGAGGAGAGAGGGAGGGAGGAGAGGAGGAGGAGGAGGAGGAGGAGGAGGAGGAGGAGGAGGAGGAGGAGGAGGAGGGAGGAGGAGGAGGAGGAGGAGGAGGAGGAGGAGGAGGAGGAGGAGAGGAGGAGGAGGAGGAGGAGGAGGAGGAGGGAGGAGGGGGAGGAGGGGGAGGAGGAGAGGAGGAGGAGGAGGAGGAGGAGGAGGAGGAGGAGGAGGGAGGAGGAGGAGAGGAGGAGGAGGAGGAGGAGGAGGAGGAGGAGGAGGAGGAGGAGGAGGAGGAGGAGGAGAAACCAGTTGAATAAATGCAACCCTGCAGAGCCCTACCTGGATGAGAGCTTCACGGTGTGACCCGAGTTTGTCAGGTTCTCCTGCAGGTGTCTGACAACCGGAAGTACATCTCCGTCCACCAGCGTCTCCGCCAGGTTCAGCAGGTCGGGGGTGTCGCCGGAAACAGTCGGGAAACGGCCGAGGCACTCCACCGTCCGCGCCAGCCGCTTCACTGGCTGTGGAACGGAACCGGAAGTGGATGAATCAGCACAATTCAAAACGAGGCTTACACAGTCGATCTTCATTTCTTGCATAACAACTATTGATGTGGAATTGAAAGTCGTGAAAGAAAATTTTAAAAGCGAAAAATCTTACTTTCGGTAAATTTTCGTGTATGAGCTATGTGCTGTATGGTTGGTGAAGCTACCCTGTGTACTAACTGCATTGTCTGTATATATATATATGTAATTGTAAGCATTGACATGACTTATGGACGTAAATCACTTAAAAGACTTAAGGCCCTGTCACACTACGACGTGGCGACGTCAGCGTAGGGAGAATGTGAAAAATGTCGAACTTCTCGGCATAGTATGCAAATTTGGGCACAAGTTGAACGTGGATGCAACGTAGTTGACGAGAGCGTAACGTTGGTAAAGCGCAGTGATATCGTCATTCAACGAGAGAGGACAACGTAATTATGCTCACGGAATGTTATGAACGTTATTCCATCACCAGAACTACGTTGCTTTACGTTACGTGATGCTACATACATCATGACATGGTGGCGAAACGCTGAACGTACGTTGGACGTACGTTCTCCTGACGTTCCCATTACGCCGCGTGGATGTTTCCACCGGCGTTAATGTGGGTCAACATAGTGGAATGTTGATTGATTGATTGATTGGTGGTTGCTTTACGCCGTGTCGGCAGCATAGGCCATATTCACGGCGAGAAATGTTTGTTTTTTGTTCAAACCATCGCTTTTACATGTAAAAGCAGACAATCAATTATGTGCCAATAGACACTAATTAAATTAGAAAGCTCACAATCATATATCTGTGGTCAAGGGAAACAAATTCCCATAGAAAAAGAAAAGTTTCATTAATAATTAATAGAATCCATTTAGTAAACTATATAAGGTGGTACAGTCCAGCTGCCCTCAAAAAGGCTAAAATGTTTTCCTGTTTTACCTTAGTAAAAAGGTCATGCATACTGCCTGCAGTGTAGAACCGTTGGCGCAGGGCCAAAAAATCAACGCAACTTAGTAAAATGTGTTTGAGTGTCAGTGGGGACTGACACCCAATACATTCAGGGGGAGGTTCCCCCTTGAGCAGAAAAGCATGTGTAAGCCACGAGTGGCCAACACGGCAGCGACTAAGGACCACTTGGTCCCGCCGACCTCCCGCATGAGTCTGTGGTGGCTTTCCCACAGATGGTTCAATTTCTTTAAGTTTATTGATGTTTTCATCCCACTCATGTTGCCATTTGGATTTTATGTGGGTGGCTATTAGTGGTTTCAGATCAGAGTGAGGGATCAGACACGGTTCAAGATCACAGTTCAGGGCCTTCTTCGCAGCCCGATCAGCTCGTTCGTTTCCTTGTATGCCAGCATGGCCAGGCACCCAGCACAGGTGGATATCATACCCATCTGTTGTCAGTTGGTTCATTTTATAAATGACCGTTGCTAGAATAGGGTGATTCGTTTTCAGTCCAGCAACAGCCAGGAGGCAAGAGAAGGAATCACTGTATATAACATAGTTAGTGTGGTTGGATACCTCGATACACTCCAAAGCGAGAAGGAGTGTATCGAGAAGGAGTGCATAGTGGAATGTAGTAGAACGTAGTGAGCAGCGTTTGACTAACGTCCGTTTAACGTCATTGACGTTCGCCGAACGTGTACATAACGTACGGCAAACGTAAACCCTTACGTTTGAGTCACGTCGAAAGTTTTGAACAGGTTCAAAACCTTGACGCGCGCCGACGTAACGTGACGTAGCTCGACGTCAGTCTAACATCATTCTGACGTCATCGTAACATAATCCAACGTACGCCAACGTAATGACGAAAAGTGCCCACGTCAGGCTTATGTTGGCTCGTTACGTCGTAGTGTGACAGGGGTATTACACTTCCAGGGGGATGAGTGTAGTAGTCTGCACTGACTTCTCATACAAAGAACCACATAGATATATAGACATGGATAGGGTGGTGACATCCGGGAGTCTACGTGGTTTAATGGTTAGCACATGGGCCCGGAATGCAAATTGGTTGGTTGTTGGAGTTTTACATCCTGGCAACATCTAAGGTCATATCAGGACGGGAACCAACTTGTGACAGTGTGCACTCATGGCAACTTTATAGTGCTACCCCACAGGAAGAGCTGTCCACCAGCACCATGACCTGATATCCCACTCAGTCATATTATCCTGACACTGAGCCAACCAGTCGTTGCCCTATTCTAATAATGCCGAGTGCCTGGCGAGGAAGCGACAAGTAACAATTTTATAAGTCATCGGTTTGACTCGACCGGGAACCGAACTCCCGAACTTCCATGGACGTAAATCATTTAGCAGACATACAATTCCAAGGGGACGAGTGTAGTAGGCTGTGCGGACTTCTCAAGCAAGGAACCACATAGACACGTAAGCATGGATAGGGTTTGTTTGTTTGTTTGTTGTTGTCTTACGTCCTAGCAACATCTAAGGTCATATCAGGACAGGTACTGACTTGTGACTGCGCACTCATGGCGACTTTATAGTGCTGCCCCACTAGAAGACCAGGCCGCCAGCACCAAGACCTGATATCCCACTCAGTCACATTATCCTCACACTGAGCCAACCAGTCCTTGCCCTATCCTAATAATACCAAGCGCCAGGCTAGGAAGCAACAAGTATACATTTTAGTCATTGGTTTGACTCGACCAGGGTTCGACCCCACGACCCCAGCACGTCTACCAGCACGGGAGACGGACACTCTAACTCATTCGGCCATCCCGTCTGGTCTCATGGATAGGGTGGTGACATCAGGGAGCATAGGTGATTTAATGGTTAGCACACCGGCCCGGAATGCAAGAGATGTGGGTTTGATTCCCGCTCTAAGCGCAATATTTCCCTTTTTCAGCACCACCCACGACATATGTTAACGATGCGCCTACCGTGTCTTCCCTGTCGCTGTCGGCTGGTAACAGATCCTCGCTGGAGAGAGCCACTTGCATCCAGTAGGCCAACTGCTGGGCACCAAGCAACATCTGACAAACGAAAACACATACAGCATGTCAGAGGACCGCCATGGCAATACTCACAGCCATTTACAATGTATACAACAAAGAAACAAACGGTGAAAGAAAGACAAATCCCTGACCTAAAAACATACAAAAAATATCTGTGCAAAATAAAAACTGGAAACCCCAACTGAACTGCACCACTAGGGGGCAGGTGATATGTCACGGCCCCCAACTGGACAGCCCAGGGCGGGACAACCAGAAATATAAAAGCCAGATAACATATCTAACAACAATATAAGTCAAATCAAAGTCAAACAAACATAACTCAACCACCTATTACGTACAGGCCTATGGACATGTAAATCAAATAGGCTAGTATAGAATTAAGTAGAAAAAAAGTGGAAAACTCTTCCCAAAAAAACCCCAAAACACTAACATAGAACCTTAAGAAAACAACTAACATAGTAATAAGAATAGAACAAAAATACAATGCCAAGAGGGCCCCAAAAAAAACTAACATAAAACATACCAACTATCTGCTACTGAAATGCAGACAATCAAATAACTTATCAGCAGCTACTGCTTGGTAAGACAACACCAAAACTACAGCTGGCCAGCATTGAAAACAAGCCTGGGTACCCGGGCTTACATGCTATGGACAGTATAAATAAAGCCTCAATAAAAAAATTTAAAAAATAAAGCTTATTTTATTCAACCACACCTCTAGAACACATCGATTTTAGCATCATCAGCTATTCGGCGTCAATGTTACATATGGTCATCCTAACATATTTCTTTGGAGGAAACCAGCTGCCAATACATAAGCTACTCTTTCCGATAAGCAGCAAGGGGTCTTTTCTTTTATATGCACTTTCCCACAGACAGGACAGCTCATACCACGGTGTTTGATGAAGCAGTTGTGGACCACTAGTTACTGTATGCCACAGTAAAAACTCCTGCTTGTGACCACTTTGCAGCCACAAAAGAGGGGTGGTTGCACTGGTCACAAAATGGTTCTTAGCGGTCGCTGACCTCCTTGCGACCATTTTGTTTGCAAGGAGGTTGCAGCTACTGGACTAAAAACCACCGTAGCACCAAAATGGTCCCCCAAAGGTCAGCACGCATTGCTTTAGTTGCATTGAGGTCGCAAGGAGATGGGTCCTTTGGTCCAAAGTGGTCGCAAATTGGTCACAAAGTGGTCGCAAGTCGTAGTGTGACTGGGGCTTTGGTAAGGATTGTCGCCATTACAACAAAGTGCTAAAAATAGACTGCTGACTGTGTGTCTGAACAACTGCTTGTTTGAATATTCATGCAGGCATGCGCTGTGGCAACGGTCCCACAACTGTAGTGTTCGTCGTCGCCTTCAGATGTTGCATGCATTTTGAATATTGTGTATTAATAGTGATTGACTAGTTTGGTACCCTCCTAAAATTTTCAAAAGGGTCCAAACATGAAACATTGATTTTTCTTGGAAGCTCCAATGACCCACAATCAATATACTTTTGGAATTTTCAAAATATCCCAGAATTTGACTGACATACGTGCATTTGAAAGTTAGTAATTTCCATAGCTTTTGTATGCGCTGTGGCAACAGTCCCACATCCATAGTGTTCGATGTCGCATGCGTTGTGAATATTGTGTATTATGTCATGGTGCCAAATATTGATTTTCAGTCTGTTCGTCCAACTGACCGCCCTTTCAAATATTCAAATCAGTGTGATATTATTCATGACAAACTTGTTCCAATTATGGCATAGTGCTAAATATAAATGTTGAGTCAATTCTACCGACCAATTAACAACAAAAAACCACATAATTATGGTTAGCCACTAATCAGCTAAGATGACAAGGCAACTATCAAATTGAGACAATTGCTGTTCAGCGATGAAAACAAGTCACGATGCGACTTAATAGTTATGGACTGGGTAAATAAGCCATCACCAAAAAGAACACCCCAAAAACCTAATAATATTCATATTGGTGTGTGGTCATTCGCAACAACCTCTATTGGTGAATCTTTGTTGGGGTTTTAGGTCCTAGCAGCATCAATGGTCATATCAGGATGGGCACCGACTTCTGACAGCACACACTCATAGTGACTTTATAGTTCTGCCCTACTGGGAGATCAGGCCACCGGCACTATGACCCAATATCCCACTCAGTCACATTATCCTGACACTGAACTAACCAGTCCGTGTCCTATCCTACTAATGCCAAGCGCCAGGCTAGATTTGATTGATTGATTGGTGGTTGCTTTACGCGGTGTCTGCCGCATAGGCCATATTCACGGCGAGGCGAGGCCAGGCTAGGTAGCCAGAAGCATAAATTTTCTAAGTGGGGCACTACGTCTGGTGCTACTCTATTGGCGTCTGTCTATGTACGTACCAGCGATACCCCAGAGAGGAAGGGGAGTGAAAGATCTCTGTACATGGGGTACGTGAGCTGCATCCGGCGCATGAACTCCTGCAAACTCTGAACCCAGGCGCGTGCCTCATTCAGCAGTCTGCGACAACCCGTGTAGTCCAACCGCTTGTGCCCTTCGTGCGCTGCTTCAAACTTGGCGATGAGGCCACGGATGCGCTCACATGACCCAATACTGGTGGTGAACTGCCTCACCTCTTGGAGTAGCGACTGGAACTAGAGTGAGAACAGATGACGGGTTACGATAGATACAATTAAATACATTCATTCATCTACCTTTGTGTTGATTTATTTACATTCTATTCACCCAGGGGGAGATAAATTGGACAACCTAGAAGACCAATTGTGCGGGATTGAAATGTCCCCTGCTCAATCAACTAATATGACAACAAACATAAACAAAAAGATGAAAATAAAAGTTAATGATGCCAGAATTGTGTGGGAGAAGGTAAAATAAGATGAGACTACTCCTTACGAAAGGAAAACAGATTACTGAAAAAGTTTGTTTTATTTACCGACGCCTCTGGAGCACATTGATTTCTATCATAGTGTAAATTCGACGGCAGGTGAATTGGACAGGCGGTTGGAGTGGTGTAGATAGGCTAATAAGAAATCACTACAGGCAAGAAAAGAAAGTAGATAAAGAGTGAAAGGTAAGGCTAATAAGAAATCACTACAGGCAAGGAAGGAAAGTAGATAAAGAGTGAAAGGTAGGAGAGTGAGACTCTCTGATTTATTGTATTTATAGTTTCAAGAAACAAGATGGTGGTGATCACATGATCCAGTCTTCCAATCCCTAACAGGCATTGCTCTATCCACCAATGAGGGTTCAATATCCTTGTTACCTACAGTGCCCTGTTGTATCTGGTGCAGTGATCCATAAATAACTCTTGGAGGGGAGGTGGTGTGTGAGGCAACTTCCCAAAGAATGTCCCACATGTCAAGAAGTGACCCTCTCTCAGGTCAAGAAGTGACCCTCTCCCTCTACTATATTAATACACAATTTCTATCCTCAATTAGTAATAGATCACCAACTCCACATATACCTCATATGCCTTTGTTTTTACATACCATTTACCATTTTATAGACAAGTTGCAATTTATTATAGCAGAGTTCTCCATATCCCATATCTCATATATCGGACAATTTTACAATATGCTATTATTGGCCCATAAGCAGATTACTGACGAATACCTTTGATATTAAATACTTGCAAACTGAAGGAAGCTTCCTCTTTCCTGCCATGTTCGACCCAGGTTCAAGCCTTACCTGTGGAGGGCACGGCCTGATGGCCACATCCCTGCCCAGCTCCACCACCTCCGCCTCCAGATGGCGCTGCCGTCGCACCAACCACGCGATGCGCGGGTGAAGGTCATGTGAGCTCAGGTCAAGGTCAAGGTCATGACCTCGGGTCATCCGAGACCATTCGTTACGCACTTCCAGTTCTTTGCTCACCTCAGAGAGCTGTGGACGGATGGTTACAATAGAGTATTGTAACAATATATGTTAAAAAGAAGAAATTAAAGAACAGAACGCTGATGCTTTCAAACAAACAAACAAAAACTACCAAAGTGACAGAATAAATTACTCACTTTTCAGGTAAAGTTATCATTACTCACTCAATAGAAAAAAAAGCCCAGCAATAACTATCTCACTTGTCTACATCACAGCCCAATCAAAACAACCCAACAAAAACAGATAATTTGTAGGAATAAACTGCTACGGCCATAAAGATACTCAACCGTGGCGTTCTCTGTGGCGGAGTGGTTAGAGTGTCTGACTTTTTTTCTAGGTCAGACTCCTAATCTGAGGGTCGGCGGTTTGATTCCCCATGCCCCCAGCTCTGCCAATTTGGATTTCCACCGCTGTGTATAACTTACAGCGTCATCAAAGGCCGGTTGCTCTCATACCATGTCTATGTGGTGTGGGAGGTTAAAAATCCCTTGGGTCGGTGAAAGTGTAGGCTCGGGCTTTCTATCGACCAGCAGTGTAATGAGGAAGACCAGTCGTCTATGACTGAAATTTCCCCTGCTTAAACAACTAATGGACCAAAAAAAAACAACAAAAAAACCCAAAGTAAACTAGCATATCTCCGACTACCCCCACTAACAATGACAACAAACACAAGAACAAACATCAACAAAATGGCAAATACAATAAATGTGTAATAAGTACAGCAGTATACAAGTTAGATTTGTATTATTATGCATAATAAAGTGACTGGGGGGTCACTTTATTATGAGAGTCAGAATATTATCTCACAGCAGAATCACCAGTGCTGCGGTGCTGATACTAGGTTTAAGGTCTGATTCGCTGAATAAATGATTTGACAACAAACACCCAAAAAACCTGTCCGGTGAATCAAGCTGGTAAGTTACGGTGTTAATATTGTATGGTTCGATGGTTTTGTGCTTCTACCATTTTATGAGATAAATATACTAGGTTGATCGTTATGATCTACCTTACTTTAGTTTGAAGTAACTTTAATTTTAAATGGCTAAATTTTGAGATATCTGAAGTGCAAACATGCAAAATTAGTTTGGCATGCATGCCAAAACTCTGACACCATAAGCATCTACAGAAACATATTCTATAAAAATTGTGTAGGAATTCCTTCTATGTGGCGAGAAATATTTTATAACTGCACCAGTAAGTTAGAAATGTAGAATTAAATCTAGATTATTGTTTTGGTTGTGAAAATTTGATGTTCTCATCGGACTATGCAGCTTTAATAGAATCAAAGCATCTTACCTCCTGGCGGGCGTACTCAAGTAGAAGCACTTTCTTCTGCGCAGGGTCCACTGGGCCCTGGGGAGCCAATAGGAAGCTCTGTAACAAACCGACAAGGATCATGGCCCTGCCGTTTTCAAACGCGCTCTGCTGCGGTGAAATGTCGTCTGCCATTTTCCCGCCAGACGCCATGTGACGTAAGAGAACCTGTGTGGAACGAAGCGTCGACCTGATGACGTCAGCGCACCGGGGCAGCAGAACGTCATAGACGTCCAGCTCCGCGAAGTCACCGTCGTCGTCATAGTCGTCGTCACTGGCGATACCATGTGACTGGATGTAGGCGAGCAGCGAATCGGTGAGTGGGCTCGGCTGTCGGATGTCATGGAAACAGGTGGAGATGGCGGTGAGGAGACGTTCGAAAGTGCCCACGACAAGCATACGATCCGAGTACCTGAAGAAAGGGGTGGAGGGTAATGATCTATATTAGGGGGCCTAGATTGGGGTTTTCAGGTGATTCGCAGATGGAATAAAATGCTATTGGAATAAAACACGATGGAATAAAATACTATTACACATGATATATTAAAAAATGTTGTTAAATAAGTGCCACTTTAGGGTGTCGGTCTACCTGGCCATTTACACTTTAGCGTGTCGGTCCACCTGGCCATTTACACTTTAGCATGCGGTCTACCTGGCAATTTACACTTTAGCATGTCGGTCCACCTGGCCATTTACACTTTAGCACACAGTCTACCTGGCCATTTACACTTTAGCGTGTACGTCCACCTGGCCATTTACACTTTAGTGTGTCGGTCAACCTGGCCATTTTTACACTTTAGCACACAGTCTACCTAGCCATTTACACTTTAGCATGTAGGTCAACCTATCCATTTACACTTTAGCAGGCGGTCTACCTGGCCATTTACACTTTAGCGTATCGGTCCACCTGGCCATTTACACCTTAGCGTGTTGGTCTACCTCACCATTTACTCTTTAGCATGTGGTCTACCTGGCCATTTACACTTTAGCGTGACAGTCAACCTAGCCATTTACACTTTAGCAGGTGGTCTATCTGGACATTTACACTTTAGCACGTGGTCTACCTGGCCATTTACACTTTAGCGTGTCAGTCTACCTGGCCATTTACACTTTAGCGTGTACGTCTACCCAGCCATTTGTACTTTAGCGTGTCGGTCTACCTGGCCATTTGCACTTTAGTATGTGGTCTACCAGGCCATTTACACTTTAGCACAGTCTACCTGCACTTTTACACTTCAGTATGCAGTCTACCTCACCCTAACCCTAACCATAACAAAACCAGCTGAGGGTAATATTTATAAATCCTGAGACATACGTGGGGTTCCAGGCTGTTGAGGTGAAGGATGCCATGTGTGTCCACAATGATGACGTCAGAGTCTCGAGCTGTGACGTCTTCTTTGACATCTCGCCCAGGCTGATGTTACTTGGAAGCGCACTGTTCGTTTGCTTGCTCCCAGGGGGCGCCACCAACAGTCCCATGACGGCATGAGTCAGCAGGTTCGCGGACTATAAGGAGACACACAGAATGGTTATGATAAGACGTGGCCTACTGCTTTTTGGCATGTCGTAAAAGAGGATTGTTGAGCACTGCGTCGTATAATAACCACATTAAATTATATAAAATCTTTAAATTGACTTACGTCTGAGTCAATAATAATATTACTACTAATAATTCTGTCCCTAGCCTACCCTGACTGCTATGCCATCAAACACAATGTACGACAATTAAAATCAATTGTAGTGAATTATTATTCAATTATGTAATATATCATTATTATTCCATAATAGTGTAGTCGTCTGCACTGACATCTCAGGCAAGGAGCCACATAGACATGTAGGCTTGGGTAGTGTGTTGATATCAGGGTGCCTAGGTGGTGAAATGGTTAGCACACTGGCCCGGAATGCAAAGAGATGTGGGTTTGAGTCCCGCTCTAGGTGCAATATTTCCCATTTCCATCACCCCCACGACACTGGTTGCCATGACCATGATCCTGTACAAGCTACACGCTGTATGGTTGTTGAACCTACCCTGTGTATGTATGTGTCAGTGGATTGCCTGTATGTATGTAATTGTAAGCATTAAGAGACTTACAATTCCAGGGGGACGACTGTAGTGGTCTGCACTGACCTCTCAGGCAAGGAGCCGCATAGACAGGTAGGCGTGGGTAGTGTGTCGATATCAGGGAGCCTAGGTGGTGTAATGGTTAGCACACTGGCCCGGAATGCAAAGAGATGTGGGTTCGAGTCCTGCTGTAGGCGCAATATTTCCCATTTTCATCACCCCCACGACAATAGCAATAATGATAGCGGGAGATATAAAGTGTAAATATAACATTCTAATTGCCATTTAATGAACACCTTGTTTGCCGTGGGATGACACCACTGCATCTGTACTTCACGGGAATGCGCTGAGTGACATGGCTTGTCGTACATTGTCTTTGGTATTAATATTCAGAGTCCCAAATCACATATGTAAATATACTTTTGAAACTTAATAGGCTAACTGATAAGACTTCAGGACACGCCAACCAACAATAACAATATGTCAATAATAGTTCACATTTTTTAATTCATTCATCCATATCCCTCCCAAATACAGTTTCTTTTTTGTTTTTTTTAAAATTGTGAATTACCAAAGACTTGCGAAGGCCAGGTTCTGCGCCGTTCACGTCCTCCTCACTAGGTGGCGCCCATGCAAGCCAATGGTCCGGGTTAGTTGTCGCTGGAGACGTCAGGTGGCGCCACGCGAGTTGTGTAAGTAGCTCAGGCGCCATACATCGCATTGCTGCCCCCTGGTGGTGAAAAGACCCGAAAATTCAGTTACCAACCACCTATGTATTGTTTGATTGTGGGGGTTGAGATCCATGAGCCTCCAGGATGGGCTTCGTCAATTTTTCGTAGGTTGAGATAAACAATTATATTTTTCCGATTAATACATTTGCCTACGCCAAGGAACTGGACTTCCAGCCATAGATACCAACATTTATTTACACAAATCATTTTAATGGTGAAAAGTAAAGCTTGTTTTAGTTAACGACGCCTCTAGAGCACATTGATTTTTTTATTGTATCATAAGTTATTGTACGTCAAACATATGGTCATTCTAACATATTTCTTTGGAGGAAACCCACTGCCACCACATAGGCTGCTCTTTCCGATGAGCATCAGGTCTTTTATATGCACTTTCCCACAGACACGATAGCACATACCATAGCCCATGATGAACCAGTTGTGGACTACTGGTTGGAATGGAAAATAGCCCAAACTTCAAATGGGTCCACTGAGAAGGATCAATCGGATGACTGACAGCTTCACAGGTGGAGACTCTACCACCTGAGCTACGTCCTGCTCCCTTTTAAAGGTGAATAAACTAAGGAATGAGAATGTGCTGACTGATGAAGAAAGACACACATTGGCACTTTTGTCATGATGGTGCACTGGAAATCTTGCAGACAATGGTTCGGCTAAAATAAAAACACACGGACCAGTCTCACTGGTTAAATTATGATTTCCCCGCATGTAGGCATATGGTTTGTTTTTTTAATTGAGGCTGTATTTATTCTGTCCATAGCATGTAAGCCTGGGTACCCAGGCTTACTTTCAATGCTGGCCAGCTGTAGTGTTGGTGTTGTCTTACCAAACAGTAGCTGCTGATAAGTTATTTGATTGTTTGCATTTCAGTAGCAGATAGATAGTCTGTTGGTACGTTTAGTAGCCTATGTTAGTTTTTTTTGGACCCTCTTGGCATTGTATTTTTGTTCTATTCTTATTACTATGTTAGTTGTTTTCTTAAGGTTCTATGTTAGTGTTTTGGGGTTTTCTTGGGAAGAGTTTTCTGCTTTTTTCTACTTAATTCTATACTAGCCTATTTTATTTACATGTCCATAGGCTTGTACGTAATAGGTGGCTGAGTTATGTTTGTTTGGATTTGATTTGATTTATATTGTTTTTGGATATGTTATCTGGCTTTTATATTTCCGGTTATCCCGCCCTGGGCTGTCCCGTTTGTGGGCCGTGTCATATCACCTGCCCCCTGGCTAGCAGTTTTGTAGCAGAGTTAATGTTAGGCAGTAGATATGTAGTAGGCACTTAAATGCACATCGGACATATATGCCAAAGATCTGAGGTCGATACTTGGGAGTAATATTCTTAAACAGTGAAACTTAGTTAGAAAAGGGTGAAAGTCTCCTCTGACAATAACAACAAAATAACAAGAAAAAGCCATTACACGTCACCCCAATGTCGGGATGTGTAAGATGTGATGGACCACGGAAGTCTGCCGTCGGTTAAAAAAAGTATAACTTTATTTAATTTAATAACGCCTCTGGAGCACATTTGATTTTCATATAATTGGCTATTGGATGTCAAACATATGGTCATTCTGACATATTTCTTTGGAGGAAACCCACAGCCGCCACTTCCAACAAAGAGACTACTAACATAATATAGAGACTACTAACACCCAAAACCGCAAAAGGTTGGCCCGAGAAAGATCAGGTAAACACTCCTGAGTACGGGACCAGACCAATCCAGTACCACAGCTGTCCAGCGTTGAAAACAAGCACCCTCACGGGAGCTTATACGTTATGGGCAGAATAAAAAACTTGTCACCAAAAAAAAAACAAAGGTGAAGCCTCGCTTCAATTACTTTTGCACCAAGAAGCATATGTTTTGTGTTCATTTAAATTAATTAACACAAATACATTACGAGAATTTCTATCATTGTTCTGGCCGTGTCATTACTTCACCACACTACAATTCTCCAGTAGAATTTTTTTAAGTAAAACAAAAAAGAACCTACCTACACACCCGACCCACTTTACTAAAAGAACAAAGATAATAAAAGCATGCACAGGTGCCAAGTATTTGGGTGAGCCGAGAATCTCGTACCAGGCATTGTTTGGGCGCGTCCTACGGCATACTCGGGATGCTCCTGCTTCATGTTAATGATTAATTGTCCAGGAGAGACAGAAACAAAAACGCACCCCCCCCCCCACCTTCACCAACAACCACCACTACTAAAACAAAATATCAAAAAAGAAAAGAAAAATGGTTTGAAAATTGTTTTAAAGAGAAACAAAGCCACACACACACACACACACACACACAGAAAAGGCGGATGAATTTAACGACGGTGACCTTCAGCATTCGGGCCGCGCTGATTAAATTCAAGATAATTTAGCACCAAAAGCATTTAGTCTCAGCTGAAATTCAACAGAGCAACTCTCACTCACCTAAGGACCACTAGATCCGAATCAAAATCAGCCCTAAAACTACATGTTAATTTTCCCCGCATCTTGTTCTTATTCTACACAAATAACAGAGGAATCTCGCGAAGAGTTTTTAATATGAAACATGTGCATGGCTTGCACTAGGAACGTCTTAAATATAAACACAATTGGATTGGGGGACATTTCGCAGAGTTATTTTGTCCGGCGATAGGTGGCGCATCGGTACTAGAGGGCCTAAATGGAGATACTACAAGACAACATGATGTGAGTGTGTGTAAGTGTCAGTGTAAACGTGTGTGAGTGTCAGTGTAAATGTGTGTGACTGTATTTAACTGTGTGTGTGTGAGTGTGAATGTATGTGAGTGTGTGAGTGTCAGTGTAAACGTGTGTGACTGTATTTAACTGTGTGTTTGAGTGTGAATGTATGTGAGTGTGTGAGTGTCAGTGTAAACGTGTGTGACTGTATTTAACTGTGTGTGTGAGTGTGAATGTATGTAAGTGTGTGAGTGTCAGTGTAAACGTGTGTGACTGTATTTAAGTGTGCGTGTGAGTGTGAATGTATGTAAGTGTGTGAGTGTCAGTGTAAACGTGTGTGACTGTATTTAACTGTGTGTGAGTGTGAATGTATGTGATTGTGTGAGTGTCAGTGTAAACGTGTGTGACTGTATTTAACTGTGTGTGTGAGTGTGAATGTATGTGAGTGTGTGAGTGTGAGTGTAAACATGTGTGACTGTATTTAACTATGTGTGAGTGTGAATGTATGTGATTGTGTGAGTGTCAGTGTAAACATGTGTGACTGTACTTAACTGTGTGTGTGAGTGTGAATGTATGTGAGTGTGTGAGTGTCAGTGTAAATGTGTGTGACTGTTTTTAACTGTGTGTGTGAGTGTGAATGTATGTGAGTGTGTGAGTGTGAGTGTAAACATGTGTGACTGTATTTAACTATGTGTGAGTGTGAATGTATGTGAGTGTGTGAGTGTGAGTGTAAACATGTGTGACTGTACTTAACTGTGTGTGTGAGTGTGAATGTATGTGAGTGTGTGAGTGTCAGTGTAAACGTGTGTGACTGTATTTAACTGTGTGTGAGTGTGAATGTATGTGATTGTGTGAGTGTCAGTGTAAACGTGTGTGACTGTATTTAACTGTGTGTGAGTGTGAATGTATGTGATTGTGTGAGTGTCAGTGTAAACGTGTGTGACTGTATTTAACTGTGTGTGTGAGTGTGAATGTATGTGAGTGTGTGAATGTATGTAAGTGTGTGAGTGTCCGTGTAAACGTGTGTGACTGTATTTAACTATGTGTGAGTGTGAATGTATGTGAGTTTGTGAATGTATGAGATTGTGTGAGTGTCAGTGTAAACGTGTGTGACTGTATTTAACTGTGTGTGATTGTGAATGTATGAGATTGTGTGAGTGTCAGTGTAAACATGTGTGACTGTATTTAACTGTGTGTGAGTGTGAATGTATGTGAGTTTGTGAATGTATGAGATTGTGTGAGTGTCAGTGTAAACGTGTGTGACTGTATTTAACTGTGTGTGAGTGTGAATGTATGTGAGTGTGTGAGTGTCAGTGTAAATGTGTGTGACTGTATTTAACTGTGTGTGAGTGTGAATGTATCTGATTGTGTGAGTGTCAGTGTAAACGTGTGTGACTGTATTTAACTGTGTGTTAGTGTGAATGTATGTGATTGTGTGAGTGTCAGTGTAAACATGTGTGACTGTACTTAACTGTGTGTGTGAGTGTGAATGTATGTGAGTGTGTGAGTGTCAGTGTAAACGTGTGTGACTGTATTTAACTGTGTGTGTGAGTGTGAATGTATGTGAGTGTGTGAGTGTCAGTGAAAACGTGTGTGACTGTATTTAACTGTGTGAGTGTGAATGTATGAGATTGTGTGAGTGTCAGTGTAAATGTGTGTGACTGTATTTAACTGTGTGTGAGTGTGAATGTATGTGATTGTGTGAGTGTCAGTGTAAACATGTGTGACTGTATTTAACTATGTGTGAGTGTGAATGTATGTGATTGTGTGAGTGTGAGTGTAAACATGTGTGACTGTACTTAACTGTGTGTGTGAGTGTGAATGTATGTGAGTGTGTGAGTGTGAGTGTAAACATGTGTGACTGTACTTAACTGTGTGTGTGAGTGTGAATGTATGTGAGTGTGTGAGTGTCAGTGTAAACATGTGTGACTGTACTTAACTGTGTGTGTGAGTGTGAATGTATGTGAGTGTGTGAGTGTCAGTGTAAACGTGTGTGACTGTATTTAACTGTGTGAGTGTGAATGTATGTGATTGTGTGAGTGTCCGTGTAAATGTGTGTGACTGTATTTAACTATGTGTGAGTGTGAATTTATGTGAGTGTGTGAGTGTCAGTGTAAACGTGTGTGACTGTATTTAACTGTTTGTGAGTGTGAATCTATGTGCGTGTGTGAATCTATGTGAGTGTGTGAGTGTTCGTGTAAACGTGTGTGACTGTATTTAACTATGTGCGTGAGTGTGAATGTATGTCAGTGTGTCAGGACTCAGGACCATACCATTACAATGTCAGTATACAAGAACATACTGTCAATATACAGTGCACAGGACTACAGTCAGTATGTCAGTACACTGGGCTACAGTCAGTACACAGGACCAGACTGGCAGTATGTCAGTACACTGGACTAGTCAGTCCAGAGGACTACAGTCAGTACTCAGGACCATACCATCAGTATGTCAGCATACTGGACTAGTCAGTACACAGGACTACAGTCAGTACACATAACTATACTATCATTATGTCAGTACGCAACATTATACTGTCAGTATGTCAGTACTCAGGACTACAGTCAGTACAAAAGACCATATCATAAGTATGTGAGTACACTGGACTAATCAGTACACAGGACTACAGTCAGTAATCAGGACCATACCGTCAATATGTCAGTGCACAGGACTACAGTCAGTACTCAGGACCACACCACCAGTATGTCAGTACACCGTACTACAGTCAGCACACAGAACCATATGGTAAGTAAGCCAGACTAGTCTGTATTCAGG
Source organism: Branchipolynoe longqiensis (assembly GCA_030323885.1). Lineage (NCBI taxonomy): Eukaryota > Metazoa > Annelida > Polychaeta > Phyllodocida > Polynoidae > Branchipolynoe > Branchipolynoe longqiensis. The sequence continues at coordinate 46,998,778 of CM059189.1, forward strand.
ACCATACCATTAGTATGTCAGTACATAGGACTAGTCAGTACGGGGACTACAGTCAGTACACAGAACTATACCATCAGTATGTCAGTACAGCAGACTACAGTCAGTACTCAGGACCGTACCATTACTATATCAGTACATGGGAGTAGTCAGTACAAGGAGTACAGTCAGTACACAGAACTATACCATCAGTATGTCAGTACACAAGACTATAGTCAGTACTCAGGACCATGCCATCAGTATGTCAGGATATATTACTAGTCAGTAGACAGAACTATACCATCAGCATGTCAGTACACAGGACAATACCATCAGTATGTCAGTACACAGGACACTACCATCAGTATGTCAGTACTCAGGACTACAGTCAGTACACAGGACCATACCATCAGTATGTCAGTACACTGGACTTCAGTCAGTACTCAGGACTATAACATCAGTATGTCAGTACACAGTTCACCAGACTATGGTCAGGACACAAGACTATACAAGCAGTATGTCAGTACAAAGGACTACCATCAGTACACATAAGCATGCCAACAGTATGTCAGTACACATGACTAGTCACTATGCAGAACTATACTGCCAATATATTTGTAGGCCCAATGGTTCAGTGGCGACGCCAACGCCAATTGTTTGAACCACAAAATCGCAATGTACCCCAATGGGGGGCCGACTTACTGGGTCTCCACTGCGTGCTAATTGACCCCGATACTCTTCAAGCAGTCAAGTCACAAATACAAAATACAGTCTATCAAACTGACGCAAAGTCTATCTCGCCATGATATGCTATAGCAGTTTCCATCTAATCGCCCTGTCACACTATGACATAATGCGGTAGCGTAAGCCGACGTAGGTGGCCATTATGTCGAGATACGTTACTCGTTCGTTAAGCCTACTTTGAGATATGTCGAGTTACGTCGAGATACGGTGACACCCGTCAAGGTTTTGGACATACCCAAAACTTTCAATGTTTGTTTTTTTTTTATGTCCTATCAACATCTAAGGTCATATCACGACGGGTACCGACTTGTGACAAAGCGCACGCATGACTTTATAGTGCTGTCCCACTGGGAAACCAGGCTGCCGGCACCATGACCTGGTATCCCACTCAGTCACATTATTCTGACACTGAGCACACCAGTCCTTGCCCTGTCCTAATAATGCTGAGCGCCTGGCTAGGAAGCGACAAGTATACATTTTTAAGTCATTGGTTTGACTCGACCAGGGTTCGAACCCACGACCTACCAGCACGGGAGACGGATGCTCTAACTCATTTGGCCATGCCGTCTGGTCAAAACTTTCGATGTAGCTCGACGTAAAGGCCATTACGTTTGGTTACGTTGTGCTCACGTTAGGCTTACGTCGAGATACGTTAGATGTTCATTAGAGCTACGTCGACTTACGGTAGAGTGACGGAGAGCCAGGAGGAACATGCAGCCCGCGCGCTGACAACATGGTGTTAACATATCTCGACGTAGGTCTAACGTGTCTCTGATGTGTGTCTAACGTTAATCTAACGTAAGTCTCACATGTCTTGACATATTCGACGTAGTTGATGAACGGCTGGCGCACGCGTAACATGCTTAACATATGTAACATGCTCCAACGTTCTTCGAACGTAAGCGAATGTGCTGTCAACGTGGTGTGAACGTTTTGCCTCAGTGTCCGTATACTGAGCAAGCAAAACTGTCGTTAGACTGACGGTGCTCACTCTCAGGCCTGACGTCAACTCACGTTATGAATTACCCTAGAGTCACACGTAGCTACGTTAGGGCAGGCATAATTACATGAGTCCTGTGCTGAGCCATTGCTAGGGTTTCGCTAGGCTGACGCTGTGCGCGCTGGAGGGTCGTTAGCCTTATGTTGGGCTTTTTTTTTTTACGTAGCTTTTACGTTCTAACTCGTTGAGACACGTTACAACTATGTTGGACCAATGTTTCGCCTACGTCCACTACGTTGCACTGACGTCCAATTTGGCCCTGAAACGCTGAGAATTTCGACGTATCTCAACGCAAAAAAAGTGATTTTTACGTTGCCCACTCGCTGGCCTGTTACGTCATAGTGTGACAGGGGTATAAGGAATGCGAAAATTACTATAAAATTCAGAGATTATATATTTCACCTGGTGCGGAAAAGCGACACTAAACAAGCGCACAGCGCCACCAACGGGCAAGCGGCGCAACTGAAAAGGCCGCCTGAGATCACGACAAATAATCAACGAAAATAAAAGAAGTGTTAAGCAGGTTGTTTTGACTGCGCTTTTTTTCCATCAGACAAGGCCACGGCGGGAAAATAAAGAAAGGAAGGAAGAAAGAAAAAGAAGAAGAAAAAAAGGCTCGCTGTCCCGAGCAACAACAAAGGCTTCGCTGATTGCTAACGTTGACGGGCAGGTGAGTTGACTGGGACCAGCGGCAGACGATCCGAAAAGGCCACTCCGTTTCATGTAAACAACGTCATGTTTATTAACTCGCATTATTGACATCCCACTGTCCGTCTGTGACTGTGTCTACCCGATTGCCTCCGACACAATCGACCAGACGAGAATGTTAATTGTTGTGTTCACCGCAGCAAATAAATGTGTGTTGTTGGAATATGCTTGAAAACAGGTACACTACAGTGAGACTACTTTTTAAAGCCTATTCGAACCCACGAGTTCAAACCCTTGTCGAGTCAAACCGATGATGTGAAAATTTATACTTGTCGCTTCCTAGCCAGGCGCTTGGCATTATTACAATAGCGCAAGGACTGGTTGGCTCAGTATCAGGGTAATGTGACTGAATGAGATATCAGGTCATGGTGCTGGTGGCCTGGTCTCCTAATGGGACAGCACTATAAAGTTGCCATGAGTCCCTGTCCTGATATCACCTTAGATGTTGCCAGGACATAAAACTCCAACAAACAACCAACATTTCTGTACACACCAAAATTAATTTTACTTGTTCACTTAAACTGCATAATCCGATGAAGCATCACATTTTCAAAACCAAAGCAATTATCTAGATTTGATTCTACACATCTAACTTAGATATCGATGCACTTATTAAACGTTTGTTGCTACATAGAAGGGGGTACTGAGACAATTTAATCAAACCTGTTCCAGCTGAAGCCTATGGTGCCAGAGTTTTGGCGTGCTTGCACATCAAATATCTCAAAAGTTGGCCATTTAAAATAAAAGTTACTTCAAAGTAAAGTAAGGTAGATTATAAGAATCAGTTCGATATATTTATCTCAGAAAATTGACAGAAACTCAAAACCATCGGACTATGCAACTTTCAAATATCTCCAAAGTTAACCCTTTACATTAAAAGTAATTTCAAAGTAGCGATCAACTTAAAATTGTTTGTTTACAAAGAAATCTGGCACACTCAAATCCATTGGATTATGCAAACTTTTGAAACATGTTACAAGATTGCCACAGTTTTTTCGTTGTTTGGTGCCACTATAATTTAAGGAATCACTGAGTTTGGGAGTAATTAAGTTGACAAAGCTGTAGTAGCTGGTGAGGTGCACTGACCTCCCCAGGTGAAATGTCACATGCACAGGTAGGCATGGGTAAGTTGTTTACATCAGGGAGTTTAGATAGACTAATGATTAGGACATTAGCCCCGTAATGGTAGAGATGTGGGTTCGATTCCTGATCTAGGCACAATGTTTCCTATTTGCAAATATACCATCCATCACATTGGTGCTGTGACCAGGATTCTGTACATGCTGTACACTCTATAGCGTTAAACCACCCCTTTGTATGTACTGTAAGTACACTAACTGGGTAATAGTAATTACCGTATTGTCGCCGGTTAATGCCCTGGGCATTTAAATTGACAAATCACTGAAGTGGGGGTTGGGCGTTACCTACACATAGGCGTTCAAGGGGTGGGCGTTTACGGAATATTGGCCAAGTGGGTGTTAACCCACACATGGGCGCTAACCCGCGAGAATACGGTATAAATACAGGGGGACTATTTAGTGGGGCACACTGACCTATTTCAGTGACAGGTAGGTTTGGGTAGGTTGATTGCAACAGGGAGCCTAGATAGTCTAATGGTTGGGATGCTAGTGCCATAATGGCAGAAGTGTGGGTTCGATTACCACTCTTTCCCTTCGCTTGCAAATTAACTAGAATTAATGAATATAAATGTAAATTAATCTGACCTATCTACAAATAGGATGGGTAATGATTAAAAAAATTAAATTAAAAAAGTACCACTACAAATGGCTTTGACTAGTCGATATTATTTCAAATGAATATGCTATTTGGTATAATACTGGATCATCTCTTACATATTTCCCAATTCATTTAGTTATATTGTATTATAAACAAACAATCAAAACAAACAGAAACGCAGCGCAAGCCTCGTTTTTGATCTCGCGTGAAGAAGACCAACTGGAAGAACGCTTACCTTATCATCTGCGTCCAGGAGGACTTGCAAGGTCATCAAGTGGGTGGGAGATCCGCACAGGTGAGCGGAGTCAAAGTCAATCAAACGGCTAAGCTCCGCCCACAACACCGGCTCTGGCTCACTAACGGCCATCTTGGCCGTCAAGTAGTGTTGGGTCCTTAAGCCGAGCACTTCGTACAGAGGCCACAGCGCAAGGTCGTGGCGAGAGATGGGCGTGGCATCCGAAGTGGGCGTGTCCTCGCTAGTTGATTCACAGGCGGGCGCCGTAGCAGGGTCGTGTAGGGCGTGTCGGGTGAAGATGGCCTCGAGGTGCGTCAGGGAGGTATCTAAGCCATCTGTGTGTGTGTGGGGGGGGGGGGGGAGGGGGGTGGTTATAATAAATATTAGCATTCTACATGTCTTAAGTGATTGGAATCCGATTTTAACATCTTAAACATGGAATTTACATTGATCAAACAAAAACTGTAGGCGCGTATCACACGGTCAGTTGGTTTTTGTTGGTTTTTATTGTTTTACGTCCTCGCAACATCTAAGGTCATATCAGGACGGGTACCGGCTTGCAACAGTGTGTTTGTTGTTGTTTTACGTCCTAGCAATATCTAAGGTCATATCAGGACGGGTACCGACTTGTGACTGTGCACTCATGGCGACTTTATAGTGCTGTCCCACTGGGAAACCAGGCCACCAGCACCATGACCTGGTATCCCACTCAGTCACATTATCCTGACACTGAGCACACCAGTCCTTGCCCTGTCCTAATAATGCCGAGCACCTGGCTAGGAAGCAACAAGAATACATTTTTAAGTCATTGGTTTGACTCGACCGGGGTTCGAACCCACGATCTACCAGCACGGGAGACGGACGCTCTAACTCATTCGGCCATCCCGTCTGGTCGTCTGCGGCAGTGTGTATTCATGGCGACTTTATAGTGCTGCCCCACTGGGAGACCAGGCAGCTGGCACCATGACCCATTATCCCACACAGTCACATTATCCGGACACTGAGCTAACCAGTCCTTGCCCTGTCCTATTAATGCCGAGTGCCAGGCTAGGTAGCGACAAGTCTCAATTTTGTAAGTCATTGGTTTGAGTCGAACCCCCAACCTTCCACAGGTAAAAGCCTGTGCTCTATCGATTTGGCCACTGCATCCAGTGATATGTCTAGGAGGGAGACCATGTCCACCTTCCACTACGTAAGCTGTAGCTGTAACCTGATATACTGGGTCCCAGCTTCAGTCCTCACTGAGGGACCAGTGGAACTCAGAATACCCGTCCTGGGCCCGTATGCAGGAGGCAGTGTTAGCGGCGTTTGGTGTTACAGCCTGTTACCGTTTAGCTAACACCGACGTCGGGAACTGTGTCAAGTGGTATGCAGAAGCCCGTAACACTTACATTATAGCTAAACGTGAAGTTATTTATAGATTTGGGAAATCCCTCCATTTGACAATATGAATAACACCGCCTATGCGGCGGCGGCATTAATATTGGTTCTAATTTAGGGTTAATTTGATTAAATTTCACTTATGGCGTATGTAATTACGTTAAAAATGACAGCATTTAATAGATTTGGCCCAAATATATTACCGCCGATGCGACGGCGGTGGCCATGTTTACTTGACGCTGGACAGTATGGATATCGACGTCGCTGCGGCGGCAATTTGTTTACTTTACGTTCGTCATTGCGAAAATATAAATATTAATTTCGCCGCCGTTGCGGCAGCAGCGTCAATCTCGCTTCGATTTTAGGGTTAATTTAATAAAATTTCACTATTTGACTATGTAACTTTGTTAAATATGACACGATTGAATAGATTTGATACCTTACACCGCTGTAAACTAGCTAAATTTCTGGTTTACCTTAACCTAGTTTAAGCTTCTGGTGTTAGGCCTATCACTGACTCGTGCATACCATTTTTCCCGATAAACGGGAATTCCGGCCAAACACCGTTTTTCCTCGCTATCACCGACTCCTGCATACGGCCCCTGAGTGATAGTGAGCTTACCTAAATAAAATATCTACCCCTACTCAGAGTAGGGGGTGAATGACAACGTAGTCTAAAAACAATCGAAAACTGCTTTAGTATTGAACAGGAAATGGAATTCCTGGTTCCAGTATCCAGTGGCTATCTATATTGGCACAGAGTTGGTCAAATGGAAGAGAATGCAAAAAGACAAGATGGCGACCACAAAATGCTGTCGATTTGAATTTTAAAGTCTATTAAACTACATGTTTCAAAACAAAAGTAGTCGGTATATATGAAGATGTATGTGAAGAATATTTTTTGCTTCTTAAATTAAAAATTGATGTGCTCATTTTATTTAACCAGCCTTTCGCTACTTATTTTAATAGGTTGTTCTTCACCTCTACTGTACAGAACAGTACGGGGTTAATCTTTTATCTAGCGCTTACCTAGATCGTCTTCTGGTCCTGCGGCCAGGACACCGCATGCTACCCTCAGTACAACACCAGTCAGCGACTCCCCGTCCTGGAGCAGGCACCGCAGCCTCGCGCACTCAGTCTGAGGCGAGGCCAGTTTCTCTGGGTGAAAAGACAACAAACATGTAAGACTAGTTTGGTGAAGCGCATTGCAAACATTCGGGGCAACAAGACTAGATGGCAGCTTCGAAGCCACATTTCTGACAACGATCCAGGACTGTTAGACAGTTCTGTCAGACTGCCAGACAGTTCTGCTGCTGGACAGTCTGGTCAGACTCTCAGATAGTCCTTTTGGAAAGTCTGGTCAGACTGTCAGATAGTCCTGTTGAACAGTCCAATCAGACTGTCGGACAGTCCCGAAAAATAGTCCAATTAGACTGTCGGACAGTCCCGAAAGACAGTCCAATTAGACTGTCGGACAGTCACGAAAGACTGCCGGACAGTCCCAAAAGACTATCGGACAGTCCCAAAAGACTGCGGGACAGTCCCGAAAGACTGCCGGACAGTCCCGAAAGACTGCCGGACAGTCCCGAAAGACTGCCGGACAGTCCCAAAAGACCATCACCATCGCCTCTCAAAACATGTAAATTGTACCAGTGTTCTGTTCCGACAATTTGGCCAACATTATTCACTACCAAGATTATACAAATTAAGTGTGAAAGATAGTCACGAGCACTTATAAGAAAGAGAGGAGAGAAAAGAGTGAGGAGAGAGGAAGGGAGAGAGAGGCAGAAAGAAGGGAATGAGAGAGGGAGAGGGAAGCGAGAGAGAGGGATAGAGAGAGGGGGGGAAAGAGAGGGAGGGAGAGGGGAGCGAGAGAGGGAGAGAGGGAGGGGAGATGTAAAAAGAGAGGAAGTGGGTGGGAGAGAGGGAAGAGGAGGGGGAGGGAGAGAGAAGAGAGAGGGAGAGAGAGGGGGAGAAGAGAGAGGGAGGGAGAGAAGAGGGAGGGAGAGAAGAGGGAGGGAGAGAGAGGGAGTGCGCGTGAGAGACAGACAGACAGATAGACAAATGAGAAGATAGAAGCGAGAAGAGCGAAGAGAGAAAAGAAAACAGACGGGAAAGCAAAAAGAATGAAAAAAATGAGAGAAGGAGAGGAGCGAGAAACAGAAACAAAGAACCAAAAGAGGAAAACAAAGAGAAAAAGAGGGAGAGAGCGAGAAGGACACAGAGCTACAGACGAACACAGAGGGCGCCCTAGGTGCTTATTACACTGGCCATTGAAGGACCTCACCTTGGTGCTGGAGACACCGCAGCAGCGCCCACAAGCGGATCCCCAAGCGCGCTGCCCGGTCCGCCCGGTAGGGGCGCGGATGTCCAGCACGTGACCACAGGGCCTGGTGCCGGGCGGCGGCGGCGCTGTCGCCTCCCAACGCCGCCTCCAGGTGTCGCACCACGGCCAGTAGTTCCGCGCAGGCCGGCGAGGTGGCGCCACTAGCAAAGGAGGAAAGGGCATGACAAGGGTTAAAGTTGGTTGGTTGGTTGTTGGTTTTCACGTCCTGGCAACATCTAAGGTCATATCAAGATGGGTACAGACTTGTGACGGTGAGCACTCATGGTGACTTTATAGTACTGCTCCACTGGGAAATCAGGCCGCCGCCACCATGACCCGATATCCCACTCAGTCACAATATCATGACACTGAGTTAACCAATCCTTCCCCTATCCTATTAATGCCGAGTGCCAGGCTAGGAAACGACAAGTATCAATTTTTAAATCATTGCTTTGACTCGACGAGGAAACGAACTCCCGACCTTCCACACGCGAGGCCCGCGCTCTACCGATTAGGACAGCGCGCCCGGTTTGATGATCTGATATACTCTGGAATGTTTTGATATCATTGTGTGGTTTATTTTCCTTCAGTCTCCTATCTCAGCTCCAGGTTCAGTTTGTTTGTTTGTTTAACGACCCCCAGCACAAAAAGCAGACATCGACTAATGGGGGGGGAGGTGGGGAGGTGTCATACATTGGTTTAAACATATCCGACTAAAAAATTACAAGTTTTTTATTTCATTATATTTTTAAATACGTTTGATCAAACATGTAAAATAGAGTACAGACATACATGCCAAAAGAGCATACAACTGTGGTAAAATCACAAGTGGTGTATGATAAATAAAATCAATGGTAAAAGACTTTTCAAGTTAAGAATGGAAAATGAACTTTTGGTAAAAACCAGTTTCTCTCAGAAATTTAACAGTGAGTTGCGGATGGAATGGGAACGACTCAGCTCCAGCTTCAGGTTCAGGTTAAGAGAACTGCTTACCTCAACACTTTGCATGCTCAGACATGGGTACAAAGCACTAAATGACTAGAAAATGAACAAAAACCAACTCATACAAGGTAGACGCATAAAAAAAAACCACACTTCTAATTATCATCATCAATCTCTAGTAATAGTCACAAACCATACCTTTGTAACCATTTATAGCAAATTCTTGCTATAACAAGGCAGGGTAATGTGTTAACATCTTGTCGCAATCAAATCTACCTAGAGCGGGAATCAAACATACACTTCTGCCATTCCAGGGCGAGTATCCTAACCACTAGGCTATCTAGACTACCTGGTGCAATCAACCTACCCTACATACATTTCTTTTATTTGAACTCCCAACCTTCCGCCGCATGGGAAGCCTGCGCTCTACCGATTCGGCTACTGCATCCGGTGGTATGCTTAGTTGAAATGCTTTCCTGGGTAATGGCGTTGCATCGGGTTAGACATACCCCACATCCAAAAGGCCGGGATCTACACAGTAGAACGTCAGGAGTTGAAACAAAAAGCGTATATTTGCAAGGCATTTTAAAGCTCATACCTTCCCAAAGCTAAGATTCCATATATGCGGTATGCAGCATGTGAATGCGAATGCGTACGCGGCATGATATACCCATGCAATTATCAGTCTTTCTTGCTCCAAATTTGTTAAGGAAAGTCAAAGTTGCTGGTTGCTCTATGGCAAATGGAGCAGCATTCATGTTCGCATTCACACCGATCGGTCCATTGAGCGACCCACTTGCTGCATTCGCATTCGCATTCGCATTCGCATTCGCATCCGCACATATGGAAGCACCACTGTGCATTTACATGCTTTTCCATTTGTTGTCACATACGCATTCCACATATCGCGTATATGGAATCTTAGCTTAATATGCAGACGTGACCAGGAATCTTAGACAGCCTCATTACAATTCTACTCTTCGCAAAATTAAGCCAACGCCACTGCAGAGAGACTGGCTCCCCCAAGCTGATCAATTGCTAATTTTTTTGTTCCTCTGCTGCCAAGGTCAACAAGTGACCTTTCCATCTGGGCTATCTTGCTGTGGGTGGTCCCAGTTCCGGAAACTTTTCAGCAGGCCAGGAAGTGGCGACCACAGTTCGGGCTACCCGCACGTCCCCTGGTGGGCGTTTTACACACTCACAAAAAAAACAGACAACAAAATAAGAAAGGAAGAAACTAAGAAAAAAACATTAAAAAAAACACTTTTTCTCCGCGCTCAAGAATCGGAAATTAAACTACGTCATTTTTTCCCTTTCAGCAACATACCGATCATAGCAACTCACCTCTAAAATGTCATTCTAATAATAATAATTATTTTTATTATTTTATTATATATATACCATATATATGCATATATAATGCATTCATTAAATAAATAAAAAGGATACTCATATTTTAATGAAGGGTTATTTCATTTAACCTATTTTATTGGAAGGTTATTTCATTCAACCTATTTTAATGGTAGGTTATTTCATTTAACCTATTGTATTGGAAGTTTATTTCATTGAAACCTATTTTATTGTAAGGTTATTTCATTTAACCTATTTTATTTGAAGTATATTTCATTTAAACCTATTTCATTGGAAGGTTATTTCATATAACCAATTTTATTGGAAGTATATTTCATTTAAACCTATTTCATTGGAAGGTTATTTCATTTAACCTATTTTATTGGAAGTTTATTTCATTTAAACCTATTTTATTGTAAGGTTATTTCATTTAGCCTATTTTATTGGAAGGTTATTTCATTTAACCTATTCCAATCTGACTGTACGAATGGCTCTATTTTATTCAAGGAGATAAATATATATGTTTGTTTGTTGAAGTTTTACATCCTAGCAACATATATGGTCATATCAAGATGGACACCAACTTTTGGCAGTGTGCACTGTTGGCGCTTAATAGTGCTGCCCCATTGGGAGATCAAGCTATCCGACTCAGTCACATTATCCTGGTATTGAGCTAATCAGTCCATGCCCTATCCTAATAATGCCGAGTGCCAGGCTAGGTAGCGACAAGTATAAATTAAGCATAAAGTCATTGGTTTGACTCAGCCGGGTTTCAAACTCCCGACCTTCCTCGGGGGAAGCCTACACTCTACCGAGTCAGGTAGATATTATAACATAACATTGCCAGACTTTACGGAAACCTTCTTTTCTTGCCTATCACCAATAAGCATTTCAAACAGAGAAAAGAAATACTTAACACACATACACTAAACGCAACACAATAAGCGTGGGCAAATAAGGTTAGTTGGTTGGTTGTTGGAATTTTATGTCCTGCCAACATCTAAGGTACCGACGTGTGACAGCGTTCACTCATGGCGACTTTATAGTGCTGCCTCACTGGGAAATCAGGCCGACAGAACCATGACCTGATATCTCACTCAGTCATATTATCCTGACACTGAGCTAGCCAGTGGACAAATAGATTTATTGATTGGTTTGCGGTTGCTTTACGCCGTGTCGGCAGCATGGGCCATATTCACGGCGAGAACTGTTTGTTTTTTATTCAGACACATAAAGACTTTTTGTTCGTTGTTGTTTTATGTCCTAGCAACACCTAAGGTCATATCAGGACAGATGCCGACTTGTGACAGTGCACACTCATGGTGACTTTATAGTGCTTCCCCACTGGAAGACCAGGCCACCAGCACCATGACCTGATATCCCACTCAGTCACATTATTCTGACACTGAGCCAACCAGTCCTTGCCCTATCATAATAATGCCGAGCGCCAGGCTAGGAAGCGACAAGTATCAATTTTTAAGTCATTGGTTTGACTCGACCAGAGTTCGAACCCACGACACATAAAGAGATTGAACACATACTAAATATAGACACAAAAAAAGGAGAGAGACAACAGTTAATATGAGATGTGTGATTTTGATGAAAATTCCGTGGGGGCGTTGTTGGGTGAGTGTGTGTATGTGTGTGTGCGGTGGGGGGGGGGGGGGGTATAGGGAAGGGGGGGGGGGAAGGGGGCTGACTGCGCAAGTTGCTAGGACGATAACCTTTCAGCAACAAGAACTGTAGACACTAGTTGGGAGGAGACTGCTAGTGTACTATTGTCTTTTATTCATCTGTAATCTGTCATTGGCCTGATAGCCAGTGGTCTTCGATGCGGACTGGGCGAAGTGGCCGAATCGGTAGAGCGCGGGCCTCACATGCGGGAGATCGGGAGTTTGGTTCCCAGTTGAGTAAAACCAAAGGCTTGTTTTAGTTAACGACGCCTCTAGAGCACATTGATTTTTTTCAGTTTTATCATCAGCTATTGGACGTCAAACATATGGTCACTCAGACATATTTCTTTGGAGGAAACCTCCTGCCGCCACATAGGCTATACTTTCCAATACGCAGCAAGGGCAAGCACGCCATAGGCTTCTGTCGTAACAGGTTCTATTAAATTGACTCAGTATTCCATTCTATGTGGCTCAATAAGTGCATTAATATCTTAGTTAAATATCTAGAATCAAATCTAAATAATTGTTTTTGCTTTGAAAAATGTGATGCTTCATCAGACTATGCAGCTTTGATGGGTGCGGTTACGCCACATCCAGTGCCTTAAATTGCATCGTCTGATGGCTTTGATTTTCTGTCATTTTCTGGCATATTAAGCTGATCTCTTTTTATTTTCGACCTTACTTTAGATTGAAGTAACATTGTTTTAAAATGACTCACTTTGAAGTGTAAACATGCAAAATTAATTTTGGCATGCTTGTCAAAACTCTGAGAATATAGGCTTCATCAGTAACAGGTTCTATTAAAATGACTTAGTATTGCCTTCTATGCAGCAACAAATGCTTAATAAGTGAACCAGACGGGGGTGGCTGAATGAGTTGAGCACCCATCTCCTGTTTTGGTAGATCGTGGGATTCGAACGCACAGGTTCAAACCCTGATCAAGTCAAACCAATGACTTAAAAGTTGATACTTGTCGCTTCATAGCCAGGCACTCGGCATTATTTGAATAGGCCAAGGACTGGTTGGCTCAGTGTCAGGATAATGTGACTGAGTGGGATATCAGGTCATGGTGCCGGCAGCCTGGTCTCCCAGTGGGGCAGTACTATAAAATCGCCATGAGTGCGCACTGTAACAAGTCGGTACCCATCCTGATATGACCTTAGATGTTTCAAGGATGTAAAACTTCAACAAACAACCAACCGGTATGTAGCAACAAATTACTAAGTGGACCAATATCTAAGCGCGAGAAATTTCAACTGCGGACAATTGGTCTTCCTCATTCCACTGCGCCTTGCCCTATCCTAGTAATACAGGGTGCAGGCTAGGTAGCGACAAGTATAAATATTCAAGTTCTTGGTCAATACAATGTCAGCTTACATAAAAGATCAATCAAACTGCAGTGTACAATCATTCAAAGGGCACCTTGACAAGGTGTTAACAACAGTACCAAATGAACCACAGCTTCCAGGATACACCCAGCTAACGCCATCGAATTCAAACTCATTACTGCACATGACAAAACTGAACAGAGCATCCTCATCACATGTGGTGGGCCCTGATTGTGGAGTCTCCGACTTGGCCTGAGCATACACCTCAAACACTCTAATCTAATCTAATCTAATCTAATCAGGGTCGAATACCCTGACCTGCCGTGAGGCACATGGTCAACTCATTTGGCCATCCCGTCTGATTCAGTTTTCCCCACTCTACAGTGCAGGCGAAGTGCGACTCATCATGAAATACCAGACTTCCGGCTTTAATGAGAGAAGATTGTGAGTGTGACTTGTTAATACCAACTCACTAACGTAAAGCAGCAACAGCCTCTGACCATTGAGCAATGCTTGACTTGCGGAAAAGCATGACCATCATTAAAAATAATCATCGAGTCAAGTTAGTTAAATCAGTAAACAAATAGCCTAACGGAGCTTAGCGAGGTACGCAGTCACACTGAAGCTCCAATAATGAGAGAGCGATTGCCACTCTAATTAGGAACAATTAAATGTTACCGACACACATTTTCTTCGCCACCTTTCTGACTCTAGATCAGAATATGGGGTAAAAACACTTATATGCATGCATATTAAAATCCAGCGGAGTTGGGCTTTCTGTGTGTGTGTGTGTCTTTTATTGTGTGGAGTTTTACGTCCTGGCAACATCTAAGGTAATATCAGCACGAGGGGAAATCCGGCTTAGAGTGCCCGGTAACTGGTGAGAAAGTCCATGCGCAGGTGGCGCCATTGTGGCAGAAATAGGAACTAGGCTCTTAGTCTTATAAAGATAGTCCATCATGTTATCCATGCAAGTGAGATTGTTTGTTGTTTGTTTGTTGCTCGAGCGCACATGACGTGATTATAGTTTTGTTTGTTGTTGTTTTACGTCCTGGCAACATCTAATGTCATATCAGGACAGGTACCGACTTGTGACAGAACACACTCATGGTGATTTTATAGTGCTGCCCCACTGGGAAACCAGGCCGATCAAACCAATGATGTACAAATTTATACTTGTCGTTTCCTAGCCTGGCGCTCGGCATTATTAGGATAGGACAAGGACTGGTTGGTTCAGTGTCAGGATAATGTGGGATATCAGGTCATGATGCTGGCGGCCTGGTCTTCCAGTGGGGCAGCACTATAAAGTTGCCATGAGTGTGCACTGTCACAAGTATGTACCCGTCCTGATATGACCTTAGATGTTGCTAGGACATAAAACAACAACAAACAAACCAAAGCAAGGGAAATATCTTTAAAAGAAATAACAATGATAATAATAACAATAATAATAATTGGGCACTTGTCGTCAAATAGTTGGGCGCTTGCTGTCATATTTAGATTAGATTAGATTAGAGTATTTGAGCTATATGCTCAGGCCAAGTCGGAGACTCCACCATCAGGGCCCACAACATGTGGTCAGCTGTCCTTTATAGTTGGAAATTTGCCGTCAAATAGTTGGAAACTTGGCGTAAATAATTTGGAATATTCCATCAAATAGTTGGCACTTGCCATCAAATATTTGGAAACTTGCCATCAAATAGTTGGAAACTTGTGGTGAAATAGTTGGAAACTTGGCATCAAATAGTTGGGCACTTGCTGTCACATATCTAGCACTTGCCATCAAATATTTGAGCACTTGCCATCAAATATTTGGAAACTTGCTGTCAAATGGTTGGAAACTTGCTGTCAAATAGTTGGAAACTTGCTGTCATAGAGTTGGCACTTGCCGTTAAATATTTGGAAATTTGCTGTCAAAGAGTTTTG
The DNA here is from genome assembly GCA_030323885.1 of Branchipolynoe longqiensis. Lineage (NCBI taxonomy): Eukaryota > Metazoa > Annelida > Polychaeta > Phyllodocida > Polynoidae > Branchipolynoe > Branchipolynoe longqiensis. Next base: position 47,014,103 of record CM059189.1, read on the forward strand.
GATACTTCTCGTGAAATAGTTGGGCACGTGCCATCAAATATTTGGGCACTTGCCATCAAATATTTGGGCACTTGCCATCAAATATGTGGTCACTTGCTCTCAAGTTGGAAATTTTTTTGCTTTCAAATAGTTGGAAACTTGCCATCAAATAGTTGGGTACTTGCCATCAAATAGTAGGAAACTTGCCATCAAATAGTTCGGCACTTGCTGTCAAATAGTTGGAAAATTGCTGTCAAATTGGCAGCAAATACTTGGGCAGTTGAATTGTATAGTTGGGAACTCTCAAGGCATCGCAAGCCTTGGACTCATATGTAAAAATAAAAAGACATCCTTCCGACAACAGAGGGCGCCACCTACCTAGTGTGCGCCTGCAGCAGGAATCAAGAGTATAAAAGCTCACAATCAATTGCAAAATTTTTGGCAGCGGATTGTAAAATCCAAATGAAAATATGTGGTCTCATGCATATTTAACCCAAACTCTCGAGGCATTGCGAGCCTTGGACTCATATGTAAAAAAAGAAGAGAAAAAGACATCTTTCCGACAACAGAGGGCGCCACCTACCTAGTGTGCGTCTGCGGCAGGAGTCTTGGCAGTGTGTCGGCCGCCACCCACCCCCAGTGCAGGGCCAGATTGGGCACCAGCGACTCGGGCAGGGAGAGTCTTGCCGGCACCCTGCACACCGCCACAAACCTCTCCAGCCATCGGAAACCCTCCAGCACCTGCAGGAACAGAGTCAACACCATCAACAACTTCAACATCAACATCATTATCAACATCATCATCATCAAGATACTCACCATCAATATCATCACCAATGTCATCCCCGTTTTGGGATAAGTGGGGATTGGAAAATCCCCACTTACCCCAATTCATGCCCCGGATACCCCATATCTTGATCATCAACATCGCCATCATCATCAGCACTAATGTCATCAAGATCCTCACCAACATCAACATCATCAACATTATCCCCAAGATAATGTAGTTGATGTTGACGATCACCACCACTATGGTGATGATGATCATCGTGATCATCATCAACCCCCGGCCGAGTCAAACCAAACACTTACAAAAATTGATGCTGGTTACTTACTACATAGCCTGAGACATAAATTGGGTCCCGACGGGTTAGCTCATTGTCAGGATAATGTGACTGAGTGGGATATCAGGTGATGGTGCCCACAGCCTGGTCTCCCAGTGGGGCCGCACTATAAAGTTACCATGGATGTGCACTGTCACAAGTCGGCATCCATCTAGATATGACCTTAGATGTTGCCAGGATGTAAAACTCCAACAACCCACCAACTATGAAGTCGCCATAAGTGTGCACTGTCACAAGTCGGTACCCATCCTGTTATTACTTTAGACATTGCCAGGATGTAAAACCCCAAACAAACAAATCAGTATAACCCCCTTAAACCAAAGTTGAAGGGACCCTAGAAATTTGTTTGGATCAACCGATCATTGGTTTAACCGAGCTTTGGCTTTGACTTTGACTAGGCTTTTGCAAAAACGCGGGTGCATTATGAATGTAATATACAATGTGTTGGACACTTTGATTATTGTTTTTTATGTATATACAGTATAACCCCATTAAACCAAGCTTGGTTAAACCAAATGATCGATTAATCCAAACCTTTTCCGCCGGTCCGTCAAAATACTACCATTTATAATATAAAAAAGTCGGTGGGGTCTCAGATGACCTCATAACCACATGAAAGTTTGGTTTAACCATAACGGATGTGGCCTGTAGTCTGAAAATTTTGTTTGGATTAACCGATAATTTGGATTAACCGACTTTGGTTTAACCAACTTTTTTAATATGATAAATGGTAGTATTTTGACAGACCGCCGAAACAAGTTTGGATTAACCGATCGTTTGGTTTAACCGAGCTTGGTTTAACGGGATTATACTGTATGTGGTAGTTTGAGACCGGACTCTACTGAGTGAGAGGAAACGAGGAGGATTGTGGGTAAGAGGTGCTTGTTTGTCTGTTTGTTGGGGTTTTACATCCTAGCAACATCTGTCATATCAAAACGGGAACCGCCATGTGACAGTGCACACTCATGGTGACTTTCTAGTGCTTCCCCACTGGAAGATCAGGTCACCGGCACCATGACCCAATATCCCACTCAGTCACATTATCCTGACACTGAGCTAACCAGTCCTTGCCCTATCCTATTAACACCGAGCGCCATGCTAGGGAGTGGCAAAAGTATAAATTTTTAGGTCATCGGTTTGACTCGGACGGGATTCAAAGTCACGATCTTCCACACGGGAAGCCTGCGCTCTACCGATTAGACCACCCCGTCCGGTAGGAGGCGCTTGTACCACTACAGCACGAGGCAGCAGCAGGGAGTGAAAACCGATGCTTTGATTCACCTCTATGTAAGATTTCCCGATATTTGAGACATTGGAGGATGGTGTGAACTAGTCTATAGTAAATTACAAATGGTCTATAAAAAGGTAAATGGTATGTAAAACCAAAGGCATATAGGATTGTGTGGTGTTGGCGATCCCTTACTGAGTTAATATGGACATGGTGTATTATAATAGATAGTTTGAGAGGGGCACTTCTTGAAATGTACAGAGTCTTTGGAGTTCTGCTCACATACCCCCTCCCCCCCCCAAGTGTTATTTACGGATCACTGCACACCTGTTACTGTAGACATAAACAGCCAAGGCTTGGTTGCAAGCCTATTGAATGTTCATTGGTTGATATAAGAATGCCTGTTGCTGATTGGAGGGATTGATCAGGTGTGTACAGCCATCTTGGATTCTAAAAGCTATATATATAATAAACTAAGCAAGCTCCTTCTGGTTCCTTCTGCACACTCTATATCTTGCCTTCCTTCTCTATACTTGCCTGTAGTGATTTCCTATTTAACCTGCCTACACAACCACAGCTGCCGGCCGTCGACTTTACATCTAGTTAATCAGGGTAATGGACAGCAAAAGGCGCACAATGGGGTGGGCCCCGACCAAAAACCAACAGGAGGGTGTGGTTGGTTGGTTGTTGGAGTTTTACATCCTGCCAACATCTAAGATCATATCAGGACGGGTACCGACTTGTGACAGTGCACACTCATGGTGACTTTATAGTGCTGCCCCACTGGGAGATGAGGCCGCTGGCAACATGAGCCGATATTCCACTCAGTCACATTATCCTGACACTGAGCCAACCAGTCCTTGCCTAATCCGAATAATTCCGAGTGCCTGGCTTGGAAGCGACAAGTATAAATTTTTAAGACAACAGTTTGACTCAACCCGGGTTTGAACATGTGGGTTCAAATCCCACGATCTACCAAAATGGGAGACGCTCACCTCATTTGGCCATCCCGTCTGGTCCCTATTTTAATATTAAAGCTGCATAGTCAGATGAAGCATCCAATTTTCAAAACCAAGACAATTATCTTGATTTGATTCTACATATCTAACTTAGATTCTTACTTAGATACTGATGCACTTATTGAGCATTTGTTGTTACATAAAAGAAAACAGTCAATTTAATAGAACCTGTTACTGCATAAGCCTATGGTGTCAGACTTTTGACGTGCTTGCCAAAATTAATTTGACATGTTTGCACTTCAAATATCTCCAAAGTAAGCCAATTAAAATTAAAGTTAATTCAAACTAAAGTAAGGTAGATTATACCAATTAACTTAATATATTTACCTCAGAAAAATGAGAAAAACTCAAAACAATCAGACTATGCAACTTTAACTATGGAGCGAAAGAAGCAAAGTATACATGATATGAAGAGTTCAGGCGGAAAACCACGTAAACGCCAATCCAAAAATGTAATTTTAATTCTCACTAATTCCACTTGTTATATGACCACATGGTTATGGCGCGATGAACAAAAGAGTAGGAATATAACAAAATTAAAACTTTTTGAAGGTTTGATTCCAATGTTTATCTCCATTTTTGGATTGTCATTTACATGCTTTTGCGCCTGAACTCTTCATATGATATTAAAATATCAATGAGTTATGAATAGATTTGTCTTACAGAGAACCAATTGACACTGACCTGGTAGAGCTTGTCGTCTGAGACGTCCTGCAGGTGGCGCCACTCGTCGGCGATTGCTTTCTGCAGCAGACCGAGGAAGGGCTCCAGATGGACGAGAACTGGGTGCGGGAGACGCGAGACCTCCAGTAACCCTGGCAACAGATATAAAGAGAGGTACAACAAAAAGCCGTCTTTGTTATAACTGTCTTTGTTATAACTGTATTATCGCCGTGAATATGGCCTATGCTGCCGACACGGCGTAAAGCAACCACCAATCAATCAATCAATCAATCACTCATCAACAAAAAGCCTGTTTTATTTAACTATGCCTCTAGAGCACATTGCTTTTTATATCATCGGCTATTGGACATGGTGATTCTGACATATTTCTTTGCAGCTCACTAACAGGATAATGTGACTTTGTGGGAAAACGAGTCATGTTGCTGGTTGCCTGGCCTTCCGCTGGGGCAGCACTATGAACACTGTTACAACATACAAGTCGATACCCATGCTGATATGACCATAGATGTTGCCAGGACATAAAACTCCAATAAACAAACAAAACAAACATGGTACAATGACACCGCTCGGCAGAGCCTTCTTTGCAGCCCAAACAGCTCACTTGTTTCCTGGGACGCCAACACAGCTATGTTGTCAGTGTCTCTGGCGGCAGTGGCACGAACTAATGTTTGTTTGTTGTTTTTTACGTCCTAGCAACATCTAAGGTCATATCAGGACGGGTACTGACTTGTGAGAGTAAGCACTCATGGCAACTTTATAGTGCTGCCCAACTGGGAGACCAGGCCACCAGCACCATGACCTGATATCCCACTCAGTCACATTATCCTGAGACTGAGCCAACCAGTCCTTGCCCTATTCTAATAATGCCGAGCGGCTGGCTAGGAAGCGACAAGTATCAATTTTTAGTCATTGGTTTGACTCGACCAGCATTCAAACACATGGGTTCGGATCCCCCGATCTCCCAAAACAGGAGACGGACGCTCAACTCATTCGGCCACCCTGTCTGGCACCATGACAGGTCACACTATCCTGATACTGTGCTAACCAGTCCTTGCCGTATCCTATTAATGCCGAGCACCAGGCTAGCGATAAGTATCAATTTTATAAGTCACTGGTTTGACTCGGCTGGGATTCGAACTTCCGACCTTCCACACTGGAAGCCTGCGCTCTACCGATTCGGCCACCGCATCCGGTGCCTTGGGAAAGGTTTATTGTGGTCGATGATCTGTTGGTAGCACGTGGCAGCTGGCCACGCCTCTCGGCCCTGATTGATTTATTACGAGCTCTGTAGACTATGCGCTGTCTTGTGGTGGGTGGTGTGAGGGTGTTGGGGTTTGGAGTATGAGTAGGTGGAGCGTGGGGGGATGTGGGCTTCCCAAACAAAAGAAAAAAAAAGAACAAAAGAACAAAATTGCAAGACAGAAAAAGGTACAAATTCTGTATTTCGCTCGCCTATGACTCCCCCCCCCCCCCCCCCCCCCACACACACACATGCGTGAATGGGTATTCAATCGGTCGACGCGCAAACTCATGATCTATATTAAGCACTGTGGCATAATTGTGCCAAACTTCTTATGAAATTACACTCATGGTGACTTTATAGTGCTGCCCCACTCGGAGTTGTTTGTTTGTTGTTGTTTTACGTCCTAGCAACATCTAAGGTCATATCAGGACGGGTACCGACTTGTGACAGTGCGCACTCATGGCGACTTTATAGTGCTGTCTCACTGGGAAACCAGGCTGCCGGCACCATGACCTGGTATCCCACTCAGTCACATTATCCTGACACTGAGCACACCAGTCGCCCCACTCGGAGACCAGGTCACCAACACCATGACCCGATCTCCCACTCAGTCACGTTTTCCTGATACTGAGCTTACCAGTCCTTGCCCTATCCTAGTAATACTGAGTGCCAGGCTAGGCAGTGTTTGTTTGTTGTTGTTTTATGTCCTAGCAACATCTAAGGTCATATCAGGTCGGGTACCGACTTTTGACAGTGTGCACTCGTGGCAACTTTATAGTGCTGTGCCACTGGAAGACCAGGCCGCCAGCACCATGACCTGATATCCCACTCAGTCACATTATCCTGACACTGAGCCAACCAGTCCTTGCCCAATCCTAATAATGCCGAGCGCCAGTCTAGGATGACAAGTATGAGTTTAGTAAGTTATTGCTTTGACTCGGCTAGGACTCGAACTCCCGACCTTCTGCTCTTACTGATTCAACCATAACAAAAGATATATAATATGGTTTGAGTCGACTGGGATTCGAACTCTTGACCTTCCACACGGGAAGCCTGCGCTCTACCGATTCGGCCACTATGTCCTGTGAGGCCTGTGTGAAGAGCAGGTGTGATGAGCTGCTCCTCCAGCAGCTAGGTGCAGGGTGCCGCGGTCAGGTGGTTAGAGAACAGGTAAGCGGGGTACGCAAGGGGGCATCTTTACTAACAAGTCGCTCACCAGTTCAATTAAGATTGGTTGGTTGTTGGAGTTTTACGTCCTGGCAATATCCAATGTCATATCAGGATGGGTACCGACTTGTGACATCATCACCAAGATCCTCAATGTCATCAACATCATCTTCATCAACATCATCACCAAGGTGTTTGTTGGGGTTTTACATCCTAGCAACATCTAAGATCATATCAGGACGGGTACCGACTTGTACCGACTTGTGACAGTGCGCACTCATAGCATCTTTATAATGCTGCCCCACCGGGAGATGAGGCCGCCAGCACCATGACCTGATATCCCACTCAATCACATTATCCTAACACTAAGTCAAACAGTCCTTGCCATATCCTAATAGTGCTGAGAAATACAGATAAGAAAACTGGCCATCGACTTGTTAGCAGACCTGACATTTCTTTTTAAGAAAAAAGGAATGAAGTGTGTGGAAATCACAATGGTCTATGTCAGATATCTTTGCTATGTCCGAATCGGTAAGAGCAGAGGCTTCCTGTGTGGAAGGTCAGGAGCTCAAATCCCAGTCGACTCACATCAGATTGCAGGGAAATCACAATAGTCCATACCAGATATCTCTGCTATGGCCGAATCAGTAAGAGTGGAAGGTCGGGAGTTCTAATCCGAGTCGACTCAAACCAATGACGTACAAAATTGACACTTGTCGCTACCTAGCCTTGCGCTAGGCATTACTAGGATAGGGCAAGGACTGGTTAGCTCAGAATCAGGAGACAAAATTGGTTCATGGTGAAAGTCGCCTGGTTTCACAGTGGAGCAGCACTATAAAGTTGCTGCTATGAGTGCGCAGTGTCACCACTCAGAGCCTGTCCTGGTGTGACCGTAGATATTGCTAGGATGTAAAACTCCACACAAACCAACAAGTATCAATGTTGCAAGTCATTGGTTTGACTCGGCAGGAATTCGAACTGCCGACCTTCCGCGCGGGAAGCCTGCCCTCTTACTGATTCGGACACTGCGTAGGGTCACAATACCCAAAGTGCATCGCATCCCAGTTCCAGGATTTTCAGGGGCAGGGTGCGTACAGTGCACATTACACACACATTAACCTAAAACCCCAATACTCAAATTGCCTGATATTAAGGGATAGCTAAGAGACCTGACCTTGACCTCGACATACAGAGACCTTGATACCAACTCACTACACAGGGGCTGGTTTGGAGAAGATCGCGAATCACTCGGGGCTATGGGCTTTGTTTGTGTGTTGTTGTTTTACATCCTAGCAACATCTAAGGTCATATCAGGATGGGCACCAACTTGTGACAGTGCACACTCATGCCGACTTTAAAGTGCTGCCCCACAGGGAAACCAGGCAGCCGGTACCATGACCCAATATCCCACACAGTCACATTATCCCGACACTGTGCAAATCAGTTCTTGTCCTATCCTATTAATACCGAGCGCCAGGCTAGGTAGCGACAAGGATCAATTGTATAAGTCGTTGGTTTGATTCCTGAACTTCCACACCGGAAGCCTGCGCTCTACCGATTGGGCCACCGCGTCCGGTAGGGACTATGGGAGTGGCAGTAAGGGGGTGGGAGTGGGGGGTATCGATCGGGGTGGAGGACAAACATCAGCATATCAAGGATATCTATTTTCTCACTAAATTCTTGCCTTTCTAGAATATCTTTATTTGCACATCCAAAAATTAATTTCAAACCTGATTTCATGAATCACTGATATTCAGAGAAACCCTGAAAAGCTGGAGGACTGGCATCACTGGATAAAGTACAAAATGATGTATGTGTGTATATATATATATATATATATATATATATATTAAAATCCGTCCTGCTGAGAGGGAGCGGTAGTGGTAGTGACCAGGCGCAGCTGGTATCATGCGGTCATGAGCTGCTCACAGGTGGCAGTGCAGTGGAGAATGAAGGAACTAACCTAGTCCTATGGTAGTAATAGCTTAGTGACATTAGGGTATAGAGTAAGTAAGGGAGAGAACTGCTAGGGGGTAGTGTCCTTGTTTATATTCCCATAATAGATTATAGAGCACATATATATATATATATATATATATATATAAATATATATATATATATATTATATATATATATATATAACGACCCCCCACCCCTCTTTGTCCCCTTCCGGCATAATCAAAATATCGATGACTTGTTAGTAGCGTGGCTTGCTAGGTGAAATCTCCACCCGTGGTGCCGGTGACGTGTTAGTAGCACGGCTTGTTCGGTGACATCTTCACCCGTGAGACTGGTGCCTGTACATGCTGATGACGTTAACACTAAGTCTAATCCTACAGAGACGCCGCCTGCGTGTGTGTGTATGTGTGTATGTATGTATGTATGCATGTATGTATGTATGTATGTATGTATGTGTGTATGTATGTATGTGTGTATGTGTGTATGTATGTATGTATGTATGTATGTATGTATGTATGTATGTATGTATGTATGTATGTATGTATGTATGTATGTATGTATGTATGTATGTATGTATGTATGTATGTATGTATGTATGTATGTATGTATGTATGTATGTATGTATGTATGTATGTATGTCTCCAACAAAAACCGCGGAAATCAAGCAGAGACCTTAGCGCAAATGGTGAATTTCCGCTAAACCGCGGATTACGCCCCATAGGATTAGCACTGCACTGTCAGGGAATCGAGTGCGAAATGCCAGAAGTCAGGGTTCAACTGTCTTTGTTATAACTGCATTATCGCCGATGCCTAACTTTCTTGTTTGGGTCTCTTATTCAGACGAGCTGTGCCAATCAAACTATTTACCATATCTTGTTTGTGTAAATTTATATAATGGTCCATCGTCGTCACCTATTCAGTGTGAAACAATCGGACGGGCATCAATCACCACAATGCAAATTAGACCGTCCAAGATGCTGATCGACACTTTGTAAGGGGTGCTCTGGGACCAGACCAATCCTGCGTCACCCAAGTTATGGATAGCTCCAATGACAACACAATGAGCTTCTGCTGCTACTGTTGTTGCTGTTGTTGTTGCTGCTGTTGCTCCTGCCGTTGTTGCTGCTGTTACTACTGCTTCTACTTCGGTTTCTATTACTGTTCCTACTGCTGCTGCTTCTGTTGTTGTTGCTGCTGCTGGTGTTGTTTCTGCTGCTGTTGTTGTTTCTGCTGCTGTTGTTGCTTCTGGTGCTGCTGCTGCTTCTGTTGCTGCTTCTGCCGTTAATTCTGCTACTACTGCTTCTGTTGTTGCTTCTGCTGCTGTTGTTGCTTCTGCTGCTATTGTTGCTGCTGTTGTTGCTTCTGCTGCTGTTGCTGCTTCTGCTGCTACTTCTGCTGCTGTTGTTGCTTCTGCTGCTACTTCTGCTGCTGTTGTTGCTTCTGCTGCTACTTCTGCTGCTGTTGTTGCTTCTGCTGCTACTTCTGCTGCTGTTGTTGCTTCTGCTGTTACTGCTTCTGCTGTTACTGTTTCTGCTGTTACTTCTGCTACTGCTGCTGTTTCCTGTTTCTGCTACTACTGTTTCCTGTTTATGCAGCATCTGCTACAGCAGCAGCTGCTTCTGCTATTGCACAAGTCATCCTAATGAAGGTACCCTCATTCGTGTTCCCCATCCATCACCTGCCGACTGGGGCGACCATCTATATGTGCATATCTACACCTCAGACGGAGTGATGGTTGAGCTCTGATAACGAGGATGTATGATTGCCGACGTCAGGAGCCAGTCGGGCCGGTGTGCGCCACGAGGCACACCCCGACCGGGTGGTGTCGAGAGCTTGTCAGTTGGCCCAAAGTTAGTGTTAGTTAGGCGTGAGTTTGAAGCGGAAAATATACATGTGCAATGTACATTGGAACCCTCTGTTGCTGTTGGTGCTGTTGGTGTTGGTGGTGTTTGTGTTGGTGGTGTTTGTGATGTTGGTGTTGGTATTGGTGTTGGTGGTATTTGTGATGTTGGTGTTGGTGGTGTTTGTGATGTTGGTGGTATTTGTGATGTTGGTGATGTTGGTGTTTGTGATGTTGGTGGTGTTTGTGTTGGTGGTGTTTGTGATGTTGGTGTTGGTGGTGTTTGTTATGTTAGTGATGTTGGTGTTTGTGATGTTGGTGTTTGTGATGTTGGTGTTTGTGATGTTGGTGTTGGTGTTAGGGATTGTACAGGTAGTGTTGGTAGTGGTGTTGGTGGTAAACACACAGATGGTTGTGAGGGTGCTGTAAGGTTACCTACATAACTAAAGGAGAGACAACACACGTTCCCCTCTTTGTGGGCTGCAGGTTAAGATAAATGGCCGTTCCACCAACACCACCACGTGACCTCCATCACCACCTGGCTGTTAATGCTAACAAAATGCCGCTCCCTGAGTTTGCACCACACACACTTCCCTCATTTATGCACGCATGTATTATAGGATTTCAGGGTAATGATCGTTTCCGGTAGAGCGTTGTTATCATGCGGGTAAAACAACAGAACTGAAGTTTTTGTTCCCATAAGTTTTTGGTTCCAATTACCTGTTTGACAGAACCAAAATATCGTTACCGATGGATTCCCATGAGACCTGGGCACAGAACCCAAAAAGTGCTTCCCATCAAATTTGAAATCTTACAGGTTGACATACTCTTGCACGCCTAGGTGCGTGCAAATGTATGTATATATTCCCCATGCGCAAATGACAGTGTTTAAGCATCCGTAGTTAGGAACGGCGTCACTGGTCACGTGGGAGGGGTACTCCGCACTAATGGATATAACGAATAGCAATATAAATATAATAGTACAATAGTAATAATTCTCCTCCACGCCTTTACACTCGCATAATGCTCATACATCACACACACACATATAAATATATATAAATATATGTGTGTGTGTGAGTGATGTATAACGCATTATGCGAGTATAAAGGCGCGGGAGGGAATTATTTCCTTATTATTATTACACGACACACTGTACTGCCTCCTTCATGTGTCATGACTGGTGGCGCCACCTCCGGCGCTCCCCGATACCCGCATTCCTTAAAAACATCACTCGCCCACATAGATGCTCACACACCAACACCGACACCGACACACACACACTCACACCCTCCCTCACCCATCCTCCCTCACACACCCACCACGACTAAATGCAATTAATCACAGCAGTTCTTTCTCATAGAAAATCCAATTAGACAGCAATACCCACAAATCTATATCACTTAACGTGACATGCGCGCAGTATCCAATCTGTACACAGGACCCTCATGGCGTCTCATTTGATTGCGACACAAGTCTACGTCCCCCCCCCCTCACCCCTCCTCCCCACCTCCTCCACCATAACCCGAATAGGCGAAGACCTGTATAGTGTATGCAGGCACATTTTATCCAATGTGTATGTTCCAAGTTCCCGTTGTCCTGCAAGAAGGGCTGAAGAAGTACTATGTACTTGCTTAAGATAAGATTCCATATATGCGGTATGTGGCATGCGGATGTGAATGCGATTGCGTACGCAGTATGCCATTTTCGGTCTGTCTTGCTCCAAATTTGTGAAGGAAAGTCAAAGTTGCTGTTTGCTCTATGGCAAAGGGAGCAGCATTCGCAAATCTACTTTCGCATTCGCACCGATTGATCCACAGAGCGATTCACGTGCCTCATTTATTTCAGCTGATTTGGGCTAGCTGCTGATGACAATATCAGACTACATATGCATATATTGTAAATAACTCTATTGTCACATGGCTGGAAGACCAGTGCCACGGTGCTGACAAAAGACTTTATTCAATGAATAAACTATATTTACAAACAAACAAAAAATTCGCATTCGCATCCGAAAATATGGAAGCACGACTTTCCTATTTACATGCTTTTCCATTTTTTGTCACGTTCGCATACTGCGTATATGGAATCTTAGCTTTAGATAACACTGGAATAAAGTATGAAAATTATGAAAAATTGCTAGTTTTTAAACACTCCTAAAGTCCTATTTGGGCGTATGTTTAAATTTAAAATACCTAGAAAGTAATGTGAATGACCTAAAGCATTACTTTGTATTTTGATACCAAAATTACTTGGGCTGTATATTAACATAACACACCAAGAGTCACTTTATTTCAGGCATTTGGCTAATTAGCACATTCTTTTGCATCACATTAACCAGAACTGGAACGAAAGCAAGCAGTATTGTTTCGCTTGGCGCTGAATCACCGTCGGTTACACAGGCTATTAATTGATTATATCAGAGAGACCACTAAATGAACATTAATTTGGTATATGATAAACATATATTTAAAACAAGATCAAATTATGCCAAACAAAAAAATCATGTTTCATTCAGTGTTAAAGGCAAATTTTGTTCAAGTAAATAACACAAAATTAAAATGTGAATATCTTGAAAAGTAAACAAGATAGAACCTTCCTGTTTGTGTGTGTTATTCTGCATTTAACTAGCATTGTGTGATTAACCTTAAAGTTGCATAGTCCGATGCTTTTGAGTTTCTGCTATTTTCTGAGATAAATATATTATACTAATCGTTATAATCCATTTTACTTTATTTTGAAGTAACTTTAATTTTAAATGACTAAGTTTGGAGATATTTGATGTGAAAACATGCCAAAATAATGTTGGCAAGCACTCCAAAACTCTGACACCATAGACTTCAGTAGTAACGGTTTCTATTAATTGACTTATTATGCCATTCTATGCAACAACAAATGCTTAATAAGTGCACCAGTGTCTAAGTTGAATATACAGAATCAAATCTAGATAAGTGTTTTGGTTTTGAAAATTTGATGTTTTCATCGGACTATGCAACTTTAATTAAGTGTCCAGTTTAATGATCTAAAATATGACTGCCCCTACCTACTACAAAGCAGAAGTTGAGGTTGGTGCCCTGTCCAGCCCTATCTGTCACTATAGAGCCTATATTTTAAACTCACTTTTTTCTGTGAAAAAAAGCGGAAATGTAGATATTCTCCCATAGGTTTAGCATTGTCAGAACAATTTCCGGAAGTCTGGTTTCATATATATTGGTATACGCTGATAGTGATGCGCCATTTGAAGCATGTATTAGTAGTATACGCTGATAGTGCTGTGCCATTTGAAGCATGTATTAGTAGTATACGCTGATAGTGCTGTGGTATTTGGAGCATTTATTAGTAGTAGGCCTATATGCTGATAGTGTGCGGTATTTGGAGCATTTATTAGTAGTATACGCATAGTGCTGCGGCGTCTGCACCACATATTCATATACGCTAATGGTGCTGCGGGATTGAAAAATCCTGGAAATCCGCGAAAGCGCGAAGATCTTTCATTCCTGCACTTTGCACCGATAAACCACAACATCCTTCCTGATGACCAAACTTAGTAAGGTTCTTGCGGAACATTTTTTTCTAGTTGTAGATTACAGTGAAATTGTCAGAAAAAATATTTAACGTTATATAAAATACCACTTCATGTGTATATATGTATTCACCCCCTCCCCCAACTTTCCGGCGTATCAGCTAAAGCTGTGACTTGGCATGCTGGGTCACAGCTTCAGTCCTTCCTAAGGGAATAGCGGAGCTCGAACACACGTATTCTAACCATGACCCAAGGGTGTGACTAGCGTAGGGCACACATAAAAACGAGGTTTTAGTCACGTGATGCAAGATGGACATCAAGGGTCGTGGCCATACACTGCAAAATGAGTCGTTTATAAAGTGGTTTCCAAACCAAATCCAAGTACAGTACAACCCCGTTAAAGCAAACGATTGGTTAAACCAAACGATCGGTTAATCCAATTTTTTTCGGTGGCCTGGCAAAATACTACCATTTATCATATAAAAAAGTTGGTTAAACCAAAGTCGGTTAATCCAAATTATCGGTTAATCCAAACAAAATTGTCGGACCCCAGGCCACTTCGGTATGGTTAAACCAAACTTTCATGTGGTTATAAGGTCATCTGAGACCCCACCAACTTTTTTATATGATAAATGGTAGTATTTTGCAGGGTCGCCGAAAAAAGTTTGGATTAACCGATCATTCGGCATAACCGAGCTTGGTTTAACCGGGTTATACTGTATATACATATAAAACAATAATCAAAGTGTCCACATACATTGCATATTACATGTGCAATACATGCTTACTCAAAGTCAAAGCCAAAGCTCGGTTAAACCAATGATTGGTTAATCCAAACAAATTTCCAGGGTCCCTTCAAGTTTGGTTTAATGGGGTTATATTGTAGATGGTATATGCTGGAATAGTTGAAGTAATCTGTTTACTTGTTGTTTTACATCCTAGCAACATCTGAGGTCATATCAGGGCGGGTACCGACTTGTGACAGTGCACAATAATGGCGACTTTATAGTGCTGTCCCACTGGGAAACCAGGCCGCCCGTACCATTACCTGATATCCCACTCAATCACATTATCCTGACACTGAGCCAACCAGTCCTTGCCATATCCTAATAATGCCGAGCACCTGGCTAGAAAGTGACAAGTATCAATTTTGTAAGTCATTGTTTTGACTCGACCAGGGTTCGAACCCCAGGGTTCGAATCCCACGATCTACATGTGAACTACAATGTGCCCGGAGCAATCGCGTGAAGAAAAAAAAGAATAAGGAAAAAGTGTCCTGCTGGATGTCAGTGAATGTGGACAGCGCTTTAGTTCCTGCCGTGACTTTGTTCCCACGACTCGTGAAACCAGTTACCGCCAGTCGGAATCTAGTTACAGAGTGACTTAAGCTAAGATTCCATATATGCGGTATGCAAATGTGACAACAAATAGAAAAGCATGTAAACGCATGGTGGTGCTTCCATCTGTCTGGATGCGAATGTGAATGCGAATGCAAATGCAAATGCGGCAAAGTGGATCGCTCAATGAACTGATCGGTGCGATTGCGATCACGAATGCGAATTCGAATGCGAATGCGAATGCGAAGCGAATGCTGCTCCATTTGAAATAGAGCAACCAGCAACTTTGACTTTCCTTTACAAATTTGTAGCATGAAAGACTGAAAATTGCATGGGTATTCATGCCGCATGCGACATACACATTTGCATGTCACATACAGCATATACAAAATCTTAGCTTTTAACTGTTCATAGATTGCAAACAGACCAAAATCCAGCTTTCACTATACTTTATTTTAATCCATTTAAACATAATCTGTTTTTTTAGGTTACATTATTTTGCTTAGTAGTTTCTTAAATACTAATATTTTCTGCATTTTGTGTTGCAGCTGGAAATTTATTCCAAATATTGAAACTCATGTTAGCTACACTGCGATCATATGCACTGCATTTTGATTCTACCATTGCTGGTAACGGACATTGTTGCTTCCTTGATTGTAACCTGGTTTTTTTTGGCCCGAGATTTGTTGTACGCATACAATCTTAGATGGTCCTGTTCTCTGTTTGTGAGGAATTTTACTCGTGTCATCTTAAGCTAAGATTCCTTATACGCGGTATGCGGCATGCGAATGCGAATAAAAATCGAAAAGCATGTAAATGAATAGTGGTGCTTCCATACATCCGAATGCGAATACGAATGCGAATGCGGCAAATGGATCGACCCATGGACCGATCAGTGCGAATGCGAATGCGAATACTGCTGCGTTTGCCATAGAAAACAATACTGTTCCTTCACAAATTTGGAGGAAAACCCCCCAAAAATGTTGGGGGTTGGCATATATCTATGCCACATATACGACATTTGCATGCCGCATACCACGCTTAAGGAATATTAGCTTTATGCAGCTCTTGTGTTGGTAAGAGTTTACTCTTCCCTAAGTATCTGGTATGACTCAGCAGTTTACGGCCAGGCTGTCTACAACAGAGTGCACTTAGTGGCAGGGAAGTGGCCATGCCGCCATGTTGCCACGACTGATGAGCAGCTGGTTATCAGCTTGAGTGACTGTAACCCACCATCACCATGTTAGCGTCCATTACGTGGTTACAATCACGTGACCCTCTTCGCTAGCGGCAGCGGGTTTCCTCCAAAGAAATATGTCAGAATGACCATATGTTTGAAGTCCAATAGCCGATGATAAAAATCAATGTGCTCTCGAGGTGTGGTTAAAGCTGCATAATCCGATGAAAACATAACATTTTCTAACCCAAAACAATTATCTAGATTTGAGTCTATATATCTAACTTAGATGCTGGTGAACTTATTAAACATTTGTTGTCAGATATAAGGGGATACTGAGTCAATTAATTGAACCTGTTACTGCAGAAGCCTATGGCAAGCTTTCCTAAATTAATTTAGCATGTTTCCATTTCAAATATCTCAAAAGTTAGCGATTTAAAATAAAGTTACTACAAACTAAAGTAAGGTACAAACTAATATGTGTAATTCAGAAAATGAGAGAAATTCAAAACCATCGGACTATGCAACTTTAAATCCAAACAAAATTCCCTTTTTTCCGTTTTCTCTTCACCAGAATGACCTTCCCTCTCCCGAAATTAGCTTTGTTGTTGTTGTTGTTGTTGTTGGCATAATTTATTCATCAGAATATGGACTTTTCCTTTTTCGGAATTTATACCGGTTTGTACAATATATTTATCTCAGGAAAATGACAGGAACTAAAAGATTATCGAACTATGCAATTTTAACATTCATAATCAGCCAAATTTAGGCAAGTTGCCGTCCGACAATCCATGAACCTGATAGTGGATGCAGAACTTACAGTTTTGTTTGTTTGTTGTTGCTTTATGTCCTAGCAACATCTAAGGTCACATCAGGAAGGGATGAAAGTGGTCTCCAGGAAAAAAAAGCGGAAATGCAGATATTCTCCCATAGGTTTAGCATTGTCAGGGAATCGCGGAAAATTTCCAGAAGTCGGGTTTCATATATATTTGTATACGCTGATAGTGCTGCGGCATTTGAAGCACGTATTAGTAGTATACAATGATAGTGTTGCAGCGTTTGAAGCATTTATTAGTAGTATACGCTGATAGTGTTGCAGCGTCTGCACCACATATTAGTTAGTATACACTGATGGTGCTGCAAGATTGCAAAATCCCAGAAATCTGCGAAATCGCGGAGATCTTTCATCCCTGATCAGGACGGATACCGACACTGCACACTCATGGCAACTCAGTGTGCACTCATTTTGACTGCGCACTCATGGCGACTCAGTGCGCACTCATTGTGACAGTGCGCACTCATGGCAACTCAGTGCGCACTCATTGTGACAGTGCGCACTCATGGTGATTCAGTGCACACTCATTGTGACAGTGTGCACTCATGGCGACTCAGTGCGCACTCATTGTGACAGTGCGCACTCATGGCGACTCAGTGCGCACTCATTGTGACAGTGCGCACTCATGGCGACTTTTAATTAAAGTGCTGCCTCACTGGGAGATCAGACCATCGGAACATTATCCTAATACTATCCTGACCAGTTATTGCCCTATCCTAGTAATGCTGAACACCAAGTTAGGTAGTGACAAATATTAATTTTGTAATAGCTGGCGCACACCTCCCGTTTACGATTCGCGCACTAAAACTCGCGACCCGACCCGACCCGCTTAAAACTGAAAACGGGCCGATTCGTTTTTCGAATCGCGAGTCGCAATCGTAAACGGCTGCTTTTAGCACTAAAAACTGAGTTTTATGCGCGAATCGCAATCGCTAGGTGTGCGCGGGGGGTGCACACCTAGCGATTTTTGTGCGCGAAACGGGCAGTTTTACATCGTAAACGGTAGGTGGGTGCGCACAAACGGTAGGTGTGCGCCAGCCATAAGTCATTGGTTTTCTTCGGCTGAGATTCAAACTCCCGACACAGGAAGCCTGCGCTCTACCGCTTCGGCCACCGTGTGCGGTCAGTCCTCATAACAAGGTTACCAATGTAGATACCACCCCCATGCCCCCCCCCCCGCTATGGACTCTACTTGACCTCTTAGGCCTCAGTCACAATACAGCTTGCGCCCACTTGCAACAACTTTGTGACCACTTTGCGACCAAAAGCAGGTGACCTCATTGCGATCAAGGCAAAAAAAAAAAGGGGGACAAACAATGGTCGGCGATCCATCACCGACCGCTCAGCAACTGTTCAGCGACCTCAAGGCGACCATGTTGGTCACAAGGAGGTTGCAGGTTCTGCACCAAGAACCTCCTTGTGACCATTTTCAGCATGACCGTGACCAGTCAGTAAACAGTCTTTCGGTCGCAAAGTAGACACAAGTGGTCACAAGCCGTAGTGCATACATGCCAACTTTTGTTAAACGAAAATCCTAATAATAGAAATCCATCCGAGCGAAGCGAGGCGCGCAAGCGTTCTAGGGGGGCCCGGGGGCATGCACCCCCGGAAAAATTTGAAAAATACATCAACTTTACTCACTCTAGTATTTAGGCTGAAAACTGGTAATAATTTCTTTAATAATGTGCCTAAAATGTCTCTGAAAATGCACCAGAATGCACCATTTTTTATGTATTTTTCAAATTTTTCCGTGGGGGCATGGGGATTTTGAAAAAGCGGAATAATATGTTTATAATTCGTAGGGCGGAATGAGAATAAAAAAATCGTAATTATTCCGCCAAAATCGTAATAGTTGGCAGGTATGGTACTAGTGTGACTGGGGCTTTACTTAACCCCTGCCTGGCACCCCCCCTGCCCTTCCACCTCCCCCCCCCCCCCACACACACAGTAAATGCGGAAGTATACATACCCTGATGGAAACTGTGTGACATCTGGAGCGGAGACAGCGTCTTCAAGCTCTTCGCTTGACCACCAAGGTCAAGGCCGTCCATGAAGGTCAACCAGCGGCGCGCGAAGAGGCTGAGCAGGACGAGTCTGAAAGAAAGATAGCAGTGACATGTAGAGTAGGAGGCTTGTAAAAAAATTAAGATACACTATATATAATCAAAGACTCAGTTTTACACCCGCGGCTGAGATGGTTGGTTGTTGGAGTTTTAGCCTTGTGTCCTGGCAACATCTAGGGTCAGATCAGGACGGGTACCGACTTGTGACAGTGCGCACTCATGGCGACTTTATAGTGTTGCCCCACTGGGAGAGCAGGCCACCAGCACCATGACCTGATATCCCACTCAGTCACATTATCCTGACACTGAGCCAACCAGTCCTTGCCCTATCCTAATAATGCAGACCCCTGGCTAGGAAGCGATATGTATACATCTTAAAGTCATTGGTTTGACTCGACCAGGGTTCGAACCCCTGGATTCAAATCCCACAATCTACCAAACCGGGAGACGGATGCTCAACTCATTCGGCCATCCCATCTGATCCGTTGGGGATCGAACCCACGCTTTCCCACACGGGAAGTCAGCGCCCTATTCATTCAGCCATCCCGTCCACTTAACAGTAATGTCTTCTTTTTGTGTTCATGTGAACACCAATGGAACCGTCAAACTATTCTAAGGTTCCTAGATGTGTCTGCAGAATGGAGGAGAATTACATTTTAAAATGTGTTTTACTTAAAGCGGCAGAGTCCAACGAAATTGTTGTGGAGGTGATGAAAACTGGAAATATTGCACCTAGAGCACGATTCCAACCGACACTTCTTCCCATCACAGGGCTAGCTAGGTACAAGATTCACCCCGTACTGCTGCAGTAGGGGTGCAAACCAGCCTTATGTAAAAGCTGGCGAAAAAACGGGTCAAAGAAATGAGAGCCTAATTTCACAAACTAACAAGCAACAATTATTCTTTACCTATATCTTATTATTTACCCGCTACTTTGAGTTTAAAAATATAATATAATATCTAGTTTAATAAGATTTAAAAGTGACATCGACGGCGTTCTGCTGCGGCCGCCATCTTGTCTTTTTGCATTCTCGCCCAGTTTCACCAACTCTGTGCCTATAGAAGTATTCATTTGATACTGGAGCCACATATGGAGCCTCACTTTCATACTGTAGCCTCACTTCCATATTAATGCTATTTTCCCCCGTATTTACATAAGGCTGGTCTTCACCCGTGTACTACAACGGGTGAATCTTTTATCCAAGGGCTAGCATGCTAACCACTACACTGCCGAGGCTTCCTGAAGCAATCACTCTATCCAAGCCTACCTGTCTACGTGGCTCCTTGCATGTGTAAGCCACAGCTTCATATGTTTGTTTTAGAACCAGGAGCATTATTGACCTGCCTCACTGACTGCGGTAACTTGTAGTGGATTCAGGGTTCGGTGTTCGTTTAGAACCAGTAGCATTATCAACATGCTGTGCTGACTGCGGTAATTCGTAGTGGGTTTAGGGTTCGGTGTTGTTTTAGAGTAGCATCATTGACCTGCCTCACTGACTGCGGTAACTTGTAGTGGATTCAGGGTTCGGTGTTCGTTTAGAACCAGTAGCATTATCAACATGCTGTGCTGACTGCGGTAATTCGTAGTGGGTTTAGGGTTCGGTGTTGTTTTAGAGTAGCATCATTGACCTGCCTCACTGACTGCAGTAACTTGTAGTGGATTCAGGGTTCGGTGTTCGTTTAGAACCAGTAGCATTATCAACATGCTGTGCTGACTGCGGTAATTTGTAGTGGGTTTAGGGTTCGGTGTTGTTTTAGAACCAGGAGCATTATTGACCTGCCTCACTGACTGCGGTAACTTGTAGTGGATCCAGGGTTCGGTGTTCATTTAGAACCAGTAGCATTATCAACATGCTGTGTTGACTGCGGTAATTTGTAGTGGATTTAGGGTTCGGTGTTGTTTTAGAACCATTAGCATTATTGACCTGCCTCACTGACTGCGGTAACTTGTAGTGGATTCAGGGTTCGGTGTTCGTTTAGAACCAGTAGCATTATCAACATGCTGTGCTGGCTGCGGTAATTTGCAGTGTGTTTAGGGTTCGGTGTTATTTTAGAATCAGTAGCATTATAAATACGCCTTACTGACTGCGATAACTTGTAGTGGGTTGAGGGTTCGGTGTTGGTTTATAATCAGTCACATTATCGACATGCCTCACTGACTGCGGTACCTTTTAGTGGATTTAGGGTTCGGTGTTAGTTCAGAATCAGTAGCATTATCACAGCCTGCGGTAACTTGTAGTTGGTTTAGGGTTCGGTGTTGGTTTATAATTGGTGGCATTATCGACATGCCTCACTGACCACGGTAACTTGTAGTGGGTTTAGGGTTCGGTGTTGGTTTATAATCAGTAGCATTATCGACATGCTTCACTGACTGCGGTAACTTGTAGTGGGTTTAGGGTTCGGTGTTGGTTTATAATCAGTAGCATTATCGACATGCCTCACTGACTGCGGTAACTTGGAGATGGTTTAGGGTTCCGGTGTTGGTTTATAATCAGTAGCATTATTGACATGCCTCACTGACTGCGGTAACTTGTAGTGGTTTAGGGTTCGGTGTTGGTTTATAATCAGTAGCATTATCGACATGCCTCACTGACTGCGGTAACTTGAGTGGTTTAGGGTTCGTGTTGGTTTAGAATCAGTAGCATTATCGACATGCCTCACTGACTGTGGTAACTTGGAGATGGTTTAGGGTTCGGTGTTGGTTTATAATCAGTAGCATTATCGACATGCCTCACTGACTGCGGTAACTTGTAGTGGGTTTAGGGTTCCGTGTTGGTTTATAATTGGTAGCATTATCACCATGCCTCACTGAACACGGTAACTTGTAGTGGGTTTAGGGTTCCGTGTTGGTTTATAATCAGTAGCATTATCGACATGCCTCACTGACTGTGGTAACTTGGATGTGGTTTAGGGTTCGGTGTTGGTTTATAATCAGTAGCATTATCGACATGCCTCACTGACTGTGGTAACTTGTAGTGGGTTTAGGGTTCGGTGTTGGTTTATAATCAGTAGCATTATCGACATGCCTCACTGACTGCGGTAACTTGTAGTGGGTTTAGGGTTCCGTGTTGGTTTATAATCAGTAGCATTATCGACATGCCTCACTGACTGCGGTAACTTGGATGTGGTTTAGGGTTCGGTGTTGGTTTATAATCAGTAGCATTATCGACATGCCTCACTGACTGTGGTAACTTGGAGTGGTTTAGGGTTCGGTGTTGGTTTATAATCAGTAGCATTATCGACATGCCTCACTGACTGCGGTAACTTGGAGTGGTTTAGGGTTCGGTGTTGGTTTATAATCAGTAGCATTATCGACATGCCTCACTGACTGTGGTAACTTGGAGGTGGTTTAGGGTTCGGTGTTGGTTTATAATCAGTAGCATTATCGACATGCCTCACTGACTGTGGTAACTTGGATGTGGTTTAGGGTTCGGTGTTGGTTTATAATCAGTAGCATTATCGACATGCCTCACTGACTGTGGTAACTTGGAGGTGGTTTAGGGTTCGGTGTTGGTTTATAATCAGTAGCATTATCGACATGCCTCACTGACTGTGGTAACTTGGAGATGGTTTAGGGTTCGGTGTTGGTTTATAATCAGTAGCATTATCGACATGCCTCACTGACTGTGGTAACTTGGAGGTGGTTTAGGGTTCGGTGTTGGTTTATAATCAGTAGCATTATCGACATGCCTCACTGACTGTGGTAACTTGGAGTGGTTTAGGGTTCGGTGTTGGTTTATAATCAGTAGCATTATCGACATGCCTCACTGACTGCGGTAACTTGGAGGTGGTTTAGGGTTCGGTGTTGGTTTATAATCAGTAGCATTATCGACATGCCTCACTGACTGTGGTAACTTGGAGATGGTTTAGGGTTCGGTGTTGGTTTATAATCAGTAGCATTATCGACATGCCTCACTGACTGTGGTAACTTGTAGTGGGTTTAGGGTTCGGTGTTGGTTTATAATCAGTAGCATTATTGACATGCCTCACTGACTGTGGTAACTTGGAGGTGGTTTAGGGTTCGGTGTTGGTTTATAATCAGTAGCATTATCGACATGCCTCACTGACTGTGGTAACTTGGAGGTGGTTTAGGGTTCGGTGTTGGTTTATAATCAGTAGCATTATCGACATGCCTCACTGACTGTGGTAACTTGGAGATGGTTTAGGGTTCGGTGTTGGTTTATAATCAGTAGCATTATCGACATGCCTCACTGACTGCGGTAACTTGGAGGTGGTTTAGGGTTCGGTGTTGGTTTATAATCAGTAGCATTATCGACATGCCTCACTGACTGTGGTAACTTGTAGTGGGTTTAGGGTTCGGTGTTGGTTTATAATCAGTAGCATTATCGACATGCCTCACTGACTGTGGTAACTTGGAGATGGTTTAGGGTTCGGTGTTGGTTTATAATCAGTAGCATTATCGACATGCCTCACTGACTGTGGTAACTTGGAGATGGTTTAGGGTTCGGTGTTGGTTTATAATCAGTAGCATTATCGACATGCCTCACTGACTGTGGTAACTTGGAGATGGTTTAGGGTTCGGTGTTGGTTTATAATCAGTAGCATTATCGACATGCCTCACTGACTGTGGTAACTTGTAGTGGTTTAGGGTTCGGTGTTGGTTTATAATCAGTAGCATTATCGACATGCCTCACTGACTGCGGTAACTTGGAGATGGTTTAGGGTTCGGTGTTGGTTTATAATCAGTAGCATTATCGACATGCCTCACTGACTGTGGTAACTTGGATGTGGTTTAGGGTTCGGTGTTGGTTTATAATCAGTAGCATTATCGACATGCCTCACTGACTGCGGTAACTTGGAGGTGGTTTAGGGTTCGGTGTTGGTTTATAATCAGTAGCATTATCGACATGCCTCACTGACTGTGGTAACTTGGAGGTGGTTTAGGGTTCGGTGTTGGTTTATAATCAGTAGCATTATCGACATGCCTCACTGACTGTGGTAACTTGGAGGTGGTTTAGGGTTCGGTGTTGGTTTATAATCAGTAGCATTATCGACATGCCTCACTGACTGCGGTAACTTGGAGATGGTTTAGGGTTCGGTGTTGGTTTAGAATCAGTAGCATTATTGACATGCCTCACTGACTGCGGTACCTTGTAATGGGTTTAGGGTTCGGTGTTGGTTTATAATCAGTAGCATTATCGACATGCCTCACTGACTGTGGTAACTTGGAGATGGTTTAGGGTTAGGTGTTGGTTTAGAATCAGTAGCATTATCGACATGCTTTGCTGACTGTAGTGGGTTTAGGGTTCGGTTTGAACATGCCCTGCTGACGACCAGGCGTAATCGCTGAATTTGAAGGGCACAGACCTTGCATGCGGGAGATCAGGAGTTAGGTTCCCGGTCGAGTCAAACCAATTACTTATAAATTTGATACTTGTTGCTATAATAATAATAATAATAACAACAATAATAATAATGATTATAATAATAATAGTTGCATCAGGGTCAAAAATGAATATTGTGTATATATATATATGCATATCAGTATGATCGCCATACAGTTGGCTGGTTACAATGCTAAACCAAGCTGAATGGTAATTGTGACATGGACAGATGTCTTGGTTGGCCGCAGTGTAGACAGTAAGAATGACTGATTTCCTGGTGCGCCTAATGTTGAGTGCTGCGAAAGCCCCACAGGCCGACCCCCCTTTATCTATGCTTGGCCGCCTTTAGTGTCCTGTGTGATTGGATCTCTGCATAAAATGTCTCATCAGCTATTGAGTGTGATTATTCTTGTCTCTGAGCCAACAAATAAGAAAAGAAAACAAAGTTTGGTTTAACGGGGTTATACTGTGTATATACGTATATGTGTATATGTATATATACATATATACATTATATATAATCCATCATATACATATAAACGCTCGGAGAATTATTTAATTATTTATTAGTCGATTCTACTCGAGTTAATATTAGTGAATCGCTGTCGTCCGGCCGCTTTGCTGCGGACCTACTGGGCCCAGCGGCGTTCGACGCTTCTCAAACTATTTTAATCGTCAGTTGCCTCTCGTTATATATATATATAAGCCTTCCCTACGAATGAGAAGGAGACAGCAGATTGGGTTGGATCGTTTATTCGACTCCGGGCTGAGCGATAAATGCCCTACCTAATTCAAAAGCAAAAAACAGGAGGCAAGTGACGATTTGACCGTCTCGTGATCAAGCGCCGGGGCCAAAGGACGCAGTCAGAGCCGGACGACGGCGATTGGATAATATTTAACTCGAGCCAAATCGAATAAATAAATAATAAATAATTCTCCGAGCGTTTATATGTATATAATAGATTATATATAATATAAAGCATTGCTCTATTCATTGACCACATCACATCGTCCATATTATGCAACTCTAATCCCGAAGAGCCATGCAGGTTTGGGGGGGGGGGGAGTGCGTGCATTTCGCCCTCTGATATTTGAGGGCCCTGCTAACGATGAGTCAATATGTGGAGGTTTGAGACGAGATTAAAGCAGACAAATACCACATATTGATGATAGACTAAGCGCGGGGGGGGGGGGGGGTGGACGCACACACACACACACGCACGCGCGCACACATACACATGTATGCACACACGCATGTACACACATACACGCGCATACACACACGCACGCACGCGCGCACACACCACACACACGCGCACACACACAACTACACATCTCTATAAAGGGTTTAAATATAGCTGTGAAAGCGTGATCTTAGATTACTTCTACACTTATTTCCCCAACAGAAAATAACACCTTCACACGGATGTGGGCGTCCTGATCAGCTAGCTGATGGCTGTTCAATTAAAGCTGCATAGCCCGATAGTTTTGAATTTCTGCAATTTTCTGAGATAAACACATTAAAGTTGCATAGTCCGATCGCGTTTCAATTTTTATCTTATTTTTTAGATAAATATATCAAATTGGTCCGGAGTCATTTAGATGAAAAATGGCTAGTTTTGAAGCAATTTCAGCTAAAGAACCCAAAATACTTTTGACAAGCTTTCAAAAAGTCCTCTCGCTATGACTGGTATTGACATCTCGCGATGACCATGTGATGTGGAATGACAAAAATAAAAAATTGCCTGGTCACCTACCATTTTCTAGAGATGGCGCCATTGCACTATCATTTGTTTGTTGGCAAGTGATGTGCTGTGGGCTAACCTACTGATGTAAGTCGTTGTAGGTCATGGGATTTGAACCCATGAGTTCGAACCATGTTTTAGAGCTGGATGGTCTGATGAAGCTTTTTATTTTCAAAATCAAATCACATATTTACATTTGATCTCATATTTCCAACTCAGATGGGACAATGTTAGAGGGTCGTTCCATGGTAAATGGGGCCAATGTATTTTGCAGTGTGTAATGGTCAAAAACAATTATGGAAAGAGTAGAGGATATATTCTCTTTATAGAATTGGTATTCTTACACTTTGGAGGGACAGATATGAAATAATTAAGGCCTAATGTGACATAGTAAGAAAAAGCCAACCTTTTCATTAAAAGAATATGGTGTTTTAAAGGCATGAATTTGTTACATGGAGAAGGTGGACTTTTCTACAGCCTACTAGACCTTTATTTTGCGTAAATATTACCTGTTAGTCAATGAAATAATAAAAGGAGACTCTTACTTGAAATAAATGTTCATCTTGCATGCATATATATATTGTTTATATTGGTTCTGGAGATAACTGTTGCATACCCGTCTTGTTTCCTGATTATTTTGTCAGGGAATATGCTATTCTGTGAATACCAGAGCTTCAACAAGAAGACCCTCGGTACTGTTGCATGTGCAAACATATTTTGCAGTAGGCCTACCATGACTAGATATATAATTTTCATACTAAGCTGTATGGAAAAGAAATGAAATTGAAGTCCCATATTATTTTTGGTGTCCCTTTCTATTCTGTTATGTCCACAAATCAAAATTATGAAGAAGATAATCATCCTATGCAGATTTCTTCACAGTGGATTTCTATACTTAGGGGATCACAACATAAAAATTAATTGTTTCATGCAATAAATCTTCTTAAATAATTGTTTTGATTAATAAATCCACACTTGTTGATTAATATTCGGGTACTTTCCAGTTTGTTTTGGTTGAGCTCAGACCTCCAGTGTCGAAGGTCGGGAGTTCGAATTCCAGTCGAGCCAAATCAATGACATACAAAATTGATACTTTTCGCTTCCTAGCCTGACGCTCTGTATTAACAGGATAGGACAAGGACTGGTTAGCTCAGTGTCAGGCTAATATGACTGAGTGGGATATCGGTTCATGGTGCCGATGGTTTGTTCTCCCAGTGGGGCAGCACTATAAAGCCGCCATGAGTACGCACTGCCACAAGTCTGTACCCGTCCTGAAATTACCTTAGATGTTGCTAGAACATAAAACCCAAACCATCGACAACAAAAGTATTTTTTGGAACATATTTTTTGCGGGACTTCACTAGCTCATAATATTATTGACGCAACCGACATGATTCGCTATGCTTCGCATTGCGCTGATTCCGCATCCTGTCCTATCACACAGACGACTACTGCGCTAAAGGTCTCACCAACAACCTCTATTTGCAAACTAGGACTCGTTGCTCACCCCTCATCTGTGAAGTAAGAGCCTATGCACTGTGCATCTTTGACGAACAATTAATGAAAATTTTCCGATATATGAGATATGGGATATGGAGAACTCTGCTATAATAAATTGCAAACTTGTCTATGAAATGGTAAACCAAAGGCATATAAGGTATATGTGGAGTTGGTGCTCTATTACTAATTGCGGATAGAAATTGTGTATTAATATAGTATAGAGAGAGAGGGTCACTTCTTGACCTGAAAGAATGTCACTTCTTGACATGTAGGACAGTCTTTGGGAAGTTGCCTCACATACCCCCTCCCCTCCAAGAGTTATTTATGGATCACTGCATCGGATACAACAGGGCACTGTAGCCAGATCTAACCATGCCTTGGCAACAGGGATATTGAATCCTCATTGGTGGATAGAGGAATGCTTGTTAGGGATTGGAAACCTGGATAATGTGATCACCACCATCTTGTTCTTGAAACTATAAATACAATAAATGAGAGAGTCTCACTCTCCTACCTTTCACTCTTTATCTACTTTCCTTCCTTGCCTGTAGTGATTTCTTATTAGCCTATCTACACCACTCAAACCGCTAGCCGTCGTCTTTACAAGATGATCAGTCTATTCTAGGGATGGGATGGCTGAATGAGTTAGAGCGCCCGTCTCCCGTGCTGGTAGATCGTGGGTTCGAACCCTGGTCGAGTCAAACCAATGACTTAAAAATTGATACTTGTCGCTTCCTAGCCAGGTGCTCGGCATTATTAGGATAGGGCAAGGACTGGTGTGCTCAGTGTCAGGATAATGTGACTGAGTGGGATGCCAGGTCATGGTGCCAGCGGCCTGGTTTCCCAGTGGGACAGCACTATAAAGTTGCCATGAGTGCACACTGTCACAAGTCGGTACCCGTCCTGATATGACCTTATATGTTGCTAGAATGTAAAACAACAACAAACAAACGTCTATTCTAGTCTTCAAAATTCTGTTTCCTTTATCAGCAGTTTTTGAGGGAAAAAAGTATTCAATCACAATGTCTTTTGTCTCAGTGAGGAAATAAGTCAAAGAAAGCTATCAAGCTACGTAAAGGCCCTGTCACACTACGACGTCAGCATAGGGAGAACGTGAAAAACATCAAACTTCTCGGCGTAGTATGCAAATTTGGGCACAAGTTGAACGTGGATGCAGCGTAGTTGACGAGAGCGTAACGTCGGTAAAGCGTAGTGATAGCGTCATTCAACGAGAGAGGACAACATCATTATGGTCACGGAACGTTATGTACGTTATTCCATCGCCAGAAGAACGTTACGTGAGGTTACATACATAATAACATGGTGGCGAAACACTGAACGTACTTTTGCGTATGTTCTCCTGATGTTCTCCTGACATTCCCATTACGCCGCGTGGACGTTTCCACTGGCGTTAATGTGGGTCGACGTAGTGGAAAGTAGTGAGCAGCGTTTGACTAATGTCCGTTTAATGTCATTGACGTTCGCCGAACGTGTACAGAACGTACGGTGAACGTAAACCATTATGTTCGAGTTACGTCAAAAGTTTTGAACAGGTTCAAAACCTTGACGCGCACCGATGTAACACGACGTAACGTGACGTAGCTCGACATCAGTCTAATGTCATTCTGACGTCATCATAACGTAACCCAATGTACGTCAACGTAATGACAAAACGTGACCACGTCAGGCTCACGTTGGCTCGTTACATCGTAGTGTGACAGGTGTATAAGGAAACTGACAAATGACATCAAAATAGGTTCCTTCCTGCAAAAGATCAAAGATAAGTTTGTTTGTTGTTATTTTATGTCCTAGAAAAATCTAAGGCCATATCAGGACGGGTACCGACATGTCACAGTGCACACTCATAGTGCCTTTATAGTGCTGCCCCAATGGGAGACCAATCCGCTGGCACCATGACCTGATAGCCCACACAGTCGGCACATTATCCTGATACTGTGCTAATCAGTCCATGTCCTATCCTATTAATGCCGAGCGCCAGGTTTGGTAGCGACAAGTATCAATTTTATAAGTCATTGCTTTGACTCGGATGGGATTCGAACTCCCGCCCTTCCGCACGGGAAACCTGCACTCTACCGATTCGGCCACCGCGTCCAGTCGGGTTAAAAATAAAATACCTCATTTGAAATAAAGTGAGAACTACGTCAGAACCATGGCTGCCTCTTGCACGTGTTTACCCCGACATCCCCCCCCCCCTCCTCCCCGCCCCACACCCACTGCCGGCAAGTTCTACCTGAATACGCCAAACATCAATGACACTAACCCAAAGACGACAACATACTGTTACTAAGAATTGATACTCATATACCATTATCGTACTCTGTGCTCTTTGGACTCCGAATCCCAACTTTTTCCCTTCCTGCGTCTCCAACTCTTCGGAATCAAGTGTTTTGGATATGTCAAGTGTTTTGGATATGTCAACTGTTTTGGATATGTCGCTCGCAGAAGTTTCCACTTCTACCAAGATCAGACTGCCTCACTAGGAGACCAGACAACAAGCACCATGACCTGATATCCCACTCAGTCATATTATCCTGATACTGAGCCAACCAGTCCTTGCCCTATCCTAATAATGTCGATCGCCTGGCCAGGAAGCGACAAGTATACATTTTTAAGTCAGTGGTTTGACTCGACCCGGAGATGGCGCTCAACTGTCTGGTCTCTGTGAGGTACGAGGACAGGTGGAGGAACCACAAAGGTGGTGAGGAAAGAAAGGAACGGTTGTCACAGATGTCAGCGTTATCCTGTATCCGATACGCCTTCACAGCTTTTCGGTTAAGTGTATCCTGCCGTCATTCAGGGCTTTGCGATACGCTGGCTTTCGCGTATCGCTGGCGGTGTGCATCTTGTTAAAACTACTCGCACGCCACCATCATGCCCCACCGTCTGACCGAGTGACAACGAATGGTCGCTGATCAGACATGTGATTGGCCAATCAATGCGCTGCTGCCAGCCACGCTGGACTCTCGCCACTTCCGGTCCGCTGAACCAATCAGAGATGTCCTGACACCGTGAGAAGGGCTTTACAATAGGTCAATCCTCATAACTCTCACTGCGAATGTGAGTGAGTGTTGTGTGTGTGCGTGTGTGTGTGTGAAGTGGTCGGTCAGGAGGGGGTTAGGGGAGTGGAGGGATTGGCAAGTAGGTGGACTACATGGGCGTCCTACTTTGGTGAGATTGTCAGACACCTGTCGTGGCGTGTGCACACTGGAGGAAAGTTCTGGTGTGGTCTTTTAAATTTTTTATTTTACAGGTGATTATGTCCAGAGGTGTACACCTTGTCGGAAATATTCTCCATGGCCAAGACTACCAAGGACAAATTTCCTAGACTGGGTGTGGTGGATGAATCCGGAAGTGTGCTGGATTCCTTTGCCGAAGATCGGGAGTTCGAACCCCGACCGAGTCAAATCAATGACTTAAAAAATTGCCACCTGGCCTCATGGCGACTTCATGTCTACCCTCTGGGTTGGTTGGCTTATGGAGTTTTACATCCTGGCAACATCTACAGTCCTATCAGGACGTGTACCGACTTGCGACAGTGTGCACTCATGGCGAATTTATAGTGCTGCCCCACTGGGAGACCAGGCCGTCGACACCATGACTGGATATCCCACTCAGTTACAATATCCTAACACTGAGCACACCAGTTCTTGCCCTATCCTAATAATGGCGAGTGCCAGGCTAGGAAGTGACAAGTATCAATTTTGTATGTCATTGGTTTGACTCGACCGGGAATCGAACTCCCGACCTTCCGCACGGGAAGCCTGCACTCTCCAGATTCGGCCACCACATCCGGTCTACTACCCTACTCAGAGACCAGGCCAATGGCACCATGACCTGATACCCCCCTCAGTCACATTATCCTGACACCAAGCCAACCAAGCCACCGCGTCCAGTGCTTGTGAATGGTCACTAATTTAATTATCTAATTTAATTATCTAATTTGCACAGTTGGCCAGATTTAAAACATTTCGGTGGGCTATTAATTAATATATTCCCGCTATAGAAAATATATTATAATCATC
Source organism: Branchipolynoe longqiensis (assembly GCA_030323885.1). NCBI lineage: Eukaryota > Metazoa > Annelida > Polychaeta > Phyllodocida > Polynoidae > Branchipolynoe > Branchipolynoe longqiensis. The sequence continues at coordinate 47,045,914 of CM059189.1, forward strand.
ATCATCATCATCATACTGTCGGTCGCGATGTGACAAAGACTGCTTTCATTACTTGACTGCCGCTCTCCATTTAGCTCTGCTGTGAGAGTTGCGTCCATGAGTCAGCCTTAATGTCTCTCAGCTTCAGGTTTCTCTTAATGGTATCCTGGAACCGGAGACGAGGACGCCCTCTCTTTGTGTAACCAGAAGACAGTTGAGAATAGAGGATCTGCTTTGGTAGCCTGTCTGATGATATCCTCATGAGGTGTCCAGTCCACCGGAGATTCTTTTTAATCAAAAGATCTTCCACAGAGGGCAGCCCCGTCCATTCGAGTATTTCCTTAATTGTCACTTTGTCCTTCCAGGTTAGGCTCATGATTGAACGTGGGATGTCGCATCATGAAGGCATGCAGCTTTTTCACCTGTAGGGTGGATAGCACGATTGCACGATATATCTTGCCTTTGACCCGAATGGACACATGGTGGTTGTTCCAGAGTCTCTGGCGTAGTCGGCCGAAAGATGCGCTAGCCTTGGCCATCCTCCTCTGTATTTCAGCATCAATGCGTCCATCACTTGATACATTTCATGAAAGCTGCCTGCGAAAGTGTTGAAGTGCTGCTGGCTTTCGCATGTTACCAGCGGCACTCTCACACCGGCAAGAACATGTCAAGACAGGTGCAAAACTATTTGTCCCTGCAGTGGCTGGTCAGGAGATGTTGGGAGTTCCATACATCAACCGCCCTTAATGCTGCCACAGTGACATGGTTTTCTGTTTAGGGTTTGCTCCCTTAGCCTTCGGTTCTGTCAAGAACCTGTACCACAAGGCAGTGGTTTAACCACTATATTATTTATAATATATTCTATGAATGGAATCCCTCAGACTAGGGACTTCATTTTGACTTTATTAAAGGAAGGGTCGTTTGTGGTAGCAGCCAGAAGATTCAACTACGAATGACTCTCATTTTCCTAACACAATAATATAAATAATGTTAGCATTTGCAGTCAGAGAATCTGTGTAGAACGGGCAAAAACTTGGTATTTTATTCTTAAAGTTACATAATCCCATGGTTTTGAGTTTCTGTCATTTTCTGAGATGAAAATACCATTTTGAAGGTTATAATCTACCTTAATTTATTTTGAAACTTTTAAAGCTGCATAGTCCGATGAAAACATCAAATTTTCAAAACCAAAACAATTACCTAGATTTGATTCTACATATCTAACTTAGATATTGGTGCACTGTTGCTACAGAGAAAGGGATACTGTGTCAATTTAATAGAACCTGTTTATGCAGAAGCCTATGGAGTTTTGGCATGCTTGCCAAAATTAATTTGCCATATTTGTACTTCAATTCTCTCAAAAGTTAGCCATTTAAAACACAAGTTACTTCAGACGAAAGCATGGTAGATTATAGTGATCAATCTAATATATATTTATCTCAGAAAATGTCAGAAATTCAAAACAAAAACCATCGGACTATGCAATTTTAAATGGTTAATATATAGATTTTTTTTAGATATCTGAAGTGCAAACATGTGAAATTAATTTTGGCAAGCACACCAAAACTCTGATATCATATACTACTGCAGTAAAACTAACAGGTTCTATTAAATTGCCTCAGTATTCCCTTCTATGTGGCATCAAATGCTTAATAGATGTACCAATATTTCAGTTAGATACGTAGAATAAAATCTAGATATTTGCTTTGGTTTTGAAAATTTGATGTTTCCATCGGACTATACAGCTTTAAGTAGTTTGTGTCGCAGGTAGAGGCTTAGAATACGCGGATGAAAGTGGTCTCCAGCAAAAACCGCGGAAAACAATCGAAAATTGTTACACCGACGGCAAATTTCGGCGATAGCACGGATCTTCTCCCATAGACTTAGCATTGTCAGGGAATCGTAGAAAAATACCGGAAGTCAGGTTTCAACTAGCCTTGTTGTGATTGTATTATCTCGCATATCTAACACTTTCTTCTTTAGGTTTTATGTTCCAGCTACATCTAAGGAAACATAAGAACAGAATTCGAACCACCCAACTGTTGTCATATACATCCCATTTTTAACAATTTTGTTTTAACGTTAATCGGTGGATATAAAAGAGCCCGGAAATCCGCAAAACCGCGGAGATCTTTCATCCCTGATTCTGAATATAGCTGAGGGTTTGTTTGTTGTTGTTTTACGTCCTAGCAACATCTAAGGTCATATCAGGACGGGTAGCGACTTGTGACAGTGCGCACTCAATGCGACTTTATAGTGCTGCCCCACTGGGAAACCAGGCCGCTAGCACCATGACCTGATATCCCACTCAGTCACATTATCCTGACACTGAGCCAACCAGTCCTTGCCCTATCCTAATAATGCCGAGCGCCAGGCTAGGAAGCGACAAGTATCAATGTTTAAGTCATTGGTTTGACTCGACCAGGATTCGAACCCACAAACTCATGGGTTGCTGAGGGCAGAGAGGATATAGCCTATAGGCAGTGACTGATGCCATTAGGTTGTTAAGACAGAAAAAAATAATATGAAAAAACTAACTAAAGCCCAAAACAATGAGGTAGAGTATATGCTTGCTCAGCCTTCATTCCTCCACATCCGGGCACCCACCATCAATCTCACCACCCACTCCCACCCCCACCTCAACACCCACACTTCCTATTAGAGTGTCCATTAATTGGGGGCTTAACGATTGATTGATTGATTGGTGGTTTATTTACGCTGTGTCGGCAGTATAGTCCATATTCACGGCGATAATATTTTTTATTTTTACAATTGTTATTCAACCATCACTTTTACATAGAATGTAAAAGCATACAATGAATGTTGCGTCAATAGATACTCAATGAATTCAAAAAGCTCACAATTATATCATTTGTGGCCAAGGAAAAAATATTCTACGATAAAAGTTAATATCTGTTTGTTTGCTTAATGACCCCCCCAGTACAAAAAATAAACATCGGCTATTGGGGGTTGCATTATTAATCGACATAAAAGGGACATATGGTTTAATAAACTATATGAGGTGGTATAGACCAGCTGTCCTCAAAAAGACTAAAGTGTCTTTCTACTTGTTTTATTTTTAGTGAAAAGGTCACGCATGCTGGCTGCAGTGTAAAATTGTTTACGCAGGGCCATACAATCCACCGCTTAATAAAATGTCTTTGAGAGTACTTAACTAATTACTTACTGGTTGGCGACGCAGCTGAGGCTATTTAGCGCCTGCGCAACATGGTTTCCTGTTTGCAGATGGCGTCGCACCAGGTGGCGCTGCAGGTGCGGGTTCCAGCGAAGGTCAGCGGGTTGTTGGCTCAAGGTCACAGCATCTGATGGAGAGCAGATTAGCCAATCAGCGAGAAGGCAAAAATCAGATATGTACGTACGTACGTACGTATGTACGTACGTTGCTAGGACGTTACACGTACGTACGTATGTTTTACGTCCTAGCAACGTACGTACGTATGTACGGCGTGGGTAGTGTGGTGATATCAGGGAGCCTAGGTGGTGTAATGGTTAGCACACTGGCCCGGAATGCAAAGAGATGTGGGTTCGAGTCCCGCTCTAGGCACAATTTTTCCCATTTTCATCACCCCCCCATGACACTGGTTGCTGTGACCAAGATCCTGTACAAGATATGCGCTGTATGGTTGTTGAACCTACCCTGTGTATGTATGTGTTAGTGCATTGCCTCTATGTATGTAATTGTAAGCATTAAATGACCATTTAAAAGACTTACAATTCCAGGGGACGAGTGTAGTAGGCTGCACTGACCTCTCAGGCAAGTAACCACATAGACAGGTAGGCGTGGGTAGTGTGGTGATATCAGGGAGACTAGGTGGTGTAATGGTTAGCACACTGGCCCGGAATGCAAAGAGATGTGGGTTCGAATCCCGCTCTAGGCGCAATATTTCCCATTTTCATCACCCCCATGACACATATGTAAAATATTCCGATAAAACGCATTGGTGGGGGAATGCAAATGGTCTATTATAGTAAAAGGTATATAGGGCCAGGTGCATAATTGTATTTATGTAGTTGCTGGTGAAATATTTGTAAACCATGGTTTACAAATATTTCACAGTGGACAGGCTTGAATTATTCACAGTCTATCAGAACAGCACACCATCGGGACAAGTGGAGAACCATTGCATCCAACCCTCGACTAGAGGACGGAACTATTGATTGATTGAGTTGCTGGTGATACTTTCCTCATGGTCAATAGTCATTGTGTGTTAGTCAGATAGTGTGAAAGAGGCACTAGGAGATAGCGTGTAAGGGGCACTTCGAGCTCTACTCACTGCCTCCGCCCCCCCTCTGTTAGTCACGGATCACCACACACTCAGCTCAGGGCAGGTGGTGGCCAAGCAGCCACGCCGCACGGTGGTGGTGGGCAGAGTACTGTAGTCATGGGAACCCAGGAATGCTTGATGTTCATTGGTGGAGCTTGAGATATTTGATTCTCATTGGAGAATAAAGTCAGGTGGTGTGCCATACCAGATCCATGTACTACTATAAATAATAAACCCGATGTCTTGGCTCTCTCTCTACTTTCACTCTTTATACTCTTCCTTTCTCTTCTTGCCTGTATTGATTTCATTATAGCCTGCCTACACAACTACAGATTCCAGCCGTGGACTTAATACATGTAAACTCCCTAAACCAACCACCTCCCTAAATGGACCATCTAATGTCGGTCCAATGGTCGGTCGATTTAGAGAGGTTTTACTGTATTTTCATTTGGATTTCGGACTATTTTAGATCAGTCAGAACAGTTTAGTGGAATTCAAGGCTTTTCAAGACTAATTACCCAAAATAGGTTGAATTCAAGGCTTTTCAAGGCCTTGAAATGGGGATGAAGTTCAAGACTTCTCAAACCTTTCCAGGCTCCGTACGGACCCTGTTATTATAGCACACCTCCCTTGAAATAGATGGCCTTCATTAAATAGCAGGCTGTCCAGACAGAAGAAGCAACACGCAATAACCTTCGCCCCCTCCCCTCCCCCCCACGACTGGGCGCGGTGGCCTATTCGGTAGAGAGCGCGGGCGTCGTGTGCGGAAGGTTGAGAGTTTGGTTCCCAGTCGAGTCAAACCAATGACTTTAGAATTGATACTTAACACTTCCTAGCCTGGCACTCGGCATTAATAGGATAGGGCAAGGACTGGTTAGCTCAGTGTCAAGATCATGTAACTGAGTGGGATATCAGGTCATGGTGCTGGCAGCCTGATTTCCCAGTGGGGCAGCACTATAAAGTTGCATGAGTGTGCACTGTCACAAGTCGGTACCAGTTCTGATATGACCTTAGATGTTGGCAGGGCATAAAACACAACCCATCAGGCTAGGTAGCGACAAGTATCAACGTTGTAAGTCATTGGTTTGAATCGACCAGGAACTCCCGACCTTCCGCACTGGAAGCCTGCGCCCTACCGATTCGGCTACCACGTCCAGTCCATCTTCATTTCTTGATTCTGATGGATATATCGCTCCCTAAACCTCAATGACAACCCGGTGCTCCTAATTGTACATATTATACCTTGCATCATTCATTATACTTTATAGGCACCCTCATGCTCCGAGATTGTACATTACATTATATTATACCTTGCGTCATTCATTATAAGAATGTTAACCTACATTCCCTAAAGCGCCTGTCACACCTTACCGGATTGAGCAACGGACATGAACCGGACAAAGAATTGTCTAGTCCGGTGCTGTCCGGTGACAAAATGTATCGAAATGTACCAAAATGGAGCGTAATTGGGTCAATTGCTACCGAGCCACCAGAAAAGTACCGTACATGTACCGGATGAGAACCGGACACATAACGGATGTGTACCGGACATGAACCGGACAACCCGGACACCAATGGATGGGTACCGGACACGTACGGATGGGTAACGGACATGAACCCGACAAACCGGACACCAACTGGCGGTGTCCGGTAGAAGTTTTGTGCGTGTTCAAAACTTGTATCGGACACCGACAGACACCGCCGGATGAGGACCAGACATTGCCGTATTTCACCAGACAGTGTCCTGTTCGCCAGTCCGGTTCGGTGTGACTGGTCCTTTAGTGTTTCATGGATATTCGCTACCAATACCAAACTAGAATTGAAATCAGTAGCAATCCAGAAGAGACCCCCCCCCCCACCTACACACACACACATACCCCCCCCCACCCCCCACCCAATTACTCGTCTCCGACAAGGAATTTGACTGATGACATCATGCGTGGTGTGAGAAGTCTTTTTTGTTGCCCCCACCCACCCACCCTCCTTTTATCCCCTCCCAAAAGGCAGATTGCTTTTTCGGCAGACCTGAATCACCCGAAGAACAGAAGGCACTCGATAATGCTGGGCTGCAAGCAGAACGCAGTGAAAGACCTGACTGTGCAATGCGATACCCTCATCCATCAACGCATGGAGAGACACCCCCCCCCCCTAACCCCCCTACCCCAACCCACCACATCTATGATGTCATTGCCGGACCAATAGGGGAGTGGGTGTTGGGGGATATTTGGTTGGTTGTTGGAATTTTACGTCCTTGCACCATCTAAGGTCATATCAGGACGGCTTTTGACTTGTGACAGTCCAAACTCATGGTGACTTTATAGAGCTGCCCCACTGAGAGACCAGGCCACCAGCACCACGACCTGATATCCCACTCAGTCACATTATCCTGACACTGAGCTAATCAGTCCTTGCCCTATCCTAAAAATGCCGAGCGCCAGGTTAGGAAGCGACAAGTATAAATTTTATAAGACATTGGTTTGACTCGACATGGAAACAAACTCCAGATCTCCTGCACGCAAGGCCCGCGCTCTTCCGATTCGGCTACTGCGCCCGGTCAGAGGGAGGGGGGAGAGAGGAGAAGAAGGGTGAAGGGGAAAGGGGAAAGGGTAAAGGGTAAAGGGAAAGGGGAAAGGGGAAAGGGGAAAGGCATTGGTAAACTTAGCAAATTAGGTTATGAGAGTTCTGACGAGAATTAGGTCAGGCTGTATATTTTGGTGGGGAGAGTAGTCATTTACTTAAGGCCCTGTCACACTACGACGCTTCTCCCGGTGACCCGTCAGCGTTGAAAATAAAATCTTGCGCGTTGAGAAATGTCCAACTTTTCGGCGGTTTGTGGAAAAAGATCGGCATCAGCGCGGCGCATTATTCGCGCGCTGCCAACGTGTGTCGACGCGTTTGGGAAAAAAATTTAAAAAGTGTGGCGCGACGTGCTCATATCACCTTAGATGTTGGTAGGATGTAAACCAAGAAAGCAACGATTTGGCGCAACGTGTGGAGGCGACCCGCCCGTGCGCGCGCCATCTGCCTAGAATTCCCATAACGTTATTCCGGCGCGTCCATCGGAGCTCAATGACCGCCTAACGTCCTTACCCATATATTTGCGCGCGCTGGCGGTCGTTGTTTTTTTTTTGACACGCTTAAAACCTTGGCCGACCAATAGCGTGCGCCGGTGTTTTGCGCCGACCATCAACGTCAAGGATAGTGTACCGACGCGCGCATAACGTGCCCCCAGCGTGTCTTGATATTTCACCCATTTTCGCCCAAAGACACCACACATCGCCGGCGAGAAACGTCATAGTGTGACAGGGCCTTTAGTAAAAGGCCTCCCCGAAAACCAACATACCCGCTCAATTTCCCTTGAATTTGAAGGATGTATTTAACAGGTGCAAGCTACTTGAATCCATATCACCCCATGTGGAGAAATTTTGTGAAGTTTGGTCAAATTCTGTGAAACATTTGCGTGAAAATTAGGATAATCAGTTAGTTAAGTGTTCCCCATTTGTCGACCGATCTGTCACGTGTAACTTTGTGTGGCGACCAGTCCGTCTCAATACCAAACCTCACCCGTCTTTCTTGTGTGTGTTGGCGGGGGGGGGTTGAGTGTGAGTTGTGGGGTGTATGGTGTGTGTAGTGGGGGGGGGGGGTGGTTTGTTGTTTGTTTTATGTCATAGCAACATCGAAGGTCATATCAGATATCAGGACAGGTACCAACTTGTGAGAGCGAATTCATGACGAGTTTATAGTGCTGCCCTACTGGGCGACCAAGGCACTGGCACCATGCCCATATATCCCACACAGTAACATTATCCTCACACTGAGCTCACCAGTCCCTGTCCTATCCTATTAATGCCAAGTGCCAGGCTAGGAAGTGACAAATATCAATTTAAGTCATTGATTTGATTCGACCGGGAACCGAACTCCCGACCTTCCGCACACGAGGCCCACACTCTACCGATCAGGCCACCGCGCCTGGTGCACAACATATATATGTAACATATATATAACACCAACAATTTTTTCACCGGATCTGCACGAATCACAAGAATGACCAATTTCATTATTAAAAACTCGGAAATCCGCCGAAAAATTAGATCCCTGTATATAGTCAAATATAATAATATATTATATCATATTCATAATATATAATACAGAGGTAGTCGGCAGGTATCAACAACGACCGACAAAAATGTATAATAGTAATTAGCATAGGTTTGATGTGAAGTCTGTGGCAAAAACAAGGACACAAAAAGCCGGAGCTAAGAGGAAGATCAACTGACACCAGGTGGCGGCAACAGTACATAAATGGCGGAACGGACACAGATGAAATAAAATAATAACAACAATAATAACAACAATAATCACACTATTAATACAAATAATAAAATAACAATAATATAACAATAATCACAATAATAATAAAATAACAATAATAATCACGATAATAATAACAATAATCACAATAATAATAAAAAAATAACAATAATAACAACAAAATAACAATAATCACACTATTAATAACAATAATAAAATAACAATAATATAACTATAATCACAATAATAATAAAATAACAATAATAATACTATAATAATAACAATAATAACAATAATCACAATATTAATAATAAAATAACAATAATAACAACACAATAACAATAATAATAAATTACACATAACCTGAGTCGCACAGTGTGGGTTTTAGACATATCGAGCGTGCAGGCTTTGATATCCGCATGGATCTGTGTTCGCCCACCCCCGCGTAGTGCCAGCATTAATAAATGAAAAAGTAGGTCCCGTTTGTTTCTTTAACGACCCCCCCACCCCCCCGGCACAACAAGTAAACATCGGCTATTTGGGATGGGGGGGGGGGGGAGAGAAAAAACACAACTAAAAAAAGAGGAACAAAAAGTACTTCCTGCTACAGACTACTATAAATATGGCACATGCTCTGCCTGCCAGTGTCATATTATATTGCACAGGTGTTTAATATCGGTTTATATTCGCACACTTCGGGGATGAAAGTGGTCTCCGTTAAAAAAAAAAAAAAAAGCGGAGATCAATACAGTGACGTAGAATTTCCGCGAAAACGCGGATCTCCCCCCCCCCCCCCCCCCCATAGGATTGGCACTGTCAGTGAATCACGGTAAAATGCACGACCTTCCACACGGGAAGCCTGCGCTCTACCGATTCGGCCACCATGTCCGGTCCTTGAATGTCCAACTGTGTGACTGTGTGTGTGACTGTGTGTGTGACTGTGTGTGTGTGTGTGTGTGTGTGTGTGTGTGACTGTGTGTGTGTGTGTGTGTGTGTGTGTGTGTGTGTGTGTGTGTGTGACTGTGTGTGTGTGTGTACTATATACAGACATATATGATATATACACACATATATTATATATAATATTGGCTCTTGAGTGCAATTATCGTGGAATAACCGGTGAGCCCGGTCAGCTGAGTGCCGCCCCGCCCCGCCCCGCCTCGCCCCGCCTCGCCCCGCCTCGCCCCGCCCCGCCCCGCCTCGCCGCGCCTCGCCCCGCCCCGCCCCGCCTCGCCCCGCCCCGCCCCGCCCCGCCCCGCCCCGCCCCGCTCCGCCCCGCTCCGCCCCGCTCCGTCCCTTACCCCCGGCCCCACCTCACTCCCCGCCCCACCAGGGCCGCCACGCCCCACCACACCACACCACACCACACCCCGTGCCGCTCCGCCCGGCCTCAACCCGTTCAACCTCACCCCGCCTCCCGCCCCATCTCACCCCACCCCACGGCCCCGCCTCGCTCCCCGCCCCCATCCCCCACCTAACCCCATCCCGCTCCCCGCCAGGGCCGCCCCGCCCCGCCCCGCCCCGCCCCGCCCCGCCCCGCCCCGCCCCGCCCCGCCCGTCCCGCCACACCCCACCCTACTCCTAATCCCCACCATTTCCGGTGCGGTGATTTCCGGCGATAAGTACGTGGATTCGACTCAAGTTATTTGAGATAAGCCCCGCCGACAGCGCCATCAGCGCCTCGCGCGGCCGGCGGCAGCACTATATTCAAGGAGGGGGGGTGGGGTGTTACTGGAGGATGCTTACAAAGCCGCCTGTATCACGGACCTGACCGGTCTATTCCGTCACCCACCCCCCTCATACCCCCCCCCCCCCTCCAAAGATGGTCACCACAAAGACACTACTACTCTCTCACTTGCTATCCGGACCGCACTTCGTCCACACCTCTCTCTATCTCCTCTCTTGATATTGTCTGAAAAGAGTTCCAGGAGGGGGAGCCCGCCAGCATTTCACCTTCTACTCTTACTCTGTCTGTGACTTTGGCTCGCCAGCTGGTCACCATAGAGCAAATAGACACAGTTCTTCGACTCAACACTCCTCATTTCTCTTTCCTACACTCTACTCTTTTTTTTCTTCTCCCAGGCTTACTTCTCCCTCTGATGAAGGGAGTTGCTTGCTTGGGTGGGGCCTGTTACCTTATCGTTTCTCTCGCTTTGTTCTTGTTGCTGGAACTGCTGGACCCACCTTTACCCATCCCTTCCTCCTAAACAAGTGCTGTGTTACCACCGGACCGGAGTGCTTCGGGGCCGCCCCAATGGTTCATCGTTTAATTGTTGTAAAGACATCCCGCTTCTACAACCGTCAGCTTCTACAACCGTCCCCCCATAACCAGGACCAGTGTCTGGAAAGTTCTGCGGTAATGGCAGGGTGCCAGTATCTACCTCTGTGACGAAGGTGACAAGCCAAAGACCACAATTCAGCTCTTATATGTGACCCCTGACCCCGCCCGGCTGGTTTGAGGTGAGGTACTCATATTGAACTGCCTCAGTATTGTTGATGGTTGGGGCTTTATGTCCTAGAAACAGTTATGGTCATATCAGGATGTGTACTGACTAGTGACAGCGCACTCATGACAACTTTATAGTGCTGCCCCCACTTGGGGACCAGGCCACCAGCACCAAGAAGCGATATCCCGCACAGCCACATTATCCTGATACTGTGTTAACTAGTCTTTGTTCTATCCTATTAATGCCGAGCGCTGGGCTAGGTAGCAACAAGTATCAATTCTGTAAGTCATTGGTCTAACTCGACTGGGATTCGAATTCCCGACCTTCGGCATGGGAAACCTGCGCTCTACTCATTGGGCCACCACAGTCTGTGCGGAAGGTCATGAGTTTGAATCCCAGCCGAATCATACTAATGACTTATAAAATTGATACTTGCCTGGCGCTTGGCATTAATAGGATACAACAAGGACTGGTTAGCACAGTATCAGGATAATGTGACTGTGTGAGATATCAGGTTATAGTGCTGGTGGCCTGGTCTCCCAGTGGGGCAGCATTATAAATTCAACATCAGTGCGCACTGTCACGAGTCAGTATCCGTCCTGATATGATATTAGATGTTGCTAGGATGTAAAACAACAATGACCAAACAAAGCGAGTAGGTCGGTAAGTGAAATCGCCTATAAAGACATTTTCACCAGAGCATGCTGCGAATTCGCCTGCTACCCACAACGAGAAGGAGGGGGGAGGGGCGCAGGGTGGAGGAGGGAGGGAGGGAGGGAGGGAAGGAGGGAGGGAGGGAGGGAGGGAGGGAGGGAGGGAGGGAGGGAGCAGAGGGGGGGGGGGAATCAACTGCACCCAGGATTAAGTGGATTAAGTACATGTATAGACTGAAAGAAACACTCGGCTAGACGTGACAAAGATTAGTGCCAGGCATCAGCCAATAGGACAGCGAGAATGACGTCACTTCCGGTTAGGCCCTAGTGACACTAATAATCAAACAGCGCACCCCCACACTCGATGGGCATGCAGCACTGAAGGTTCGCCAACACATGTTCGCAAATAATTAATGTAAAATTATCACATGTGAGAAATGGGGAATTTTAAATCAAAGTGCAGATATGAATTGAACAACAATAAAATCCATAACGGGAACCAGAGGATTATGATGTTTTGGAGAGTTTTCTTTTTAACCCCCTTCCTCAAGAAAAGAAAGATTGTTTGTTGTTGTTTTACATCCTAGCAACATTAAAGGTCATATCAGGACTGGTACCGACTTGTGACAGGTGTGCACTCATGCCAACTGCGAAATCAGGCAGCCGTCACCATGATCCGATATCCCAATCAGTCACATTATCCTGACAGTGACACTGAGGCAACCAGTCCTTACCTTATCCTATTAATGCCAAGCACCAGGCTAGGAAGCAACAAGTATAAATTTTAAAGTCATGGGTTTGACTCGACCAGGAACCGAACTCCCGACCATCCGCATGCGACGCCTGCGCTCTACCGATTAGGTCAAGAAAGAAAAAAAGGTACATGATAAATTAGCAAAGCCCCCTCCTCATAACCCTCCACCCCCATTCCCCACCCAGCTGCAGGGTTGCCAACATTGGACAATTGAAAAACCGGAAGATTTTAAGGTATATTAGATTGGGGGGGGGGGGTGTATTCCCCGCGAATTTCTTTTTAGTCTTAGATGATCTTTGGTGCATTTTGGACAGAATAATCCATAAGATTGATTATATATATATTACTATATTAATGGTAGTGCAGGGTTGCCAACATTGGAAAATTCAACCTCGGTACTGACAAAAGATATTTTTCAACTGGAATTAAACAAATGAAAAAAAAATAAAACACCCCAAAAACAACAACAAAAACGGAAGATCAGCGTAAGGTGATGCTGGGGACATAAAATATCGTACACCTTACGGCGAAACCGTAAGGGTTGGCAACCCTGCAGAGGGTGTGCTGGCGTTAACAGGTCCAACAGCAGAGTCTAATGCCCCTCAATGCAAAGGGCCTTTGTCAGCTGATAAACCCATTAACGGTACAAGCCCTTTTATCAACCACGCACATTGTATATCAGGGATGAAAGCGCATTAAATTTGCATTTTTTGTTGTTGGTAAATATGTGTATTCTGCTGAATAAGTACTTTTGTCAGCGCCGAAGCAGTGGTCTTCCAGCCATTTTCTTGTGTTCATTTCAGGATTATTTAAACAAAAATGGTATATAGCGTGTACCGTATATGTTTCAATAGACGGGATTATAGTTACGACTGTGCATGCGCTGAAAACGGCCTTGGCAGCAAAGCAAATGTGAATGGCCATTGAGTTTGTCGATACGCTTAGGGAAAAACTTTGATTTTATTCAGAATGAATAGAAATACATAACAATTTGGCATAAACATGCATGCACACATGCAATATAATGATCTGATGGATAGAGCTAAGACAAAACTAGCCATAGTTAAACATTTTGAGCTAAGAAACATACAATTCCACACAAAACAATCAATGATATCCACATCACCATTATTAATTCTTGTTTTAAATATTAAAATGCCAAATGTGTCAACATACACTTGTTTCAGAGAAATATATAACCAATATCTGATTAACCCTACTAATTTTCTAGTTCTACATATGCCATTAACCATAGGATATAAATAAAAAGATTAATAAACACTCGTCTCAGTGCCCGGATTTGCACATGGCATAAGATGTGCTGATTATATTGATGCACATGCAATGCTGGATAAAAGATTAATATCTTAATTTTTTTAGTTGGTATTCTATGTTTCAAAAAAGAGCTGAGATGAGCTGAAACTAGCATATTTCATAGCTGCACCCAGTGTATTAGCATGTGCCATGTGCTTCTCGTGGATTTGTTTTGCTCTGACGCATCCCACAATGCACCACGCCGCTGGAATGGTGATGTAGTCTATAGAAGCACGCTACCCATTAGAAGCACACCCCCCATTTCAAGATTGAAAGCATGCACAAATTTACGATCATATTCAGACTGAATGCACATAAAATAAGACAATCCTACTTTATTTGAGAGGCATGACAAAAACAAATCCATGAAATAATAAACAGTGATGAAAGTTTCACAATATCTGCATATGTAATCATAGTACATGTTAATTTGAAACAAACCATCGTAAATAATTACTTTGCACCCACGGGAAATAAATAGATGCGCATCCATGTGTCTGGACTCGTGTAGTGCGCGTCTATTGGGACATATGTATTAAAGTGACCTTACGTTAGCTGTTGAATACACAATTTGCAACATATAGCATAGAGTAATTTAACGGATTTCTGATACTGACACAGTATAACCCCGTTAAACCAAGCTCGGTTAAACCAAATGATCAGTTAATCCAAACTTGTTTTGGCGGCCCAGCAAAGTACTACCATTTATCTTATAAAAAAAAGTTGATTAAACCAAAGTCGGTTAATCCAAATTATCGGTTAATCCAAACAAAATTGTCTGACCCCAGGCCACTTCCGGTATGGTTAAACCAAACTTTCATGTGATTTTAAGGTCATCTGAGACCTCACCGACTTTTTTATATGATAAATGTTAGTATTTGGCCAGGCCGCCGAAAAATGTTTGGATTAACCAATCGTTTGGTTTAAGCAAGCTTGGTTTAACGGGGTTATTTTGTATATACATTAAAAAACAATAATCAAAGTGTCCACGTACATTGTATATTACATGTGCAATACACGCTTACTGAAAGTCAAAGTCAAAGCCAAAGCTTGGTTAAACCAATGATCGGTTAATCCAAAGAAATTGCTAGGATCCCTTCAAGTTTAGTTTAACGGGGTTAACTAGAAGTTCCACAGCCAAATGGCAATATGTACTAGTGTCATATGAATACATCACTACCAGATGCCAGTGGCGAGAAAGTATAAATATGCAGGTGGCAACCTGCTGTGAGGATGCACAAATGCAGCCTTCAAACAATTTACTCAAAGTAGGGTAATATGATACGATATGAAAATAGCGGAAGACCAAAACACAAATAGAATTATGTTTCCTTAAATAAATAAATAAATCATAACCAGAATAGCAAACAAAGCGCACACAGCACCAGGCCACGTTCACCTACACACTGATTATCGTGACGTAGAATTGGGACACATGCCCCCCCCCCCCCCCCCCCCGCAATCAACATGGCGGATTGACATACAAAATGTACTGACCGCATTGCAATTTGAATCAAAATTCTAAGCAAGTTTCTTTTAAAAAATCACCTTTTTGTCGATGAGGTCACATCGCTAATGGAGCTATTCAAAGAGAAGCTTCTTTGTGGAGCGGTTGTCCACTTTTTAGGGACCTCAGTCACACTCCAGCTTGCGACCACTTGCGACCACTTTGTGACCAAAATCCAGCGAGCTCATTGCGACCAAAGCAAAAGAATGTAGGAAAAACAATGATCAGCAACTGGTTGGTGATGCTGAAATTGGTGGGCGACTACTTTGTTTGCAAGGAGGTTTTTGGTGCAGTATCTACAATCCTTGCGATGAAAATGGTCGCAGACTGGTCACTGACCAGTCGGCGACCTCTGGAAAACCACTTTGTGACCGACCTTTTTTTGGTAATCGCAAAGTGGTCGCAAGTGGTCACAAGCCGTAGTGTGACTGATGCCTTAGATTATTATGTCCATACACATGTGTCTGCATGCACCAACCTTTTACAGCGGCACTATGCCATAAACCTGCTCTGTACTCAGGCACTGACTGCATACTCAGGCACTCATTGGGTACTCGCGCATTCATTCACCTACACTCATGGCCGAGTCAAACCAATGACATACAAAATTAATATTGTGTCGCTTCCTGGCCTGGCACTTGGCATTATTAGGATAGGACAACCACTGGTTAGTTCAGTATCTGGATAATGTGGCCGAATCGGATATCGGGTCAGGGTGCTGGGGGCCTGGTTTCCAAGGGGGGCAGCACTATAAAGTCGCCATGAAAATGCACTGCCACAAGTCGATACTCATCCTGATATGACCATCGATGTTGCTGGGACATAAACCCCAACAAAACCAACCACCCTGCACTTATGCACTCACTGTGTTTTTGTTTGTTTGCTTGTTTCAGTTTGCATCCTGTCAACATCTAAGGTCATATGAGGACGGGTACCGACTTCTGACAGTGCACACTCATGGCGAATATATAGTGCTGCCCCATGGGAGATCAGGCTGCCAGCACCATGACCCCAATATCCCGATACTGAGCTAACCAGTCCTTGGCATGTCCTAGTAATGCTGAGTTACAAACAATGTTAAGGCTTTGGTTTTGCTCTCTTATCGCACGGGGCGCCGGCGCTTTACCAACTGGACTATCCCGTCCGGTTGGCAGTGCGGTGACTTGGCGACTAAAACAAATGGTTGCAAATGAGCGCCTCATGCCGCTGCCCAGTCTCATCAATTGCTGACACGCCGGTGTTCGCACACCATTTGAAGGCAAGGCAGGGCGGGGCGGGGATGGGGCGGGTTGGGGCGGGGTGGGGCGAGGCGGGGCGGCCATTGTCGCACGACACGTCAGCCCGTGAGCCCGTCTTCTAACAGTTCACACACCAACACAGCACTCACAGGATGCTGGTACACTAACGGTTCACATAGCATTCACAGTGTAAAGACTAGGTCTCCATAAAGTAAAGTTGAATCCTTCCTCCGACTAATAGATTTACCACTCGTCATGGTCACCAGTATGTAAAGCCTATGGCTCTAATCTGTGGTTGTGTAGGCAGGCTATAGTGAAATCAATACAGACAAAGAGAAAGGAAGAGTATAAAGTGTGAAAGAAGACAGAGAGTCAAGCCCTCTGGTTTATTATTTATATGGTACATGGATTCAGTGTAGAGTATCGCCCCACCCTATTCCCCCAAATGTGAAACAATCATTCTTAGCTCCAGCAATAGGGATCCAGAATTCCTGGTCCCCATGGTTACCAGTGATCTGCCCACCACCACCAAGCTGTGTGGCTCCCCTGGCCACCACCTGCCTTGAGCCTGAGTGTGGTGATCCTGACTAGCAGAGGGAGGAGGGGGGAGGCTCTGAGTGCCCCTGTGGCTCTGAGTGCCCCGAGGCTCTGAGTGTCAGTACCACTATGTATAGTTACATCTTACTCAGGCACCACCAGCACCTATATACACATACATACACCTGGGGCCGTATGCACGAACCTGGGTTAGGCTTAGCCGGAGTTAAGTCACTAGCCACGGTTAGCTACCTCAGGGTAGCTGGGGGTTGGAGAAATGTGTGGATCGGTATTCACCAATGTTTTAGCCGCTGCGGATAGCTAACCGTGAGTTTATTTATAGATTTGGGAATTCCCTCTGCGTTTGTATCCATCTATTAGGCTCAAATATATTAAATGCGATCATATTTAACAGAATTACATACGCAATAAGGGACATTTGATCAATTTAACCCTAAATTCAAAGCGATATTAAGGCTACTGCTGCATTGGCGGCTTTATTAATGGTTATATTTTCGAATCGACGACCGTAACGTAAACAAATCGCCGCCGCCGCCGCATCGAAGTCGCTTTCCAGACTGGCGGCGGCGACGGTTTGTTTACTTTACTTTCGTCGATTCGAAAATATATGTATTAATATCGCCGCCAATGCGGCTGTAGGCTTAATAACGCTTCCAATTTAGGGTTAAATTGATAAAATTTCACTTATTGCGTATGTAATTCTGTTAAATATGATCGCATTCATAGATTGAGAGCCTCACACGCACACTAACCGCCCCGGCTAGGCATAAACCTGATTTGAAACTGGGGTAGCATAGCCGAGGCTACGGTCGGCGGTTAGCCCTAACTCCGATTGGTGCATACCAAATTTTCACTTTTAGCCCTGCGGGGATACCTTAGCCGCGGTTAAGGCCCTAACTCCGATTGGTGCATACGGCCCCAGGGGCCGTATGCACGAATCAGGGTTAGGCTTAGCCGGAGCTAAGGCGGTAGCCGCGGTTAGCTACCTCAGGGTAGCAGCGGGTTGGAGAGGTGTGTCAATCGGTATGCACCAATGTACTAGCCGCGGCAGATAGCTAACCGTGAGTTTATTTATAGATTTGGGAAATCCCTCTGCGTCTGTACCCATATATTAGGCTTAAATATATCGAATGCGACCATATTTAACAGAATTACATACGCAATAAGAGAAATTTGAGCAATTTAACCCTAAATTCGAAGCGTTAGTAAGGCTACCGCCGCATTGGCGGCGATATTAATAGTTATATTTTCGAATCGACAAACGTAAAGTAAACAAATCGCCGCAGCCGCCACATCGACGTCGCTTTCCATACTGGCGGCGGCGGCGGTTTGTTTACTGTACCTTCGTCGATTCGAAAATATAACTATTAATATCGCCGCCAATGTGGCGGTAGCCTTAATAACGGTTCGAATTTAGGGTTAAATTGATAAAATTTCACTTATTGCGTATGTAATTCTGTTAAATATGATCGCATTGAATAGATTGACATCCATACACGCACACTAACCGCACCGGGTAGGCCCTTACCCCACATCAAAAAGTGGTTTAGCTTAGCCTAGGCTAAATTTTGAGGTTAGCGCTAACACCGATTCGTGCATACCGATTTCTCACATTTAGCCTTGTGGAGCTAGCCTAGCCGCGGTTACGGCCCTAACCCCGATTCGTGCATACGGCCCCTGGTCACGTATACTGATCAATAATAGAACATTTGCATTCACCCACCAATGCATTAAATCGGAATATTTTACAACAGGAAGCCAGTTTACTAACAGTTCACACACCACTCACAGGGTGCCAGTTTACTAACGGTTCACACAGCATTCACAGGATGCCAGTTTACTAACAGTTCACACACAACTCACAGGGTGGTGGTTTACTAATAGTTCAAGTTGGTTGGTTGTTGGAGTTTTACATCCTGGCAAACATTTAAGGTCATATCAGGATGGTTACTGACTTGTGACAGTGCAAACTCATGGTGACTTTATAGTGATGTCCCAACTGGGAAATCAGGCCACTGGCATCATGACCCGATATCCCACTCAGTCACATTATCCTGACCATCCTTGCCATATCCTATTGATGCTGAGCACCAGGCTAGGAAGTGACAAGTATCAATTTTTAAATCATAGGTCTGACTCGACCGGAAACCGAACTTCCAACCTTCCGCACGTGAGACCCGCGCTCTACCGATTAGGCCACTGCGCTCGGTACTAACAGTTCCCACATCACTCACAGGTTGCCGGTTTACTAACGGTTCACACAACACTCACATGATACCAGTTTACTAACAGTTCACACAGCACTCACAGGGTGCCTCTTTACTAACAGTTCACACAACACTCACAGGGTGCCAGTTTACTAAAGGTTCACACAACATTCACAGGGTGTCAGTTTACTAACGGTTCACATATCACTCAGAGGGCGCCAGTTTACTAACAGTTCACATCCCACTCACAGTAGACTTGAGCCACTTCAACAGCTAAAAAAACCTGAATGGGATTGATTGATTTTTATTTCATTCCATTTAGCAGCAACGGTCAGATTAATAGCGAAAAGTTAGTCAAATTTATTATGTCAAGGTATCCACCAGTATTCACATGCGTCAAAGGATGGCAAACTTTGTTAAAAGACAAAGGTAAAATTCTTCACAAAAGTTACAAAAGGTGATACATTTCAGCTGTCCTCGGGAAGTCTGAAAAGATGATTTAATATTAGTAATACCCCCATCACACCAAACTAGTTCTCACTACGTTCTTGAAAATGTTGCTGAACAGGCTCAAACTGTATGCGAATGCAATGGTCATAGTAGCAACTTTTTACAGTCTGATTACGAACAGAATGGACGGGCTAGAACGGAATGGTGCTCCAGGACTTTCAGCATGCCCAAAATTGTCTTGCAGCCATGTTCTACCCCGACCACAGCCCGTTTTAGAACATGGTCGGACAGTTTGAGAACTAGTTTGGTGTTATGGGGGTGTTATGGAGGTGGTCTGATATGCTTATTGTTGCTATGGCAACCAGTGAAAGCTTGTCGGCCTACTATCCAGGAGTGGATAGTGAGAGTGGAGGGTTCAAACCCTGACTAAGTCTAAATCAATGACTTACTTGATAGGAATTCAATACTATTTTCATTTAGATCTCAGGGAAAAAAAACCCCAAAAAACAATGGCAAATGGTGATTCCAGACTAATTTATATCAGTATATCAGCCCAATGGAATTCAAGGCTTTTCTAGATTAAATACCCAAAATAGGTTCAATTCAATGCTTTTCACGGCCCTGAAATGAGACAAATGAAGTTCAAGACTTTTCAGGCCCCATACAGACCCTGCACACCCCTGTGTTCATTCCCAGACTCCCCTAGAGCGGCCACATTCACAACCACTACAGAAGCCATCGTCTGTGCAGCCTTTTTGAATGCCCTTCGCAGCCGGTGGTATTAATGAACAATATTCCTGCGCGTAGCGAGCCCTGCGCCTCTGATAGCCACCTCCTGTGTGGCTTCCAGGCGCCACCTGTCGGCCTGTCCTGGCCTCCTGTAATTTCCTCTAGCTGCTAGGTTTTGCCGACGACATGCTATTATATTAGTTTTCCACATCTAGACAACTCCGCATCCTCCTTCACCCCCCCCCCCCCACACATCCCGATCCGCCACTTTGGACGGACATTTCTACCACACAACGCGTATACTGTTCATTCTACTTTTACATCTGACCTAAATATAACCCAAAGACGTGAGGATTTTACTGACCACATGCTATTATATTAGCTTTCCACGTCTAGACAACTCCACATCCTCCTTCACCCCCCCCCCCCCCCACCCCCACCGCCACACCCCACTCCGCACACATTCTACACCAACATATACGACATTTGAATTCTACTTCTACAATCATATACTGTTCTTCTACTTTTACATCTGACCTAAATATAACCCTAAAGACATGAGGATTTTACTGACCACATGCTATTATATTAGCTTTCCACGTCTAGACAACTCCACATCCTCCTTCACCCCCCCCCCCCCACATCCCCATCCGCCACACCACCACTTTGGACGGACATTCTACCACACAACGCGTATACTGTTCATTCTACTTTTACATCTTACCTAAATATAACGCAAAGACATGAGGATTTTGCTGCCCACATGCTATAATATTAGTTTCCCACATCTAGACACCCACCCCGCCCCCCCTCCTCTGCCACACCACCAATCTGGACTAACATTCTACCACACAACACGCACACTGTATCAGGGAGGGCGGAAACAAAAGCTATTTTAACAGGGATAAAATATCTCAGCGATTTCACGAATTTCTGTGATTTCCGCAATTCTTTTATATTCACCGATTAGCATGGAATAAAGGATATATATAACAGCAATTCGTTAGCATACCGTTCGTTCTATTTTTACATCTGACCTAAATATAACCTAAAGACATGAGGATTTTGCCGACCACATGCTATTATATTAGCTTTCCACATCTAGACAACCCCACATCCTCCTTCAGCCCCCCCCCCCACATCCCCATCCGCCACTTTGGACGGACATTCTACCACACAACGCGTATACTGTTCATTCTACTTTTACATCTGACCTAAATATAACCCAAAGACATGAGGATTTTGCCGCCCACATGCTATAATATTAGCTTTCCACATCTAGACAACCCCCCCCCCTGCCCTCTGCCACACCACCACTCTGGACTAACATTCTACCACACAACACGCACACTGTATCAGGGAGGGCGGAAACAAAAGCTATTTTAACAGGGATAAAAGATCTCAGCGATTTCGCGAATTTCTGTGATTTCGTAGATTTCCGCAATTCTTTTATATTCACCGATTAGCATGGAATTAGGATATATATTACAGCAATTCTTTAGCATACTGTTCATTCTATTTTTACATCTGACCTAAATATAACCCAAAGACATGAGGATTTTGCCGACCACCTGCTATTATATTAGCTTTCCACATCTAGACAATTCCGCATCTTCCTTCAACCCCCCCCCCCCACATCCCCATCTGCCACACCACCACTTTGGACGGACATTCTACCACACAACGCGTATACTGTTCATTCTACTTTTACATCTGACCTAAATATAACCCAAAGACATGAGGATTTTGCTGACCACGTGCTATTTATTATATTATTATTAGCTTTCCACATCTAGGCAACCCACCCCCTCAATCCACCACACCACCACTCGGGACGGACATTCTACCACACAACGTTTATACTGTTCATTCTACTTCGCTACATCTGACCTAAATATAACCCAAAGAGGATGTTGTGGATTGAACCAAAAACCTCCGCGCACAGGAAGTGGTCGCTAGGCACACTCGGCCATCAAACCAAGTTTATATCTAGACATCATATCTTTCAACTTACATTTATTCCACGTCTGGACTTTGGGAAACAAATCACCGGTCACAAACTGCCACAGACCCACTTCCAAAAGGGCACCATATCCCATGGTCCCAGCCTACATGAGTGAGTGAAGCCAGCACGTTCAAATCTAAATCAGGACCATATTCCAAAGTCAAATCCCGTAAACTCTTCATGACAAGTGGTGTTCTCTGTGGCGGAGTGGTTAGAGTATCTGACCTTTTTCTAGGTCAGATGCCTAATCTGAACGTTGATGGTTTTGTAAAGTCGCCGGCTGGTGGTGTGAGCGGTGTGAACAGGCTAATGAGAAATCAATACAGGTAATGAAGGAAAGTAGAGAAAGAGTGAAAAGTAGGAGAGCTAGACTCCTGGTTTATTATCTTATATAGGTTTCTAGAATCCAAGATGGTGGTGGTCACATGGGTTGATCTCCCAATCCCTAACAGGTATTTATCTATCCACCAATCAGAGTTCAATCTCTTGTATCCAAGGCCTTGTCATGCTGGCTACAGTGCCTTGTGGTGTGTAGTGATCCATAAATAACACCTGGGGGGGGGGAGGGGTTATGTGAGGCAACTCCTCCAAAGACTGTATCTAAGAAGTGACACTCCTCCTCTATACTATTTTACTATACAATTTCTATACTTAATGAGTAATAGTTTACCAACTCCACATATCCCTCATATGCGTTTGGATTTTATATATTACCATTTACCATTATATAGATAAGTTGCAATTTATTATAGTAGAGTTCACATATATCCTCATGTCATTATATCAGAAAATTTTACAGTTTGATTCCCCGTGCCCCCACCTCTGCCAATTTGGATTTCCACCGCTGTGAATAACTTACAGCATCATCAAAGGCCAGTTGCTCTCATACCATGTCTATGTGGTGTGGGGGGTTAAAAATCCCTTGGGTCGGTAAAAATGTAGGCTCCGGCTTTCTATTGACAAACTGTCTAATGGTGAAAACAAGTCTATTCAGACTTATCCATGATAGGTATTATAAATCTTCAAGAAAACTAAATAGTGTAGGTTCGAGTCCCATTCTAGGCGCAATGTTGTTGTTGTTGCTTTGTTGTTTGTTGGAGTTTTACATCCTAGCAACATCTAAGCCTAAAATAATATCAGGATGGGTACCGACTTGTGACCTCGCATACTCATGGCGACTTTATAGTGCTGCCCCAATAGGTAGCGACAAGTATCAATTTGATAAGTGATCGGTATGAAGCGGGTGGGATTCAAATTCCCGACCTTCCACACAGAAAGCCTGCACTCTACCGATTCGGCAACACGTCCAGCATACGGGTATCGTGGGGGTGATCAAAATGGGAAATATTGTGCCTAGAGTGGGGATCGAACCCACAGAGTGGGAATCGAACCCAAATCTCTTGCAGTCTGGGCCAGTGTGCTAACCATTACACCACCTAGGTGCTCTGATGTCACCACCCTACCCACACCTACCTGTCTATGCAGCTCCTTGCCTGAGAGGTCAGTGCGGACTACTACACTCGTCCCCTTGGAATTGTACGTCTTTTAATGCTTACAATTACATACATACAGGCAATGACCATACATATACAAAAACAGGATAGGTTCAACAACCATACAACACATAGCTTGTACAGGATCCTGGTCACGGCACCAGTGTCGTGAGGGTGCTGAAAATGGGAAATATTGTGCCTAAAGCGGAAATCAAACTCCAGATCTCTTGTATTTCGGGCCAGTGTGCTAACCAGTACACCACCTAGGCTCCCTGATGTCACTGCCATACCCACGCCTACCTGTCTATGTGGCTCCTTGCCTGAGAGGTCAGAGCAGACTACTACAGGTGCCGTGACCATTTTGACTATGGAGATGTAAACTACATGGGTGCAAGAAAAGAACTACTAAAAAAACTGCAAATACTGTAGAACAGAGCCCTAAAAATCTGTCTAAGAGTAGACAATCTGCACCCCACCTATGACATACACAAAAGAACCAAAGTGAAATTACTAGAAAATAGGAGAATAATTCATTTGAAAACACTAGCATATAGCTACAGTCAAAACAATAAACTCTGAACAAAACCGCAAAGGGCTACTAGAGCAAATAATGTGCCACTACTGAAGCAGACCAGAAGCCAAATAAAAGCCCATGAGAGAAGCACGCTGGAAATGGCTGCCAAGGTGTGGAATGCCCAAACAGTAAAAGAACGACAAATTCCTGACCTAAAAACTTACAAAAAATATCTGTGCAAATTAGGCTAGGAAACCCCCACTAAGCTGCACTGCAAAGGGGCATGTGATATGTCACGGCCCACCAGCGGGATGCCCAATGGGAGGTAACCATGCCAAGAATGGCCAGATAACACACCACACAGCTACGTACAAGCCTATGATATGTAAATAGGAGTAGGCTAGTCTAGTAATAAGAGTAGAACAAAATAAAATACATATATGCCAAGAAAATCAAAAAAAACTAACATAGGCTACTAACCATACCAACCAACTATCTATCTGCTACTGAAATGCAGGCAATCAAATAACTTATCAGCAGCTGCTGTATGGTAAGATAACACCAACACTACAACTGGCCAGCATTGAAAACAAGCCTGGGTACCCGGGCTTATATGCTATGGACAGTATAAATACCGCCTCAATATAAGAAAAAAAATAAAAAATGTTTCCCACTTGCAAAACACCCCCCTATGACACTAGCATTGAGAATGTTTGGTAAGGCTTTGAATCCCTCACATTTACCTACATCCAGGTGACGGGTAGTAAATCCTCTCCTCTCTTCTCCCCACCCACCCACCTTCATCTGGATGATGAGGGTGTCACCGGGGGCACCGCTAGATGGCATGAAGGTGTCCACCATTGGAGAATCGATCAGGTCACCGAGCATCCGTCAGGAGGAGTGCTACTAAAGAATCCACCAGCCACAAGCTACTGAAGCTACTCTTGGTGGAAGCAAACGGCAACCATATACAGGAACAAACAAGTGAATGTGCAGTGCATAATATCTGGTTATCCGCCCCTTACCAAAAGAAACAAAAAGTTGTTCGGCGAAGACCATCCACAATTACTGAGGGGGACGGCACTTGGTGGTGTAGCCACACTCGCACAAATCCTAACGTATATATTAAATTAACAAACAGCTGAGGCATGTTGAGGTTGGGTTGGACATCTCTGATGCGTCTCTGGCACAGCATTAATAGCATTAATAGCTATACCTTAAAAGCATAAATTTCAGCAAGGGAGTGAAGATTTGTTGCCTTCCCAGCAGAAACTGCCGCTGGTGGCGCACCGATCGTTCACCAGTAATGAGCAAAAGCTGCAAATATCCCTCCGCTCGTTTATATTGACATATACATTATACATCCTATATAGCATTCTGTAATGACCTCTCAGGCCTATAGCCAGGTTGGTTGGTTGTTGGAGTTTTACTTCCTGGCAACATCTAAGGTCATATCAGAACAGGTACCAACTTGTGCCAGTGCGCACTGATGGCGACTTAATAGTGCTTCCCTACTGGGAAACCAGGCCGCCAGCACTGTGACCTGTTATCCCACGCATTCACATTATCCTGACACTGAGCCGACCAGGCCTTACCCTATTCTATATAGTATTCTGCACTGACCTGTCAGGCAAAGAGCCAGATAAACAGGTAGGTGTTGATTGATTGAATGGTGGTTGCTTTACGCCGTGTCGGTAGTATAGGCCATATATGCACGGCGAGAACTGTTTGTTTTATATTCAGATGTAGGTGTACATAGGGTGCTGCAATAGGGAGTCTAGGTAGTGTAATGGTTAGGACGCTATCCCTGGAATAGTAAGAGGTGTGGGTCCGAATCCTGCTTTGGGTGCAATATTTCCCCTTTTCATCAGCCCCACAACATAAATAAAGACGGGAGGGGAGGTCTTCCGGTGCGCTGCCACACTCCCTGACACCCAGTACCGGAAGTCGATTAGCGCGTCCCATCTGGTTGGTTCCCGCCTGATAGTCATCAGGACGCTGATACCCGCATCCGGCCGGGTCAGCCAGCCCGACAGGAAGGCTGGTTGGTTGGATGGTTGTTGGAGCTTTACGTCCTGGCAATATGTAAGGTCATATCAGGACGGGTACCGACTTGTGACAGTGCACACTCATGGTGACTTTATAGTGCTACCCCACTGGGAGACCAGGGTAACAGAACCATGACCTGATATCCCACTCAGGCAACCAACAACTAGGTTTGTTTCTTTGTTGTTGTTTTACGTCCTAGCAACATCTAAGGTCATATAAGGATGGGTACCGACTTGTGACAGTGCGCACTCATGGCAACTTTATAGTGCTGCTCCACTGGAAGACCAGCCACCAGTACCCTTACCTAATATCCCACTCAGTCACATTATCCTGACACTGAGATAACCAGTCCTTGTCCTATCCTAATAATGCCGAGCGCCAGGCTAGGAAGCGACAAGTATCAATTTTCAAGTCATTGGTTTGACTCGACCCGGGTTACTGCCAACAACTAGGAAACCAGCAACAAGTAACCAGCGATGGGCAACCAGCGGTGAGCAACAAGCGATAGGGAATCAGGGTGTAAAAATATACAAATTTTCGGTTTAGAATTGTATATTGGCAGCGAGCCTTATTATTCTTGGGCGACGGAGTGGGGACGATGTTATGTAAACTAAAAGTAATAATATCCCACTCCCATTATGACATGATATAAGCTATGTGAAATATATGTTCATACATGATGCCTAAGATTAATGGAGAGATGTTCCTATATAAGAGACAGTACAAGATTGTTGAAATGTTTCTCTATGCATCCATAAAAGAGTGCAATTGGAGAAAGGGTCATTTTAACAGAGATCTATTGTAACTCTTTGCAACTACCTGTCCCTACATGACCACTGGGCCCCCACACTAGCCTAATCTGCATATACACACAGAACACCACCTGCAGCTGGGTTGAGTGACAGCCACCACTACTGGGGGTTGTCACACTCCCAGGCTGTGGGGGTGCCTGATTGGCTGCCTGTGGGAAGGCCCAGTCACCCACACTACCTTGGCCTTCTGCCCACACTAGCCTCACTTTGAGATTAATTAATTATTCAGGACCCTGCTCCAGGAACACTGGAGAGGGATCACTCTACTCCTGGCTCTTGAGTGAGACACACCTACTCTTGAGCAGGAACCCCAGACACTCTGTCTGATGATAGCAAAATTCATATCTTCCAATTGCGTGTGAATACAGCCATAGGACTCCTGTCCCATGGGCTGTAGACACTGCTTTCTATATAGGCTAAAGAGGTAATGATATCTTGTGTGGCTAGAAGGTAAGGGGAGTGGATGATAGGTCACTGGTAGGTGGACAGGAGTTGGTGTTATTAAAGCACAACTTCCCCACTGTTTATCTGTGTGACTTGTCTTCATTCTTCCTTAGTATTGGTTAAATGAGCTGACAGATAAGAGATAATGATGGGGAGAGTTTTGTAATATTATCTGGTGTCCCAAACATGGCCGGGCATTCAGTAATATCACAAGGGGCTTGGACACCAGTGTCTGTTTGTTGTTGTTTTACGTCCTACCAACATGTATGGTCACAACAGGACCGGCACCGACTTGTGGCATTGCACACTCATGGTGACTTTATAGTGTTATCCCACTGGAAGATCAGGCCGCTATCACCATGACCCTATATCCCACCCAGTCACATTATCCTGACACAGAGCCAACCAGTACCTACCCTATCCTAATAATGCCCATCACCAGGCTAGGAAGTGAAAAGTATCAATTTTTAAGTCCTTGGTTTGAATCAACCAGAGGTCGAACCCATGGGTTCGAATTCCACGATCTACCAATGACTTAAAAATTCATACTTGTTGCTTCCTAGCTAGGTGCTCTGCATTATTAGGATAGAGCAAGGTCTGGTTGGCTCCGTGTCAGGATAATGTGAATGAGTGGGATATCAGGTCATGGTACTGGTGGCCTGGTCTCCTTGTGGGGCAGCATTATAAAGTTGCCATGAGTGTGCACTGTCATAAGTCAGTACCTGTTCTGATATTACCTTAGATGTTGCTAGAACATAAAACAACAAACAAACATTACTTTGAAGTAGCGTAGGTTGACTTTGAAGATACTTAAAAGTGAAAACATTTGTGCTTTGTTTGTATAGTAAATA
This sequence comes from Branchipolynoe longqiensis, assembly GCA_030323885.1. NCBI lineage: Eukaryota > Metazoa > Annelida > Polychaeta > Phyllodocida > Polynoidae > Branchipolynoe > Branchipolynoe longqiensis. Next base: position 47,074,515 of record CM059189.1, read on the forward strand.
CAGGAAGTGATGTATTTCATCTAATGTACAATACTTGCTTGTACAATTTCAATGCACTATCTCATAGTGATCCAGAACAGAAACACACATAGTGGAAGAAAACCTAAAAATAGTTTTTATGGCTTAAAAAAAGAAAAAGAGCGCCAAGCTATGAAACGACAAGTATCAAATTTGTACGTCATTGGTTTGACTCGACTGGGAATCCAATTCCTGATCTCCCGGACGGGTGGTCTGCGTTCTACCGATTCGGCCATCGCATCCGGTGCGCATTGATCACAGTTTGTGTTTGGGTGTATACTTGTATAAATAATGTCAACTGTCAACACTACAAACCTGGGAAATAGTGGCCAAGGACAGGAGTTCATGGTGTACTTCCATTCATAAAAGCATAACAAATGATCGCATATCTCAAGCTAAAACAAAGCGTCATCAGAGAAAAGATCATCTCCTCCATCTACCGGACTCCGACAGCAGCTACACACATGTCTAATGTGCCACTGCACATTCCGAGTACAAAATGGACTCATCAGCCATCGACGAGTTCACAACAAATGATGAGTTGCTGTCGTCGTCATCACCGATGGACAACCAAGAAGAAAACTTGCACACCGGTGTGCCTGCACGTAGGTGCTTGTACGCGTGCGCGTGCGTCAGTTTATGACAAAGACTGTGCAAATAATCCTAAACGAGGATAAGAAATGACACTCGTTAGACCACAAACTCTATCATATTTAATTGACAACCAAACTACCCGACGTCTCAACTTCCGCCCATAGCCGGACGCCATTATGAATCATTAATTATTAATTAATTAGCATTCATGGATTAATAGTGGCATCCACCCACATTTTATACCCTATTTAAACCGAAACAATAGCTGATTGCTCAATTAGAAGTGCCCATTATTAGTTTTTTTTATAGGGAACCAAAGCTCGAGTGATGGCCCACTCAGAGGATAACTTATTTTAAAGATTATCAGCAAGAGCTAATTTTTGTTTGCTTAAATCTGAACGGGCGCGGTGGTCGAATCGGTAGAGCACAGGCTTCCGGTGCGGGAGATTGGGGTATGATTCCCGGTCCAGTCAAAGTCGCGATAATGTGACTGTGGGTTATATCGGGTCATGGCACCGGCGGCCAGGTCTACCAGTAGGGCAGCACTACAAAAGTTGTGATAATGTGACTGTGGGTTGTATCGGGTCATGGCACCGGTGGCCAGGACTACCAGTAGGGCAGCACTACAAGTCGTGATAATGTGACTGTGGGTTATATCGGGTCATGGCACCGACGGCCAGGTCTACCAGTAGGGCAGCACTACAAAAGTTGTGATAATGTGACTGTGAGTTATATCGGGTCATGGCACAGGCGGCCAGGTCTCCCAGTAGGGCAGCACTACAAAAGTCGTGATAATGTGACTGTGGGTTATATCGGGTCATGGCACCCGCGGCCAGGTCTCCCAGTAGGGCAGCACTACAAAAGTCACGATAATGTGACTGTGAGTCATGGCACCAGCGGCCAGGTCTCCCAGTAGGGCAGCACTACAAAAGTCGCGATAATGTGACTGTGGGTTATATTGGGTCATGGCACCGGCAGCCAGGTCTCCCAGTAGGGCAGCACTACAAAAGTCGTGATAATGTGACTTCGGGTTATATCTGGTCATGGCACCAGCGGCCAGGTCTCCCAGTCGGGCAGCACTACAAAAGTCACGATAATGGGACTGTGGGTTATATCGGGTCATGGCAGTAGGGCAGCACTACAAAAGTCGCCGTGAGTGCGCACTGTCACAAGTCAGGTGATAGGACATTAGGCCTGATAGGACCTTAGGTGTTGCCAGGATGCAAAACTCCAACAAACAAAACTCCAACAAACAAACAAAAAACCTTAAATCTGACAGCACTTGTACATCAATATAATAGGGATGTAAACACAGTAGGTCATATTTAAAAGAAAAGGAAAGAAGGAGACGAAAATAAAGATAAGGCAAGGTCATGTTTAAAAAAGAAAGATAACAAAATGAAGAAACACGAAGAAAAACACCCGGATACGGCTGACTGATGGACAGGAAGGGGAAAGTCAATAAACCTATTTCTGCAATAACCAAAGCCAAGTCCGATAAGGGGGCCACATGTAAGCTTGTTTGTGTGCAATCATTACCAATGAATGTCGCAATTACTGCCGTTGAAATGGAATTTAAATACACGGCAACAAATGATGTTATCCGAATAATAGTTAGCTCGACTGAGCCTTATTGGGGCTGCACAGGTGGCATTATTATATCTAAATGGTTGAGCTAAAGAGCTACTTCGAACTAAATTAAGGCACATTATAACATCTATTATACTTATCTTTTAACAAATTGCAGGAAGATGAATAAAATATGTGTAGTTCAGGCACCATCAGATACCCTACCTGAAATGTGGAGTCTCAGTCTTACGCTCACTAGCCGTCACAGTTAATAATGATAATAATAATAATAATAATAAAAATAATAATAATAATAATAATAATAATAATAATAATAAAACATTTATATAGCGCCCGATCCAGCAAGCCGTACTCAGGCGCTTTACATGACAAACAAATATACAGCAAAATAAATTTCACCTAGTAAAAACAGATTTAAACAAATGTGTCTTAAGACCTTTTTTAGAAAGCACCAACAGATTAGTTAGTTAGACAGTTAGTGACAGTTAGTCAGTCTAATCAGTAGTCTCACTCCCACTCTGTCTCGCTCTCATTATCAGTCTCACTGCCACTATCATTCACTCTCACTCCCACTTTCATTCTCAGTCTCACACCCAGTCATACTGCCACTGTCATTCACTCTCACTCCCAGTCTCATTTTCATTCTCAGTCTCACACCCAGTCTCACTGCCACTGCCATTCACTCTCACTCCCAGTCTCATTTTCATTCTCAGTCTCATACCCAGTCTCACTTCCACTGTCACTCACTCTCACTCTCATTTTCATTCTCAGGCTCACACCCGGTCTCAGTGCCACTGTCATTCACTCTCACTCCCACTCTCATTTTCATTCTCAGTCTCCCACCCAGTCTCACTGCCGCTGTCATTCACTCTCACTCCCACTCTCATTTTCATTCTCAGTCTCACACCCAGTCTCACTGCCACTGTCATTCACTCTCACTCCCACTTTCATTCTCAGTCTCACACCCAGTCATACTGCCACTGTCATTCACTCTCACTCTCAGTCTCATTTTCATTCTCAGTCTCACACCCATTCTCACTGCCACTGTCATTCACTCTCACTCCCAGTCTCATTTTCATTCTCAGTCTCACACTCAGTCATACTGCCACTGTCATTCACTCTCACTCTCAGTCTCATTTTCATTCTCAGTCTCACACCCAGTCTCACTGCCACTGTCATTTACTCTCACTCCCAGTCTCATTTTCATTCTCAGTCTCACACCCAGTCATACTGCCACTGTCATTCACTCTCACTCCCAGTCTCATTTTCATTCTCAGTCTCATACCCAGTCTCACTGCCACTGTCATTCACTCTCACTCCCAGTCTCATTTTCATTCTCAGTCTCACTTCCACTGCCATTCACTCCCACTCTCATTTTCATTCTCAGGCTCATTCCCAGTCTCACTTCCACTGTCATTCACTCTCACTCCCAGTCTCATTTTCATTCTCAGTCTCACACCCAGTCTCACTTCCACTGTCACTTACTCTCACTCCCACTCTCATTTTCATTCTCAGTCTCACCACCAGTCTCACTTCCACTGTCACTCACTCTCACACCCAGTCTCATTCTCAGTCTCACACCCAGTCTCACTTCCACTGTCATTCACTCTCACTCCCACTCTCAGTATCACTCTTACCAGGTCTCACTCTCAGCCTCATTCTCAGTGTCACACCCAGTCTCACTCCCACTCTCACTCTAAAGCTCACTCTAAGTCTCACTGTAAGTCGCACATCCACTCCCACTCTCACTCAGTCTCATTCTCAGCCTCACGTTCAGTCCCACTCTCATTCTCAGCCTCACGTTCAGTCCCACTCTCATTCTCAGCCTCACTTTCAGTCCCACTCTCATTCTCAGCCTCACGTTCAGTCCCACTCTCATTCTCAGCCTCACGTTCAGTCCCACTCTCATTCTCAGCCTCACTTTCAGTATCCCAGTCTCACTCACACCCACCCGCCCCCACACCTCCCCACACACGCGGGCACCCCAGCTCGTGCAGCAGAGACCCCGGGTTCCCTCTATGTAGTTGGTGTTGAAACAAGCATTACACTGTTACAGCCAAATGCCACCTGTGCAGCCCCAATATGGCTTCCGTAGATAAAAGGTTCACCCCGACACAGAGTTGGTTGGTCGGTTGTTTTACATCCTGGCAACATCCAAGGTCATATCAGGGCGGGTACCGACTTGTGACAGTGCGCACTCATGCCGACGTTATAGTGCTGCCCCACTGGGAGACCAGACTGCTAGCTCTATGACCTGATATCCCATTCAGTCGCATTATTCTGACACTGAGCCAACCAGTCCTTGTCCTATCCTAATATAGTAATAATGCCGAGCGACTGACTAGGAAGCGACAAGTATCAATTTTAAAGCCATCCCTGACCCAGAGTCGGGGTGAATGACAATTATGTCTGAATCCGAACAAAAACTGCTTCAAATAGCAATTAACTGTCGAGGTAGTGGTTCCAATGTGCGTATATATATCTATATGGGTGCAAAGTTGAGAAATTAGTAGAGAATGAAAAAAAACACAATAAAACGCACCAAGATGGCAGCCACAGAAAGCTGTTGATTTGAATTTCAAAGTCAATTAATCTACATGATTTCATAAATAGCGGGCTGACATATACAAGCATTGGAAATATATATTTAGCATATGAGATTGCAAATTCATGGGTGTTATATCTATATATATATTATATCCATACCCTAGCCTCTAGACATTTTTTTAATGGGTTGTTCAGCAGCCCTGTCTCAAAGACAGTGCTGCCGGAGTAACTAAGGTTTCTGGTGATAACAGTGCCACAGGATAGAAAACCCACACAAGAACACACACACACACATACACAAGAATACACACACACATATATATACTCATGCGCACACACACCAACACACACACATATATACACACGCTCACACACACACATATATACACACGCTCACACACATATATATATACACACGCGCACACACACACACACACATATATACACACACATGCACACACACCAACACACAACATACACACAAAAAGTACAGCTTGTTTTACTTAACAATGCCTCTAGAGCACATTGATTTTATCATCGGCTATTGGACGTCAAACATATGATCATTCTGACATAGTTCTTTGGAGGACACCCACTGCCGCCACATAGGCTACTCTTTCCAATAAGCAGCAAGGGGTCTTTGATATGCACTTTCCCACAGACAGGACATCACATACCACAGCCTTTGATGAACCAGTTGTGGATCACTGGTTGGAATGGAAAATAGCCCAAACTGCAAATTGATCCACTAAGAAGGATCGATCAAATGAGTGACACCTTCACAGGTGGACACTCAACCACCTGAGCCACGCCCTTCTCCTTCACAACACACACACACACACACACACACACACACACACCAACACAAGTTCACACCAACAAACACTCAGCCACACAACACACACCAACCAACACACCCATCACGCACATGCACACAAACCTACACATCCACCAATCGCACCTTCACTAACAAACATACACGGTCACACTTTTATTGTTCAAGTGATTGCATTTCGGTGCCGAGTCACTAATCTTCTAGCTCAAACCATACGGTCGGTCGATCAGGACATATTCATCCTATCGGGATAATTCATGTCTGTTCGTCATCAGCGTTTGCGATCCCCCGCCTGTTGAATTAGTCCGGGCATCCTTCTTGGGCCAGTAACCTGCCTTACACTGTCAAACCCTTAAATTTGAGGTCGTGCTCTACGCCATTTGCCGTCTATCATCCCAGTCATTACGGTTTTCGCCATACTGTCATCCTCCTTTCTAGCAACGTGATCAAAGTATCGCACGTGCACACTGCAAACCTGTGAAATTAGGCTTCTAGGTTTCACACGCTACTACAGACGAGTTATAACACTATAAATAGACATTCATAAGAAAATACGGAGCAAAGCATTGAAAGAGGAGGTAAAGAAGGAGATGAAAGACAGAATAAAGAAAAGACACACATACACTTAGCGCGTGCACACTCCTGGTGCATGTACAAACGCAGTCTGCAGTGCAGGCACCAGCAGGTACCTTATACAGGGTAGGACAATAAGGACTGTCCGGTTGCCCGGGGCACCTAGTTTACTCGGTCGGGCAGGTGAAGTTCTCGGTGACCTGCCTGAATGGGCAAGTTGTTATTTTATTTCAGTTTCAATTGGCTGACTTGGGCTTGGGCAAGTAGTTTTGCCACTCGGGCAAGTAGAACATTCAGTCACTTACCCGATTGGGCAAGTGGGAAAAAGTTATTGTCCTACTCTGTTATGCCTATCTGTTTTTGTCTATCTGTCTGTCCCTCTCTGTCCCTCTGTCTCTCTCTCTCACATCCACACACACTTGCATCCACATCCACACACACACACACTTGCATCCACTCTCACACACACACACACACATCCACACACACACACACACACATCCACACACACACACACACACACCGACTCAATCACACACGTGCAGACACCAACACACAAAGATGGACACAGAGAGGACACAGCAAACAAAGGCACCGTGCACCTGGTCCTGTGAACAGGTGCCTACACATTCCCGTGGAACCCTGGGAACCGCCACAGTCGCCTCGCCGCCACCTAGCGGCAGAGATAAACACCACGCGCCGTCCGCATTTAGTTGTTTGGTCGTTGGAGTTTACTGTCCTGGCAACATCAAAGGTCAAACAACCAACATGCCACGCCACCATATTCAAATGTTCGGTAAAAGACTGTAGTGGCGTTGCTAGATGAAACAAGAAGCTAGGTGAAACAAGAAGCTAGGTGAAACAAGAAGCTAGGTGAAACAAGAAGCAATTAATCACGATGCCTCCCCCCCCTCCCTTCTCCTCCTACTCCATAGCTCACACTCTGCAATATTAGACTGACGCCCCCTGGTGCCATCACTCACTCACTCACTCACTCACTCACTCACTCACTCACTCACTCACTCACACACTCACTCACTCACACACGCACACACACATACACACACACAAATGGCCGAATGAGTTGAGCACCCGTCTCCGCTTTTGGCAGATCGTGGGATTCGAACACCGTGGGTTTGAATCATGGTCAAATCAAACCAATGACTTAAAAATTGATACATGTCGCTTCCTAGCGAGGCGCTCAGCATGATTAGGATAGGGCAAGGATTGGTTGGATAATGTGTATGGATAATGTGACTGAGTGGGATATCAGATCACGGTGGTGGCGGCCTGGTCTCCCATTGAGACAGCACTCCAAAGTCGCCATGAGTGTGCATTGTCACAAGTCGGGACTCTGTCCTGATATGACCTTATATGTTGCCAGGACATAAAACTCCAACAACCAACCAACATTAGACTGCCATGCCACATTGGACTGCCGCCCCCTGGTGCCATACCATCATCATCACACGCACACGCGCACACACACACGAACACACCCAAACACACGCACACGAACACACCCACTCCCTCCCTTCCCCTTCCCTCTGACACCATAACTCTCACGGCCACATTAGATTGACGCCTTCTCATGGCATCATCGCACCTACCCCCCCCCCCACCCACCCAACACTGCACCCCCCCCCCCCACAGTCCCATTACGAATGGGGACTATCATTCCCCTTGTCACAAACGGCCGACGGCGCAATCGGTCTGCGCATCCTGTTGCCATGGCGTCTCCACGGCGAGGCGTGCCGTCACCATGACAACCGCGCGACGTCATGACGTATGTTCGGGGGTGCGCCGAAGACGGTTGGTTGGTTGGTTGGATCGTGGGTTGGTTGGTCGGTCGGTTGGTTGTTGGAGGTTTACATCCTGGCAACATCTAAGGTCATATCAGGATGGGTACTGACTTGTGACAGTGCTCACTCATGGTGCCTTTATAGTGCTGCCTGTTTGGGAAATCAGGCCGCCAGCACCATAATCCGATATCCCACTCAGTCACATTATCCTGACACTGAGCTAACCAGTCCATGCCCTATCCTATTAATGCTGAGCACCAAGCTAGGAAGCGGCAAGTATCAAATTTATAAGTCAATGGTTTGACTGGACTGGGAACCAAACCCCCAATCTCCCGCAAGTGAGGCCCGCGCTCTACCAATTCGGCCAATGCAACCGGTGTGCGTATGTGTGCTGGGGGGTGGGATCAGTAACTAGTGGCTGGTCGGTTGGGTGCACATGGTGGGTGGTGGATAATTCACACACACTCAGAGAGCTGCTCTTACGTCACACCTACTCATGACCTACTTACGTAGATTCACGCTAAACCAATCTCCAACGAACCATCTCCCATGAACTTGGTTATGCTACTCCCTACTCATTTAACTAATGTAAAACAAGAAGCCACACTAGCCTTCTTGAGGGCAGCAGGACTATACCCCCTTCTATAGTTCATTGAAACAGTTTTCGCCTATTCAGGAGGAATGATCTAGAATTGTATTTGGCCTCAAATTTGTCTTTGTTGTAATTGTGGGCCTTTGACTTCAAAACACATAGTTGATTGTGTACTTTTAGATTCTCTGTAAAAATGATGGCCTGACAATAATACGACAGAATAAGATTTGAACACTTCTCGCCGTGATTATGGCCTTTGCTGACGACACGGCGTTAAGCAATCACCACTAAGTACCTAACGCTGCTGAAGTGTATATCAGTACTGGTAATTATACATCTATCGATTTGTCTAATCTGTGAATGTGACTGCACTGTACCCATGAGATGGCTAAAGTTCCATTGTCCGATGGTTTTGAGTTTCTGCCATTTTTCTGAGATAAATACATTAGGTTGATGATAATAGCCTTTAGTCTGGAGTAACTTATTTTAACTGGCTAACTTTGGAGATATTTGAAGTTAAAACATGTGAAACTAATTTTGGCAAGCATGTCACAATTCTGATGCCATAGACTTTAGAAGTAACGGCTTCTATTAACTAAATCAGCTTAGTGTGCCCTTCTATGCAGCAACACATGCTTAATAAGTACATCAGTATCTAAGTTTGATCTGTAGGATCAAATCAAGCTAAGTGTTTTGGTTCTTCAAAATTCATGCTTTCATCGGACTATGCAGCTTTAAGAATAAGAAAGATACTCTCCGGGGAAGTCAGGGTTTTCGCCAAAGGGTAAAATGGATAAAATTCTGTACGCTTACATTTTCTGATAGTACGACTCTATACCCTCAAATTGTTGGGATTTTTCTTTTTTAAAGGCTCTGTTATACATCACCGGATTGGGGAAACGGAAAGAAACCGAACAAAGTCTGTTGATATCCGTCAAAGTCCGGTTTGTGTCCGTTGCATATCTGTTGATATCCGTTGATATCAGGCCCGTTCCATTACAAGTTTTGAGCACGCACAAAACTTGTAACGAATTGCACTGGACTGACCTATGCGGTTATTATCTGTAACCGTCTGTTCCTCGTCCGTTCTCGTCCGTTCCCGTCCGTTACATATCCATTACCCGTCCGTTACATAATCGATACATTTCAAGTCCGAATAACACCGCACTAGAATATTCTGTCCGGTTCTGTCCATTACTCAATTCGCCATATTGTGACAGGCACTTAAAGGTTCTTCAAGAAGCCAGAGCCAACAAAGTTTCCAGACCTCCAGACCCCCCTCATCCCCCCTTCATTCTGCGTACCCTCAAATTACTGTCTGGCGGAAACCATGGAAGGGTATATCGATACTGGTAATACTACACCAATGGAACCAGATGGGATGGCTGAGTGAGTAGGATGACCACTTCCGGTATGAGGGGTTGTGGGATCAATCCCCAATCAAGTAAAACCAAGCACTTAACAAAATTGATACATGGCCCTACATTGGCTGGCACTTGGCATTACTAGGACATGACGAGGATTAGTTTGCTCAGTATCAGGATAATGTAAGTGGGATATCGATATGGTCATGGCGTCAGTCGAAGGGCAGTACTATAAATTCACCATGAGCACACGCTGTTAAGTAAGCGTCCTAATATAACATGTTATTAGGACATAAAACCCACTTACTCACTCACTCATCAACAGATTTCCTATAGCCGTCCATTAAATGAGTTGCATAGCCAGAAAACCAGTATCACAACGATGGAAATATACTTAGAATGAAATATTTACAAAGAAAGGTAAAGAAAATACAACCCTTATTTCGGCGTTCTCTATACCTACCCAATACACACCCCCCTTTCGTTAATTTTTTAATTTTTATTCTATTGATTTAGCAGGGGACATTTCAGGCACAGACTCATTCCACTGGGCATCCTAGTTCTGTCGAGTGCCAGGCTAGGTAGCGACAAGTATAAATTTTAAAGTCATTGGCTTGACTCGGCCGGGCGTTAACACCATGGGTTGGAATCCCACGACCTACCACACAGGAAGCGGGTGGGTGCTCAACTCATTTGGGTAGATCTTGAATGCATAGAAAGGCGGAGTGCGTTGACAACAAACAGCACATGAACAGAGCTAGTGCCTTCAGCTGTATGAGGACCCACAACCTCTGGTCTTTGATGACCGCCTGGACGCTCTGTATCGCATTCCTGAAGGTCACGGGGGAATGGGGTCACGGGGTCAGGGGGTCACGAGGTCATGGGGGCTCTGTGTCCTCCTTATTCTATAGGCCACCTCAATATGGGGTGTTAACCTCAAGAGGTCACCGGCAACCCTCTCCATACCGGCTATGGGAGTTCACTGATTGGGGTTTTATGGTCTAGCAACACTTGAGGTCATATCAGGACGGGTACCAGCTTGGAATGACGGTAGACCCTAGCTGTCAGACCAAGTTTCTTATTTATCTCTCTATCTATCTATCTATCTGTCTATCTATCTAGATATATATATATCTAGATGTCTATCTATCTACATGTCTAAATATATATTTATTTATATAGATGTATATCTATCTATCTATCTAGATGTCTATCTAGATGCATATCTATATATCTATCAATATGTCTATTTATCTATCTATCTGTCTATCTATCTACCTATCTATCCATCCATCACTGTGTCAGGGATCAAAGTCTCCTGCAACAACCAAAACATCGGAAATCTGACTTCCGGTAAAACTGACAGTATTACAAATCTACCCTACTTTAGTTTGAAGTAACGTTTGTTTTGAATGGCTAACTATTGAGATATCTGAAGTGAAAACATGCCAAATTATTGTTGGCAACCACGCCAAAACTATTCCAGTCACACCAGAGGATTATGCAGTAATAGGTTTGATTAAATCGACTCAATATTCCCTTCTGTGTGGCAACAGATGCTTAATAAGTGCATCAGTATCTAAGTTTGATATGTACAATCAAATCTAGCTGGATGTTTTGATTTTGAAAATTTGATGCTTCATCAGACTATGTGACCAGACGGGATGGCCGAATGAGTTAGAGCGTCCGTCTCCTGTGCTGGTAGATCGTGGGTTCGAACCCTGGTTGAGTCAAACCAATGACTTAAAAATTGATACTTGTCGCTTCCTCGCCAGGCACTTGGCATAAACAGGATAGGGCAGGGACTGGTTGGCTCAGAGTCAGGATAATGTGACTGAGTGGGATATCAGGTCATGGTGCCAGCGCACTGGTTTCCTAGTGGGACATCACTATAAAGTCACCATGAGTGCACACTGTCACAAGGCGGTACCCGTCCTGATATGACCTTAGATGTTGCTAGGACGTAAAACAAACAAACGAAACAAACAACATCGGACTGTGCAGCTTTAAGCAGATGAGGGGAATTGACCTGCATATGACCAAGAAACCCCCCCCCCCTCCCCCCCCCCCCAGGAAATCACTCATATATTGGAAATATCTTATCACATATCTACATTCTGGTTGGCTGGTTCCAATAGGCAATACTTCTTTATGCGATCTCTTTCCCACTCATATCAGTGTATTCATCAGTCCACATACACAAACGATAAAGGACCACTGCAATGTAAACAAATGAGCGAAAGCATAAGCCTCGTTTTCGATCACAGGTGAATAGGAACTCCACTCCAACTTCCTAATCGGTAGAGCGCAGGCCTCCCATGCGGGAGATCGAGAGTTCAATTCCCGGTCGAGTCAAACCAACGACGTACAAAATTGATACTTGCCACTTCCTAGCTTGTCGCTCGGCGTTAATAGGATAGGGCAAGGACTGGTTAGCTCAGTGTCAGGATAATGTGACTGAGTGGGATGTCAGGTCATGGTGCTGGTGGGGCAGCGGTATAAAGTTGACATGAGTGCTCACTGTCACAAGTACGTAACCGTCCTGATATGACGCAAAACTCTCAACCACCAACCAACCAACCAATCTTCGGGCCGTCACAGCCGTAGACAAATAATAGGTTTTTTAACAGTGAGAAATGTGACAGGGGTCTTTCTCTTTTATTGTTATAGTACACTTGCCAAGCTGCAGCAGATACAGATAGCTGGTGGAGGGTTATTTGTTTGTTTGTTGTTGGTTACGTCCTAGCAACATCTAAGGTCATATCAGGACGGGGGGAGGAAAGGAGGGGAGGGGGGAGTTGTGAGGGGTAGAGAAGAGGAAGGGAGGGGAGGGAGGGGAGGGGAGGGAGGGACGGAGGGAAAATGAGGGAAAGAAGGAAGGAGTGAGGGGAGGGAGGGCGAGGGAGGGTAAGAGAGTGACGGACGGGTGGGGGTGGGAGAGGAGGAAGGGGCGGATCGTGGGAGGAGGAAAGAGGGAAGGAGAGGAAGGGAGTGGTTGGGGAGGGAGGGAGGAATGACGGAGGGAGCGAGAGGAGGGAGGGAAGAAGGGAAAATGAGGGAAGGGGGGATATGGAAGGAGGGACGGAGCGGAGAGCGAGGGAAGGGAGAGGGAGGGAGAGGGAAAGCGAAAGAATATGGAGGCAGAAACAAGGGGGGGGGGGCGAGATACACAAGCGAGAGAGAGAGAGAGAGAGAGAGAGAGAGAGAGAGAGAGAGAGAGAGAGAGAGAGAGAGAGAGAGACAGAGAGACAGACAGTCAGTCAGAGAGAGAGAGGGAGAGAGAGCGAGAGACAGAGAGAGCGAGAGAGAGGCAGAGAGAGAGTGAGAGTGGGAGTGAGAGTGAGAGTGAGAGTGAGAGAGAGGGAGGGAGGGTGGGTTGCATCATAGCAATGGTGCTATTCGATAGCTCTGTCTTCAAACACCCTGACATCACACCACAAACAAACAAAAAACCACAAGAGTAGCATATGCCGTCTGCCACGATCGCTCAATGTCAAGGTCATTTACAGCAGATGGAGGTCACGTCAATGTTGAATGGGGGAGGGGGAATGCAATGTAGGTCGCCTGAGCAGGGCTTCCAATGTCCACACTGTCAGCCAGGTCAGCTTACCGTGACCGGAAGTCGGGCAGACAGGCATGCGCACAAGGGTCATAAGGGTCAAGGTCAGGTCACTCCAGACCCGCCCTCTTTTTTCTAAAGACATCAAACAAAATGCACACAAAACTAATCATTTTCTGTCTTATTTAGCATATTCACCAATGTGGCATAATTTTCTTTTAAGATTTGTTTGATTTAGCATATGCAACAATTAAATTTATCTGATTTTAGCACATTCGCCGATGCAACATAGTGTAAAGTCCACGGCTCGAATCTGTGGTTGTGTAGGCAGGCTATAGTGAAATCAATACAGGCAAAGAGAAAGGAAGAGTATGAAGGGTGAAAGAAGAGACAGAGTCAAGCCCTCAGGTTTATTAATTATATGGTACATGGATCCAGTATAGTGTATCACCCACCCCATTCTCCCAATGAGAAACAAGCATTTCTAGCTCCACCAATGAGAAACAAGCATTCCTGGTCCCCATGGTTACAGTGATCTGCCCACCACCACTAAGCGGTGTGGCTCCCCTGTATACCTGTTTGACAAATAGAACATTTGCATTCCTCCACCATCATCATCATCATGCTGTCGTTCGTGATGCGACAAAGACTGCTTTCATTACTTGACTGCCGCTCTCGATTAATTCCTCCACAAATGCATCATTATCAGAATATTTTACAATAGTATATATATACAGTAAAACCTCTCTAACTGACCACCTCCACAGATCAATCACAACCCTATATTGATCGCTTGTTTTGGGTCCCAAACGATCACCCATACAATACCATTGTAACGATAACTCCCAAAACCGCCCACCTCACTAAATGGACCATTTAAAGTCGGTCCCATGGTCGGCCGATTTAGAGAAGTTTTACTTTATGTATGTATGTAGGTATGTATGTATGTATGTATGTATGTATGTATGTATGTATGTATGTATGTATGTATGTATGTATGTATGTATGTATGTATGTATGTATGTATGTATGTATGTATGTATGTATGTATGTATGTATGTATGTATGTATGTATGTATGTATGTATGTATGTATGTATGTATGTATGTATGTGGGTCATTCTCCAAAACTGGGCGCCACATATTTGGTCTCCATGTTATGATGCCGATAATTAAGTCTTTGTTTTATTGAGAGCAAGTCAAATAATTATTGTAGCCTCCGTCTATTAGGTATGTTAGCAGTTTTACATGTATTGAATTTATCCCACAAAGGATATAAAAATTATAGTTGTATGATTTTGCGCTAGAGTGAAAATGTGAAAATTTACACATTGACACCATACATGTAGCCAAACCTTTTTAAAACTTGTTTCTTGTAAGTCATAACCTTGTCTGCTTAACAGTGATCAATAAAATCTTGTTTGACTATGTTGTATATGTTAAAATGAAGTTCTGGATGTGTCGTTGATGTTCATGTTACACGAGTGATATTAATGTATTTCTCAATTTGTAAAAGATCTAATTCAAAAAGTGAAACTCCTTTTTTTCAACTCTGATATATGCACAACATGCAAACCTTCATAGGACATTGGATTAGGCTATTATTTGGAAGGATGTTTGCTATTATTTGGAAGGTTTTCACTTTTGGTTTCCATGTCACACTTTTGCGCCCAGTTTTAGAGAATGACCCATCCATGTATGTATGTATGTATGTATGTATACATGTATGTATGTATGTATGTATGTATGTATGTATGTATGTATGTATGCATGCATGCATGCAAGTATGTATGTATGTATGTATGTATGTACGTACATACGTACATATGTATGTATGTATGTATTTATGTATGCATGTATTTACATACGTACACACGCACGCATGTACATACGCACACATGTATGTATTTATGTATGTATGTATGTACGTACATACGTACGTACGTGCGTAAGTATGTATGTACGTACGTACGTATGTATGTATGTAAGTATGTATGTATGTATGTATGTATGTATGTATGTATGTATGTATGTATGCATGTATGTATGTATGATGGTACGTATGTATGTATTTCCAAGTGGGGCAGCACTAAAGTCGCCAAGAGTGCACACTGTCGCAAGTCGGTACCCATCCTGATATGACCTTAGATGTTACCAGGACGTACAACTCCAACAACCAACCACCCACAGGCGGAGGGTCGAGTCTGACACGTGTGACGTCGCTATCGGAGCTGCTACAACTAATCATCTGGAGCAGCATAGATCTTGGGAACAATTGAGATATGGTTGCAAGTTGGAATTCCCTATCTACTACTAGACGAGCAGATCTCAGCAGAGCTACATAAAGGCCCTGTCACACTATGACGTAACGACGTCAGCGTAGGGAGAACGTGAAAAACGTCGAACTTCTCGGCGTAGTATGCAAATTTGGGCACAAGTTGAACGTGGATGCAGCGTAGTTGACGAGAGCGTAACCTTGGTAAAGCGTAGTGATAGTGTCATTCAACAAGAGAGGACAACGTAATGACGCTCACGGAGCGTTATGAACGTTATTCCATCGCCAGAACTACGTTGCTTTACATTACCTTACGTTACTTACGTCATTAAACGTTGGCAAAACGCTGAACGTAGGTTGGACGTACGTTCGGCATATGTTCTCCTGACGTTCCCATTACGCCGCGTGGATGTTTCCACCGGCGTTAATGTGGGTCGACGTAGTGAGCAGCGTTTGACTAACGTCTGTTTAACGTCCGTTTAACGTCATTGACGTTCGCCGAATGTGTACAGAACGTACGGCGAACGTAAACCATTACGTTCGAGTCACATCAAAAGTTTTGAACAGGTTCAAAACCTTGGCGCGCGCCGACGTAACACGACGTGATGTGACGTAGCTCAACATCAGTCTAACGTCATTCTGACGTCATCATAACATAACCCAACGTACGTCAACATAATGACGAAAAGTGACCAACCAGGCTTAAGTTGGCTCGTTACGTCATAGTGTGACAGAGGTATAATGGCAAACTCAGAATTGTAGCAAGAACAAAAATAATATAGAGGGGGTGTAATGACATCACAAGACAAGGCTTGCAACTGCCTACACTGTGCTTATTTACTGATTTGTTGGTTTATTTGTCACTGTTTTGAGCAGTTTGGCCTCAGAAGTTGTTGCTAAAGTGCTGTAAGTAAACACATTGGATGTACACTGCCCAGAACCTCCCATAACACAAGAAAAACCCTGTTTTACTGCATCTGCATGCATTCACAACATGGCTAGGGTGGGTGCTCGTAATCCAAGATGGCTGGCCACTGACCGCTGACTGCTGAGTAATGACATCACATGCACTACCTCTATACCAAGACGTTGTCATATTAAATACAATTTGAAGGCACGCAGCATGGCCTTTATCTGTTCGTAACTTTCTTTTCTTTTCATTTCATGCCTGCTATGAATAAATGTCAACTACACAATAAATCAAATTAAATAAATGATAAATAAATAAATAAATAAATAAATAAAGGGTCCTGTCTTTTGTAATTAAATATCAAGTGCAATAGATTTACTGCTCTGACTAACTAGTTGAAAAGATAAAATTGGGTCTCTAGTCAACTGCCAAATAAATAAATAAATGAATAAATAATGAATACACAAATGTTCGTGTCTCGGGAGATAAGTATCAAATACAAATAAATTACAACGTTGTATCTATGTCAATAAACGTAAACTAATTAATAGGTAAATCGATTTGGTATGTCTGTTGTGTAAATGTCTAAATGTAAATGTCAAGAATACAAAATAAAAGAAACTAATAATACTATAAACTAATAACATATCAATAATGATAATACTTAAAAAAAAAAAAAAGAATAAATAAGAAATAAATAACAAATAAATAAAATAAAATAAAAAATTAATTAAATGCTCATGTCTCCTGCGTTTAATGTATAGTACAACACAAATTAATGAGTAGATACATGTTGCATTTTCTGTGAATAAACGTAAATTAACTTGGGGTGAAAAATGGAATTGGGTCTACAATTGAGTGCCAAGTAAATAACAAAACAAAACAAAAATAGAAAGAATAAATTTGTAAAAATAAAGGTTTACCCCAGACTGCCGTCTACTGATTGCTTTATCAAGTTTATGTGTCCCCGCTCCACTGGGAGTTTTGCAAATGAGACAATCGAAGGTCGGGCCGGCACAGTAAACACCGGAAGGCAGCAGAAACAGAAAGATGAAGGACGCATGCGCAGGGCGCAACACTTCCGGTCCTGTAAGCAGTCAATTAAGATTCGCCTATGACGGTGAATAACATCGGGTCTCACGGCGCCTCGGCAACGACTGGGATAGTTTCAGCCGTCATTAGCTTTCTTCTTAGGGACTTTCTCATCAGCTGCTGGCCAGAAGAGGTCTGGGGTGCGGCGTAATCTCACACACCGGAAGTAGCATTGGTTGGTTGTTGGAGTCTTACGTCCTGGCAATATCTAAGTTCATATTAGGACGGGTACTGCCTTGTGACAGTGTGCACATATGGTGACTTTATAGTGCTGCCCCAATGGGAAATCATGCCGCTGGCAACATGGCCTGATATCCCACTCAGTCACATTATCCTGACACTGAGCTAACTAGTCCATGCCCTATCCTATTAATGCTGAACGCCAGCTTAGGAAGCGACAAGTATAAATTGTTATAAGTCATTGGTTTGACTCGACCGGGAACCAAACTCACGATCTCCTGCATGTGAGGCTTGCTCGCTAGCGATTCGGCCACCGCGCCCGGTTTCGGAAGAAGTGAGTGAAGGGGGAATGATCGAGTCAGCAAACAGGTCCTTCGATAAAATATTCACCACTACCCAGAATAGGGGTGAATGACAATACAGTATAACCCTGTTAAACCAAACTTGAAGGGACCCTAGAAATTTGTTTGGATTAACCGATCATTGGTTTAACCGAGCTTTGACTTTGACTTGGCTTTGGCAAAAACGTGGGTGCATTATGAATGTACAATGTATGTGGACACTATGATTATGATTATTGTTTTTTATGTATATACAGTTTAACCCCATTAAACCAAGCTCGGTTAAATCAAACGATCGGTTAATCCAAACTTTTTTCGGCGGCCCGGCAAAATACTACCATGTATCGTATAAAATAGTCTCAGATGACCTTAAAACCACATGAAAGTTTGATTTAACTGTACCGGAAGTGGCCGGGGGCCGACAATTTTGTTTGGATTAACCGATACTTTGGATTAACCGACTTTCGTTTAACCAACTTTTTTATATGATAAATGGTAGTATTTTGCCGGGCCGCCGATTCTACTTTAAAAACTCTATTTAACTACATGTTTTATTATATTTTTCAGATGAAAAGTAGCGGGTAATTATGAAGATGTACGTGAAGAAGATATTTTGCTTCTTAAATAAAGAATTTTGGTTCTCAGGAACATCTCAGGTCATATCAGGGCAGGTAGTGACTTGTGACAGTGTGCATTCATGGTGACTTTATAGTGCTGCCCAACTGGGAAACCAGGCTGCCAGCACGATGACCCGATATCCCACTCAGCCACATTATCTTGATACTGAGCTAACCAGTCATTGACATATCCTATTAACGCCAAGCGCCAAGCTAGGTAACGATAAGTATCAATTTTATAAGTCATTGATTTGACTCGACCGATCTCCCACATCTCCCACATGGGCGAACTTCGCTCTTCCAACTCGGCCACCGTTTCCGGTAAAACAACAGCGACAACCAAACATGGCTTCTGTCGACTTTTCCAACTGGCACTCGTCTGCCGAGTGGCGGTCAGGTGACCTCAAGGCAAAACAACTCCTCATTTACCCGAGAAATGGCCGACA
Source organism: Branchipolynoe longqiensis (assembly GCA_030323885.1). NCBI lineage: Eukaryota > Metazoa > Annelida > Polychaeta > Phyllodocida > Polynoidae > Branchipolynoe > Branchipolynoe longqiensis. The sequence goes on from CM059189.1 coordinate 47,093,849, forward strand.
TAGCAAAGAAGGCACGGTGCGTGGGAGTAATTCGGGCTTTTTTCCCCCCCGCCATAAAACACTTCCAGGACCGGAAATAATTACCCACTCGAGCCTACCGCGAGGGTAAGAAATTAAAGATGTTCTTTTTTTAATTTGTGTGAAATTAATTAGGAAGGTCCGGCCTCGTCCTCATGTACAGCCCACCATCTTGTACATCGACTGACAGAAGCTGTCGACCAGACGGGATGGCCGAATGTTTGTTTGTTTGTTGTTTACGTCCTAGCAACATCTAATGTCATATCAGGCGGGTAATGACTTGTGACAGTGCGGCAACTTTATAGTGCTGCCCCACTGGGAGACCAGTCCGCCAGCACCATGACCTGATATCCCACTCCAACCAGTGCTTGCCGTATCCTAATAATGCCGAGCGCCTGGCTAGGAAGCGACAAGTATCAATTTTTAAGTCATTGGATTGACTCGACCAGGGTTCGAACCCACGATCCCATAGTCTACCAACATGGGAGACAGACGCTGTAACTCATTCGGCCATCCCCTCTGGTTGCACCAGCAGATGTCAGCACAAGGTTTACCACAAGTGTAATAACAGGACGGTGAATAAGTAGTATCCACCAATCAGCTGATGTAACTGCTCCTCCAATCAGAGGCGACCTAACTCCTAATCCAGAACTAGATCTCCCAATCAGAGAAGATGTAATTTAGAACCGTCACATTCTCCATATTATCAGGCAACCTAACTGCTAACCCATAACTAGATCTTCCAAATCTTCTAATCAGAGACGACGTAATTTAGAACTGTCACTTTACCCATATTACCAGACAAGCTAACTCCTAACCCATAACTAGATCTTCCAAATCTTCTAATCAGAGATGACGTAATTCAGAACTGTCACTTTCCCCATATTACCAGGCAAGCTAACTCCTAACCCATAACTAGATCTTCCAATCAGAGAAGATGTAATTCAGAACTGCCACTTTTCCCATATTACCAGGCAAGCTAACTCCTAACCCATAACTAGATCTTCCAATCAGAGAAGGCGTAATTCAGAACCGCCACTTTCCCCATATTACCAGGCAAGCTAACTCCTAACCCATAAGTGGATCTTCCAATCAGAGAAGATATAATTCAGAACTGTCACTTTTGCCCACATCACCAGGCAACCACCTGCTACTCATGAATCGGTGACTGCTGGCTAGCCCTGGTCAATAACAGGATATGAGTAATGGATGATCAGCATTGAACAACATTTTAGACCAACTCGAGGACATCCATGTAAATCTATACAAGAACCAGAACCAGAACCTACTTGAAGTAAATAAATCCAAGTAATTAGGCAGTTATCACCTACCCTAGCCCCCCCACCCCCCAAAAAAAAAAACCTCTTGGTAAACTTACCTTCAGGCGTGATGCCGACTGCGTGCTGTGCCTCTTCGAGCTTTGCGAGAAGGACTTCGTTGCTGAAGGCTGCTTCAAGTCCAACGCGGACTTCTTCGGCTACCCGCCGGGCCCAGACCATACCCTCTCCAGGCGGGCTGCCCAGCGCACTGCCCGGCCCGGTGCGCACAGACACCTGTTGGGCCACCCAGCCCCGCAGCAGCGTCCAGCCGGCCGGGGAGGTGGCCTCCAGAAGCAGCTGCACAACTGGTTCGATGGCGGCGGGGAGGTCCGCAGAAGATGGCTGGGTGGCGGTCGGAGCCCCGAGCAGCTCACCCATACTCAACGGAAGTGTCCTGTGGGTGGGCAAAGAAGATTTGCAGTCATGTGAGCGATGAGGGCTAGAAGATTTGTAATAATGTCAGCGATGAAGATTGGAGGAATTGTGATAATCTCAAAGTAAAGCTAGTTTTATTTAACGATACCTCTAGAGCATGTTGACTTGTTTATCGTATCATAGGCGATTGTACGTCAAACATATGGTCATTCTGATATATTTCTTTGTAGGAAACCCGCTGCCGCCACATAGGCTACTCTTTCCAATAAGCAGCAATGGGTCTTTTATATGCACTTTCCCACAGACAGGACAGCACATACCCACACCCTTTGATGAACCAGTTGTGGACCACTGGTTGGAACAGAAAATAGCCCAAACTGCAAATGGGTCCACTGAGCAGGATCGATCAGTTGATGATCGACAGCTTCACAGGTCGACACCCTACCGCCTGAGCTACATCCCGCTCCTTTGATAATATCAGTGATGATGGTCACTCTAATGTATAAATCTCAGAAAAAAGCAGAACCTCAAAACCCTAGGACAATGCAACTTTAAGACCATCGAAATAATGATAAACCTAATATATTTATCTATATAAAAATTAAAACCATCGGAGTATGCAACTTTAAGCTATAGTCCATTCCGCACCTGCTAGTTGCCGGCGGGCTGACGACCAGACCGTCCACCAGGTGGAGCAGCAGGACGCTCGCCTGGCGCGCAGACGACATTGCCACGTCATGCGTCCAGTCACGTGACGCCGGCAGCGTCTCGGGCCAGTGTCCCGGATGCAGCAGGCTCGACCTCTTCTGCGCACTCTCGGTCTTAGTGAGGTCGGCGTCCACCAGGTGGCTTTCAATCACGTCCTCCAGAGCCTGAGGGGTCAAGAAAGCATATGACATTTATTTAACGTTTTTTAATTAAAATACATTCAAAGCAAAGGACAACACATAAAAATACAAACTTAAAACAGGGGTAACATCTTGTCCGTACTGGAACTTAAGTCAAACACTTTTTGCTAATAATTGATCGATTGATTGATTGATTGATGGCTTCCTACATAATGGCGGCAGCATAGGCCATATTCCCGGCGAGAATTGTTTGTTTTTTATTCAACCATCACATTTACATATAATGTAAAATGCATACAATCGACTATATGTCAATAGACACTCATAAATTTGAAAAAAGCTCACAATCTTATGATTTGTGGTCATGGTAAATAAAATTCTAGATAAAAATAACAATTTATTGATCGATTGTTTTTTTTTTATATTGATGATCATCCTTTTGATCACAAAACTCAGGGTCGGGCGGGCGGTTTTTATTTATATTTTTTATATTTTTCTGGCATATGATGTAGACATAATACATAACCAGACGCAATGGCCGAATGAGTTGAGCGTCTGCCTCCCATTCTGGTATGTCATGGGATTAAAACTCCTGGGTTTGAACCCTGGCCGAGTCAAACCAATGACTTAAAAATTGATACGAAAGTTGAATTGCTGCTAGCCCGACACATTTCTAACAGTTTTAAAATATTAGAAAATCAGGGCCGGGTAATTTTTCGGGCACGGGTGGGGACGATCACCAATTACAATTTTTTTAATATTTGGCCTTAAACTTAGAGCTGTCAGAGAAATAACTTCACAATCATCGGTAAGCAAAGAATGCAGGTGCGTTAAATCAATTCAAATCTGCGCCAATAAACTTATTCACATCTGTGTCAGTTAACATACATGTCCAGTAGGTAAAGAATAGGAAATAGACTAAAAAAATATATATATATTTTAAATTTAAAAAAAATGTTTTGCATGTTCATTTACTGATAGCTTGATTGATGGCAGTTTTAAGTCCTAGCAACATCAGAGGTCATCTGCGAATCCTGATTATTTTCTGTCACTGCTGTACTAGTGTAAGACCCATGTCCTGTCGCATATTGCGGTACATGAAAGATCAACTTACGGACTTGATTTTTTGTTGTTTAAATAAATAATTATACAAATATTATTACATTCAAATTGTTGTGTCGACCTTGTTTGTCTCGTTAAGTGAATTATGCTGGCGGCCTGATCTCCCAATGGGGCAGCACTATAAAGTCACCATATGAGTGCGCACTGTCACAAGTTGGTACCCGTCCTGATGACCTTAGATGTTGCTAGGATGCAAACACCTTAACAAACCAAACCAAAACCCACCGCATAACCAGGATGTAATTTATGAAAAGCCCCTTGAGAGATTACAGATCTTAATACCTTACCGGAGAATACAGAACAGACGACAATTATAGATAATACATTACCGGAGAATATAGAGCAGGCAACAATTATAGATAATACATTACCGGAGAATACTGAGCAGACAAAAATTATAGATAATACATTACCGGAGAATATAGAGGAGACGACAATTATAGATAATACATTACCGGAGAATACAGAGCAGTCAACAATTATAGATAATATATTACCGGAGAATACAGAGCAGACGACAATTATAGATAATACATTACCAGAGAATGCAGACCAGAGGACAATTATAGATAATACATTACCGGAGAATACAGAGCAGACGACAATTATAGATAATACATTACCGGAGAATACAGAGCAGACGACAATTATAGATAATACATTACCTGAGAATACAGAGCAGATGACAATTATAGATAATACATTACCGGAGAATAGAGAGCAGTCGACAATTATAGATAATATATTACCGGAGAATACAGAGCAGATGACAATTATAGATAATACAGTACCAGAGAATGCAGGCCAGAGGACAATTATAGATAATACATTACCGGAGAATACAGAGCAGGCGACAATTATAGATAATACATTACCAGAGAATACAGAGCAGACGACAATTATAGAAAATACATTACCGGGGAATATACAGCAGACGACAATCACTACTCACTTTGCGGACGCTCACGTCAAACTGCCCCTTGACGTACACATCCCGACAGCTGCTTCTCATGGCGGATATGACGTCATCGCCATGTTGCAGCTGCTCGTGCGTCATGGCGGCAACCCTGAGCAGCATTCCCAGGGTGCACCGCGCGCCCAGCGGCAAACACTGTCCTACGTCACTGTGGATCTGCTGCATGACGTCACACGGCGTCTTGCCGACGATGCCTGAGGTGGACAGCAGCGTGGCTACGTCATCAACGTCATAGGCACCGCCCTCTTCCTGCAAGTGAAATAAGTAATTATTGTTATTATATTATTATTATTATCATCATGGATCTTGATTATTATTGGCATCGAGTGGCACATGTCAGCTTAAAGCTGCATAGTCACATGAAAACATCAAATTAAAAAAAAAAAAACAATTATCTAGATATCTAGCTTAGATGCTGGCGCACCCATTAAGCATTTGTTGCCACATAGAAGGTAATACAGAGTCAATTTAAATAACCCAGTTTTTTTCAGAGTTTTGGCGTGCTTGCCAACATTTATTTAGCAGGTTTACACTTCAAATATCTCCAAAGTTAGCCATGTAAGATAACAGTTACTTCAAACTAAAGTAAGGTAGATTATTAAAACCAACCTGATAGATTTATCTGGTGAAAATGACAGAAAGTGCAGATATGCACCCCTCAAAACAATCGGACTATGCAACATTAAATGTGTCAAAAGACAAAGGTAAAATTTGTAAAAATTCTAAAAGGTGATAAAGTCCAGTCCAGCTATCCTCTGGAACTCTAAAAATTTGTTTATGGAGGGGTGGGGGGGGGGGGATTAGCATGCTGAGAAAATAATTTCAATATCACTGGAAATCGACTGAACCTAGCTTGACTGCCCTATTTAATAAAGTAATTTCACTATCTGACCAAAACATCCTTCATACAGATTTCCGCCATTTCCGCCAAGTGTACAATATTTTATGTCCCAATCATCACCATACGTCAATCTTCCATTTTTTCATTTTCCAATGTTGGCAACCCTGCAATACCATTAATATAGTAATATATAAATCTGACGGATTATTGTATCCAAAATGCACCACAGAACATCGAAGACAACAAATTCTCTGGGCGAGTAACCCCCTCCCCAGACCGCCCAATATAACATCCCTTAAGATCTTCTGGATTTTCATTTTTCAATGTTGGCAACCCTGCGTAAGACGTCACCGTCCGCTGAGTCCCTCCACTGCCACCTCCCTCTGGCCTGAAGGCGGACATAATGTCCTGCAGGTTCCTCCACAGGCCTGTTGACCCAGCTGTACGCAGACATGCAGCTGTGTCCACGCCACACACCCATTAGATGGGAGAGGTGGATTTGTTTGTTTGGGTTTCACGTCCTAGCAACATGTACGGTCATATCAGGAAGGCTACCGACTTGTGACAGTGCACACTCATGTCGACTTGATAATGCTGCCCCACTGGGCGATCAGGCCACCGACACCATGACCCGATATCCCGCTCAGTCACATTATCCTGATACTGTGCTAGCCAGTCCTTGCCGTATCCTAGTGTAGTAGCCTGCACTAAACTCTCAACTCTCAAGCAAGGAGCCACATAGACAGGTATGCATGGATAGGGTGGTGACAGTAGGGAGCCTAGCTGGTCTAATTGAGCCGGAATGCAAGAGATATGGGTTCGATTCCCTCTCTAGGCGCAATATTTCCCATTTTCATCCCCTCCAGGGCATTAATCATAATAATTAAATGATGACAACACCTAGTATAAAAAAATGGTGCTTACTAATATAATGACTATAACTATAATTATGTCATGGGGGTGATGAAAATGGGAAATACTGTGCCTAGAGCGGGACTCGAACCCACATCTCTTTGCATTCCGGGCCAGTGTGCTAACCATTACACCACCTAGGCTCCCTGATATCAACACACTCCCCACGCCTACCTGTCTATGTGGTTACTTGCCTGAGAGGTCAGTGCAGACCACTACACTCGTCCCCCTGTAATTGTAAGTCTTGTAATGCTTACAATTACATACATACAGGCAATGCACTAACACATAGACATACACAGGGTAGGTTCAACAACCATACAGCGCAAAGCTTGTACAGGATCCTGATCACGGCAACCAGTGTCATGGGGGTGATGAAAATGGGAAATACTGTGCCTAGAGCGGGACTCGAACCCACATCTCTTTGCATTCCGGGCCAGTGTGCTAACCATTACACCACCTAGGCTCCCTGATATCAACACACTCCCCACGCCTACCTGTCTATGTGGTTACTTGCCTGAGAGGTCAGTGCAGACCACTACAATTACAATAATAAGAAAATGACTATTTACTATTGTTGGTATTACTGATATTACTACTATTACTGCTATTGGTACTATTGTTTCTATTATTACTACTATCACTATTATTACCATAATTACCATTTTTAGCTATCATTATTACTATTATTATTGCAGCCACAGGCCATAGTTTAGGCGCGGGAAACCTGCTTAAATACACAGGCAGGAGCCAATACACAATTTCCGCGACTAGTACGACACCTGGTGATAGACAACGACACTTGTGTTGTGGGTCGACAGTGTGTCACTGTGTTATTTTCAATCAATCAATCAACCAATCAATCAAAAGGATACAGCTATAATTATCAAAAATGATTTTAAAATGGTAAGTATGTTTTCTCTATAAATCCACATTCGTGCCGAAAAGACTGTCAATTGCTCAATATGAAGCCAGTGTTAACAGAGCCTCAATTGCCTCTCCACAGATCCTGTGACCCACAAGTCCAGTCTGGATTACACTCTGTGCATGCGTCGCCGAAATCGTGTATTGGAGAATCCGTCAGTACAAGTTGACAGAGACCATTAGTGGAACCACCTGCGGTGGCGGGCTGAGGCCGGCAGGGGGCGCGCAGTATTGTAAACCTGTTAGCCCACCCTATCTCTGCCGGCAGCGTCCCACCACTTCCGGTAATCACCAAGCAGAACTTGGGTCTGCCTGCCACTCTCTCTGGCATATATGCACCCCTCCACCCCCAAACCCCACCCACCTCACTCACAACCACCATCCACCTCACGCCCTCCGCCCGGGTAAATAGTTCGTTAGTTGTTGGAGTTTTACGTCCTTGCAACATCTAAGGTCATATCAGGACGGGGACCGACTTATGACAGTGCACACTCATGGTGACTTTATAGTGCTGATCCACTGGGAAATCAGGCCACTGGTACCATGACCCGATATCCCACTCAATCATGTTATCATGACACTGAGCGAACCAGTCCTTGTCCTATCCTATTAATGCCGAGCACCTGGCTAGGAAGCAACAAGTATCAATTTTATAAGGCATTCATTTGACTCGACCGGGAACTGAACTCCCGATCTTTCGCATGCGAGGCCCGCACTCTACCGATTTGGCCTCTGTGCCGGTCTCCGAATAACTATAACCCGCATTCTCAATGTATGTGATGCATAATTTTATTATACAAATATAAATATTGCAATGTTTTTCTACTTAGGTTATTTCCATGTTCCAGCCTTATGGAGGGATGAAAGTGGTGTCCGATAAAAATCGCGGAAATCAAGCCTTGGCGAATTTCTGTGAAAACGCGGCTCTTCAGCCGTTCGATTAGCACTGTCAGGGAATCACAGAAAAATGCCGGAAGTCAGGTTGCAACTATCCTTGTTGTGACTGTACCTAACACTTTCTTGTTGGGTTTTGTGTTCTCGCAACATCTAAGGTGGCGGTAATGGTAATTAATGGTGGTGGTGAGGATAATGGGAATGATAATGGTGATGGTTTGTTTGTTTGCTGTTGTTTTACATCCTAGCAACATCTAAGGTCATATCAGGACGGGTACTGACTTGTGACAGTGCACACTCATGATAACTTTATAGTGCTGCCTCACTGGGAGACCAGGCTGCCAGCAGCATGAGTTGATACCCCACCCAGTCACATTATTGTGACACTGAGCCAACAAGTCCTTGTCCTATCCTAATAATGCCAAGCGCCTGGCTAGGGAGCGACAAGCATCAATATTTAAGTCATTGGTTTGATTCGACCAGGGTTCGAACTCACAATCCCATGGATTCGGATCACCCGATCTCCCAAAACAGGAGACGGACGCTCAACTCATTCGGCCATCCCGTCTGGTGTGGTGATGGTGATAGTGGTGGTAATGATGGTGATGTTAATGGTGGTGGTGATGATGTTAATGGTGACGGTGATGATGTTAATGGGGACGGTGAGGATTTGCTTGTTTGTTTGTTGTTGTTTTACGTCCTAGCAACATCTAAGGTCATATCAGGACGGGTACCGACTTATGACAGTACACTCATGGTGATTTTATAGTGCTGCCCCACTGGGAAATCAGGCCGCCAGCACCATGACCCAATATCCCACTCAGTCACATTATCCTGACACCTAGCTAACCAGCCCTTGCCCTACCCTAATAATGCCGAGCACCAGGCTAGGAAGCGACAAGTATCAATTTTTAAGTCATTGGTTTGACTCGACGGGAACCAAACTCGCGAACTCCCGATCTTCCGCACGCGAGGCCTGTGCTCTACCGATTCGGCCACCGAGCCCGGTGATGGTGGTGGTGGTGATGGTGGTGGTGGTGGTGGTATATAGGTTGAAGCCATTGAATTGCCCGCTGTAGGCCTCATCGCTTTTAACGAAAGATTTTCAATAAAAAAGCAGACAGCGCCAACCATGAATTTTATGGCAACAAAAACATTAAAATTGCCCAGAGTAAGGCGAGGCAATAACCTTTGCTCGTCTGGATGCTACATTGAGCAGAGGAGATAAAAAGCTCTCTACTTGCTGCCGTAGCCCATGGCAGACTTCTGCTGTAATCACTCGCAACTTGTTTGTTTGTTGTTTTATGTCCTAGCAACATCTAATGTCATATGAGGATGGGTACCAACTTGTGACAGTGCACTCATGGCAACTTTACAGTGCTGTGCCATTGGGAGACCAGGCTGCCGGAACCATGACCTGATATCCCACACAGTCACATTATCCTTATACTGCGCTAACCAGTCCTTGTTCTATCCTATCAATGGCACGCGCCAGGCCAGGTAGTGACAAGTATCAATTTTGTATGTTATTGATTCGACTTGGCTGGGATTCGAGCTCTCGACCTTCCGTAAGGGAAGCCTGCGCTCTACTGACTCGGCCACTGCGTCCGGTAGCTCTCTCACCACCTGTAAACATCACCATTGCGGTGCTGCTGTAGATGCAGTAGTCATGCTGGCACCAGCGACATTTTACTGCGTTGAAGCCTACAATAAAGAAATAGCTGGGTCTGATTGTAATTCCAAATAGTAGAACTAAGTTTAATCAACGTTTTGTCCAAATGCGTTGTTGCTTGCTGGGGCCTTACATTATAGCAACATATATCATATCAGAAGGGGCCATACACTGTTTATGATCAGAATTCAAGACTATTTTCATTTGGATTTCAGGGAAAAAACTATGATGGTGAATTGCGATTTTGGACTAATTTAGATCAGTGGGGACGGTTTAATGGAATTCAAGGCATTTCAAGACTAAATACCTAAAATAGGTTAAATATTTTAGGCTTTTCAAGGCCTTCAAATGGGGGAAATGAAGTTCAACACTTTTCAAGACTTTCCAAGCACCGTACACACCCTGGACTTGTGACTGCACACTGAGAGCTGCCCCTTTAAGAGACCAAGCTGTCAGCACCATGCCCCAATATCCCACTCAGTCACATATTTTGATACCTGAGCAAAATCCCTATCCTATTAATGCCGAGCACGAACCAATGACTTACACATGTCATACTTGTCATTATGTAGCCTGGTGTTCGGTATGAATAGGATAGGGCAAGGACTGGTTTGCTCAGTATCAGGATAATGTGATTGAGTGGGATATCGGTTCATGGTGCTGGTGTCTAAGCGATGTAGCACTATTAAGTCACCATCAGTGTGCACTATCACAAATCGGTACCCATCCTGACATGACCAGAAATGTTGCTAGGATACAAACCCACCATTAAAGAACAAGAACTGTGGCAGAGCTTTTTGCGATCGACACAAATGCTCAACACAATTAGAGTTGGTTGGTTGTTGGGAGTTTTACGTCCTGGCAACATCTAAGGTCATACCAGGACGGGTACCGACTTGTGACAGTGCACACTCAGGGCGACTTTATAGTGCTGCCCGATTGGGAGACCAGGCCGCCAGCACCATGACATGATATCCCACTCAGTTACATTATCCTGAGACTGAGCTAACCAGTCCTTGCCCTATCCCAATACTGCCGAGTGCCTGGCTGGGAAGCGACAAGTATCAACTTTTAAGTCATTGGTTTGAATCGACCAGGTTTCGAACCCACGATCCCATTGTCTACCAACATGGGCACAGATTGGATCATACACCACACTTGTTTACAAATGCAGTGTTCGTCGAGGGACCGCCTTTTTAGTAAAAGACCGCCGGGATCCATTACCGGCTACATTTGGGATACAATGGTGGCCGAGCCGGTACAGGGGCCGGCCCGACCCCGGGTTCGGGCCAGCGGAGACGGCATCAAAGAGAGACTGTGTTAGCAGACAGCCGCCACGACCCAGCAAGTTCACAGAGGGCGGGCTACACCAACTAACAAGCACACATTCCCGCTAAAAAAAAAGCACCTAACAGTAACACTCGTGTGTATGCTTATGGATCTCACTTTGAGCTGATGGGATCTCGCACTGCTTGATGGGATCTTACATTGTCTCAATGGGCCTCACATTGCCTCGTGGGATCTTACATTGTCTCAATGGGCCTCACATTGCCTCGCAGGATCTTACATTGTCTCAATGGGTCTCACATTGCCTCGCAGGATCTTACATTGTCTCAATGGGTCTCACATTGCATTGAGGGATCTTACATTGTCCCAATGGGTCTCACATTGCCTCACAGGATTTCGCATTGTCTCAATGGGTCTCACATTGCCTCACGGGATCTCGTATTGTCTCAATGGGTCTCACACTGCCTTCTGGGATCTTACATTGTCTCAATGGGTCTCACATTGCCTCACAGGATTTCACAATGTCTCAATGGGTCTCACATTGCCTCACAGGATTTTACATTGTCTCAAAGGGTTTCACACTGCTTCATGGGATCTCGTATTGTCTCACACTGCCTCGCGGGATCGTCCATTGTCTCAATGGGTCTCACACTGCCTTGTGAGACCTCACCTTCTCTCGTGGGGTCTTGAATCATCTCATGGACCTCGTCTCAACTCATGGGGTCTCACAAGGGTCTCTTGGATCTTGGTCAGCCACATTGGGTTTCACGTGTTCTCGCGCCTCATTTCAGAGCCTCATTGCATGGGTTTCATGGGTTTCATGGAATCACACGCATTCCCTTGGGGACTCTTGCACAACTTCTCCTCCAAAACACATACCCATATTTACGCGCCCATGTTCAGCGAGTTGATATCGCAACATCAGTGCATCCCTATTTAACAGTCGGTCAGCAGAGAGTTGCCAGAAAACTATTCTGCGAAGAAGACCTGGCACAGGAAAATTGAATAAGAAGGGACAGGAGGAAGATTGTTTGTTTGTTGTTTGACGTCCTAGCAACATCTAAGGTAATATCAGGACGGGTAACGACTTGTGACAGTGCGCACTCATGACGACTTTTATAGTTCTGCCCCACTGGGAGACCAGACCACCAGCACCATGCCCTGATATCCCACTCATTCACATTATCCTGACACTGAGCCAACCGGTCCTTGCCCTATCCTAATAATGCCAGGCGCCTGGCTAGGAAGCGACAAGTATAAATTTGTAAGTCAGGAAGCGACAAGTATAAATTTGTAAGTCATCGGTTTGACTCGACTAGGGTTCGAACACACGATCTACAAATGGGATGAAGATGAAGGGTCAGTGGGGTGAGGAAGTTCCAGTCTCCATTCCAGCGAAATAACTATCGTTCGTTTTTTTTAAATTAAAAGATGAAAGGGTAGAGGGGAGAGGAACTTCCAGTCTGCATTCCAGCAAAATGCCTCTCATTGGGAACAATAGATTATAATATATCATTGAACTTTAATATATTTTCATATTTTTACATTAAAAAAAAGAAAAAGAGACAATTTCTCGTTAAAGCCACGCAGAGCGTACCAGACAATTTTCGCCGAGACGCTCGGTGAGCTGTTAGTGTCGCAGTGCCTGAGCCACTCAGGTGTATTTAACGAACTGATTAAAAGGTTAGTAAGCGCATCGCCCAATCGCCGGCTCGGAGATTAAGGGACCGTCTCAAAGGTCACCAAGCCAACCCATAAAAAGTGGACCGTCTTAATTACAACGCCGACAAAGCCAAACCTCGTGCGAGGGAATACTAGGTCCCCTTGTCCTTAGTTTAGTCATTTAGTCTTTTTTTCTCCTTTAAAAAAAATAATTACTTTTTTGCTTCTTTTTTTCCTCCCACCGCGCGGTTTGGTTTCTTGATCAAAGAAACACACTGGGTTTGTTTGTTTGCTTGTTGTTTTATGTCCTAGTAACATCTAAGGTCATATCAGGACTGATACCGTCTTGTGACAGTGCACACTCATGATTACTTTATAGTGCTGCCCAACTGGGAAATTAGGGGCCGGCCACCATGACCCAAAATCCCCCACACGCACATTATCCTGCCACTGTGCTGCCCAGTCCTTGCCCTATCCTATTAATGCCGAGCCCCAGGCTAGGAAGCGACAAGTATCAATCATAAAGGCATTTGGTTTGACTCGCCTGGGAACATAACTCCTGACTTTTCGCACGCGAGGCCGTTGCAGAAGGAGAGTACAAAGTGGATGTAGGGCGGTGGACGCTGTTCACAATGTTTGTTTGTTGTTGTTTCACGTCCTAGCAACATCTAAGGTCATATCAGAATGGGTACCGACATGTGACAATGCGCACTCAGTGGTTGGTGGTTGGTGGTGGTGGGGTGGTGTTGGTGGTGGTGGTTGTTGTTTTACATCCTAGCAACATCTAAGGTCATATCAGGACGGGTACCGACATGTGATAATGCGCAGTCAGTGGTGGAGAGTCAAGAGTACAGAACTGGACACCTTAGTTGTTGTTGTTTGTTGTTGTTTAACGTCCTAGCAACATTTAAGGTCATATCAGGACGGGGACTGACTTGTGACAGTGCGCACTCATGCCAACTTTATAGTGCTGCCCCATTGGAAGACCAGGCCACCAGCACCATGACCTGATATCCCACTCAGTCACATTATCCTGACACTTAGCCAACCAGTCCTTGTCATATCCTAATAATGCCGGGCGCCTGGCTCGGAAGCGGCAAGTATCAATTTTTAAGTCATCGGTTTGACTCGACCAGGGTTCCAATCCCACGATCTACCACCTTTGTCAACATACATTGCCTTTTAGCTGCAGTCTACAAAATAACTCGGTGTAAAAAGGAAGTAAAGCAACAACAAAGTGCCTTGTTTACAGAAAGCTGGAGCGGGACGTAGCTCAGGTGCTAGAGTGTCCACCTGTGAAGGTGTCAGTCATCTGAGCAATCCTGCTCAGTGGACCCATTTGCAGCTCGAGCTATTTTCCGCTCCAACCACTGGTCCACAACTGGTTCATCAAAGGCTGTAGTATGTGATATCCTGTCAGTGGGAAAGTTCATATAAAATACCCCTTGCTGCCTAAGTGGCGGCAGTGGGTTTTCTCCAAAGAAATATGTCAGAATGACCATGTGTTTGATGTCAAATAGCCGATGATGAAAATCAATGTGCTCTAGAGGCATCGTTAAATAAGACAAGATTTCCTTTTGTTTACAGAAAGCATGCATGTATTCACTGAGGAGCAGCCGAGGATAGCGGATTAAATGTCGTCTGCTGCGCACAGATTCACTCACGTGTATTTTGTTAGGAGGAGGTATGTTTGTATTTCCCAACTTTGTGGGCGCTAAATGTCACACCTGGGTAACGTACTGAATGTCACGTGTCGGAGAGAAAGAGTCAGTAACTGAGAGAGAGTGAGTGAGTGAGTGAGTGAGTGAGTGAGTGAGTGAGTGAGTGAGTGAGTGAGTGAGTGAGTGAGGGTGGTGAGTGAGTAAAGATAATTAAAAACCTTGTCGATAAGTCAAGACCAGAACCAATTTTAGTCCTGACTGAGTGAGTGGGTGAGTGACTGAGTGAGTGACTGAGTGATTAAATGTTGGTGCATTGGTTGATGGAATTTTACGTCCTGGCAACATCTAAGGTCATATCAGGACGGGACAGGACGTTTGCACCCAAGGCGACTTAATAGTGTTGCCCCACTGGGAGAACAGGCCCCCGGTGTAGGACGTTCAAAACACTACCCTGTTCAAAACAGTATGGTAGTGTTTTGAACCTAGTGTTTTGAACCATAGCACTGTCAGCATATACTAACAACGTATTGTGGTGGTGGTGGTGGTGGTGAAAGAAGTGGTGGTGATAGTGGTGGTGGTGGTGGTGAAAGAAGTGGTGGTGGTGATGGTGGTGGTGGAGGAGGAGGAGCAGCAGCAGCAGCAGGAGGAGGAGGAGCAGGAGGAGGTGGTGGTAGTGGTGATGGAGGAGGAGGAGGAGGAGGCGGCGGAGGAGGAGGATGATGATGAGGATGATGAGGATGAGAAGAGGAGAGGAAGGGAGAGGAGAGGAAGAGGAGAGGTGAGGAGGAGGAGGATGAAGAGGAAGATGAGGAGGAAGAGGAAGAGGAGGAGGAAGAGGAAGAGGAAGGAGGAGGAGGAGGAGGAGGAGGAGGAGGAGGAGGAGGAGGAGGAGGAGGAGGAGGAACTGGCGGCATAAGAACACTGAGCATTAGCAACAACTTCCGATAAACGCTCTCCATTCACACGCGTTTGCTTCCACCAGGAGCGAGCTTTGACAAGTCCATAGGACTGGTCTCTACAACGAACTGTACACCGCGCTGAATAAGACGCCCAGACGTTTTAATTAAGGTCACGTGGGGGGAGCCAGCTCAGCTTCGCCGCAAATGTGGGAGGAGGAGGCCCGGCCTCTCAGAGCCAGGCGGCCGCCTGGAACACACGGGGCCCCCCTCCTCACACAGACGAGAGGAAGCCCTGAACCACAGGGGAAGCTCTCAATCAGAGGGGAACTTCTCAATCAGAGGGGAAGTCCTCAACCAGAGGGGAAGCTCTTATCCAGAGGGGAAGCTCTTATCCAGAGGAGAAGCTCTTATCCAGAGAGGAAGCTCTTAACTAGAAGGGAAGCTCAACCAGGAGTGGGAAGCTCTCACCCAGGAGGGGAAGCTCTCAACCAGAGAAGCTCTCAACCAGAGGAGTGGGAATCTCTCAGCCAAAGGGGAAGCTCTCAACCACAGGGGAAGCTCTCAATCACAGGGGAAGGTCTCAACCATAGGGGAAGCTCTCAACCATAGGGGAAGCTCTTAACCAGAGGGGAAACTCTCAACCAGAGGGAAGCTCTCAACCATAGGTGAAGCTCTTAACCAGAGGGGAAGCTCTCAGCGAGGGGGAAGCTCTCAACCAAAGGGGAAGGTCTCAACCACAGGGGAAGCTCTCAACCATAGGTGAAGCTCTCAACCAGAGGGGAAGCTCTCAGCAAGAGGGAAGCTCTCAACCAGAGGGGAAGCTCTCACCCAGGAGGGGAAGCTCTCACCCAGGAGGGGAAGCTCTCACCAAGGAGGGGAAGCTCTCAACCAGAGAAGCTCTCAACCAGAGAAGCTCTCAACCAGAGGAGTGGGAATCTCTCAGCCACAGGGGAAGCTCTCAGCCAGAGGGGAAGCTCTCAACCATAGGGGAAGCACTCAACCACAGGAAAGCTCTCAACCACAGGGAAAACTCTCAACCAGAGGGGAAACTCTCAACCATAGGGGAATCTCTTAACCAGAGGGGAAGCTCTCAGCGAGGGGGAAGTTCTCAACCAGATGGGAAGGTCTTAACCAGACAGGAAGCTCTTAGCAAGAGGGGAAGCTCTTAACCAGAGGGGAAGCTCTTAACCAGAGGGGAAGCTCTCAACCATAGGGGAAGCCGCAGTACCAAGACAGCATCAAGAAGACACCGCATTATATTTATACACTTTGGCGGGACGATGAACAACAGAAAATAAGAATAAGAATATTAATAATAAGTTGATAGAGGATAGATTAGGGGTGGAAATTAACAAATGCATCCAGATGATATCCACTGTACGCAGAGCAGGTCCAAATGCAGATGAACACTAATGGCTGGCGCACACCTCCCGTTTACGATTCGCGCACTAAAACTCGTGACTCGACCCGACCCGCTTAAAACTGAAAATGGGCCGATTCATTTTTCGAATCGCGAATCGCAATCGTAATCGGCCGGTTTTAGACCTAAAACTGAGGTTTTATGCGCGAATCGCAATCGCTAGGTGTGCGCGGGGAGCGCACACCTAGCGATTTTTGTGTGCGAAACGGGCAGTTTTAGATCGTATACGGTAGGTGGGTGCGCACAAACGGTAGGTGTGTACTAGGCATTACATATATATATGATAGAGACAATGAATATATTTACCATCGTTTTCTCGCAGGACAGACCTATCATCAAATGACGACATACATGGTTGCATCAACCTATAGAACTTAGCGGTAATGACAAAAATGTCGGTTCCCATAAGTATTCTATCTAGACTCGGTCCCCATCGGAACCAAACAAATCATTACCGATGGGTTCCCATGAGCACAGACACCAAAATGTGTTTTCCATCAAATTTGAAATCCTATGAGTTGTTTCATCTAGATTGATATCAATCAAAGTGATGGTGGAAAGACCAGTTTATTTGTCAGTGTATTTGGAGCTCTACGTCCTAGAAACATCTTAGGTCATATCAGAACGAGCACCAACTTGTAATAGCGCAAACACATAGTACTCCACCACTGGCAGACTGGCCGATGGCATCATGACCGATATCTGACTCAGTCGCATTATCTTGATACTGAGCAAGCCAGTCTTTGCCATACCCTATCAATACCGAGCACCTGGCGAGGTAGCGACACGAATGATCTTCTTAAGTCATTAGTTTGACTCCGCCTGGGTTCGAACCCGCGATTTCCCGCACCGGAAGTCAGCCAGCGCTCTTCGATTAGGGCACCGCTTCCGGTTCGAGGTTATGTGCCGCTAGTGGCCGGCGTTCCGGAGATAGGGTGTCAGACGTGTCGCCGGTGAGTTATGAGAGTGAAATGGGGCTCCAGTGTGGCAGGTGCCTAAACGAGGTTGGTTGTTTGGGTTTTTTGGTTGATTTATTTTGTTGGTTGGTTGTTTTGTTTGTTTTTTGGTTGGTTAGTTGGTTGGTTGATTTTTTGGTTATTTGTTTGGTTGGTTGGTTATTTGGTTGGTTGGTTGGTTGGTTATTTGGTTGGTTGGTTGGTTATTTGGTTGGTTGGTTGGTTTGTTTGTTTGTTGGTCGGATGGTTGGTTGGTTGTTGGAATTTTACGTCCTGGCAACATCTAAGGTAATATCAGGATGGGTACCGACTTGTGACAGTGCGCACTCATGGCAACGTTATAGTGCTTCCACACGGGGAAATCAGGCCGCCAGCACCATGACCCGTATCCCACTCAGTAACATTATCTTGACACTGAGCTAACCAGTCCTTGCCCAAGCCTATTAATGCCGAGTGTCTGTCTAGGAAACAACAAGTATCAATTTTATAAGTCATTGGTTTGACTAAACCGGGAATCGAAACTACCGATATCCCGCACGGGAGGCCTGCACTCCTGGGGCCAGTCTGACAGAAGCATCAGATGGGATGGCCGAATAAGTTGAGTGTCTCCCGTTTTGGTAGATTGTGGGATTCAAACCCATGGCTTCGAACCATGATCGAGTCAAACCAATAACTTAACAATTTGATATTTGTCGCTTCCTAGCCAGGTGCTTGGCATTATTAGAATAGGGCAAGGACTGGTTGGCTCAGTGTCAGGATAATATGATGACTGAGTGGGATATCAGGTCATGGTGCTGGCGGTCTAGTCTCCCAGTGAGGGAGCCCTATAAAGTCACTATGAGTGCACACTGTCAGAAGTTGGTGCAGGCACTGATATGACCTTAGATGTTGCCAGGACGTAAAACTCCAACAAACAACAACATCAACAACCCCACCTCCCTTCCCCCTCCTCTCCCCTTCCTCTTCATCTCTACCCTTTCTTCCTGCCGTCCACGCTCGACTGGTCCCCGTGCCACCGACATTTATGCCACCTTTTTAAATGGCAATCAGCATCCTTACCAGCCAGTTAAAAGTCATTTAAACGTCTGGCTGTTTTTGAAAGTCGACTAAATGTCAAAATTATTATTTTTTAATGGATCAAATAATTTTTAGATTCCTATTAGGAGGGGGAGGGAGGAGGAGGAGGGAGGGAGGAGGAGAAGCGAGGAGGAGGAGGAGAAGAGAGGAGGAGGAGGAGAAGAGAGAAGGAGGATGGAAGAAGAGGAGAAGGGAGGAGGAGGAAGAGGAGGAGGAAAAGGAAGAGGAAGAGGAGGAGGAACTGGACCGAATACAAGCGGTTGAGTATAGCCGTAGTAATCATGTTGATTACAGCAGTACCTCCACATCTAGACCAATGTTGTCCTGATCAGGCAGGTGTTCTGTCCTTGGAGGGACAGTCAAATATGACAATTATCAGTTTGTCAATCACATGCATGTTGATGCTTGTTTTATTTAACAACGCCTCTGGAGCACATTGATTTTCGTATCATTGGCTATTGGACGTCAAACATATGGTCATTCTGACATATTTCTTTGGAGGAAACCAGCTGCCGCCACATTGGCTAATCTTTCCGATAAGCAGTGAGGGGTCTTTTATATGAACTTTCCCACAGACAGGACATCACATACCACAGCCTTTGATGAACCAGTTGTGGACCACTGGTTGGAACGGAAAATAGCCCAAACTGCAAATATGTTCACTGAGATGTACGTGATAGTTCACAAGGCTTTTGATTCCATAAGTGACAGTGCACACTCATGGCGACTTTATAGTGCTGCCTCACT
Source organism: Branchipolynoe longqiensis (assembly GCA_030323885.1). Taxonomy (NCBI): domain Eukaryota; kingdom Metazoa; phylum Annelida; class Polychaeta; order Phyllodocida; family Polynoidae; genus Branchipolynoe; species Branchipolynoe longqiensis. The sequence goes on from CM059189.1 coordinate 47,113,459, forward strand.
GGGAGACCAGGCCGCATGCACCATTACCTTATATCCCACTCCAGCCACATTATCCTGACAAAGAACCAACCAGTCCGTGCTCTATCCTGCTGATTCCGTGCCCCAGGCAAGGTGCCGATAAGCATCAGTTTTCTTTGACTCATCCGGGATTCGAACCTACAACCTCTATCAGGGGAAGTGTTCTGTCCAGTCGACCAGAACTAGAACTAGAATGTTGGCATGTCAACGTGTAATGATGTATGCATGCAACTATCTTTTGTTGTTGTAAATATTTTATTCATCTGAACACATATTTTGTCAGCCCCGAGGCACTGGTCTTCCAGCCATTGAAGCGATCACATTTGGTTTGTACATGGTGATGGGGAAGCGGAATGTGCTGCATTGTGTGCAGGAATCCTCTCTATAGCCGTGTGTACACGGGCAATTCTAAACCGATTTAGACAAATCGATTTATATGAAGCGATGTAGTGGCGCGTTTACATGGACCGAGTTTGAAAGTATGTCGGCGCCGGGAACCAGCAGCCTTAGTGGTGAGCCTGTAGCCGGCGAGTACTGCTATTTGTTTAGTTTACATTCGTCGATTCACAATATGAATAACGACGCCAATGTAGCGGCTATGTTAATATCGCTTGGAATTTAGGGTTAATTTAATTAAATTTCATTATTTGAGTATGTAATTCTGTTAAATATGATCGCATTCAATAGATTTCGGCCTAATCGGTCCCTAACACTGCCGGGCACCAGCGATAGTGACAGCTGAGCCTCTAGCCGGCGAGCACCGCTATTTTACACTATCGCCGCCCGGGAACCAGCTGTATCGCTTCATCTATACTACCTGGCAAGGTGGTTTACATCTACTGATTTATATGAATCGATTCAGCCCTAAAACGCCACAGTGTCGCGTTTACACAGCAAATGTAAATCGATCTAGGCAAGTGGTTTTATATGAAGCGTTTTAACTCGCCCGTGTAAACACGGCTTATCGTTACTCACTTATGACCCAAAATATTTATATTTTCTATAAAAAAAAAAAAAATTTAAAAGCATTTTTCTCAATTCATTACAAGGGAACGGGACGCAGCTCAGGCAGTAGAGTATCCAACTGTGAAGATGTCAATCATCCTATCCATCCTACTCAGTGGACCCATTTGCAGTTTGGCCTATTTTCCATTCCAGCCAGTGGTCCACAACTGGTTGATCAAAAGCCTTGGTAGGTGCTGTCCTGTCTGTGGGAAAGTGCATATAAAAGACCCCTTGCTGCTTATAGGAAAGAGTAGCCTATGTGGCGACAGCAGGTTTCCTCTAAAGAAATATGTCAGTATGACCATATGTTTGATGTCCAATAACCGATGATAAAAATCAATGTGCTCTAGAGGCTTTCCTTTTTTGCAATTCATTGCGAAGTAACAGTAAGGAATAGAACCCCATTGTGTCAGGTTCTTGCTGTCTTCACCGGGTCCTGGCGGAGTTGATGGAAATGAGTATTTTAACTAAATTGATTGCCAAAATATATATATGCGCATCATTCCCAAAGTCAATGCAACTTCTGCAAAGAAGAACAAGGAGGTTGGTGTGTACTGCGGCCCAGAAGTGTCAACTTTAGTAGGCCACTTAAAGTTGCCACTGGCACCATGACCCGATTGATTGATCGGTCGTTTCTTTACACCATGTCGGCAGCATAGGCCATATTCAACCATTGCTTTTACATATAATGTAAAAGCATACGATCAATTATGCGTCAATAGACACTCATGAATAAAAAAAAACTCACAATCATATAATTTGTGGTCAAGATAAATAAAATTCTAGATGAAAGTATTATTAGTTGATCAAATTGGTTTAATAAACTATGAGGTGGTACAGATCAGCTGTCCTCAAAGAGGCTAAAATGTCTTGTCTTACTTCAGTAAAAAAAAAGAAGGTCATGCATGCTGTTTGCAGTGTAAAATGGTTTGAGGATGGCCATACAATTCACACAGTTTAATCAAATGTGTTTTAGTGTCAGTGGGGACTGACATCCAATACATTCAGGCGGAGGGTGATGACCCGATATCCCCCACAGTCACATTATCCTGATACTGTGCTAACCAGTCCTTGTCCTATCCTATTAATGCCGAGTGCCAGGCCGGGTCATGACAAGTATCAATTTTATAAGTCATTGGTTTGACTCGACTGGGAACTGAACTCCCGACCTTCCGCACGTGGGACCCGCGCTCTACCGATTTGGCCATGGCGTCCGGTGCTGATATCAGGTGGTGGAATGTAAAACATTAGCAATGTCAAACCGCAACCCCGCCCCAATCTGAACACCTAATGTCATGAACCCAATGTCATGAACACCTAATGTCATGAACACCTAATGTCATGAACCCAACATCAATCCTCAACACCAATCCTCAACATCAAACAACAAGCTGCAACATCCAACAACCAATATCAACCCCCAAATCCAACACCACACCAAACCGCCAAAAGCAACTACAATGAAAATGGATAACTTTATCTGAGGGAACTACTTGGTCACATGCGGAGTGCTCAAAGGTATCCACCTTTGTCAGCACCTTAGCCGTCCACTTCATTCCACGCGATGCATTTCATTAGTCCACGCCCCGAAAAGCTAATAGAAGAGACCAGACGGGATGGCCGAATAAGTTGGGCGTCCGTCTCCTGTTTTGGGAGATTGGGGGATCCGAACACATGGGTTCATGGGTTCAAACCCTGGTCGAGTCAAACCAATGACTTAAAAATTTATACTTGTCGCTTCCTAGCCAGGCGCTTGGCATTATTATGATAGGGCAAGGACTGGTTGGCTCAGTGTCAGGATAATGTAACTGAGTGGGATATCAGGTCATGGTCATCCCAGTGAGGCAGCACTGTAAAGTTGCCACAAGTGTGCACTGTCACAAGTCAATACCCGTCCTGATATGACCATAGATGTTTTGTTTGTTGTTTTACATCCTAGCAACATCTAAGGTCATATCAGGACGGGTTCCGACTTGTGACAGTGCACACTCATGGGGACTTTATAGTGCTGTCTCACTGGGAAACCAGGCTGCCGGCACCATGACCTGGTATCCCACTCAGTCACATTATCCTGACACTGAGCAGACCAGCCGCCCCCCCCCCCATAGAGGTTGCTAGGATGTAAAACAACAACAAACAAACAAGCTAATAGATCAAAACCTGTAGAATGGCGACCTGCCACGTTCGGGCCATCATACAATTACAAGCCGACTGTTCGGTGTCGGCGCTTCGCCTTTCTTGATTGCCTCCTGGCCGTCCAGACTTAATCCTCCAACTCGCGACGTTATCCGCCCACTTCATTCCACGTCATACATTTCTTTTATCGGCACCCCGAAAAGCTATTAAACCCTGTACTGAAGTGAATGACCCGCCTCTTCCGGGCCACCGTACAATTACAAGCCAACTGTTCAGTGTCGGCGCTTTGCCTTTCTTGATTGCCTCCTGGCCGTCCAGACTTAATCCTCAAACTCACCACCTTATCCGGCCACTTCATTCCACGTCATACATTTCGTTTATCGTCACCCCGAAAAGCTAATAAAAGATTAAACCCTGTAGTGTAGTGAGTGACCTGCCTCTTCCGGGCCACCGTACAATTACAAGCCAACTGTTCAGTGTCGGCGCTTCGCCTTTCTTGATTGCCTCCTGGCCGTCCAGACTTAATCCTCCTACTCGCCACCTTATCCGCCCACTTCATTCCCCGTTATGCATTTCGTTTATCCGCACCCCGAAAAGCTGATAGAAGATTAAATCCTGCAGCGCGACCAGGCCATCCTATCCCACCCCCTGAGGAGACAGCTTCTAAGACCTTCCCACCCCCACATCCTCACTCTACACCAGTCCCACAAAGTGTATCCTTACTATTTGAAGGGATTAAAATTTCGCAGTTCAATTCGAGGCAAATAATCCATTACTTGCCATTTTGTATCGATATTATTATTATTAGCGTTTGTCCCAAACCCTCCTGGATAATCCTATGAGCTTTTCGCATTTTATCCTTTCTTGTTCTTTGCAGATTTGCTTACTTTGGCAATATTTATAGAAAATGAATTGCTTTTAAAATAATAGTAAAATTACTATTACATAGTACTAATAATACATATTAATAATACGTTAAAAATAAGAACCGAAGAAAACATTAACAATATTAACAATAAAAACCAAAAGAATAACCAACTATTTTTATTATATAGAATATAAGACAAAAAATAACCATGATAATATAATAATACTAATAATAAAAATCATAATCATTGGAAGTTGCTTTAAGATTTAGTGAACAATATAAATGACAATGTCACTACAGTAAAAATGCTCACTGTAACAGTTGTTAGGATATGTGTGTTATCAGTGGTTTTGTTGGAGACTGATAACGATATAACAATTGTCAGATCACCTAATAATAATAATAATAATAATAATAATAATAATAATAATAACAAGAACAATAATGACATGATAATATGATGATAATAATAATAATAATAATAATAAAACTAATTCACAATAATAAAACTAATTCACAATAATAATGGCGACTTTATAGTGCTGTCCGACTGAGATACCTAAAGGAGAAGGGGAAGAAGGAGAAGGAGGAAAAAAAGAAGAAGAAGAAGAAGAAGAAGGAGGAGGAGGAGGAGAAGAAGAAGAAAGAAGAGGAGAAGGAGGAGAAGAAGACACTAACAAAAAATGCCAGCCTGGTGCCCTGTGAAACTTCAGAAACCCAATACTGCTACTGCTACTGCTACTGCTACTGCTACTGCTACTGCTACTGCTACTGCTACTGCTACTGCTACTGCTACTGCTACCGTTGCTGCTACTATTGCTGCTGCTGCCGCTGCCGCCACCGCTGCCGCCGCTACTACTACTACTACTACATCTGGCAGATGAAGCCCTACCACGACACGCCCACTACTACTACTACTACATCTGGCAGATGAAGCCCTACCACCACACGCCCACTACTACTACTACTACATCTGACTGATGATGCCCTGCCACCATATGCCCACTATTACTACTACTATATCTGACAGATGATGCCCTACCACCATATGCCCACTACTACAACTGACAGATGATGCCCTGCCACCACACGTCCACTACTGCTACTGATACTACTACTACTACTACTACATCTGACAGATGAAGCCCTACCACGATATTCCCACTACTACTTCTACTACATCTGACAGATGATGCCCTGCCACCATACACCCACTTCTACCACTACCACTACCACTACTACTACTACTACTACTACTACATCATCATGTGACAGATGAAGCCCTACCACCGTACGCCCACTACTACTACTAGTACTACTACATCTGACAGATGATGCCCTGCCACCACACACCCACTACTACATCTGACAGATGAAGCCCTGCCACCATACACCCACCACTACTACTACATCTGACAGATGATGCCCTGCCACCACACACCCACTACTACTAATACTACATCTGACAGATGAAACCCCACCACTGTACACCCACTACTACTAATACATCTGACAGATGATGCCCTGCCACCATACGCCCACTACTACTACATCTGACAGATAATGCCCTGCCACCACACACCCACTACTACTATTACTACTTCTGACAGATGAAGCCCTACCACCATACGCCCACTACTACTACATCTGACAGATGATGCCCCGCCACAGTACACCCGCTACTACTCCTACTACATTTGACAGATGATGCCCTGCCATCATACCACCCTCGTATCTACTAGTTGAGCCGCCACTTCAACAGTATTCATTCTGTTTCTAATTATTCCCGGCTCTGGGCGGAAACTGATGGCGGCTGGTGATAGGACAGAATCGGCCCCTGCCACGCCTCACTCACACGCCACAATATCAACCAATCTCAGCTCCTGTTGGTGCTTTTTGTTTCTCTTCTCATTCCATGCCCCTCAGTCCCGTTTCGCTGTCGACTATCCAAAATGGCTTAGTGAGTAGAGTACTTGACTCCTGTTTGGAGGTTGCGGGTTCGATTATTTATACCGGATGCGGTGGCTGAATCAGTAGAGTCCAGGCTTTTACAGATGTTTTACAGTATAGCAATGTTTTACATCCTGGCAACATCTAAGGTCATATCAGGACGGGTACCGACTAGTGACAGTGTGCACTTATGGCGACTTTATAGTGCTGCCTCACTGGGAAACCAACCTGCCAGGACCACGATCCGATATCCCCCTCAGTCACATTATCCGGACACTGAGCTAACCAGTCCTTGCCCTACCCTATTAATGCCGAGCGATAGGCTAGGAAGCGAAAAGTATCAATTTTGTAAGTCAGTAATTTGACTCGACTTGGAAACGAACTCCCGACCTTCCGCATGGGAAGCCTGCGCTCTACCCATTCAGCCACTGCGTCCGGTTACATAGCGCTAGGAGTATATGTGGGATAATTATTGTTTTCATGAATCAATCGGTAACTCAATCACCCAATCAAGAAGTGAAATGCTGCAGGCATATCATCTTCCAATCGGGTACCATGACACAATACCTCACTCAGACACCTTATTCTGACACTGAGACAACCAGTTAGTATCTTATTATTGCGAAGCGCTAGACGATGTGGCGTAGAGTATTTTTGAACCCATATCAATTTTATTAAGTCTTCGGTTTGACTTTGCAGAGGACCGAACCCAGTCTTCCATGTAGGAACCGATAACTGTACCACAAGTGCATCCTGTCCGGATCTGCCTACTGAAGCATTGTAGGGATGTAACACTTCTACACGGTCCCCCAACTGTCGCCTTTTGTGACTGTTGGTTGTTGGAGTTTTACGTTCTGGCATCTAAGGTCAGCATTTTAGGACGGGTACTCACTTGTGAAAGTGCGCACTCATGGTGACTGTATAGTGTTGCCCCACTGGGAGACAAGGCCACCAGCACTGCAACCTGATATCCCACTCGGTCACATTATCATGACACTGAGCCAACCAGCCCTTGCCCTATCCTAATAATGCTGAGAGCCTGGCTAGATAGGGAAAAGTATCAATTTTTAAGGCATTGGTTTGACTCGACCACCTTTAGTGTTTGTTTGTTGTTGTTTTATGTCCTAGCAACATCTAAGGTCATATCAGGACGGGTACCGACTTGTGACAGTGCGCACTCATGGCGACTTTATAGTGCTGTCCCACTGGGAAACCATGACCTGGTATCCCACTCAGTCACATTATCTGACACTGAGCACACCAGTCCTTGCCCTATCCTAATAATGCCGAGTGCCTGGCTAGGAAGCGACAAGTATCAATTTTAAAGTCATTGGTTTGACTCGACCGGGACTCGAACCCACGACCCCACGATCTACCAGCACGGGAGACGGACGCTCTAACTCATTCGGCCATCCCGTCTGGTCCACCTTTAGTGACATGCGCAGACAGTTGATATATTCTTCCCATAGCAAATGAGAGGATCTTAGCCTAGTTAAGTAAATTTCAATTTCCTTGAATCTAAATCATTCCTTTTTCTTTTTGGAATTACCATTTCTAGTTGAAAATGGAGCGCAAAAGAAGTTAGATTAGCTCAGTTGAGAGAGTAGTGGAACAACAACAAAAGCAACAACAAAAACAATAAAAGTGACAACAGCAACAATAAAAGTGACAACAGCTTAGCATCCATTGCACACTAGACTGGTAATAAACAGCTTGGGTTGAAAGGAACAGCAAGAGATTCCCTGGTGATGTGGAGGGGAGGAGAAGGGGTGGGGATGGTGAGGGAAGAGGGGAAATGGAGGGAAGGGGAGGGGAAGAGGGAGAGGAGGAAGAGAAACGAGAGGGGGAGGAGGAGGGGGAGGGAAGAGGTGGGGAGGGGACGAGGAAGAGGAAGAAAAGGAAGGATTGATTGATTGATTGATTGGTGGTTGCTTTACGCCGTGTCGGCAGCATAGGCCATATTCACGGCGAGAAATGTTTGTTTTTTGTTCAAACCATCGCTTTTACATGTAAAAGCAGACAATCAATTATGTGCCAATAGACACTAATTAAATTAGAAAGCTCACAATCATATATCTGTGGTCATGGGAAACAAATTCCCATAGAAAAAGAAAAGTTTCATTAATAATTAATAGAATCCATTTAGTAAACTATATAAGGTGGTACAGTCCAGCTGCCCTCAAAAAGGCTCAAATGTTTTCCTGTTTTACCTTAGTAAAAAGGTCATGCATACTGCCTGCAGTGTAGAACCGTTGGCGCAGGGCCAAAAAATCAACGCAACTTAGTAAAATGTGTTTGAGTGTCAGTGGGGACTGACACCCAATCATCAGGGGAGGTTCCCCTTGAGCAGAAAAGCATGTGTAAGCCACGAGTGGCCAACACGGCAGCGACTAAGGACCACTTGGTCCCGCCGACCTCCCGCATGAGTCTGTGGTGGCTTTCCCACAGATGGTTCAATTTCTTTAAGTTTATTGATGTTTTCATCCCACTCATGTTGCCATTTGGATTTTATGTGGGTGGCTATTAGTGGTTTCAGATCAGAGTGAGGGATCAGACACGGTTCAAGATCACAGTTCAGGGCCTTCTTCGCAGCCCGATCAGCTCATTCATTTCCTTGTATGCCAGCATGGAAGGAGATTGGGACCAGGAGGATGGGGGAGAGTGGGAGAGTGGAGGAGGGGGATGAGGGGGAGTGGGAGGGGGATAGGGTAGTGAGAGTGGGGGGGGGGGGGAGGGGGAGAGGGAAGAGGATACAAATATCACTATTGGAAATAACTAATTATAATGTGCACATTTTTTCTTGTGCATATTTTTTCTAACTTTTCTCTGGCAGTTATTGATGGTTCAATTTTGGTCGGGTGCCTCTAGGTTCAACCTGTGACTATTAGGGTTAGTCCTCCAATCAAGAACCAATCCAGAAATAATCACGAACCAATTCAGTAGATGTCACAAACTAGACAACAGTTACACAGATAGATGCGGTAACTCAGTGGAATAGCATTGACGCATCCATTGGCTCAATATGGCTATTTTCCGTTCCAACCAGTGGTCCACAACTGGTTCATTAAAGGCTGTGGTATGTGCTGTCCTGTTTGTAGGAAAGTGCATATAAAAGACCCCTTGCAGCTTATCAGAAAGAGTAGCCTATATCATGGTAGCGGGTTTCCTGTAAAGAAATATGTCAGAATGACTATGTTTGACATCCAATAGCCGATGATAAAAATCAATGTGCTCTAGAGGCTTCGTTAAATAAAACAAACTTTCCTTTAGCTCAATAAGAAACAAAATTATGGAAGAGAAAATATTACACCACTGAAATGGGTGATTCTAAGAAACTACATACCACATTTTGGGTTTCCACATTACATTGTTAATGATTCAGCCTTCTTTTTGGGGGTGCTAAGTCAAACAGCTATTGTAGGAATGTCAAACTTCTAACTAAAATTGTGGGTGACCGCTCAGTATGGAGAACGACCTGAAGAAAATGTCCTATAGATGATTTCCACCACCAACCCACCCACCCTATGATGGTAGTCACAAGAACTAATGTGGGTAGTAGCTCACTGTGCGTGTTCTGTGTGGAAAAAGGTCTAATTTTTAGTGCAACTGTTGGCCAGGGCCAGGCTGTGTAAATGCACAGTATTGTCATCACTGTCTGCTTGACTTGATGGCATATATTTACTATCAGCAGACTAAACTTCTTCTTCTCTCTTTTTGAATTCTGTTTTTTTTTTCCAAGAGACTATTTGTCGAGTGGACACCCTGCTTAGGGGGTTTCTGATTGACCTGGGCTGGGTTGAGTGTTTGCGAAACAGGGTGTGGCTTCACCGTATTGAAGGCAACGGGCTTAGACTAAAGCTAAGATTCCATATACACGGTGTGCGGCATTCCATTCGCACTGATAGGTCCATTGAGCGATCCACTTTGCTGCATTCGCATTGCCATGCGCATTCAGACATATGTAAGCACCACCGTGCATTTAAATGCTTTTCCATTTTATGTCGCATTCGCATACCACGTATATGGAATCTTAGTTTCACTGGACCAAGTGTGTACTCCCGACAAATGCTCCCTCGCAGAACTTTGCACAAGTTCCCTGTAGACATAAACCAAAAGTGGCAGTTTGTGTTAGCTCACAATCTGAGCTGCAATTTTCTTCTTATACATTGCACCTTGCAAGAAGTTTCTAGATTTTTTTATTTCGCAATTAAACTGGGCAGTACCATCAAGTGAGCCCTCCTAAATCATAGCCTTTTTTTGCAACAGAATAGCCCGTGGGTTTTTCTTGGCAATGCGCTTTGGAGTACTTGTGTTGTTTCACTTGTTTTGTGAGTTTGATATTTTCATAACATATTTAGGGTTTGCTTCTTGCGGTGTATTGTTTGTTTTGGGGTTGGGCTTTAAAAAAAAAAAATTAAATTGGGGGCTGGGTGAATTTGTTTGTTTGTTTGCAATAGCAAAATAGTCACTCACTCACTCACCCACTCATTAACCCACTAACCCACTCACTCACCCACCCACTCATTGATTCACTCACTCACTAACCCACCCACCCACCCACCCACTCACTCACTCACTCACCCACCCACTCACTCACTCACCCATTCAGAGGGTGGAAACTCGAGTAGGGCGGACAGTTAGTAAGACGGGCGCGCCGAACGCTGGGCAGGCGCCGCAACTTCCGGTGCGCGCCACCAGGCGGCGCGTCGGGAGTCATTGCGGACACCCCTGCCGGGCACCAGTCCATAAAGATAGCAGCAGCGTCTGTCTCGAACCACAGTCCCTACAGGCGCATGCGCACCACCGAGCATTGCGCATGCGCATACTCGCGATGCCTTCCCATTCAGGGACTAAGCGCGGTGGCTGAATCGGTAGAGCGCATGCCTCGGGTCCAGAAGATCGGGAGTTCGGTTCCCGGTCGAGTCAAACCAATGACTTATCAAATTGATACTTGTCGCTTCCTAGCCTGGCGCTCGGCATTAATAGGATATGACAAGGACTGGTTAGTGCAATGTCAGGATAATGTGACTGAGTGGGATATTGGGTTATGGTGCCAGTGGCCTGATTTCCTTGTGGGTCAGCACTATAAACTCATCATGAGTGTGCACTATCACAAGTTGGTACCCATCCTGATGTAACCTTAGATGTTGTCAGGACGTAAAGCTCCAACAACAAACCAACCCATTCAGGGCAAACTTGGAGAGTTCAGGGGCGGGAGTTGTCCAGATCATACTAATAGTTCCTTGATTACATTCAATGCCTTAATTTTGTCTATGTGCGCACTCATCATCATCATCATCATCATGCTGTCGGTCGCAATGCGACAAAGACTGCTTTCATTACTTGACAGCCGCTCTCCATTTAGCTCTCTGCTGTGAGAGTTGCGTCCATGACATTTCATGAAAGCTGCCTGCAAAAGTGTTGAAGTGCTGCTGGCTTTTGCAAGTTACCAGCGGCACTCTCTCGGGGAGCAAATAGAGGTTTCACACCGGCAAGAAAATGTCAAGACAGGCGCAAAACTATTTGTCCCTGCCGTGGCTGGTCGGGAGATTTGGGAGTTCCATACATCAACCGCCCTTAGTGCTGCCACAGTGACATGGTTTTCTGTTTAGGGTTTGCTCCCTTAGCCTTCGGTTCTGTCAAGAACCTGTACCACAAGGCAGTGGTTTACAACTCTGCAGGGCAGGGGCGTCAAACTCCCTGTGGTATTACTATACCTGCATACCCATGTGCGCACTATTGGTCCCAATAAAGTAAAGATTGGTTGGTTAGTTATTTGAATTTCATGTCCTGGCAACATCTAAGGTCATTTCAGGATGGGTACCAACTTATGACAGTGCACACTCATGATGACTTTATAGTGCTGACCCGCTGGAAAGTCGGGCTTCCAGCACCATAACATTATCCTGACACTGAGGAAACCAGTCCTTGCCCTATCCTATTAATGCCGTGCGACAGACTAGGAAGTGACAAGTATCAATTTTGTAAGTCATTGGTTTGACTCGACCGGTGTAGTAAGTTCTAAACACTACCCCACAAAAACACTATGGTAGAGTTTTCAACCTAGCTTCAAAACACTACATTAGTGTTTTCAACTAGGATGAAGGTAGGTTCAAAACACTACTGTCGCCATGCTCAAAACACTATCCTTAATTTCAAAACACTACCTTTCAGTTCAAAACACTACTCTATTTTCTTAGGGTGGGGCAGTGTGTACTAAGGTGAGTCAGTAGGATTGTTGTTGGTTGTTGTTTTATGCCCTAGCAACATCTAAGGTCATATCAGGACAGGTACTGACTTGTGACAGTGCACTCTCATGGGACATTATAGTGCTGCCCCACTGAAAGACCAGGCCACTGGCCCACTCAGATATTGGTCTATCCTATGAATTGCCCTATCCTATTAATGCTGAGCGCCAGGCTAGGAAGCAAAAAGTATCAATTTTTAAGTTATTGGTTTGACTCGAATGGGAACCGGACTCCCAACCTTCCAGATGCGAGGCCCACTCGGTGGGGCAGTAGGGTGGGGAAGTTTGTTTGTCTTTGTTTGTTTATTGTTGTTTTACATCCTAGCAACATCTAAGGTCATATCAGGACCAGTGCCATGACCTGATATCCCACTCAGTCACGTTATCCTGACACTGAGCCAACCAGTCCTTGCCCTATCCTAATAATGCCGAGTGCCTGGCTAGGATACTAATACGTTCTTAAACTCCGCAGCACTAGCAGCATATACTAAAACGTGGTGCAGACGCCACAGCACTATCAGCATATACTACTAATACATTGTTAAAGGCTCCAGCACTATCATGTTGTTTAACTCCGCATCACTATTAGTGTATACTAATAAGTGGTCCAGATGCTGCAGCACTATCAGTGTATACTAATACGTTGTTAAGCGTCACAGCACTATCAGTGTATACTAATGTGGTGTTAAGTGTTGTAGCACTATCAGTGTATACCAATACGTGGTGCAGATGCTGCTGCACTATCAGCGTATAGGCCTACTACTAACACGTTGTTAAACCCCGCAGCACTATCAGCGTATACTAATATGTGGTTAGACGCCGCAGAACTATCAGTGTATACTACTAATAGTAATATGTGCTTCAAACATCGCAGCACGGTCAGTGCATACCAATATGTATACGCATACCAATATGTACATTTTGCGGCACTACAACCCCCACTGCTGTGTCATGATAGTGCTTTGAACTTTGGGTAGTGTTTTGAGCGTACGTAGGGGTAGTGTTTTGAACTTAACACTACTGTAGTGTTTTGAATGGGGTAGTGTTTTGAACGTCCTACACCGGGAATCAAACTCCCAATCTCCTGCATGGGATGCGGGGTTTCCAACATTGGAAAATGAAAAACCGGAAGATCTTAAGGGATGTTATACTGGGGGCGGCCGGGAGGGCTGGGGGTATTCCTACAGAATTCTTTTTCCACAAACATTCGGAAAGATTGATATAATATTACTATATTAATGTTATTGCAGGGTTGCCAACATTGGAAAATAAAAAACCCGGAAAATCACCATAAGGTGATGATCGCGACATAAAATATCGTACACTTTATGGCGAAACCGTAAGGGTTGGCAACTCTGGGCACGACTGCACTCTACCGATTCACCTACTACGTCCGGTCTTAAAGTAAAGAAGATAAGAACCGCCAATAAAAGAAAGAAAGAAAAAAAACCGCCCACATCCCAATCACGTGAACCAAAATTACAACTGCGCTGTTTCCGCATTTAGAAAACTCCGGTTGTTCCAAATTGTGCCCAGATGCTTTGGTAAAGTGCAAGAAGTGTTTCCGGTTATGCAACTCATGACTGCGTTTATTGCAGACCCCCCCCGCCCACACCCACCCATCCTCTCTCTTTTCCTCTCACCCCACCGCCTTCACAGGAACGTCGCTCTCCTTCCGAATTCGGCGACACAAAGGTCTCCCGACGACACAAAGGTCAACACTGAGTGTGAACAGCCCAGATTAGTCTGTGTGCAGGCAGTTTGGTGCTGAGCCACTCGGCAGGCGCTCAACCGGAACGGCCACGCTGACTGGTTACGGTGGAATAAGGAGCAGTGGTGTGACAGCCGTGTGTGGGGGGGGGGGGGGGCGTTCCCTGGGCTTACATTGTGTTTACACTGAGCTTTCATAGGGCTTACACTGACCGTACACCGGGCTTACACTGTCCTTACACCGGGGTTACATTGGCCTTGCATCAGGCTTACACTGGGCTAACACCGGGCTTAATCTGGGCTTATGCCAGGCTTACCCCGGACTTACACTGGCCTTACGCCAGGGTTACATTGGGCTTACACTGGCCTTACACCGGGATTCCACTAGCCTTACACCGGGATTCCACTAGCCTTACACCGGCCTCACACTAGCCTTACACTGGGCTTACTAAGCTTTCTCCAGGCATACACTGACCTTACACTGGGCTTAGTAGCCCGAGTTACACTGGGCGTACCCTTACACCGGGCTTACACTAGCCTTACTGAGCTTTCTCCAGGCATACACTGACCTTACACTGGGCTTAGTAGCCCGAGTTACACTGGGCTTACCCTTACACCGGGCTTACACTAGCCTTACACTGGCCTTACACTGGGCTTACTGAGCTTTCTCCAGGCATACACTGACCTTACACTGGGCTTAGTAGCCTGAGTTACACTGGGCTTACTACCCTGGGCTTACACCAGGCTTACCCCGGGCTTACACTAACCTTACACCGGGTTTACACTGGCCTTGCACTGGGACAGCAGTATAACTTATACTGCTGTCCCAGTGCAAGGCCACTATAAGCCCGGCTTACACGGGGCTTATACTGCTGTCTTCAGATGACATGTTAACACGTTGGTGGAATACAGCTCTAAGGCCAGTGGGAACTAGACATGTATGCCTATTGGCAAAATGATTCGGAAGGTTAGTGTAGGTTGCTCGATGGAATCACTTTGCACATGCAACTGTCTATGTGGCTCCTGGCCTTTGATTGATAGTTTGTTTAAGTTCTACATCCTAGCAACATCTAAGGTGATATCAGAATGACAGTGCGCACTCATGGAAACTTTATAGTGCTGTCCCACTAAGCGATCAGGCTGCCAGCACCATGACCCGATATCCCACTCAGTCACATTATCCTGAGACTGAGCTAACCAGTCCTTGACCTATCCTAATAATGCCGAGGGCCAGGCTAGGTAGCGACAAGTATAGACCCCTTTCAATGTTTGTAAACATTGTGTATGCAGCTTGGCTGCAGAACAAATGCATGCTGCCACTGAGTTTGCCAGTATGCGCAGTGCAAAACGTTAATTTTATTCAAAATTAATAGAAATCCAGAACACTAACCATATCAATTTAATATAATCTTTTTGGTAAACATGTTTTCTATGTGTATTCCAATCAGTTTGTTTCTAGGTGTTGTGGTTTTAGAGATATTTAACTTTTTCTGTATGAAGATTGCTCACTGCCATTGACAATGCATTGAGTTTGCCGGTACGCACAGTGCAAAACGTCAGTTTTATTCAAAATTAATAGAAATCCAGAACCCTAACCTCATTAATTTAATATAATCTTGTTGTTAAACATGTTTTCTATGTGTATTCCAATCAGTTTGTTTCAAGGTGGTGTGGTTTTAGAGATATTTAACTTTTTCTGTATGAAGATTGCTCACGGCATTGACAATGCATTGAGTTTGGCGATACGCGCACTGCAACACTTCGATTTTATTCAAAATTAATAGAAATGCAGAGCCCTAACCGTATAAATTTAATATAATCTCTTCTTTGAATATGTTTTCTATGTCTTCCAATCGGTTTGTGGATAGATGTGGTTTTAGAGATATTTAACCTTTTCTCTATGAAGATTGCTCAGTCATAGCCATTGAGGTTGCAGTGTGACCGGATGTTGTCCTGCAGCCAAGCAGCGCGTGCACTGACCTAAATACATATGCTGACCTCATATGAAATTGGTCAATAAATTTGATAAGCCATTGGTTTGACTCGGCTGGGATTCTACCTCCCGACCTTCGGCATGGGAAGCCTGCGCTCTATCGATTAAGCCATCGTGTCCGGTACTTTGGCTTTGAAGTTTGAGTTCAATGCAGACTGCTACATTAGCATCATATCTCACCAAAGAGGTGATGAAATGGATTGGTTGGCTGGTTGTTGGAGTTTTACGTGCTGGCAACCTCTAAGGTCATATCAGGGGTATGAAATGTATAAAGTTCCACCTGTTTGTCCGCTAAAGGGTTCAGCAGGTTCAGGATACAGTGTCTGGTGGAAGCAAGTCGAGCGGGTCAAAACACATCAAGCAACAGGAGCCACCACCTTTCGGAACTAATTGGAATTAATGCCTCCAGTAAATTAAAGCTTGTTGTATTTAATGACGCCTCTAGAGCACATTAATTGTTATCATCGGCTATTGGATGTCAAACATATGGTCATTCTGACATATTTCTTTGGAGGAAACCTGCTGTCGCCACATAGGCTCCTCTTTCTGATAAGCAGCAAGGGGTCTTTTATATGCACTTTCCCACAAACAGGACAGCACATACCACAGCCTTTGATGAACCAGTTTAATGCCTCCAGACACGGGTTTTAAAACAAATCCATTCATAGAAGCTTGATTTTGTCTATACCTCATGGAGGACTGCTGCCTTATATATTAGTACAGAAAGTTCCTTTTTATAACCTAAATTGATTGGTTGTTTTACATTCTGGCAACATCTAAAAAGGTCATATCAAGACGGGAACCGACTTATGACAGTGCGCACTCATGGTGAGTTTATACCGCTGCCCCATTGGGAGACCAGGCCACCAGCCCCATGACCTGACATCCCACTCAGTCACATTATCCTGATACTGAGTCAACCAGTCCTTGCCCTATCCTAATAATACCAAGCGCCAGGCTAGGATCTGATAAGTATCAATTTTTAAGTAATTGGTTTGACTCAACCAGAGTTCGAACCTATGGGTTCAAATCTCACGATCTACGAAATCGGGAGACGGACGCTCAATTCATTCAGCCATTCTGTCTTGAACTCTAAATAAGGGAACAGCAAAGGCCAGTGATATACGGGATCACGTTTCCGACTGCGCCTGCGCTGAAAACGGTGTTGGCATAAAGCAAATGCGAAATGCACATGGCATAAGATGTGATGATTATATTGATGTAAATGCAATGCTGGATAAAAGATTAATATTTTAATTTATTATATATATTTTTTTAGTTGGTATTCTATGTTTCAAACAAGAGCTGAGATGAGCTGAAACTAGCACATTTCACAACTGCACCCAGTGTATTAGCATGTGCCATGTGCTTATCGGGGGTTTGTTTTGCTTTGACGCATCCCACAATGCACCGGGCCGCTGGAATGGTGATGTAGTCTATTGACTGTTGGGAATTTGGCTGGCAGCTGATAGCGGGTTGTGTGTATGGCTTGCAGCTGGGTGAGAGGGGACAATGATAGAGAAAGGCGGAAGACTCAAAGTTGGGGACAGTGGCCAGCTTGAATGTAGGGCACGCAGATACAGTTTGCTTGCAGGTTGGCGTTTACATCCTAGTAACATTTAAGGACATAATAGGAGAGGTAATAACTTGTGATAGTATGCACACTTATGGCAGCTTTATGTTTGATTGATTGATTGAATGATGGTTGTTTTACGCCGTGTCGGCAGCAAAGGTCATCATATTCACAGCGAGAAGTGTTTAAACTTGTATTCTGACCACTTTCATTCAACCATCGCTTTTACACAGAGTGTAAAAGCAACTTTGCAGTATTGCTTCACCGCAACACCTGGCCACCGACAACATCACCTGATATCTCACCCAGTCATATTATCTGACACTGAGCAAAGTGAAAAGCGAAATAGTTTTTTTTTCAACTCTTACATATGCACAACATGCAAACCGTTATAGGAACACAAATTTGCTATTATTTCGAAGGCGTTCACTTTTTGTTTCAATGCCTCACTTTTCTGTCCAGTTTCAGAGAATGACTCATTATATATATGTAGTCACCACCTCCGCAACCTTCCACAATGGAAGTTGAATCTGCGACCCGGCATTCTGAATCACGCCGCAGTCGCTCTACTGCCAGCGTTCACTTGCGACAATTTTGCGACCAGCTTATGACTAAAAGCCCGCGACCTCCTTGCAAACAAATAAAAAAAAATGCAAGAAAAGCAAAGGAAGCGGAGTAAGGTGTAAGATAAGGTGAGTACAAGGGTGTGAGTATGAGTGTGAGTGTGAGTATGAGTTAGGTTGAGTGTGAGGGTGGGATTAAGGCTTCTATGGTCGGCGAGCGATCACAGCAGTTTTACGGTCGCCGAGTGGTCGCTGACAGCTGGGCGACCAAAAACCACCCAATGAGTGTGCGACCGGGCAACGACCGATCGGTGATCGGTCACAAGCACTTTGGTCGCAAGGAAGTTTTTGGTGCAGCAGCTGCAACCTCCTTGTGATATCCCAGTCACACGAGGCCTGCATTCGCTTACGATCGATTCGTGACATCAAAACGTCCTCATTGCGCCCTCCTTAAGTGCTGGCACCGTGAGGACGCCAACCTCCCGGTGTCCATTTCGGAAATTTTGGATGCAAGGAGGATGCAGCCGATGCACTTGCAACCTCCTTGCGACCAGTTTGGTCGGCGCCATTAAAACGCCGCCCTGGCGCCACCCTGGCACCGCCCTGGCGCCACCAGGTCACTGACCCCTTGGTTGGTGAGTTGGTGCCGTCCTGGCGCCGTCCCGGTGCTGATGCGTCGACGTCCCGGCACCAACCTGGCGCCACAAGGCCACCGACAACGTATTTGAATCAATGTATCGAATAGGACGCTGGGAGGTTGGCGTCCTTTTGAGCGTAAGGAGGTTGGCGCCGAACGCTGGCTCTCGTGTGACTCGGGTATGACCAAACTGCCTGGAAATGGTTGGCGACCACCCGGCGACCACTTGGCGACCGGTCGCATGGTGATTGCAAAGGGGTCGCAAACGAATGCAGGCGTAGTCTGACTGCGCTATCACAGCTTCAGTCCTTTCTGATGAACCAGCAAAACTCGGAAAGCCCGTATTGATCTCATATCGATATTGACAGTGACAGCGGTGAAGTGATTTCCCATCAAGAACAATTTCATGATACTGAGCTAGCATTAGCAAGGCCCTTTTCCCATCATAATAAAGTCAGCCAGGATGTGACATATACATTTTTCTTGGTGTATACCTTTAGTCTGCCTTGGCTGGGATCTCTCTAAAGTGTCTGGAAGATCAATCTCCTTACTTTGATACCTGATATGGGGCCGAGCTGGGCTGAGATGGGTTGTCATGGCGACCAACCTCCGACCCCTAGGTAGATTGGAATGTTACGTCCTGGCAACATCTAAGGTCATATCAGGATGGGTACCGCCTACTGACAGTGCAGACTCATGGCGACTTTATAGTGCTGCCCCAATGGGAAATCAGGCCTCCATCAGCATGACCCACTATCCCACTCAGTCACATTATCCTGATGCTGAGCTAACCAGTCCTTGCTCTGTCCTAATAATGCAGAACGCCTGGCCAGGAAGTGACAAGTAGTATCAATTTTGTAAATCATTGATTTGACTCGGCTTTGATTTGAACTCCCGAGCTTCCGCATGGGAAGCCTGCGCTCTACCGATTGTGAAAGCCATATTAATAGTGAAAAGTGAGTGGAATTTATTCTGCTCCTTTCTGAAAAACTAACCTGCGCAAGAAGACGGTAAACTTGATGTCAAAAGACACACAGGTAACAAGTTACAACAGCTGATACAGTCCAGCTGTCCTCAGGAATTCTCAAATTTGTTCATTCTCTACATTTGTGGATAGTCATCGCAGACTGGAGTGCAACATTGGGTGGGTGGTGATGATGTGTGGAGAGGGGGAGGAGGCAAGGGGGGGGGGGGATCAGATCTCAGTAGTTCTTGATCATAATAGGTGCCTGATCGATCTGTTGTGGGTAGACGAGGAGGCGGGGGATGGGGTAGGAGGAGGGGGCGGGAGAGGAATGGGAGGGGAGGAGGGCGGGGGAGGGGGAGGGTGGGGGAGGAAGAGGGCCGGGGAGGAGGAGGGCTGGGGAGGGGGGGCAAAGAAGGAGGTAGGGAGAGAAGAGGAGAGGAGAAGGAGGTAGGGAGAGGAGGAGGTAGGGAGAAGAGGAGGTAGGGAGAGGAGGAGGAGGAGGAGGAGGAGAAGAAGGAGGTTTTCAGTGGTTAGTGTGCACAAACAGTAAGGGTTGTGATGAGGCGTCACGTGACGTCGGGTCGCTGTGACAGCAGACCGCCATGAGAAGTAACTGCATGTACTGGTATGTGTAAGTGTGTGTGTGTGTGTGTGCGCGCGCGTGAGTATGTGCGCATTTGTGTGCGTGTGTGCGCGCACATTTGTGTGCGCGTGTGTGGCGGAGCTTGGGCGCGTTTGTGTGTGTATGTGTGTGTGTGTGTGTGTGTGTGTGTGTGTGTGTGTGTGTGTGTGTGTGTGTTGTGACTGGGTGATGCCGTTAGAGGCAGGCGAGCTCTGGTGATGGCGGTGTTTGCTGGTGGCTGGCTGGCGGTGTTAGTGACCGCTGGTGGCGGTGCTAAAGAGAATGGAAGGGAAGGGAAGGAGGGAAAGGGAGGGAAAGGAAGGGAAATGAAGGGGGTGGGGGATGGGGAGGGGAGAAGGAGTGAGGGTGAATGAGGTGGGACGGAAATGGGGAAGGGGGGAGAGGGAGAGGGAAGAGGAAGGGGGGGGGGGAGAAGGAGGAGGATGGGGGAGGGGAAGGAAGAGGAGAGGAGGGGAAGTAGGGGAAGGAGAAGGGGAGGGAGACGGGAAGGAAAAGGAGGAGGAGAAGTAGTAGTAGGAGGAGGAGAATGTGGAGGTGAAGAAGGAGGAGGAGTAGGTGGAGAAGGGGAGGGGAGGGGGAGGAGGAGAATGTGGAGGTGAAGAAGAAGGTTGAGGATTAGGATGAGGATGAGTAGTAGTACTAGTAGTAGTAGTAGGACGAGGAGGAGGAGGAGGAGGAGGAGGAGGAGGAGGAGGAGGAGGAGGAGGAGGAGGAGAGAGGAGAGAGGAGAGAGGAGAGGAGAGGAGAGGAGAGGAGAGGAGAGGAGAGGAGAGGAGAGGAGAGGAGACGAGAGGAGAGGAGAGGAGAGGAGAGGAGAGGAGAGGAGAGGAGAGGAGAGGAGAGGAGAGGAGAGGAGAGGAGAGGAGAGGAGAGGAGAGGAGAGGAGAGGAGAGGAGAGGAGAGGAGAGGAGAGGAGAGGAGAGGAGAGGAGAGGAGAGGAGGAGCAGTAGCAGTGTCTATCACATGGGAGTTGGGGGTCTATCGTGTCCCGGAGCTCGGACCGACCAGACGCCGCCGCGACCCGCCACCAGTCAGTCACCGAGCAGCGCGCCCCCTGGCGACAGTGTGGGACGATAGGGACATCGGAACACCACCCTCCCACCCACCCCCCCCCACCCCGTCCCACGACCAGGATCAACCTGCATGGGGCGGGCCGATAGGCGGAGGTTCCCGGACCAGCCTGTCTGGATTCAGGCGTCCACACAGCGGGAGGAGATAAGCTGGGTGCAGCCACGTGGTTCTGTTAGCGGCCGACAGGGGGCCACTACTGTCAGCGAGCTGGATTTATCGGCACTTCACAGGGAGCGCGATAGGTTGGTTCATCCCGACGGCTCTGTTTGATGAAACTCAAACAAGAGGTTGGATGAAGGGCAGGAAGCGCTTCAACGACATTTGAAATAGCCTGCTGCCGCTCACAACAATGAAAACAACAAGAGTGTGATACTACCCAGAAAAAGGCAAACATTGTATGCAGCTTAAACCATGACAACAAGAGCGGGATACTACCCAGGAAAAGGCAAACGTTGTATGCAGCTTAAACCATGACAACAAGAGCGGGATACTACCCAGGAAAAGGCAAACATTGTAGGCAGCTTAAATCCTGACAACAAGAGCAGGATACTACCCAGGAAAAGGCAAACATTGTATGAGGTTTAAACCATGACAACAAGAGCGGGATACTACCCAGGAAAAGGCAAACATTGTATGCAGCTTAAACCATGACAACAAGAGAGGGATACTACCCAGGAATAGGCAAACATTGTATGCAGCTTAAACCATGACAACAAGAGCGGGATACTACCCAGGAAAAGGCAAACATAAAGCAGCATAAACCATGAAAACAACAATAATTACCCAATAACAGGCAATATGATTGGGTAAAGTAAAAAAACCTGATTTTTTTTTTAGATTATCATGGGGACACACAGCATCCCACTGAGTCGCGAGAGGGATGCAAATAGTGTATTTCAGAGGTGTTTCGTCGGCCGGGGGACAAACTTAATTAAAAAACCCTACAGAATTCCAGTTTCGGCGGCCATAAAAAAAACAGAATTCCGGTTAAAACCAGAGAAATCACATGCCTGCAATAATTACACTATTGTATAATTATACATAAATATACCAAAGTGGGATAACACACAAGCAAAAACCATGACAACAACAAGAGCGGGATACTACCCATGAAACTGCCAACCATTGTAGGCAGCGTAAACCATGACAACAACAACAAGAGTGGGATAACACACGGAAAACTAGCAAACACTGAGGGCACCATAAGCCATGACTAATGTGAACTGACACAAGAAATTTACCTATTAATTCCGACAATCACGTTCTATTTGAAAACACAAAACTCAAAAGTGATTTAAAAAGAACTGCGCAGGTGCTGATTAGAGGACTAGAAAGTGTTGCCGGGGCTCCCCCTGGTGGCGCCCATCGGTACCGCTCAGTGTCGGGGGGCGGCGGGCGGCGGGCGGCGGGCGGCGGGCGGCGGGCGGCGGGCGGCGGGCGGCGGGCGGCGGGCGGCGGGCGGCGGGCGTTAAACCATACCAGGGCCCCGGGGGCCGGAGGTGGCGCCCGCCGAAAGGTCGTCTGTTACGTCACAAAACAGCGGTTACGTCATAAGAGCAGACGTCATGAAGCAAAGCTCCTGTGGGAGGGTGATTGACAACTATTTCCTGCATTGCAACCCGCCCCCTCATCACCACCTCTCCTCCCAACCAGTCTTATGCCTGGTACCTACCGTTTGTGCGCACCCACCTACCGTATACGATCTAAAACTGCCCGTTTCGCACACAAAAATCGCTAGGTGTGTGCTTTCCGCGCACACCTAGCGATTGCGATTCGCGCATAAAACCTCAGTTTTAGGGCTAAAACCGGCCGATTACGATTGCGATTCGCGATTCGAAAAATGAATCGGCCAGTTTTCAGTTTTAAGCAGGTCGGGTCGAGTCGCACAGTTTTAGTGCGCGAATCCTATATGGTAGGTGTGTACCAGGCATTACCGTACCTTAGTACCCGCCTCCCCCACTTCTCCTCCCTCCCCCAACTCCCCCTACCACTCCAAACTTACTACCCGCCGAACCCCGCCCCCCCCCGTCCTCCCTCCTCCCACCCCCCCCCAACTTTCTACTCGTTTAACCCCTCCCCTCCCCGATACCAGCCCCCAGCCCCCACTCCCGCCCTCCCACAACGCCCCCAACTTGCTACCTGCCTTTCCCTCGCCCCACCCCCACCTCAGACCACACCACACCACACTACACGACAAACACCACACCACACCACACCACACCACACCACACCACACCACATCGGACTGTCCTGCACTCCCTCCCCGACCGCCCTGCCCCGCCCCGCTCAAATCTCGCTATTTTGTTGTTGTTGTAAATATAGTTTATTCATTGAATAAAGTCTTTTGTCAGCACCGTGGCACTGGTCTTCCAGCCATGTGACAATACAGTTATTTACAATATATGCACATGTAGTCTGATAGCGTCACCAGCAGCTACCCCAAATCAGCTGAAATAACAATATCAAACATTCAAAGACTTACATATGGTATAGTTTGACAATTCACATACAAAAATAGCAGTTATATGTTGTATTCCTACACACTTGATACATACATGTGTATTGATTAGACCTTTACATTACGGAGTGGTTAGATGCATAGTTTCCCTTCATAGGTTTGTATGCCTACTATGCGATTCGGTGAGACCATGCTCAGTAGGTCTAAATAAATCTCCATCGGGTTCAGAAGAGGGGGAAGAGAGAAGGAGGTGGGGATGAGATAGAGACGCCCACTCATTAGGCGGGAGTCGTAAAAGCACGGGGCAACAATCAGCCAATAAGGGGGGGGGGGGGGGGGGGGGGGGCGGGGGTCACTAACGGGTGCGTTACGCAGATCGGTCCAGCGTAGTCCCCTGGTTCCACTCAATCACGCGCTGGCATAAAGTCTCCCCATTATTGACGCTGTGGCAAGCAAGTGTCAGCCGAGAAGCAGTTCGCGCAGAGACTGCTAAGATTGTTGGTCGGTTGGTTGTTGGAGTTTTACATCCTGGCAACGTCTAAGAGTGGTCATACACAAATGAAGCTTGTTTTATTTAACGACGCCTCTAGAGCACATTGATTTTTATCATCGTCTAGTGGATGTCAAACAGATGGTCATTCTGACATATTTCTTTGGAGGAAACCCGCTGCCACCACATAGGCTACTCTTTCCAATAAGCAACAAGGGGTCTTTTATTTGCACTTTCCCACAGAAAGGACAGCACATACCACAGCCTTTGATGAACCAGTTGTGGATCACTGGTTGGAAATGATAATACCCCAAACTGCAAATGGGTCCATTGAGCAGGACGTCCCGCTCCCTAGTGGTCAAATCAGGACGGGTACCGACTTGTGACAGTGCGCACTCACAGCGACTTTATGGTTGGTTGGTTGTTGGAGTTTTACGTCCTGGCAATATCTAAGGTCCTACTAGGATGGGTACCGACTTGTGACAGTGCACACTCACGGTGTCTTTATAGTTGGTTGGTTGTTGGAGTTTTACATCCTGCCAACATCTAGGGTCGTATCAGGACAGGTGCCGACTTGTGACTGTGCACTCACTGCAACTTTATAGACTTGCCCCACTGGGAAACCAGACCACCAGCACCATGACCCGATATCCCACTCAAGTTACATTATCCTGACAACGACCTAACCAGTTCTTGCCCTATCCTATTAATACCGAGCGCCAAGCTAGGAAACTGACAAGTACCAATTTTGTAATACGTCATTGGTCTGACTCGACCGGGACTCCAATTCCCCGATCTCCCGCACGGGAGGGAGGCCTGCGCTCTACCGATTCGGCCACCGCCCCCGGTTGCGACCTAAGAAGACCCAACTTCAGGTGAGTTTGGTAGGGCCGCAGCTGACCGTGGCGCCACCTGGGTGACGCGCCGATAATCACCACCGTCTGGTCGCGGGAGGAGGTGGAGGAGGGAGGAGGAGGAGGGGGAGGAGGAGGGGGAGGTGGAGGAGGAGGAGGAGGAGGTGGTGGAGGAGGAGTAGGCGGAGGAGCAGTAGGAGGTGGTGGATGAAGAGGTGGAGGAGGAGGAGGAGGAGGAGGTGGAGGAGGAGGTGGAGGAGGAGGTGGAGGAAGAGGTGGAGGAAGAGGTGGAGGGGGAGGGGGAGAAGGAGGAGGAGGAGGACGAGGAGGAGGAGGTGGCGGCCGCGGCTGTGGCGGTGACTGTGGCCGTGGCCTTGGCGGTGGCGGCGGCGGGAGGGGTGGGGCCGAGGAGCAGACGCTGCCGAGATCAGTTCGCCTGGAGGAACGCCACGAACGAACAAGGGGAGACGCAGGAGGAGCTGCAGTAGCAGGAACTATTACTACTGCGCGCCTTCAGCTAGAGGAGTTGGGCAGTTGGAATAGTGCGCCAAGCGGCGGACACATGTACTAAGACTGCATATATGTTATATTACACACACGTTGCCGCACGCCCGCAAGTGATATTATATAGCCATCGGGGTTTGGATTGATTCAGGCGGGGCAAATCGCCCCCCCCCCTCACCTCCCACCCTCCTCCCGTCTACTTTCCGCCCTCCTCCCCAACTCCCTTCCGCCCTCCCGTCACTGCTCTCTCCCCCCCCCCCCACCCCCCCGCCCAGACACTGCCCGAAAATGGACCGGGGCCGGGGCTGTCCCCCCGCGCCGCGGAGACCCCGACACGGGGCCGGCCGGGCTGCCGGTGAGGCAACACCGTGCGGCGGCGTGACCAGGCCGTGAGCCGCGACCCACACAGCCACACTCTCAGCCCGCAACAACTGCCACCACGGGCCATGGTCACCGGGACCGCCGCCGCCGTCTCCGTCAGTTCTACCATCCGAATCACTGAGCCTGTCACAAGGCGTGGAGAGCCCCCGACGCTACTCCCAACGCGCTAAGACAAAACTTTACCCACCCACCTCTCTGCTAAAAAAAATGATATTGCTTAAATGCTAATAACCATCCCGCGAAAAAAAAAATTAAGCCGCTAAAATTGTCCTCATACCCGACACACCTCGAATCTCCCTCACCCTTAACCTCCCCCATCCCTAACCTCCCCCATCCCCAACCTTCCCCACTCCAAACCTTGCACATCCCTAACCAACTCCCCCTACCCCAAACCTCCCCCACACCCCTAACCTCCCCACACACCTCTAACCTCCCCCACACCCCTAACCTCCCCTCACACCCCTAACCTCCCCCCACACCTCTAACCTCCTCCCCACCCCACACCCAAACCTCCTCCCACCCTAACCACCCCCACCCCTAACCTAACCTCCCCGACTCCAAACCTCCCCCCACTTAGCAGGTGATTGCGGATTAACGATGATCACCACCACCACCACTACTAGCAGCATCAGGAGGAGGACTGGAGATTCAGCCTGAGCTACTCAGGCACCCAGGAGGCGCTCACAGCCACCTGGTCAGCACAGGTATGTAGGAGCAGGAGAAGGAGCAGTAGGAGGAGGAGGAGGAGCAGGGGATTGGCATAAATATTACAGATTCGGGCTAGGGGAGGGAGCAATTACTAACAAATCACACATGACTTTAACAATAACAAAAAACACACAAACAATTATTACACAGAACTACTCATATTTATTTCTGTCCCTAGATGAAAATGGAATAGTTGAATTCGCCTTATGGAGAGCTTGATATAACTACATCTCTTACGGTATCTAACCATACACAAGTTTCAGGGTCATCATACGCTACATTGTTAGTTCCTACTGTGAATAACATTTGGATGTTTTTTTCAGGGCTATTTTCTGTGTGTGTGTGTTTATGCGCACATGTATGTGTGTTTATGCGTCTGTTCCTGCGTCTGAGTGTGTTTGTGGGTTTGTGTTTGTGTTTATGAGAGTATGTGAGTGTGTTTGTGTGAGTGTATGTTAGTGTATGTGTTTGTGTGTGAGTGTATATGTTTGTGTGAGTGTGTTTGTAGGTTGGCCTGTGTTTGTGTGTGTTTGCATGTGTGTTTATGTGAGTGTATGTTAGTGTATGTGTTTGTGTGTGAGTGCATATGTTTGTGTGAGGGTGTTTGTAGGTTGGTCTGTGTGTTTGTGTGAGTGTATGTGTGTTTGCATGCGTAGTTCTGTGTTTGTATATTTGTATGCATGTTTGTCTGTGTGTTTGCATGTGTGTTTGTGTGCGTTTGTATGTGTGTGTTTGTGCGTGAGTGCATGTATTTTTCGCTTAGCGTGGTGTTTTGGGGGGGGGTGGCATCCTTTTACACAAGCTCTCCCCAAATGACATCACTCCTGAAATGAGTCCGTTATGTTGTCATGACAACGCTTAGATTTCTTATCCTGGAAGAATAGTGGTAGGTGTGACCAGATGAACCAAGCAGTGGCATGCTTGTGGTGTGAAAATACGGTAACCTGCCAACGTGACACATCAACGCCTTAGATACCACCCCCCACTGAAGCAAGCACCACTTGATACGCCTGAATATATGCAGGTCAATTAGTTGATTAATGAATTAATTAATTGGATTTTCTGATTAATTAATTGGCGACCGGACGCAGTGGTCGAATCGGTAGAGCGCAGGCTTCCCGTGCAGAACATCGGGGGATAGAATCCCAGCCGAGTCTAACCAATAACTTATAGTTATAAAATTGATACTTGTCGTCACCTAGCCTGGTGCTCGGCATTAATAGGATAGGACAAGGACTGGTAGGATAGGACAAGTACCAGGATAATGTGACTGAGTGAGATATTGGGTCATTGTGCTGGCATCCTGAACTCCCAGTGGGGCAGCACTATAAGGTCACCATGAGTATGCACTGCCACAAGTCGGTACCCATCCTGATATGACCTTAGATGTTGCCAGGATGTAAATCCCAACAAACAAACATCTTGTTTTGAAAGTTTTGAAAGTGAGCCGGGTGAGAGGAGGTTTATGGCGTTGATGAGGCAGGGAGGAGAGAATGCCTGCTCCGCAGTGAATGACATGGAAGTTAAGGTGGTTAGAGAGAAATATTAAAGGGCTGCTGTTATTTATGTCCACATAATAAATTATATAGTACATATTATATATATATACCAAGATGCTGTATATACTTGACACGGGTGAATGTCAATCAGGTGCTGGAGGGCTTAAAGGTGGTCTGCAAAATGATGTCGGCAACAGAATTCAGAGAAGGCGGTGTCTAAAAATAACTGTGAATCAGAACCAAGTCACTGCACACAAAAAAAAACAAGTAAACCATGTTTCTCAAATGAATAATTGCATGCACTTGGTAGTTGGGCAGTCTGTTTCTATCTCTTTGAACAACTTGTGTTTCTGCATGAGACAGTGGATGGGAGGGAGGTTGGGAGTGGTGGCGATAGTGACGGTGGTGGTGGAGGTGGTGGTGGTAGTGATGGGGTGGTGTTGGTGGTGAAAGGGGTAGTTATGGTTGTTGTTTGCTGTTTTACATTCAAGCAACATCTAAGGTCATATCAGGTCCGGTACCGAATTGTGACAGCATGCACTTTATAGTGCTGCCCCACTGGGAAATCCGGCCACTGACACCATGACCCAATATCACACAGTCACATTATTCTGATAATGATGGTGTTGATAAGGATGGTGGTGATAGGGATGGTGGTGGTAGTGGTGGCGGTGATAGGGATGATGGTGGTAGTGGTGGTGGTAGTAGTAGTAGTGGTGGTGGTTTGATTGATTGATTGGTGGTTGCTTTACGCCGTGTCGACAACATAGGCCATATTCAACTTTCAAGGCGAGAAATGTTTGTTTTTGGTTCAAGCCATCACTTTTACATGTAAAAGCAGACGTTCAATTATGGTGCTGGTGGGGATGGTGGTAGTGGTGGTGGTAGTGGTGATTGTGGTGATGATGATAGTGGTAGTGGTGGTGGTGGTGATGATCGTGGTGGTGGTGGTGCTGATGATAGTGGTGGTGGTGGTGATAGGGATAGTGGTAGTAGTGGTAGTAGTGGTGGTGGTGATAGTCGTGGTGGTGGTGGTGATAGTGATAGTGGTGGTGATGGTGGCGGTGATAGTGGCAGTGGTGGCGGTGGTGGCGGTGGTGGTGGTGGTGGTGGTGGTGGTGGTGGGGCTGTTGGAAGCGTCTGTCGACACGAGTGATGTGAGGAAGATGGCAGTTAGTGCAGGCTGGGCGTTTCTGTTGTATAACAAAACCGTTGCCCCTCACCTGTTTGTTCAGGTGTTACAAAGGCACGCTGACAGCTCCCATCCTCTCAACCCTCACTCCACCCCAAACTGTGCACTGTGGTTCACTAAAAAGGAATATGGGATGTGGTGGCCCAATCGGGAAAGTGCAGGCTTCCCGTGCGGAAGGTTGGGAGTCAGAATCCCAGCCGAATCAAACCAATGACTTATAAAATTGATGTTTGTCACTACCTAGCCTGGCACTCTGCATTAATAGGATAGGACAAGGACTGGTTAGCACAGTGCCAGGATAATGTGACTGTGTGGGATATCGGGTCACGGTGCCGGTTGCCTGGTCTCCCAGTGGGGCAGCACTATTAGTATTAAGTCGCCATGAGTGCGCACTGTCACAAGTCGGTACCCGTCCTGATATGACCTCAGATGTTGCTAGGATGTAAAACAATAAAACAAACATCTATGAAAGGACACAGCGACACAGACGCCCGCCCACCCTTCCGCTGCTCCAACCACACATTCTAACCGCACACGCTGTGAAGTGCGCTTTATACATAGAGGCAAAATGGAGAAAGCAAAACCAGTGAACACAATATATACGGCTGTCACTCTTTTCTTTTTTTAAATATGGATTCCGTGTCTTATATAAAAAGGATTTGTGATGTGGCATTGGAACATATTACATCTTTGAAATCCCATAACGCTGTTCTCCTACAAAAATAAACCTCACTGAATTATACGTCATTAAAACAAAGACCCTATAATACTAAGACGCTCACTCAGCCAGTACTGTGAAATGAAGAGAACAGCCAGCGCACCAGTTGGAGAGTTTGATCATTTAATAGCGCTATCATACCTGCCAACTTTTGTTAAACGAAAATCCTAATAATAGAAATCCATCTGAGCGAAGCAATCGACAATCCGGCGAGTCTGCCATTTTGCTTGTGTGACTGAATCGGCGATGAAACGCGAGCGATGATTGGTCGAAATGTATTGTATGCACGCAATTGGACCAATGGATATGCGTGTACTATTACCAGTGTAAAGTAATCGGGACAGGTGTAAAACCCGCATACTCCGCGGTGCGGGCGGGACGCGGGCCGGATTTTTTTCGAATTTGATTTTGAAAAAGCAGAATAATGTTTATAATTCGTAGGGCGGAATGAGAATTAAAAAAATCGTAATTATTCCGCCAAAATCGTAATAGTTGGCAGGTATGCGTTATAATGGGTTGTGCGAATGGTGTGTGTGCTTGAGCGTGTGTGTGTGCATGTGCATGTGTTACTGTGCTGGAAGAAGGATACTGGGGCAATGTATGTATGGTGGCAGGGGTGGGTGGGTGGGGTGGAGAGGAGCAGGGTGGGGGTAGCAGTGGTGGTGGGAGTTTTATAGGAGTAGCAACACGCAACCAGTGGGGCCCTCTGCCCCCCCCCCCCTGCTTATATCAGGGAGGGGGTCGTGAGGTGTGGTGTTAGAGCGTCGACTGAGGTGGGTGAGGAGGGGGGGGGGGAGGGGATGGGGGAGAGGGAGTGCTGGGGAGGAAGAGGGAGTGTGAGGGAGGAAGGGGGAGGAAGGGGGGAGGAAAGGGGAGGGGGGGGGAACGAGAAGGGGAGGGAGGTGTGTGAGAGCGCCGAGTGAGGTGGGGGAGGAGGGGGAGGGGGAGAGGGGTTGTGGGGGAGGAAGGGGGGAGGGGGAGGAAAGGAAGGGGGATGAAGTAGAAGGAAGGGGGGGGGGGAGGGAGGTGAGGTGTGAGAGCGCTGGGTAAGGTGGATGAGGAGGAAGATGGGGAGAGGGAAGGGTGGGGATGGGAAGGGGAAGGGGAGGGGAAGGGCAGTGAGCCTGGGGGAGGATGAGACGGAGGAGAAGGGGAGGGGGAGGGGGAGGGAGGGGCAATAGCAGTGAGGCCAGCAGGAGGGAGCGGAGGGAGGGAGCGGAGGGCGGGAGAGGGGGGGAGGAGGGGGAGAGAGTGGGGGAATGAGGGAGGGCGGGGCAGAGGGAGGTGGGAACCAGGCAGGAGGTGCAACATTGGCCAAATCCAAATGACAGGCAATCTCTCTTTTTTAATTTTAAACTCACCCTCTCACCTTGTTTACATGTGAAATACCAGCCAACAGCTAGCTGGACTGATCAAACCCACTACAAGATGGCACTGCAAAATTTACATTACCATGGGAGAGATAGGGAGTGAGGCGTCTTAGTGTTATAGGGTCTTTGATTAAAAGAAGTATTTCTGATGTATAATATGTATAACATGATAGTGTTTGTTCATAGCCAACAGTCCTTTAGCTATAGTGGCACCACCCAAAGGGGGAAATGCATAGTAGTGTTCTGTCTTAGTAGGTACTCCAAAGTGGGCGTATACGGTGTCCGCAGCGCAAAATTTCAACTATTTTAACCGTTTAAAAAAGGCTTGAATCTCCACTAATTCTGCTTGGTTTGAAATAAAAATTATATCAAATTAAAGCTTGTTCTTTTGTCTTTTAGGGTGTCTGATTTTTAATTATCATTATGAAATAAATCAGTCAATGGACATTTGTTGGCGGGTACCATCGGCAGCTCTGAGCATGCTCGCCGATTTTGTTTTCATCCAGTCTGAGCTACTCCCTTCCCTAAACTTGATGGCTTGGTGAGTACATTGACCTGAGCTAAAAATAACCACCAATAAAAGATAGAGAAGAATCTAGGCTTCATTAGCATATCAAGCATGAGTGTTTCTGAGTGGGAAATTTGATTGAACTGAAGGAGTGAAAACATTAAGACATTAATCCTCCTTGAAAATTGATCAGGATCATTTTGAAAATTATATCATCAGAAAGCTTAAGTCTTGCTCTACCTAACCAGAACAATATTTGGTTGAGATTTATATCATGCGCATCAAGGTTGGTCTGAGAAGTGACTGCTGCAAGAATGTGGCTATTGTCAGCTCGCGATGCTTAAAAGTGAATGTTGTCTTTCTTTCTCTGATCAGTTAGAAAATGATGTCATCATGTAGAGCTTTTAATTCTGGTTATTTTGGTATAAAGAGTGCAGTGATCGGACAATTAGAATGGGAGTTATGCTATTTTTCTTAATTTTATTGTCAGCTTGCGATGCCTAAAATTGAATATTGGCTTTCTTTCTCTGATCAGTTAGAAAATTATGTCATCATGTAGAGCTTTTGATTCTGGTTATTTTGGTATAAAGATTGCTGTGATAGGACAATTAGAACGGGAGTTATGCTATTTTTCTATATTTTACTGAATTTATTATTGGTGGTTGCTGGAAATTAAGGAATTTAGCAAGTTTGACATGAAATTTTAGAAAGAATACTAACAGTGATGGTCTGTAAAAAAATTGAGCTTCTTATTTGTACTATAGAGAATGAGATTCTTTAATATTGGACAGATCATATGCAAAATAGCTTCCAGGTGGGACCCGAAAATCCAAGATTTGGCTAATTTGGAAATGTGCACAAATCGGGGCAAAAAATCAATCTTTAAACACTCATAACTTTGCAGCTATTCAATCGATCTAAATGATTTTTATATCATTGAGATCCAATTTAAAAGATCTGTACAGATATATAAGATGTAATACTGACCTGTTGAAAATAGAAATCACTTTGGAGTACCTAGTCTTAGTACACATTTCTAACACCAGGGGTTTAAAGCAGTCTAATAATGTGCCTTTGACCAGATTGTGAATGAACACGTGACACTCTGTCTTACATATGTAGTTACTTCTATCCACCTGTTACTAGAGGGCCCCATCACCAGTTACTATGGGGCTGCTGCATTTGCTACTATGGGGCTCCTGGTGTTACATATCTGAATGCAACACCCATCATCAACAACTCCCAACAAATCACACATTACATAGTTGTTTGACATTAAAATTGCATAGTCCGATAAAAGCATAAAATTTTCTAAAGCAAAGCACTTATCTAGATTTTAACCTGCGTATCTAACTTAGATACGAGTTCACTTATTAAGTATTTGTTGCCACACGGAAGGGCGTACCAGGACATTTTAATTGAACCTGTTATTGTTGAAGTCTATGGGGTCGGACTTTTGGCAAGCATGCCAAATTTGATTTAGCATGTTTACACTTCAAATATCACCAAAGTTACCAATTTTAAATCGAAGTTACTTCAAGATTATGTAAGATAGATTCTAACGATCAAGCTCATATATTTATCTCAGAAAATGATAGAAATTCAAAACCCTCGGACAACGCAACTTTTAACAGATAAACCACCTGAAATGTGTACATTTTGCAATATGTACAATTCAACTTTCCACATCCTAAAATTGTATCCATACCCTATACCGCATGTCCTACCCTATACACCCTCTATCCACGACGACCGTAAATTCCCGATAAAACCCCAGACACAAAAATGGGAGCTTTTCACATCATATTCGGTGTCAGCGCATGAATGCGGTATTTCGCTGTAGGCTCGGTCAATGGCTGACGCGACATGCGCTTTGTGCCACAGTGGCGCCCCCAGCCCCCAACTGCCGTGTAAACACAACTTAAGCGCGTGTTGAGAACACCAGGAGGTTAGGGCAGTCAAGCTGGACAGAGGAGCCTCTGGCACATAAACCAACACCACCATTGATTACCCGTCAGGCCACAGTCTTCACGTACCGGATGCCACTTCACCAACCAGCAATCATCGAACCACAAACAAAGCATTTACCCACATTGCTGCTCCACTAAGAAGTGCCATATACAGAAACCTAGTGAATGCATGCACCTAAATTGGATTATATACTGACTTCTATTTTGGGTCTGTATTTCGGGTAACAGATGCAAAAACATAGGGGGTTACTGTATATATTTGTTTCGCCATTGAGGATTATTGATAGCCCTGCTCTCCCCCACTCCCACCCCGTCCCCCCCCCCCCTCGCCCATCTCACTCCCCCACACTCCCCTCCCTGCCTTAGCGGTGCTAGTCGGTTTAACCAATAATGGGGTGTCAATACCCCACAGAAACCAGACATTCATGTGCTGGAATGTGTACAGGGCCATTCACACATAAGAACCACTCACCACTCACACTTCTATTCAGTCATGTCCACATCTGCCAGACGCTGCCACTTTATTTATGCGAGCTGGATATTAATGGTTGGACAGGATACCCGAATAGTAAGAGCGCTGGTTGGCTTCCCGCGTCAAAGCTGTTGGTTCGAAAGCCATCCAAGTCAAACCAATGGCATACCAAATTTATACTTGTCGCTACCTAGCCTGGCGCTTGGCATTACTAGGATAGGGCAAGGACTGGTTTGTTCCATATCAGGATAATGTGATTGAGTGTGATATTGGGTCATGGTGTCAGTGGCCCAGTCTCTCAGTGTGGAGGCACTATAAAGTCACAATGAGTGTGCAGTCACAATTCGGTACCTGTCCTCATATTACCTTAGATGTTGCTAGGACGTAAAGTTATCTTGCCCATTCGGCCACCATGCCCAGGATCAATCCCGGTAGAGGGTGCCAATATGAAATAGTTGCCAAGTATCCACAATACCTCACACACATCGCTAGCAGGATTCAATGGAAGCAGCCATTGTGCATATGGGGGGGGGGGGGGGAGGGAGCAGGGGCAGGGGGGTGTATGGTGCCATAGCACTAACGCTGATTCTAAGTGTATTGACCATTGTGGTGATTGGCGATATTACTAACTAATCACCAACAACACACAGGTTCCGTACACAGGTGAAGATATGGAATTCAAGGCTATTCCAAGGCTTATCAAGGCTGTTTTTGATAGATATTCAAGACTATCTTCATTTGGATTTCAGGGGGGAAAAAACAACGATGGCGAATGCTGATTTTGGACTAATTTAGATCAGTGGGGACAGTTTAATGGAATTCAACACTTTCCTGGCCCGTACGGACCCTGAACTTATAATTGAGCAATTACTCTCCTGTTATCTTCACCCGTCGCCTCACGGTCCACAAGGTTCTATCCACATGCACTGGTAGCCGAGGGTGCACTTGATGAACTCATTCACCCTAGTTGTTAATGCGCCTACCCAGGATCAATCCCCCCTCAAAGAGCAGAGGGCGGACCCTTCGATTGTCGATTGATTGCTTTGTTTGATATATATATGTATATATATATATATATATATATATATATATATATATATATATATATATATATATATATATATATATATATACAGAGAGAGAGAGAGAGAGAGAGAGAGAGAGAGAGAGAGAGAGAGAGAGAGAGAGAGAGAGAGAGAGAGAGAGAGAGAGAGAGAGAGAGCACATATGAATAGAAATATATGATTCAAATTGCGCAAATACATTTTGTGGGTCAGTATGAGCGCACCAGCACCATGACATGATATCCCACTCAGTCACATTATCCTAACAGTGAACTAACCAGTCCTTGCTATATCCTAATAAGCCGAATGCCTGGCTAGGAAGCGACAAGTATCAATTTTATAAGTCATTGGTTTACCTCGACCGGGAACCAACCTCCAGATCTCCCAAATGCGAGGCCCGCGCTCTACCAATTCGGTCATAGTGAGAGTTGGCTTCTACTGTTACGGGTGTAAGTGGGGAGTGGAGGGGTTGGCGAGATGCTAGGGTTGGGGTGGGGCTGGGGGTGGGGGGGTGGAGTTACTACCGGGGTGGGGGTGCTTAAGTAGAGTGGGTGCAGTGACAGGGGTGACAAGGCACGATGCAATTGAGGAGGTCCTGAGTGGATTGTTCACTGAGTAACTACCCACATCATACTGAAGAAACACTCAGGCTTAAGGAGGTCCCGTCCTGTATCCACCCCACCCCCCACCTGAAGAGAGAGAGAGAGAGAGAGAGACAGAGAGACAGAGAGAGAGAGATGGGGATGGGGGAGATGGGGAAAGAGGGTGAGAGAGGGAGAGGGTGGTAGAGAGAGGGAGGGAGAGAGGGAGGGAGAGAGCGGTAGAGAGGAAGGGGGAGAGAGAGAGGGAGGGTGAGAGAGGAAGTGAGAGGGAGAGAGTGAGAGGCAGAGTGAGGGAGAGAGGGAGTGAGAGTGAGCCTGAGAGAGGGAGAGGGAGGGAGAAAGAAAGTTTATTTTATTTAACAACGCCTCTAGAGCACATTGATTTTTTATTATCGGCTATTGTAGATAAAAGATATGCCACATATGCTACTCTTCCCAGTAAGCAGCAAGGGGTCTTTTATAAGCACTTTCCGATAGACAGGACAGCACATACCACATCCTTTGATGAACCAGTTGTGAACCACTGGTTGGAACGAAAAATAGCCGAAAATGCAAATGGAGAGAGAGTGAGAGTGAGAGAGACAGGGAGAGAAAGAGGAAGGGAGATAGGGGGTAGGCTGGTGGGAGAGAGAGGGAGAGACGGAGAGAGGGAGCGAGAGGGAGAGGGATGGAGAGAGGGAGAGAGAGCGGGGAGAGGGGGAGGGAGAGGGGAGGGAGAGGGGAGGGAGAGAGGAGAGAGGCGAGAGAGACAGGTGGAGGGGTGGGAGAGAGAGGGAGGGAGAGGGGAGGGAGGCGGAGGGAGGGGGGAGAGAGGGGAAGGGAGAGAGCGAGAGTGAGAGAGAGAACCACACACCCACACCCACACACAGTAACACAGTTGGGGGAATACGTCTTAAAGTAGGCAATGTGGCCGCTATGAAGCTGAGCCTCCGTATGATATTGAGCTGCCCCGAATACTACACGACTGAGGACACTCTAGTGACGGGGGGGGGGGGGGGGGGGGGGGGGGCGGGCGGGGGGGGGGGGGAGGAGATGCTGGAGGGGGGAAGGAGGAGAAGAGGTGGTGGAGGGAAAGCGGAGGACGTGGTGGAGGAGGTGGTGGTCTTGGGGAGAGGAAGTGGTAGAGGGGTGGTTTGTTTGTTGTTTTACATCCTAGCAACATCTAAGGTCATACCAGGATGGGTACCGACATGCGACAGGGCGCACTCATGGCAACTTTATAGTGCTGCCCCACTGGGAGACCAGGCCGCCAGCACCATGACCTGATATCCCACACAGTCACATTATCCTGACACTGAGGCAAACAGTCCTTGCCCTATCCTAATAATGCCAAGCGCCTGGCTAGGAAGCAATAAGTATAAACTTTTACTCGACCAGGGTTCGAATCCACGATCCCACGGTCTACCAACACTCATTCGGCCATCGAGTCTGGTTGATAGAGGGTGAGATGGGAGAGGTGGTGGTAGAGGAGGGAGATGTGGAGGGTGGGAAAGGTGGTTGGTGGGAGAGGTGGTGGTAGTGGTAAAGGTGGTGGTAGTGGGGGGGGGGGGGGAGATGGAGGTTGGGAAAGGTGGTTGGTGGGAGAGGTGGTGGTAGTGGTAAAGGTGGTGGTAGTGGTAAAGGTGGTGGTAGTGGGGGGGGTGGGGTGGGGGGGGGGGGGGTGGAGGTGGAGTGGTGGGGGAGAGGTGGTATGGGTGGGTAGTGGTAGGTGGTAGAGGTGGGTGGGTGAGGGGTGTGTAGCGGTAGTGGTAGAGGTGGTGGTAGGGGTTGAAGGGTTGGGAGGTGGTTGACGGGGGGTGGGTGGGTGGGTGGGGGGGGGGGGGAGTAGAAAACCCTACATTTCACAGACATTTGGTTTCAGGGGGAGGGGAGTGTATTCCATTTCGTGTACGCCTGTCATAACCAGTCGGAAAATGGACCGATTTGACTTGACTCATCGCGCGTCCCCACACAAATTCACCTCTCTGAAATGACCTTCATAGACCCAAGGTCACCTCTATATGTGTTACGCCTATAGTGTATCGTGTATTGGAATCGCGCCCATGGGGGCCTACGGGTGAATTTCCTCATTTTCGCGGAAATCCACTCCTCCCCTTTGTTTATTCACTTTGGTTTTATGTCCTAGCAACATCTAAGGTCACATCAGGACGGTCCACTTCTTGATTCTGTTTGTCAGATATCCCTGGTATTTTGTGATAATTAATCAGCGATCATTAGAAATCGGGGAAATCGAGGAAATACGCGAAATCGCGGAGATCTTTCATCCTTTATTCTCCAAAATTGTGGGTTTTTGGTGGGGGTTTATTTGTTTAACAAAAATCAATTATTTTTGTATTTGCCAGTCACACTGAATTAATTTCCATTGCTAAGCAGAGGTCATACAATTTGTCTAATTCAAAAGGCGTGGAATAGAACTACACTAATTAGCTATTACGTGTGAACGCCACTGAATGGCATATGACGTATTTATGACCTAGGGTCAATTGTCAAAGTCATTGGAATGAGTTGGTCAGGATTCGAACCCATGACCTTCCACAGGCAGAGTCAGCACTCTTCTCGATTTGGCCACCACGTCTGATGGGCACCATGTGGATTGGTTATGGTAGAGGGAAGCTGCGGTAGAACAGAAGCGAAGCCTCAATGCGAAACGCAAGGAGGGAAAAGAGTGTCAGTGTAGAACGATAGTTCCTTGAATGGTCATTGATCCCATTTCTTCTCACACACAAAAATATATATAGAAAACATATATTTAAAACATAAAATTGAAATTAACTCTATACGAATTCTATAATCTCAACGTCAGGGTGTATGAATTGTTAAAGATGGGGCTTGACATTGGTTGAAGGACTAGACTATGCAATATAAAATTGACATCAGTGGTGTGAATAGTATCATGCAGTTGTATGTTAGTGTGTATATGTATGTATCATAGTATGTATGTACTATGTGTCTGTATTATGTATGTACTATGTATGTATGTATATATGTATGTATGTATGTATACATGTATGTATGTATGTATGGATGGATGGATGGATGTATAATATATATATATGTGTATATATATATGAGGGGTTTGACACTATCTATGTTAGTAGCATATGAAATATAGGGCTTCACAGTGGCTGCGGATTGTGGGAATTTGCACTGCCTGTAGGAGTAGTACACGTAATGTAGGATCTGACACTGTGTAAGTAGTATACGTAATGTAGGCCTGACACTGTCTGTGTAAGTAGTATACACAATGGAGGATCAGCCACGGTCTGTGTAAGTAGTATACGTAATGTAGGCCTGACACTGTCTGTGTAAGTAGTATACACAATGTAGGATCTGACACTGTGTAAGTAGTATACGTAATGTAGGCCTGACACTGTCTGTGTAAGTAGTATACGCAATGGAGGATCAGCCACGGTCTGTGTAAGTAGTATACGTAATGTAGGCCTGACACTGTCTGTGTAAGTAGTATACACAATGTAGGATCTGACACTGTGTAAGTAGTATACGTAATGTAGGCCTGACACTGTCTGTGTAAGTAGTATACGCAATGGAGGATCAGCCATGGTCTGTGTAAGTAGTATACGTAATGTAGGCCTGACACTGTCTGTGTAAGTAGTATACACAATGTAGGATCTGACACTGTGTAAGTAGTATAAATAATGTAGGCCTGACACTGTCTGTGTAAGTAGTACACACAATGGAGGATCAGCCACGGTCTGTGTAAGTAATATACGTCATGTAGGCCTGACACTGTCTGTGTAAGTAGTATATGTAATGTAGGCATAACACTGTCTGTGTAAGTAGTATACACAATGTAGGATCAGCCACT
Organism: Branchipolynoe longqiensis; assembly: GCA_030323885.1. Classification (NCBI taxonomy): domain Eukaryota; kingdom Metazoa; phylum Annelida; class Polychaeta; order Phyllodocida; family Polynoidae; genus Branchipolynoe; species Branchipolynoe longqiensis. The sequence continues at coordinate 47,153,456 of CM059189.1, forward strand.
GTCTGTGTAAGCAGTATACATAATGTATGCCTAACAGTGTTAGTAACACTGTATAATGTGACACTGCCTGTGTCGCTGCTTCAGCTCACACAGCTAAAAGTGGGAGAGATAAAAATAACATACATCTCATGTAAAATATGTGCTAGGACAATTTCATTGCCATCTACATTAGAACCAAATGTATGGACAAAATATACACATATCTCATGTGAAATATTTGCTAGCGAAATGTCATTGCTATTTTTGTTGTTGTTGGTAAAACAGTTTATTCATCAGAATATAAATTTTTGTCAGCGCTGTTTACATTACATTGTAAAAGGGTACTTACATTAGAAACAAATGCACGGCAAGGATGTCAGAAGGATACATATCGTTATTTATAGATGCAAAGTGCATTTTAAAAAACCCAGTGAAACTCAGCATATCCGATTTGAGGATAATAGTACAGAATTCAAGAGTTTTACATTGACCGTGACACTTAGTTTAAAGGATGTAGCGCCGGGTACTGGCTTGGTGTGTGTGTGTGTGTGTACGTGTGTGTGTGTGTGTGTGTGTGTGTGTGTGTGAGAGGGGGGAATGGGATATTCCACAAACTGATGCCCCGGAGGCAGTCACTAATACAAAGACAGCACCCAGCCCTCTCCCGGGCCCCGGTTGTGATTGGGTTAGCCACGTGGCAATATCTTGCCCCTCCAGAACCCGCTAGCGCCACTTCACATTGGCATGGCGAGAAAGGGGGGTAGGGGGGGGGGGGGATGACACCCGGCTGAGGCTGGCCAATTACATCAATAATAGACCGATCATTCCGTATTTAATATAATATAATATAATAATATAATATAATAGCAGTCTCGCTATTAACTGAAGCTGCTACAGTTAATTAGTTAGTTTGATTGATTGATTGGTGGTTGCTTTACGCCGTGTCAGCAGCATAGGCCATATTCACGGCGAGAAATGTTTGTTTTTTGTTCAAACCATCGCTTTTCCTTGTAAAAGCAGACAATCAATTATGTGGCAATAGACACTCATTAAATTAGAAAGCTCACAATCATATATTTGTGGTCAAGGGAAACAAATTCCCATAGAAAAAGAAAAGTTTTATTAATAATTGATGGAATTTACTAAGTAAATTATATAAGGTGGTACAGTCGAGCTGCCCTCAAAAAGGCTAAAATGTTTTCTTGTTTTACTTTAGTAAAAAGGTCATGCATACTGTCTGCAGTGTAGAATTGTTGGTGCAGGGCCAAAAAATCAAAGCAACTTAGTCAAATGTGTTTGAGTGTCAGCGGGGACTGACACCCAATACATTCAGGGAGAGGTTCCCCCTTGAGCAAAAAAGCATGTGTAAGCCACGAGAGGCGAATACGGCAGCGGCTAAGGACCGCTTGGTCCCGCCGACCTCCCGACCTCCCACATGAGTCTGTGGTGGTTTTCCCACAGATGGTTCAATTTCTTTATGTTTATTAATGTTTTCATCCCACTCATGTTGCCATTTAGATTTTATGTGGGTGGCTATTAGTGGTTTCAGACCAGAGTGAGGGATCAGACACGGTTTAAGATCACAGTTCAGGACCTTCTTCGCAGCCCGATCAGCTCATTCGTTTCCTTGTATGCCGGCATGGCCAGGCACCCAGCATAGGTAGATGTCATACCCATCTGTTGCCAGTTGTTTCATTTTATAAATGACCGTTGCTAGAATAGGGTGATTCATTTTCAGTCCAGCAACAGCCAGGAGGCAAGAGAACGAATCACTGTATAACATAGTTAGTGTGGTTGGATACCTCGATACACTCCAATGCGAGAAGGAGTGCTCGGGCTTCCGCAGTGAAAATCGAGCTCTGATCGGGCAAGCGTACACCAAATTATTCCCGTCGGCAGACTGCCGCAGCAACTACCCGGCTTTGGTCTTTCGAACCATCAGTGTGTATGGAGAGGTGGTCTGCAAACTGGCGTTGAATCTCTGCATGCAGTCCTTGGTACTAATCAGTTAGTTATCAGTAGGTGTAAAATACACCCTGGAGAGAGTAGATTAAACACAGAACATTACTACCAAGCACAGACCTGTATATGAGAATATCTGAGGAAAAAGTTAATGATTTTTTAATAAACATATATTAGAGAACACGTGTTTGTCAGCCATATCCCAATTCCGCACCACATTAGTGGGAAGGTTTGGTGTATGTGTGCTGTGGTGGTGTGGTGGTGGTGTGGTGGTGGTGTGTTGATGGTGGTGGTGATGGAGGTGGTGATGGAGGTGGTGTTAGTGGGGTGGTGTTAGTGGGGTGGGGTGGTGGTGGTGTTAGTGGTATTGGTGATGGTGATGATGGGAGTGGTGTTGATGGTGGTGATGGTGGTAGTGGTGGTGGTAGTGGTGGTAGTGATGGTGGTAGTGACGGTGGTAGTGATGATGATTGTGGTGGTGGTAGTGGTGGTGGTTGTGTTAGTGGTACTGGTGATGGTGGTTGTATTAGTGGTATTGGTGATGGTGGTGGTGGTGGTGGTGGTGGTGGAGATATTGATTGATTGATTGGTGGTTTCTTTACGCCGTGTCGGCAGCATAGGCCTTATTCACGGCGAGAGTTGTTTGTTTTTTATTCAGCCATCACCTTTACATATAACGTAAAAGCATACAATCAATTATGTGTCAATAGACACTTGTGAATTTTTTAAAGCTCACAATCAGATAATTTGTGGTCAAGGTAAATAAAATAGATGAAAGAATTAATTGATGAAAATTGTTTTAATGAACTATATGAGGTGGTACAGACAAGCTGTCCTCAAAAAGCCTAAAATCTCTTCTTGTTTTACTTTAGTAAAAAGATTATGCATGCTGTTTGCAGTGTAAAATTGTTGGCGCAGTGGCTTAAATCGATGGAGATGATGGTGGTGGTGGAGATGGTGGTGGTGGAGATGGTGGTAGTGGAAATGGCGGTGGACATGGTAGTTGTGGTGTGTTAGTGGTATTGGTGATGGTGGTGATGGTGATGGTGGTCGTGATCGTGGTGGTCGTGGTCGTGGAGGTGGTCGTCTAGAGATATATTAAATATTGGTATAACTTAAATATAGTTTTCTACACCGTACAGAACTCAGATAGCCGAAACTGAACTCAATCTTGCACAGTAAGACACCCCAAGTGCTGATCACATTTTAAGTGTTCATTGGTGACAACTGAAGGATGCTTTATATTACCCCCCCTCCCCCCACTTCCCTATCGCTACCATGGTTACAACACTCCAGTCAGTCCCTGTGACCCCAGTTAAAATAAGTCAACCGATAAGTTCACTGCTCTAAGATTGTATGCTAAAGCAAATAAGCCAACCCATCAGTTCACTATGAGATTGTAACTAAACCTGCTACAAAGCGAATAACCCAATCGACAAGTTCACTGCTCTAAGATTGTATGCTAAAGCAAATAAGACAACCCATCAGTTCACTATGAGATTGTAACTAAACCTGCTACAAAGCGAATAACCCAATCGACAAGTTCACTGCTCTAAGATTGTATGCTAAAGCAAATAAGACAACCCATCAGTTCACTATGAGATTGTAACTAAACCTGCTACAAAGCGAATAACCCAATCGATAAGTTCGGTGCTCTAAGATTGTATGCTAAAGCAAATAAGCCAACCCATCAGTTCACTATGAGATTGTAACTAAACCTGCTACAAAGCGAATAACCCAATCGATAAGTTTGGTGCTCTAAGATTGTATGCTAAAGCAAATAAGACAACCCATCAGTTCACTATGAGATTGTAACTAAACCTGCCACACAGCGAATAACCCAAACGGTAAGTTCAACTAATGCTATGAGCTTGTATGCTAAACATATCTCAAATCAAATAAACTTCATATGCTTTGCATCTAACCGAAAACATCCTCCACATACATGAGTACATGTATCGATGACAGTGTTTCTTTGTAAAATGCCTCAACGTAGCAAAAAATAGATAAACCTTTGGTGGGCAAAGTGTGTGAGGATTTGGTGTTATCACCCCCTCTCCCCCCCCCTCCCTCCCCTCCCCCGGCACCCTGCTACATGCAACACGCTCGTATCCGCAGGGTCGTTCCCGCCTAACACGACATGAAGAGCAGACGACATTACGATCCCCCGGCAGGACCTGCGTGCGCAGCAGGAAGTCACCACCACCAGCCGTAAAACCATGGATATAAGACACACCTAAACCACAAAACCCGCTCCCTTCCCTTACCCCTCCCCCCACCCTCCTCGATCCCCATCCGAATTTTTTTTAATTTATTTGTTTGGCATGGCTATTGGAGCCCACACAAATACTGCTAATTCGATTCAATCAATTGCTTTCAATTGCTTTTTTTATAGCATGATTATTGTAGACCACACACATATTGCTGCTAATTGAATTCAATCATTTGGATAATTTATTATCCATTTTAAATTGCTTAGTCCGACGGTTTTGAGTTTCTGTCATTTTTCTGAGCTGACTATATTAAATTGATTGTTATAATCTACCTTACTTCAATTTGAAGTAACTTTTGTTTTAAATGCCTACGGTTTGAGATATTTGAAGTACAAATAAGTCAAATTAGTTTTGGCAAGTACGTCAAAACTTTGACACCACAGTCAGTCTTCAGCAGTAACAGATTTGTATTAAATTGTCTCAGTATTTCCCCTCATTGTGGCAACAAATGCATAATAAGTGCAGCAGTAATTAAGTTAGATGTGAGATATAACGTATTATATGAATATAAAGGGGCGGAGCATTCTTGTGATATTTATTTCTCTTTTATTATGCATGCTATTTATTTATTTATTCATACACCGGTTCAGCCGATTTACTGTGTTCCGGGACACCTTTTTGTGCGACACCACACCGGTCACGCACCTGTACATACAGTTGGCATCACATGAGCCTAGATTTCAAGCTTTGTAGTAGGTAGGGCGGTATATTGCTCGGCCAGAGCCTCGGTCAATAAATGGGAGGCTTCCACCACTCCTCGCTTTGTCTCTTTTCTCCTACGAGGGCGTAGCCATCTCTTATATGTAGAATCAATTGCTTTGGTTTTGAAAAATTGATGCTTTATCAGACTATACCGCTTTAAAGTAACCATTTTTCCAAGGTCAGCTATTTCGCAATGCAGTTCGCTGATATAGAGGGTTTACGGTAGACTCATTCCAGAGCTTGAGATACGGTATCGCCGCCTGGTGAGGGGACACTTAACCGCGGTGCTGGGGCCAGTATTAGGTCACTAGAACATGGTGGGTACGGGTTGTCATGGTGACGGGGCAGGGGATAATGGGGTATGATAAGAAAGAGGATATTGGGGGTGCAATGCCCATTTCCTTCAAGGGCAGGGTTTGGGTGATCTGTGACCTAAATAGCTGCTGACCAAATCTGCGCAGCAACAGCAGCTTGGTTGGTTGTTGGGAGTTTTAGGTCCTGGCAACAGCTAAGGATGGATACCGACTTGTGACGGAGCGCACTCATGGTGACTTTTATAGTGCTGCCTCGCTAGAAAATCAGGTTTCCAGCACCATGACCCGATATCCCACACATTATCCTGACACTGCGCTAACCAGTCCTTGCCCTATCCTATTAATGCCGAACCCCAAGCTAGGAAGCGACATGTATCAATTTTGTAAGTCATTCGTTTGAATCGATCGGGAGTCCTGCGCTCTACCAATTCAGCAACCGCGCCCGTTCACCAGGTCATAGCTTCTGAGGAACCAGCGGGAAGGATCTCGGAATATGCATATTACAAACCGCGCCCTCATTTTAAGTAAGAACATCCACAACGGCGCGCACCATTCCCACTCCCACTAGACATATACACATAGATAGACATACATACAAATAGACAGACAGACAGACAGACACACATACCCCTACCATCAACAGGTGCCAACGCCAGCTCAATACAAGTCAGACAGTCAGACAGATACTGAGATAGATATAGATAGATAGATAGATAGACAGACAGACAGACAACCAGACAGACAGACACACACACATACCCCTACCACCGACAGGTGCCAATACCAGCTCAGTACAAGTCCGACAGTCAGTCAGTCAGACAGACAGACAGACACACACACACACACACACACACACACACACACACACACACACACACACACACACACACACACACAGACGCACATACCCTACCACGGACCAGCTCAGCACAAGTAAGACAGACACACAGACACCTAGACAGACACACACACACACATACCCTACCACGGACAGGTGCCAACGCCTGCCCAGTACAAGTCAGACAGACAGACAGATAGATAGACAGACACACACACACACATACCCTACCACTGACAGGTGCCAACACCAGCTCAGCCCAAGTCAGACAGACACACAGACACATAGACAGACACAGACACACACCCGACCACGGACAGGTGCCAATGCCTGCCCAGTACAAGTCAGAGAGACAGACTGATAGACAGACAGACAGAAACACACACATACCCTACCACTGACAGGTGGCAACGCCAGCCCAGTACAAGTCAGACAGACAGACAGAGAGACAGACAGACACACACACATACCCTACCACTAACAGGTGCCAACGCCAGCCCAGTACAAGTCAGACAGACAGACAGACAGATAGACAGACAGACAGACACACACACATACCCTACTACTGACAGGTGGCAACGCCAGCCCAGTACAAGTCAGACAGACACACAGACAGAGAGACACACACACATACCACTGACAGGTGCCAATGCCAGCCCAGTACAGTCGGTCACTTCTTTGTCGGTGCCAGTCACGTGATGGCTGAAGGGCAGATCCAACCAGTAAGAAGCCACTTGAACAGGCGTAAAAATGTGTCGATCACGTGACAAGGAGGGGCTAATTGTGCCATCTTGTACCAGCGTCTCCTGTGGGTGAGCTGCGAACGCTGGTCCCCGCTTTACTAAAAGGGTTGCACGGTAGGACAGCAACTATTTTTCACTTTCCCTATCAGGCAAGTGAATGAATGTTCTACTTGCCTAAGTGGCAAAACTACTCAACCAAGCCCAAGTCACCCAATTGAAACTGAAATCTGCTACTGCAGATCAGAAAAAAAGCGACTTGCCCGTTTGGACAGGTCACCGAGAACTTCACCTGCCAGACCGACTAAACTAGGTGCCCCGGGCAACCAGTCTATGAGAAATGGGGTTTGACACCGTGTAAAATATTCTGATATTCGCCATAGGGGGGAATGCAAATGTTATATTACTGATCGGTGTACATGACCAGGCGCATGTATGTATATATGTATGGGTTGGTGGTGCCTGAGTGGGATGTAAATAGACATCGTAGTGCTGGCAGGTCTGGGTGTGAGTGCACTCAGGGCCTACCCTCTCTGCTGGGATAGGGATCACCACACTCAAAGGTCAATGTTGGTGGTGGCCATGGGGGCCATACAGCTTGCGGTGGTGGGCAGACCAGTGGTATCCATGGGGACCAGGAATGCTGGATCCCTATTGGTAGGGCCAAGAATGCTTGTTTTCCATTGGGGGAAAGGGGGTTGGTTGATACTCTACAATGAACCCATGTAACCATATAAATAATGTAGTAGGCTGCACTGACCTCTCAGGCGAGTAACCACATAGAAAGGTAGGCATGGGTAGTGTGTTGATATCAGGAAGCCTAGGTGGTTTGAATCCTGCTCTAGGCGCAATATTTCCCATTTTCATCACCCCCATGACACTGGTGTCATGACCATCATCCTGTACAAGCTACGCGCTGTATGGTTGTTGAACCTACCCTGTGTATGTATGTGTAAGTGCATTGCCTATATGTATGTAATTGTAAGCATTAAATGACCATTTAAAAGACTTACAGTTCAAGGGGGATGAGTGTAGTAGGCTTCACTGACCTCTCAGGCAAGTAACCATATAGACAGGTAGGCGTGGGTAGTGTGTTGATATGAGGGAGCCTCGTGTAATGGTTAACACACTGGCCCGGAATGCAAAGAGATGTGGGTTCGAGTCCTGCTCTCGGCGCAATATTTCCCATTTTCATCACCCCCATGACAATAATAAACCAGAGGGCTTGACTCTCTCTTCTTCTTTTACCCTTTATACTCTTCATTTATTGATTTCACCATAGCCTGCCTACACAGCCACAGATTCGACCCTTAGCCTTTAGAATCGGCTGTGTGCTTAGTGAAAAGGGTTTGACGTTGGCTGTGTGAGAAATGGGGTTTGACGTTTACTGTGTGAATAGTGAGAAATACATCTAGAGACTGGCAAAATGTCATCATCATCATCATGCTGTCGTCGATCACGATGCGACAAAGACTGCTTTCATTACTTGACTGCCGCTCTCCATTTAGCTCTCTGCTGTGAGAGTTGCGTCCATGAGTCGGTCTTAATGTCTCTCAGCTTCAGGTTTCTCTTGATGGTATCCTTGAACCGGAGATGAGGGCACCCTCTCTTTCTGTAACCAGAAGACAGTTGAGAGTAGAGGATCTGCTTTGGTAGCCTGTCTGATGACATCCTCATGAGGTGTCCAGTCCACCGGAGATTCTTTTTGATCAGAAGATCTTCCATAGAGGGCAGCACCATCCGTTTGAGTATTTCCTTATTCGTCACTTTGTCCTTCCAGGTTAGCCTCATGATTGAACACAGATGTCGCATCATGAAGGCATGCAGCTTTTTCACCTACATTTCATGAAAGCTGCCTGCAAAAGTGCTGCTGGCTTTTGCAAGTTACCAGCGGCACTCTCTCGGGGAGCAAATAGAGGTTTCACACCGGCAAGAACATGTCAAGACAGGCGCAGGAACATGTCAAGACTGGCAAAATGTAGAGTGAGTATATATATGAAAGACAGAGAGGCTAGATACTGACAATGTCATATGCTTTAAATAAAGATTCATAAAGATTCATAAAGACTGCCAGACAAATACCAAAATACCTCCAAGTTAAGTTAAGGAGGAAATATCTAATACCCCAACATAATCATGCACTTAGTTTACATTCATCAGACTCGGCTGCCGAACATCCGGGTAGGAAGGAGGTAGGGGCGGAAGGTTTCGCCACCATGCTGCTTCTAATGCCCCAGTCACACTACGGCCAGCGTCCGCTTGCGACCACCTTACGACCAAAAAGCTGGTGACTTCATTGCGACTTCCTTGCGACCGTTTTGCAACATTGTGACCAGTCACTGACCAATCGCTGACCGCACCAGGAGCATGAGAATTTTGGTCGGCGACCGGTCGGCTCAGCAAGCAGTCGGCGAGTAAAATTCTCACGCTCCTGGTGTGGTGGTCACCTAGTGGTCGGTGACCGTGCGGTGACAGCGCTGGTCGCAAGGAGGTTGCAGGTGCACCAGCTGCAACCTCCTTGCGACCAAAATGACCCGATATGGTCAGCGACCGGTTGTAGGGTGGTCACAAGGTGGTCGGAAAATGCTCGCAAAACTGTCGCAAAATGATCGCAAGCGAACACAGGCATAGTGTGACTGCGGTATAAACAAGCCAATAAGCGTGACATGTGAGAATGGTGCGTGTATGAACACGTACATAGACAAATAATTTCTATGTGAAAAACTAGACTTTATTTCAGACAAATTAATGTCATTCCTAAACAACTCGCCAACAAGAAATAGCTTGTTTGTGGTGAATGTACGATAAATAGGTCATGTCGTGCTTATTCTGCGCATGGGCGTCACACTGCAATCGTCACACTGCTTAGTCACGGCTCATGAGGTCTGCCAATTAGAGTGCTTGGTTGGTTTTACATCCTGGCAACATCTACGGTCATATCACGACGGGTACCGACTCATGACAATGCGCACTCATGGCAACTTTATAGTGCTGCCACACTGGGAGACCATGCTGCCAGCACCATGACCTGGTATCCCATTCAGTCACATTTTCCTTGCACTGAACAAACCAGTCCTTGCCCTATCCTAATAATGCCAAGCGCCTGACTAGGAAGCGACAAGTATCAATTTTTAAGTCATTGGTCTGACACAACTAGGGTTCGAACTCAGAGGTTCGAATTGCATGAGCTACCAAAACAAGATACGGACGCTGAACTCATCCGGCAATCCCATCTGGTCTGCCAAATTAGAGATTGTAATGCCCAATTTGACATGGCGACCCAAACACTTGAGCAAGAAATCAAGGACATGGCATGCCGGGAACAGATCTGAGGAAACAACATTGCTGATGTGAACGTGGCTGTTGATTCACTATGATGCGCTTCACTGCTGAGTGACGCTGTATCTATTTTTAAGCCGAGACTGCATACAAATAGAACACCTTCCAGAAATTACTTGTTGTCACACCAGAGAATGACATCTCTTGCTTAGGGTGTGTTTTTTTCTATTTGTATTGAATGCATTATAAATAGATTAAGCCATGCTTATTCTACACATGAGCGTCAGAGCTGGCGGCAATCGTCACACTGCTTAAGTCACGGCTCATTGGATCCACCAATTAGAGGTTGTTATGCTTGATTTGCCATGGCGACCCAAACACCTGAGCAAGCATTCAAGGACATAGCGTGCCGGGAACAGATCTGAGGACACAGCATTGCTGTTGATTCGCTCTGACATGCTTCAATGCTGAGTGATGCTGTATCTATTTTTAGTTGACAATGCATGTAAATAGAATGGGGGCATTCGACTGGGCCCTTTCTATCCGCAAGATTTACGGATGGAACGGATGTAGCCACATACACACATCCGAATCATCGGTATATGAACCCACTTCCGGTCCCAGTTGAATAGGAATTTGTTCGGAAATATTTTAATATTCGGATAGAGAGGCCCAGTCGAATGGCCCCAATGTCTCTCAGAAATTACTTGTGGACATGTTTATTTACACCAAAAATGCCAGCACTTTTTGTGGCGGTGTTTTTTGTGGGTTTTTTTTCTTTTTCTTATACATCACTGAGCAACAAACTCAGTCTTTCCCTTAGTGTATATTGGGAATATGACTAGAATTCAGGTCTGGTTTGTTGGTCCTGGCAAGATCTCAGGTTATCTCAGGACGGGTATTGGCTTGTGACAGTGCACACTCATGGCCACTTTATAGTGCTGCCCCACTGGGAGACCAGGCTGCCAGCACCATGAGCTGATATCCCACTCAATCACATTATATTGACACCGAGCCAAGCAGTCCTTGCCCTATCCTAATAATGCCAAGCACCTGGTTAGAAAGCGACAAGTATCAATTTTGTAAGTCATTGGTTTGACTCGACCAGGAATTGAACTTCCAACCTTCTGCATGGAGGCCTGCGCTCTACCGATGCGGCCACCACGCACCGGTGGAATTCAGGTCTAGTTCAATGATAATCAGGTTGGACGCTGGGTGGTGGCGCCACCTGAATAATGTGATGGTATCTAGTAACTTCCGTCTATTTATACTCACATAAATTCTTATGCATCACGTATATCCACCACATGTATACAGACAGTAAACAGGCTTAGGAACCTGTGTTATATCTGTACTGCTGCTTGTTCCAGCTTGCGTTTTAGTTGTGGGGGTGGAAGGTGAGTAAATTTAACCGCAGTTAATTACTACCACTTGTTTAAAAGCCGCTATTAACTAGGCTGCCACGTATCTTGGGCTGAACCAGAGTGAGCACCTTCCAGTGGAGAGAGTCTTCAGGGTGACCATTCTGATGCAGCCAATTCTGATGCAGCCAACCACTACTGTGGTCACATTCTGATGCAGCAAACCACTACTGTGGTCACATTCTGATGCAGCCAACCAGTGTCATGGCCACATTTTTATGCAGCCAACCACTACTGTGGCCATGGTGATGCAGCAAACCACTACTATGGCCACATTCTGATGAAGCTAACCACTACTGTGGCCAGTCTGATGCAACCAACCAGTGCCATGACCACATTCTGATGCAGCCAACCACTACTGACGCAGCCAACCACTATGGTGGCCACATTCTGATGCAGCCAACCACAACTGTGGCCACATTCTGATGCCACAAACACTATCATGGCCAAAGTCTGATGCAGCAAACCACTATGGCCACATTCTGATGCGGCAAACCAGTGCGATGGCCACATTCTAATGCAGCCAACCACTACTACGGCCACAATCTGATGCAGCAAACCACTACTGTGGTCACCTTCTGATGCAGCCAACCACTACTATGGCCACATTCTGATGCAGCAAACCACTACTGGGGCCAACTTCTGATGCAGCCAACCACTACTCTGGCCACAATCTGATGCAGCAAACCACTACTATGGCCACATTCTGATGCACCCAGCACTTCTATGGCCACATTCTGATGCGGCAAACCACTACTATGACCACATTCTGATGCAGCAAACGACTATGGCCACATTCTGATGCAGCAAACCACTATGGCCACATTCTGATGCAGCAAACCACTACTGTGGCCACATTCTGATGCAGAAAACCACTACTCTGGCCACATTCTGATGCAGCAACCACTACTCTGGCCACATTCTGATGCAGCCAACCATTACTATGGCCACATTCTGATGCAGCCAACCACTATGGCCACATTCTGATGCAGCCAACCACTACTATGGCCACATTCTGATGCAGCAACCACTACTATGGTCATATTCTGATGCAGCCAACCACTACTATGGCCACATTCTGATGCAGCCAACCACTACTATGGCCACATTCTGATGCAGCCAACCACTACTATGGCCACATTCTGATGCAGCCAACCACTACTATGGCCACATTCTGATGCAGCAACCACTACTATGGCCACATTCTGATGTAGCCAACCACTACTGTGGCCATATTCTGATGCAGCCAACCATTACTATGGCCACATTCTGATGCAGCCAACCACTACGGTGGCTGAATTACTCGACATCATAGGCTTCAGCAGTGACAGGTTTTTTCATATAGTAAATTGACTTAATATTCCTTCTAGGCCACAATAAATGTTTAATGAGTGCACCAATACCTAAGTTGGATATGTATGATCAAATATAGGTAAGAGCTTTGGTTTTGAAAATGTTAAACTTTCATCGGATTATGCAGCTTTAACATCAGACTGGCTGGAAGCTTAACACCAGACCGCTATTAGGCTGGCAGTTATAACACCAGACCACTACTAGGCTGGCAGTTATAACACCAGACCACTACTAGGCTGGCAGTTATAACACCAGACCGCTACTAGTCTGGCAGCCTAACACCTGACCACTACTACACCACATGGCTACTAGGCTTGCAGTTTAACACCAGACCGCTACTAGTCCGGCAGCCTAACACCAGACCGCTACTAGTCTGGCAGCCTAACACCCAACCGCTACTACACCACACGGCTACTAGGCTTGCAGTTTAACACCAGACCACTACTAGTCCGGCAGCCTAATACCAGATCGCTACTAGTCTGGCAGCCTAACACCCGACTGCTACTACACCACACGGCTACGAGTCTTGCAGTTTAACACTAGACCGCTACTAGGCTGGCAGTTGAATCACATCACGCCCTCTCCCAGAGTGACACACCCAACAGAAATACAAATGGACCCTGTTCCTCCATCACAAGTAAAAGCACTGGTCGCGAATGAGGTTACGCAGTGCCATGAATATTCAAATGGACAATCGATCAGAAAAACGTGTAAAAGCTATATTTAGCACTGTCGGACAATTGCGATAAGATTGTTGCGAATGACGTCATCCATTACCATGAACAATACCGGCAACTGGTCAGATAAACATTTAAAATCTATATTTAGCACGATGGCATAATTATGATTGGCTTGTTGTGAATGATGCCATGCGCTGACATGAATATCCAAACAAGCAGTCGGTCAGGCAAACACTCAACAGCCTGTATTTAGCACTTTGGCTAATGGTAGAGCACAGGCTTCCCGTGCGGAAGGTCAAGAGTTCGAATCCCGGCCGAGTCAAACCAATGACTTACAAAATTGAATCTTGTCACTACATTGCCTGGCACTCGGCATTACTAGGATTAAAGAATGAGCTAGATGGACCATATAACTAGAGCAACAAAATAAAGTGAAAGAATTGTTCTAGCAATCTTAGCAATTCTAGCAATCTTCGCAACAAAATGGAAATTGGAGAATTGTTCTACAGTAAAACCTCTCTAAATTGGCCAACCATCGGACTGATGGTCCATTTCGGGAGGTCGTCGGTTTAGGGAGTTTTTCATTTCGCTACAATGGTATTGCATTGGCGATCGTTTGTGACCTAAATAAAGCAATCGATATAGGGGAGTGGTCGATCTGTGGAGGTGGTCGCTTAGAGAGGCTTTACTGTATATGGAAAATAAGAATAGCAACAAAATGGAAAGTGGAAAATTTTAATTATATAATGAAACAAACTAAATGGGTGCTGGATTGCTTGTTGGTCCTAGCAACATTTAAGATCATATCAGGATTGGAATGGATACTGGAGAATGTACTGGATGGAATATAGATAACCATAGCAACAAAGTGAATATTAGAGAATGTTCCAGACAGAATATATTTGGAGGACATTTAGCGCCATTTAGACAATCTGTTGTCTCACAGATGCAGAGTAGGACAATAACGACTGCCCGGTTGGCCAGTTGCCCCGTTGCCCGAGGCTCCTAGTTTACTCTGTCGGGCAGGTGAAGTTCTCGGTGACCTGGCCGAATTAGAAAGTCATTACTTTTCCTATCTGCAGTAGCACTAGCAGATTTCACTTTCAATTGGCTGACTTGGGCTTGGGCAAGTAATTTTACCACTCGAATGGGGAAAGAAGTTACTGTCCTACCCTGACATGCATCCTTTATGCATTTGCAATTGGCTGCAGGATACTGATATAAAATCTCACAGGCTATTGATGTTTGTTTGTTTGTTGGAGTTTTATGTCCTGGCAACATCTAAGGTCATATCAGGACGGGTACAGACTTGTGACAGTGCACACTCATGGTGACTTTACAGTGCTACCCCACTGGAGAATCAGGCCGCCAGCACCATGAACTGATATCCCACTAAGTCACATTATCCTGACACTGAGCTAACCAGTCCTTGCCATATCCTATTAATGCCGAGGGCCTGGCTAGGAAGTGCCAAGAATCAATTTTATAAGTCATTGGTTTGACTGGACCGGGAACCAAACTCCTGACCTTCCACATGCGAGGCCCACGTTCTACCGATTAGGCCACCACGCCCGGTTACAGGCTATTGACGCACCTTCGTGACACCATACATAAAAGCCGTTTTATCCAACCTAGTGTAACGCTGTCTAGTCCTACAACGGTGCTAGACCACAATTCCTCTGTGACATGATAGTTGTCTGCAAATTGGACATCTGTCATTGGATAAGTGCTAGGGCTAATGGTGATGCCAGGTCTGCGTATTGATCTGTCTTCACTAGCGAACCAGGCACCAGCATGTATCTGCGTTTTTAGTTTCATGCCACACTGCTATCAGCTCTTTAAAGCTGCATAGCCCGATGAAAGTATCAAATTTTCAAAATCAAAAAAATTGTCTAGATTTGATTTTACCTATCTGATACGGGTGCACTTATTAAGCATTTGTTGCCACATAGAAGGGACTACTGGGTTAGTTTAGTAGAACTTATCACTGCTGAAACCTATGCTATGGTGTGCTTTTTGCTTGTCAAAACTAATTTTACTTGTTTGCACTTCAAATATCTCAAAAGTTAGACATTTAAAATAAAGGTTACTTCAAACTAAAGTAATGTAGATTACAACAACCGATCTTATGTATTTATCTCAGAAAATGGCAGAAACTCGAAACCATCGAACCATGCAACTTTAAGAAAATGAGAAAATTCCCCACCCAGGGATGAAGGTGACGCCCAGTAAAAATCACGGAAATCTAGCTGAGATTATTACATCAATGGCGAATTTCCGCGAAAATGCGGATTTTCGTTCTTAGGATTAGTACTGTCAGGGAATCGCAGAAAAATGCCAGAAGTCAGGTTTCAACTTGTTATGACTGTTTTATCGCCCATAGCATCAACATTTTCTTGTTTGGGTTTTATGTTCTCGCAACATCTAAGGTCATATAAGAACGGGATTCAAACTAACCAATTGTTGTCATATACATCCTGATTCCATGACATTTGGCTCAATATTAATCGGTAAATATTAAAAATTGTGAAAATCCGCGAAACCGTGGAAATCTTTCATCCCTTCCCACTACCGCAAACTCATTAATACTACATAGTCTGATAAAAGCATCAAATTTCCGAAAGCAAACCAGTTATCTAGATTTGAACCCACATATCGAGCTTAGATACTGGTGCACTTTGTTGCTACGTAGAAGGGCATACATACTATGGCAATTTAATAGAACCTATTACAGTTGAAGCCTCTGGGATCAGAGTTTTGACAAGCACTCCTAACCTTTACGGTAAATGAATCTAACAATACTTTTGACAACTCATAGAAAACCCATATTAATTCCATATATTAATTAAATCAACTTCAAATAGAAACATAATTAACTTAAAAATCAACAAATGAAATCTGCAAGTTTAAGCATTAACGAGTAGTGACCCTGTTCTTTGAAAGTAATTGATTAAATTTGCTACATCATCAGACGACATTTCATAAGACGTCACGTGACGGGATTGCTCTTCAGTTCCAGGCTATTTATACTATAGCAACATTGGGTGGAGACAGCTTAACACCGAACGGAATGAAAGCGAGGTAAACAAGAACAATACAGGTCAGCGTTGCCACAGTTCCTTTTTAACAGCAGCCACGCTCAACTGGAGATAGTTGATTGGAGTTTTACGTCCTGGCAACATCTAAGGTCATATCACGACGTAAATAAAGGTCAGCGTACACCATGTCGTGTGTAGGCGCCTAAACTTAACTAGGGAAGAGTGGCGCCACCAAGCGGAAATTTGATTTCCGGGAAATCTGGCAGCCGGCCACCAGATGGGATGGCCAAATGAGTTGAGCGTCGGTCTCCCGGTTTGGTAGATCGTTGGATTCGCTGGTCAAGTCAAACAAATGACATAGAAATTGATAACTGTCGCTTCCTAGCCAGGCGCTTGGCATTATTAGGATAGGGCAAGGACTGGTTGGCTTAGTGTCAGGATAATGTCATGGTGCTGGTGGCCTGGTCTCCCAGTGGGGCAGTACTATAAAGTCGCCATGAGTGTTTCTTTGTTTGTTGTTGTTTTACGTCCTAGCAACATCTATGGTCATATCAGGACGGGTACTGACTTGTGACAGTGCACACTCATGGCAACTTTCGCCATGAGTGCACACTGTCACAAGTCGATACCCGTCCTGATATGACCTACGATGTTGCCAGGACATAAAACTAAACCAACAAGAAACATAACTTAACCAGGGGAGAGTGGCACCACCAAGCGGAAATCTGACTTCCGGGAAATCTGGCAGTGCAAGGCAAATAAGGGGAAATAACCCAGACGACCGAAAAGAACTGCAGACAGACCTCGGTGTAGTTTCACGGTAATCCTATCAAACCAAGCCACATCTAATAGCAGAGGGGAGTCTCTGGAGGGAGTCTCTGGAGGGAGCGAGGGAGGGAGTCTCTGGAGGGAGCGAGGGAGGGAGAGAGGGAGGGAGGGAGGGAGGGAGGGAGGGAGAGGGAGAGAGAGGGAGAGAGGGAGAGAGGGAGAGAGGGAAGGGAGGGAGGGAGGGAGGGGAGGGAGGGAGGGAGGGAGGGAGGGAGGGAGGGAGGGAGGGAGGGAGGGAGGGAGGGAGGGAGGGAGGGAGGGAGGGAGGGAGGGAGGGAGGGAGTGGTGTTGGCATCATTTAGACAATCTGTTCTCTCACACATGCAACATGTATGCATTTGCTACCGGCTGCAGACGGTTCATCAGCCATTTACGCACATTTGTGAAGTCATATACCACCACTGCAGGTATGACTTCCCGATTTCACAACTGATATGATACGGCTCGCAGCACGCACATTCTCTCTCCCCAGATAATTAAATTTTTTTGTTCGGGAAATGAACTGAGAAATTCAGATTCCCGCCATTGTCAATGTTCGCTCGCCTGTTAGTCCTGTTTCTTCCAGATGTGCTAAAAATCAAATCAATTCAAATCAAATCAAATTAAGTACTCACCTCGCCGAGAATGTAGATCTCAATCCCGCGGTTTCTCATCGCCCTTGAGATCTCGCCATACCTCTGATCCATTGCCATGATCAACCTGAAAGGAAAGGTGATGCTACATTTAGATCTGACAAAACTTAACATTCAATACTTTAAAAGTGGTTCTCTTCTACCACTATAAATTATAGTACAGTAATAGTAGCAGACGACTTTAAAAGTATGAATCCAAGATTCGAAACCCAGCCGAGCCAAACCAATTACTTAAAGATTTGTTCATATCGCGACCTAATCTGGTTCTCGGCATTACTAGGATAGGGCAAGGGGCAGTGGAATGAGGAAGACCAATTGTCCGCCATTGAATTTTCCATTGTTTAATCAACAGTGACTTTATAGTGCTGCTCATGGTGACTTTATAGTGCTGCCCCACTGGGAAATCAGGCCGCCAGCACCTGACCCGATATCCCACTCAGTCTCGCTATCCACCTCCAATAGCTGATGTTTACTTTTTGTGCTGGGGGAGGGGGTCCTGACACTGTCCTGACCAGTCCTTGCCCTATCCTATTAATGCCAAGCGCTATGCTATGAAGAGACAATTATCAAGTTGGTATGTCATTAGTTTGACTCAACCGGGAATTGAACTCCCGATCTCCCGCATGGGAGGCATGCGCTCTACCGATTGGCCACCACGTCCGGTTCCTATTTTAGTGGTCTCTTGGCTACACACCCTATTAATATATCAATTAGTTTCATTCACCCAAAATGATTTTTGGTAGGTTTTTGGCTGGGGGGGGGGGGGGGGGGGGGGGGGACTTTGATTTTGTTTGTGAAATAGACATTCTACCTGCATTAATGCAGATTGCTTTCTCAGTGGATTAATATTAAACTTAAATGTCGCCTCTCGTCCTATATGTTCACTGATGCCACTTCGACTGACACGTGATAGAAGTGCACAGAAGCGTAATTAATGAGGTATCTATTCACGCATGGATATGCACAGTCGGGGAGGTGAAGATATAAGCACATCTAGCCGGCCCTTAGCTTAATGGAAGCTCCCAGAAGTGTGGCAGACAGATGAAACAGCCACAGGCAAACACAGACACATGCACGCACACAGACACAGAGACATGCACACACAAGCGACATGCACACACAAGCGACATGCACAGACAGACACATACACATACACACAGAGACACACGCATACATGCACAGACAGACACATACACATAGCACGCACATACACAGAGACAGACACCAACACACACATGCACAGACAGACACATACACATACACATACACACAGAGACAGCCACACCAGCACGCAGACACATGCAGGCACACAGACAGAGACAGACAGATACACGCAGACAGACACATACACATACACATACACACAGAGACAGCCACACCAGCATGCAGACACATGCAGGCACAGAGACAGATAGATACACGCAGACACATGCAGACATACACATACACACAGAGACAGCCACACCAGCATGCAGACACATGCAGGCACACAGACACAGAGACAGACAGATACACGCAGACAGACACATACACATACACACAGAGACAGCCACACCAGCACGCAGACACATGCAGGCACATAGGCACAGAGACAGATAGATACACACAGACACATGCAGACATACACATACACACAGAGACAGCCACACCAGCATGCAGACACATGCAGGCACACAGACACAGAGACAGACAGATACATGCAGACATACACATACACACAGAGACAGCCACACCAGCACGCAGACACATGCAGGCACACAGACACAGAGACAGACAGATACACGCAGACACACCCAGACAGACACATACACACAGAGACAGACACACCAGCACGCAGACACATGCAGGCACACACAGACATACAGCTACAGTCACACACAGGCACATACACAAGAGAGGCACACAGTCACACACAGAGACAGGCGCACACAAATCCACAACACAGACATCCATACACACAGAGACTACAAAGGCACACAATCACACAACCAAACTCACACAGATATACGTACAGATACACACAGACACATACACACATACAAAAACACATACAGACTCACACAACCACACATACAGACACAGCTGAACGCACAGACAAACTCATACAAACACACACAACTAAACCCACAGCCACACATACCCATATACACACACAGCCACATGCAGACAAACGCATTCAAACAGACAACCACACACACAGACACACGCACATACATACACACACCAGACGCAGACACCCCGGTGCAGACTACACTACGACACTGCGCATGTGTTGACGCTGCTGCAGAGGTCACGTAGAGGTCAGCTGAAGGTGAGGACTGACCGGACATCATGCTCCACTCTGACTGCCCTTAAATCAACACAACCGTCAGCGGTATTTACGGAGTGTCAACCTTTCATCTGACCTCTGAATTCGGGAGACGATTGGGGGGATGGGGCTGCTCAGAAATAAATCAACATATACCTTCCCTAAATTAAATAGCGCACAAATAAATCAACACATACCTTCCCTAAATTAAATAGCGCACAAATAAATCAACACATACCTTCCCTAAATTAAATAGCGCACAAATAAATCAACATATACCTTCCCTAAATTAAATAGCATACAAATAAATCAACATATACCTTCCCTAAATTAAATAGCGCACAAATAAATCAACACATACCTTCCCTAAATTAAATAGCGCACAAATAAATCAACATATACCTTCCCTAAATTAAATAGCGCACAAATAAATCAACATATACCTTCCCTAAATTAAATAGCGCACAAATAAATCAACACATACCTTCCCTAAATTAAATAGCGCACAAATAAATCAACATATACCTTCCCTAAATTAAATAGCGCACAAATAAATCAACATATACCTTCCCTAAATTAAATAGCATACAAATAAATCAACATATACCTTCCCTAAATTAAATAGCGCAAAAATAAATCAACATATACCTTCCCTAAATTAAATAGCGCACAAATAAATCAACACATACCTTCCCTAAATTAAATATCACACAAATAAATCAACACATACCTTCCCTAAATTAAATAGCACACAAATAAATCAACATATACCTTCCCCTAAATTGAATAGCGCACAAATAAATCAACATATACCTTCCCTAAATTAAATAGTGTACAAATAAATCAACATATACCTCCCTAAATTAAGTAGTGTACAAATAAATCAACATATACCTTCCCTAAATTAAATAGTGCACAAATAAATCAACACATACCTTCCCTAAATTAAATAGCATACAAATAAATCAACATATACCTTCCCTAAATTAAATAGCGCACAAATAAATCAGCACATACATTCCCTAAATTAAATAGCATACAAATAAATCAACATATACCTTCCCTAAATTAAATAGCGCAAAAATAAATCAACATATACCTTCCCTAAATTAAATAGCTCACAAATAAATCAACATATACCTTCCCTAAATTAAATAGCATACAAATAAATCAACATATACCTTCCCTTAATTAAATAACGCACACATAAATCAACATGTACCCTCCCTGAATTAAATAACGCACAAATAAATCAACACATAGCTTCCCTAAATTAAATCGCTCACAAATAAATCAACAAATAGCTTCCCTAAATTAAATAGCATACAAATAAAGCTAAGATTCCAAATACACGGTATGCGAAGGCAAATGCGACAAAAAATGGAAAAGCATGTAAATGCACGGTGGTGCTTCCATATGTCTGGTTGTGAATGCGAAAGTGAATGCGAATGCATAGATGGTAAAGTGGATCGCTCAATGGACCAATCGGTGCGAATGTGTTTTTGTCGCATTCACATACCACGTATATGGAATCTTAACTTAAATCGACATACACCTTCCCTAAATTAAATAGGGCACACAAAAATCAATATATTTGCTCAAAATCCAATAGCTCACAACGAAATCACCAAGTACCTTCTCGAAATTAAATGGCAGACTTTGAATTGTTCCTAGCCTAGTTCCATGAAATGAGATACGCTGATGCAGAGTGATGTACATGTACAGATAAATGCATGTATGCATGCGGATAGCTGTCTTGGGAAAGGTCCGATACTGTGGGGAAAGGGGTGAGGGGGAGGGGGGGGAGAAGAGCTAGGTGGGGGCTGGTGGAAGGGAAGGAGATGTGGGGTTGGGGGAAGAGCTAAGTAGAAACAGTGGGGGCTAAGAGATGGGTGGAAACTAGAATAAAAAAGGAGGGAGAGAGGGGTGGAAGAGGGAGGAGGAGGAGGGGATGGGAGGGGAGGAGGAAGAGAAGAGAGGAAGAAGAGGAAGAGGGAGAGAAATACGAAGAGGGAGAGTAAGAGAAAGATGAGGAAGAGGAAGACGGTGAAGGGAAGGGGGATGTGAAGGAGGGGCGAGGAGAAAGGAAGAGGAAGTGGATGGGGGAGAGCGAAGAGGGAGAGGAGGGCGAGGAGATGGGGCGGAGGAGAGAGGTGTAGGAGAGAGGGGGTGGAGGAGGTGGAGGAGGTGGAGGAGGTGGAGGAGGTGGAGGAGGTGGAGGAGGTGGAGGAGAGGAGAGGAGAGGAGAGGAGAGGAGAGGAGAGGAGAGGAGAGGAGAGAGGAGAGGAGAGGAGAGAGGAGAGGAGAGGAGAGGAGAGGAGAGAGAGGAGAGAAGAGGAGAGGAGGAGAAGAAGGAGAGGTTTTAGGGAAGAGCTTCCAAGAGAACAAGGTGGGGTTTGGTGATACAATACTCCAATATCCGTTGTTAGACTAATAATGATTACACCATTTATTATACTTGATGTGGAAAATGTGTGTCTCGAGATATATGGCACTGCCCCCCCCCCCCGACCACCTCCTACAACCACAACCACTTTTTCCCTTCAAAATAAAACAGTTTAGTGTGGGGACGGGGGTGAACGTGGGGCTGGCATAGGCACAGGCACAGACATGCATAGACATAGGGACAGACATAGTCACAGACATAGTCACAGACATAGGCACATACATAGTCACAGACATAGGCACATACATAGTCACAGACATAGGCACAGACATATGCACAGACATAATCACAGACATAGGCACATATATAGTCACAGACATAGGCACAGGCATAGGAACAGACATAGGCACAGGCATAGGAACAGACATAGGCACAGGCATAGGAACAGACAGGCAAAGATATAGGCAGACAATAGACACAGGCATGGGCAGACATTGCCACATACATAGGCACAGACATAGGCACACAGACACAAACATAGGCACAGATATAGATAGACATTGACAAAGCAAAGATGTAGGCACAGGCACAGACATAGCACAGGCCTTGGCATAGACACAGGCATGGCCACAGATATAGGCACATAGATAGGTACAGATATAGGCACAGACATAGTCACAGATATAGGCAAAGAGTCACAGACATAGGGACAGACCTAGGCAAAGACATAGGTACAGATATAGGCACAGACACAGACAGGTCAGACACAGGCATAGGGACAGATATATGTCCATACACATACACAGACACAGGCAGACACCTGCCCATTGTAAGCTACAAGGCAGAAACACTCTCTTTGTGAGAGTCGGGGCCTCTCTCAGCCTCAAAGTGCTGACGATGACACTCTGCCAGCTTGCCTCCTGGCGGCCATCATTAAAGGCACCGAACGCCGCTCACACATTATTATCCCGCAAAAACAAAGGGAGTAAATATCTTAACGGCGTTCCGCAATTACTCGCTGAGGTGTGTCTGCGAAACAACAGGCCGCTGACATTTGATCACTTCGCCACTGCTTCGTTTACATTTTGGGGGGAGTCTTTATTTAGTTTTGCATGCGCGCCTTGAATGAAGGTCATCGGCTTGTTCCGGCAGACGGACACCTACTTAACGCTCAGTGATTAGGAGACAAGCGCTGAGTGGGTGTGTTTAAGACGCAGACACGTTAGCGCATGGACGGGCAGGAATTAAGGAAATGGTTTATGTGCACCAGCTGCACAAACTGTTACTTAGCTCCAATGGGACGGGATGGAGGGTTAACCCATTCATACCAAACACCGCCCTATTCCGACTTCCGACAGGACGGGATGGCCAAATGAGTTGAGCGTCCGTCTCCTGTTTTGGTACATCGTGGGATTCGAATCCATGCGTTTGAATGTTGGTCGAGTCATGTATAAGTATACACTTAAAAGTGTATACTTATATACCGGAGTTGAGCGTCGTAAAACCCTGGTCTAGTCAAACCAATGACTAAAAGATTGATACTTGTCACTTCCTAGCCAGGACAAGGGGACATCATGGTGCTGGTGACATGTTATCTCAGTGGGGCAGCACTATAAAACAGCCACCAGTACACGTAGTCACAACTAACCAGCCATCATTGAGGGTTGTTAAACACCAGAGATGACTTTGCATTTAGTTTTCTCCATTTTTCCCTGTGCTCCACTGCCCTCTGGCATTTTCAAAACTCCACGCCTGTCCCGTCCATTTCATTACGTTATCTTCCCACCTCTTCCGTTATCCGCCTTGTCTTCTTGCCCCGTTCACTTTGCCTTGCAAGATGGTTTTAACCAGACCCGATGAACGGGAAATATGACCATACCACTGCAGTTTGCATCTCTTTACGATTATCAGATCTTTGTGTGGTCCAATTGTGTGCTGTTTATTTGACACGGTTAGTACTGCCTTGGTTTTATCGTTATTAAAGCGCATTGGACTGTTTAACCGGTTTTAGGACATTTTGATGGCATTGTATAGCCCGTAGTGTGCTGGTATGCCGTTAAGCATTTATTCATTCATTCCAATTGCGTGCTGGATCTTGGTATAGAATTTTACGTTGGTAACATGGCCTTTGTATGAGGTGTGTCGCTAGTCAGCCAAGTAGTTCGTCATCAGTCACACCCCCCCGCCCCCACCTGTAGTCAAGGCAACAAAAGGCAAAGTATCCACTTGATGTCTGCTGGATAGAGGAGTGTCATTGACTTCTCCTTGTCCTTGTGCACTGAGCATGCGCAAGGCCACCCACCTCAGCACATGTGCTTTGACTGCGAATATTCCCTTCTCCACACAATCCCCCCCCCCCCCTCACACACACAGAACCATCACTACAGAGCTTACTAAAAGATCACCAACCATTATCGGGAACATATCATATCCTTGTCCGACTAAGTATAAACAAACCCTACATAGTAACCTTTTTGTTTTGCTTTGTTTGTTGGGGTTTTACATCATGACAACATCTAAGGTCATATCAGGATGGGTACTGACTTGTGAAAGTGCGCCCTTATGGTGACTTTATAGTGCTGCCCCACTGGGAGACCAGGCCACCAGCACCATGATCTGATTTCCTACTCAGTCAAATTATCGTGATACGGAGCTAACCAGTCCTTGCCCTATCCTAGTAATGCTGAGCACCTGACTATCAATTTTGCGAGTCATTGGTCCCGACCTTCCACACAGGAAGCCTTAGCTTGGTCCCAGGCCACGAACAAGCAGTCCTTAGGCGTGGCATAAAGCCTTACGTCATCGGGACCAGTGTAGGTGTTCAAGCCAAATGTCATCACGACCAGTGTAGGTGTTCCTCTGCATGTGCGCTACTCTGCTGCAGGGCAGTCAAGGAGTTAAGCCCATAGGCCCAATTTACGGTTATATTGTGCAATAACTATGTATCGGCATTTCACTTTGAGTGTTTTATTTGAATTATATATATTTAGCAAATGTAAATATCGATCCAAAAATAGATGCCAGTATTGGTATCTGTCATAGGCTTAATAAATTGATGGCCTATGGGCTTAACGCCTTGACGATGCCCGCCGCAGAGTAGCACACTCCTCACGGAAGAACAACCACACTAGTCCCTCCCTACAGGTCTTCCATATATGGTCCGATGTGGTAATGGTTGGTGCCAAGCTTAAGAACTGCTTGTTCGTGGCGGGGTACCAAGCTAAAGGCCCTGTCACACTACGACGTATGGCGTTAGCGTGTGCCAAATGTACGATAATTTGCCAGTACGTCGGCATTCGTCAAACTTTGCAGGGGCGTGGGATAAAAATGGGCATACACACAACGTACACACAATGTACATAACATATGAAGAACGTATCTCTGACCTATCGCATACGCTCACGGTACGCTGACCAACGTTACGTACATTACTTCATCGCTAGAAGTATGGCATATACGCTAAGTATGCTGGAGATATGGCAGGCATACGTTCGAAGTACGTTGGGAGTACGTTATGCATCTGTTGGCTGTATGCGGACTGCATGGCTGAACGTACGGCTAACGTGTTCCAACCTATCCCGACCTACCCCTAACATGTGCATAACGTACACCGACGTACGCCGAGCGTATGAGAAACGGATGAGCCATACGCCGGCAGAGGTTGACAATTTTGAACATGCACAAAATCTTTATTGCAGTTCGACCTACGCCGACATATGACGCCATATCCCGAGCATACTCGCCGTATGCCCAACGTATATGTAACCTATGATGTATGCCGATGTGTTGGCCAGAAATCGCATACGTTGGCATACGCTAAGGCCATACGTCATAGTGTGACAGCCCCTTAAGGAAGCCTGTACCCTACCGATTCACCCACCGCATCCAGCACATGGTCGCACGGACAAGTATGGGCCAGTCATGTGGTTACAATGATTATTTAGACACGAATGCTTCAATAAACCATAAATAAAATAAAATCCCATATACAGAAAAGGGTGACAATTTGCTAAGAGCCCACTAATCACGTGACCATGTATGGATCTAGCTGTGGAGCTGGCTTTGTTCCCTACCAGTCAACAAAAGGATTTTTTTGTTTTAGGGAGAATGCGCTTGCGTGAGAGTATCTGAAGGTGTGTTTTGGGCCAACAGTTTGGTTGGTTGTTGTTGTTTTACGTCCTAGCAACATCTAATGTCACATTAGGGTCAGAAATACAAACACATGCCAAGTATGACTCAGCAATGAATCATATTTCAGAAACATTGTTGTTTATACATATATTTCTTTAACACCTTATGTATGATGCTATTGTAATTTCAAGGTTTAATTCCTTTTATTAGATTCATCTTATGGTTGAGTCTATTACAATTTACTTCTACGGCCAGGGGAGAGAACAGAGATGAATTTCCCTATATCGTACTAATAAAGTGCGCCATTAAGTAACCCACACCATATCAACACTAACATTCAATTAGAACAATTTAGAATGAAACATTTTTTTTCTTCTTCTTGGTTAAATTACAACAAATTAACCTAGTCGCCTTCCAATAAAATCTATCAAATAAAAAAAAAAGAAAATGAATCCCATTTCGCAACCGAAAGATATGTTCTTTCACGATATTCAAATCACAAGATGGCAGTGCATTGCCGACCTCCTTTGCCGAAGTGAGACGCTTGTGAGGCAAGCCTTTGTCAGAGGCTTGGATATTCACCAAGGTCAAGGCCGGGGATTGTAAGGGACGTCAGGCGCAGTCAGTTAAAGAGTCACATCAATCAGTCTTCAAGGGGGTGTGTGTGTGTGTGTGTGTGTGTGTGTGTGTGTGTGTGTGTGTGTGTGTGTGTGTGTGTGTGTGTGTGTTTTGTGTGTGATGGGGATGAGATGGGATGAGATGAGATGAGAGAAGAGGGGAGAGGAGAGGAGAGGTGAGGAGAGGAGAGGAGAGGAGGAGGAGAGGAGGGGGGGAGGGGAGCGGAGGTGAGGGGGGGGAGCGAAGGGGAGGGGAGGGGAGGTGAGGTGAGAGGGAAGTGGAGGGAGGGGAGGAGAGGAGAGGGGCAGGGAGGGGAGGGGAGAGGTTGAGAGGAGAGGAGAGGGGATGGGAGAGGGGAGATGGGAGAGGTGAGAGGTGAGAGGAGAGGAGAGGGGAGAGGAGAGGAGGGGAGGGGGGAGGGGAAGGAGGGGAGGGGAGGGGAGGGGGGAGGGGAGGGGAAGGGGGGGGGAAGGGGGAGGGGAGGGGGAGGGGAAGGGGGAGGGGAGGGGAGGGGGAGGGGAAGGGGGAGGGGAGGGGAGGGGAGGGGAAGGGAGGGGAGGGGTTAAGGAGGGGAGCGGTTGAGGAGGGGAGGGGAGGGGAGGGAAGGGGAGGGGAGCGGAGGGGAGCGGAGGGGAGCGGAGGGGAGCGGAGGGGAGCGGAGGGGAGGGGAGGGGGAGGGGAGGGGAGGGGAGGGGAGGGAGGGGAGGGGAGGGGAGGGGAGGGGAGGGGAGGGAGAGAGAGGAGAGGAGAGGAGAGGAGAGGAGAGGAGAGGAGAGGAGAGGAGAGGAGAGGAGAGGAGAGGAGAGGAGAGGAGAGGAGAGAGGAGAGAGGAGAGAGGAGAGAGGAGAGTGGAGAGAGGAGAGAGGAGAGGAGAGGTGCAGGCCCCGATAATACAAACCCGGGGTCGATGAGGCTTTTGGGGTGTTATGTAACAGCGGGTAACCGTTGTTATAATCAGTTGAGACGCAGGATTCTCATTAAAGGTTTCTTTGTTTTGTTTTTTGTTTTAGCAACATCTAAGGTAATATCAGCAGGGGAACCAACTTGTTTGCTTGTTTGTTGCTGCTTCACGTCCTAGCAACATCTATGGTCATATCAAGACATGTACCGGCAGTGCGCACTCATTGTGACTTTATAGTGCTGTCCCACTGGGAGACCAGGCCACCGGCTAACCAGTCCTTGCCCTATCATATTATTGCCGAGCACTAGGCTAGGTAGTGAGTGACAAGTCAGTCACCGGTTAGAAGAGTCGATCACCTCTTCCTGCCTGACTTCGTCCTTGTTGATCTAATCCTTGGACAATCCCATTAGTTAGATTCCTGAGGTGATTATCTTTAATTAGACACGTTACCAATAGCCAATAATGCATTTTTTCCCTGAGAATGTCAAGTCTGTCACAATTTTCTTAACCTTTAAAACGCAACTTACTATTGACAAAACAAGAATTTGATGCATACAAGGTTGGTTGGTTGGTTGTTGCAGTTTTACGTCCTGGCAACATCTAAGGTCATATTAGGATGGGCACTGACTTGTGACAATGTGCACTCATGGTGCAGTACCATGACCTGATATCCCGCTCAGTCACATTATCCTGACACTGAGCCAACCAGTCCTTGCCCTATCCTAATAATGCCGAGCGCCTGGCTAGGAAGCGACAAGTATCAATTTTTAAGTCATTGGTTTGACTCAACCAGAGTCCAAACGCATGAGTTCGAATCTCACGATCTACCAAAACGGGAGACGGACGCTCAACTTATTCGGCCATCCCATCTGGTCTGCATTCAGGGTGTCTTGAAAGAAAAAAAGTTCAAATGCCTACCTGAAGTCTGGGTGCGGGGTGACGGTGGGCACGTGACCATCGATGACGCCTCTTTCACTGACGGTCAGCACCCCGTGCGGCTCGAGCAGCGCGTTCAGTCGGTCCAGCACCGAAGGGCTGCACAAAAGTAAAGTTTGTTTTATTTAACGACGCCTCTAGAGCACATTGATTTTTATCTTTGGCTATTGGACGTCAAACATATGGTAATTCTGACATACTTCTTTGGAGGAAACCCGCTGGCACCACATAAGCTACTCTTTCCAATAAGCAGCAAGGGGTCTTTTATATGCACTTTCCCACTGACAGGACAGCACACACCACAGCCTTTGATGAACCAGTTGTGGACCACTGGTTGGAACAGAAAACATTCACATGTAGGCCATTGGCAGACAGAAGATGACAGACATTAGCAGACATTAGCAGACAGAAGATGACAGACACTGGCAGACAGAAGATGACAGACATTGGGAGACCAAAGATGACAGACAGTGTCACACAGAAGATGACAGACACTGGCAGACAGAAGATGACAGACATTGGCAGACCAAAGATGACAGACACTGTCACACAGAAGCTGACAGACAGAACATGACAGACACTGACAGACAGAACATTGGCAGACAGAACATGACAAAGATGACAGACATACTAAAAGATGATAGATAGACAGAAGTTGGGAGATGACAGACATCAGATGACAGAAAACAGATGACAGACAGCAAATGACAGACATCATATGACAGACAGCAGGTGACTGACAACAGACGACA
The DNA here is from genome assembly GCA_030323885.1 of Branchipolynoe longqiensis. Taxonomy (NCBI): domain Eukaryota; kingdom Metazoa; phylum Annelida; class Polychaeta; order Phyllodocida; family Polynoidae; genus Branchipolynoe; species Branchipolynoe longqiensis. The sequence continues at coordinate 47,183,527 of CM059189.1, forward strand.
CACATCAGATGGCAGATAACAGATGACAGACAAAATATGACAGACATCAGATGACAGACAGCAGATGACATACAGGATGAATTGGTGGTTGTGGCGGTTACCTGCAGAAGTTGATGTTGTCGATGAGCAGCCAGTGGCCAGCACGCAGGGCCTTCACAAGCACGCTGTCCACCCACTCAAACTGCCCGCCCCGGTTAGCCGACCCACTCCGCCGCAGCTGCTCCTCCAGCTGCCTCACGGCTCGCAGCTGCTCGGCCAGCTCTGCTTCCAGCTGTTCACCCAGCTGGGCTCTTGGTGAGGCTGCAAACCAAACCACAAATTTTGTACAACTTTTTTTCTACATTTAAAAAAAAAGTTTTTTTTAAGGGTTGCACAAAATATCACCTACCTATTTAGCAACACAATTTTAAAATTCCATAATCAGATGGTTTTGAGTATCTACACTTCGATTAGTACTCATTCAGTTCCTCGGGCATAAGATCCCATATCGGGTGACAGCTGCTTAGCATTGGGCTGCGAGGGAGGCAGGGAGGAGGGGAGGAGGGGAGGAGGGGAGGAGGGGAGGAGGGGAGGAGGGGAGGGAGGAGGGAGGAGGGGAGGAGGGAGGAGGAAGGAGGGGAGGATGGGACGAGTGGAGGAGGGGAGGAGGGGAGGAGGGGAGAAGGAGGGGAGGGGGGGAGGAGGGGAGGAGTGGAGGAGAGGATGGAGGGGAGGAGGGGAGGAGGGGAGAGGAGGGGAGGAGGGGAGAAGGAGGGGAAGAGGGGAGGAGGGGGGAGGAGGGGAGGAGGGGGAAGGAGGGGAGGAGGGGGAGGAGGGAAGGAGGGAAGGAGGGAAGGAGGGGAGGGGAGGGGAGGGAGGGGAGGGCAGGGGAGGGGCAGGGGAGGGGAAGCGGAGGGGCAGGGGAGGGGAGGGGAGGGGAGGGGAGGAGGGGCCGGGAGGCGGGGTCCATTGGGCCTGGAGAATGTATATCAACTTCGACTTTGCCACGGTCAATACTCACTCCAGTGGACCTCGACCATCAAACTCCATATGACATCAATTGCTTTATATATTGTACAACAATTTATTTTGAAAATTGGTGGCGTGGTTATTTGACTTTGTTTATTGTATGGCACTGGTGCTGTTGCTTTCAGCAGTGGATAAGCAGTGGATAAGCAGGGGTTGGTGGTTGGTGTTTGGCGGGTTGGGGGTTGGAGGGTTTGGGGAGTAACAATAGATTGGTTGGTAGGATTTTCCACCACCAACTTGTCCCCTGATGACAGTGGCGAGAATTAGTATGGGCAGCAGATCACTATGCACGCTCTATGGAAAAGGTCTATAATTGACAAAAGTCAAATCCACTTACTTGCATGACTAGAGTGACTCTGGTCGTTGACCTTGATAAGGTCACATATGAGGTCCTCAATGACTTTGATTTTCCTCTGAAGGTCAATCACCTCATCACTGGAATGCACATTCTGACCTGTAAAGGAAAGGATATTATTTGATTATTTACAACCACTAGCGGTGCCGGAGCCCATCAGCCATACAAATGTTATTTTGGTTTGGATACAATTTAAGCTCCAGTCACACTATAGCTTGTGACCAATTTGCAACCACTTTGCGACCAAAAGGTTGAAACTACCGCTGAAAGTGGTCGACGACCTCCTTGAGACAAAAATGCGACCATATTCGTTGGAAGGAGGTTTGTGGTGTAGAACCTCCAACCTCCCTGTGACCTAAATGGTCACCCGGAGGTCGGCAAACAGTCAGCAACCGATTGGAGAATGATCATTGCCCATTGTTTTTCCTGCCTTTTTTGTGTTGCTTTGGTCGCATGATTGTTGGCATTTGGTCACATAGTGGTTGCAAGCCACAGTGTGACTGAGACCTAAATGAACCATTCAGAGTGTGACACGTTACAGCTTGCATATGAATGAAAATGTGATCTGAAAGCACAAATGGCTGAACATGAGATATCAGAGCGTGCATTTGGATGGAAATGAGATATGAGAGTGTGCATTTGGATGGAAATGAGATGAGAGCATACATTTGAATAGAAATGAGATATGAGAGCATGCTTGATTTAGATGGAAATGAGATGAGAGCGTGCATTTGGAAGGAAATGAGATATGAGAGCATACATTTGGATAGAAATGAAATATGAGAGATTGCATTTGGATAGAAATGAGATATGAGAGCATGCATTTGGATATAACTGAGATATGAGAGCGTGCATTTGGATGGAAATGAGATATGAGAACATTCTTGATTGGGATGGAAATGAGATATGAGAGTGTGCATTTGGATGGAAATGAGATATGAGAGCATGCATTTGGAAGGAAATGAGATATAAGAGCATGCATTTGGATGGAAATGAGATATGAAGCGTGCATTTGGATGGAAATGAGATATGAGAGCATGCATTTGGATGGAAATGAGATATGAGAGCATGCGTTTGGATGGAAATGAGATATGAGCGCATGCATTTGAATGAGATAGAGTGTGCATTTGGATGGAACTGAGATGATAACATTATTTGCATAGCAATGAGATGCGAGAGCGCGCATTTGGAATATAAAATATGTCTCCTTGAAAATAAGATGTGAAAGCATGATTATGGCCGACTGAAAATGCGATGTCAGAGCATGCATCGTTAAAAAATAAATGAGCGCAAACATTGTCGAAAATGAAATGTGAATAGCCTGAAAACAGGATGCAAACAAATGCAAGTAACCGAATACAGTCCAGAGAGAATCCATTCATGATGAATAAGAGTAAATCCATGGGGACTGGGCATCATAACTTCTTGTTCCATTTGTTCATCTGCAATCCAGGTCAATAAATGAAAGCGCAGTTGTTGTTGTTTAGTTTCACCGGCATTTACTCAGTGGATGGGGTCTGTGAGTAGCGACCAGAAAGAATTATTAATATTTTTCCACAGCGATCTCTCTGTGCTAACCATGGGTCATTTTAATTAGTTTCATTAACTCTTGTTCAAACAGTTGAATATCAATTTTCCCACAGTGAAGGTTATTTCCAAGATTACAGTAGAGCGGCCCTGATTTGTAGTGTAGCGATCCGCTATGCTAAAACACCACAATGTGCTGAAACACCACAATGCGCGAAAATGCCACAATACGCTGAAATGCCACAATGCGCTAAAACACCACAATGTGCTAAAACACCACAATATGTTAAAACACCACAATACGTTAAAACACCACAATGCACTAACACACCACAATACGCTGAAATACCACAATATGTTAAAATGCCACAATGCACTAAAACACCACAATATGTTAAAATGCTACAATATGCTAAAACGCCACAATACGCTAAAACACTACACTACACTGAAACACTACAATACGTTATACAACACACTAGGCTAAAACACCACAATGCACTAAATGCCACAATGCGCTAAAATGCCACAATATGCTAAAACACCACAATGTGCTAAAATACAACAATGCGCTAAAACACCACAATACGCTGAAATGCCACAATACACTGAAACGCCACAATACACTGAAACACCACAATATGTTAAAACACCCACTAGGCTAAAACACCACAATGCGCTACAACACCACAATCCGCCGAAACACCACAATATGCTAAAACACCACACTATGCTGAAACACCACACTACATTAAAAAACCACACCATGCTAAAACACCACACTAACCTAAAACACCATACAACTCTAAACCGCCACAATATGCTCAGACACCACACTAAGCTAAAACACCACAATATGCTCAGACACCACACTAAGCTAAAACACCACTCTAAAACACCACAATATGCTCAGACACCACACTAAGCTAAAACACCACACCATTCTAAAACACCACAATGTGCTAAGATGGCACACTAAGCTAAAACACCACACCACCCTAAAACACCATACTATGCTAAGACACCACACTAAGCTAAAACACCACACCACTCTAAAACACCACAATATGCTAAGATGCCACACTAAGCTAAAACACCACACCACTCTAAAACACCACACTAAGCTAAAACACCACTCTAAAATACCACAATATGCTAAGATGCCACACTAAGGTAAAGCACCACAATATGCTCAGACACCACACTAAGCTAAAACACCACACCACTCTAAAACACCACAATGTGCTAAGCTGGCACACTAAGCTAAAACACCACACTATGCTAAGACACCACACTAAGCTAAAACACCACACCACTCTAAAACACCACAATATGCTAAGACGCCACACTAAGCTAAAACACCACACCACTCTAAAAGACCACAATATGCTAAGACACCACAACACGCTAAGATGCCACAACATGCTAAGATGCCACAACACACTAAGATGCCACAATGCGCTAAAATGCCACACCAGAAAAAGCTAAAACACCATGATATAATGCCAGTGTGTCGTGGCTTTTTAGGAAGCCGAGTCACTACTACAAATTAAGAAACTGCTCATTTCATGAGAGAACTGTGATAATCATCAGCGAGGCTTTAATGAAGTGTCCCCTAGGACATGCAGCTTTTTACCAATGAATAAATTAAACCAGGCACCATTTTTATATTAAGGTTACATAGTCCGACAGTTTTGAGTTCCTGTCATTTTCTGAGATTAGGTTGATCTACCTTCCTTTAGTTTAAACTAACTTTTATTTTAAGATATATGAGATGAATGGATTTCAAACATTAAATTAGTTTTGGCAAGCAGGCCAAAATCTGACACCATAGGCTTCTGACGTAACTTTTATTTTAAGATATTTGAGATATTTTGAGTGCAAACATTAAATTAGTTTTGGTAGCGTGTCAAAACTCTGACACCATAGGCTTCTGCAGAAACATGTTCTATTAAATTCCCTTATATGTGGCGACAAATGTCGTACACCAGTATCTGAGTTAGATATGTAGAATCAAATCTAGATAATTGTTTTGGTTTTGAAAATTTGATGCTCCATCGGATTATGCAGCTTATTTCAAATCACTTTCCGCCTCACTGGACAGAGTGGCCGAATCGGTAGGAGCGTCGAGTGGCTTCCTGTGTGGCTCATCGTGGGTTTGAACCCCAACCGAGTCAAACAAATGATATCGCGGTGGCCGAATCGGTAGAACGCAGGTTTCCCATGGTACAAGTGTGTGTGTATGTTCCTAATAGGCTGTTCACCTGGGACGTTGGTTTTAGTGGGGGAGGGGTTAATATTTAATGGGGGTGGGGGGGGTTAATAAAAGGAAATTCGGGAGGGGGAGTGGGGGGGGGGGTGGAGAACTTTACTTAAATTTTCCAAACCAAGAGATTTGACCTAGACTTGATCTTACATACCCACCTTAGATATATATACTCATTAAACATGTATTGCAGCATTGAAGGTAATACCAAAGACCCTATTATACTAAGTCGGCTCACTCCCTATCTCTCCCATGGTAATGCCTGCCAGCACCCTTAACCATCATGAACAAACCATCAACACACCGAACATCCTACACAACTATCAATCTGTTTAAACACATTGAACATTATATAAGACAGACAAAATGTCTTGTTAACTCTGAACTTAACTTGTTTTATAAGAGAAAAAATGCAACCCACAACGATTATTTGAGTTGCCCCGAGTATACACCTTCTACTCGGTGCTGCTCCTCATTTTTGCATGAACTACAGTGACTGGTGCTGTACATTATACAGCAGGAGCCACTCCCTTAATTCTACAGGATCGGTGCTGTAACTAATACAGCACTGATCAAACTTAGATTATTGAGACTGTCAATTCTAATAGTAAGATGGCCGGAAGACCAGCGCCCCGGTGCTGACAAATGTCATGTTCAGATGAATAAATACTTTACCAACAAAAACAAAAAAAAAATTTGCAGTGCCACCTTGTGGTGGGTTTGATCAGCCCAGCTGCTGGTTGGTATTTCACATGTAAACACATACAATTATATTATACATGAGATAGGGAAGTATGAATACACATCAATAAAAAATTGCTATGAACAAATACACATCATCATCAGCATCGCCATCATCACACATCTTTCACATTCATATATACATTTATACATATAATATAGCACCTGTTTAACCAAGAGAACAGCCAGCGCACCAAGTGGTGGGTTTGATCATTTTGATTACACAGTACAGGCTGAGTGAGCCGTCTTAGTATTATATGGTCTTTGCTAATACTAAGCCAATTTTTAATAGTGGTTTACTGGGGCTTCATGTCCTAACAATATCCAAGCTCATATCAGGATGGGTGCCAACTTGTGACAGTGCACATTCATGGCGACTTTATAGTGCTGCTCTACTGGAAGACCAGGCGCTGACTCCATGACCCGTTTATCCCATTCAGTCACATTATTCGGATACAGAGTAAACCAGTCCCTTGCCCTATCCTATTAATGCCGAGTAGGATTGGTATGCAGGTATAGCAATACCTCAGGGAGTTTGACGTCCCTGTCCTGCAGAGTTGTAAACCACTGCCTTGTGGTACAGGTTCTTTACAGAACCCTAAACAGAAAACCATGTCACTGTGGCAGCATCAAGGGCGGTTGATGTATGGAACTCCCAACATCTCCCGACCAGCCACTGCAGGGACAAATAGTTTTGTGCCTGTCTTGACATGTTCTTGCCGGTGTGAAACCTCTATTTGCTCCCCGAGAGAGTGCCACTGGTAACTTGCAAAAGCCAGCAGCACTTCAACACTTTTGCAGGCAGCTTTCATGAAAATGGAGAGTGGCAGTCAAGTAATGAAAGCAGTCTTTGTCGCATCGCGACCGACAGCATGATGATGATGATGAGGCCTATTACTAGGATAGGCAGCAATAATATATCTATCTATACAAAACCAGGCAGAAGCACAAAAGCATCAGTGCCTGCCATCTTAATAGGAAGGTTAAAGCCCCAGTCACACTAGGGCTTTTCTGACAGCTTGCGACCACTTTGCGACCACTTTGGAGCAAAAATCCTAAAGTCACCGGTGACCTCCTTCGACCGATACAATGGTCGTCAACCTCTGGGCAATCATTTTGGTCATAAGGTTGTTAGTGCAATAGATGCAACCTCCTTGCGACCAGGGGTTTGCAACATGTTTGTCACCAACCCTTTTTTTGTGGTCACAAGGTGGTCGCAAGCAATAGTATGACCGGGGATATTACGTGCACATGAATTGAGAAACTCAAAGTGAATACGCATCAGCCACTAAAACAGTAAAAGCGACTACACGCTTGCCACTACAATTTAGTAGGAATTGTCGGGGAACATTTTGCACAACAGCCGGTGGTACAGCCTGGCTCGTTCATCTGTATTGTAATCACACTGCTTGTGAGGATCGTTGCTGTGGAATTTCAAAACTGGTCGCAGGCAGCTTTTTGCATTTATTCCATTGGACACATGGGGTAGATTAGCAACTTGTCTCTGACACCAGTGAGTGGTGGTGGTGGTGGTTGTTGTTTTACGTGGTGGTGGAAGAGGAGGAGGAAGAGGAGGTGGTGGTGGTGGTGGTGGTTTGTTTGTTTGTTGTTTTACGTCCTAGCAAACATCTAAGGTCATATCAGGACGGGTATCGACTTGTGACAGTGCACACTCATGGCGACTGGGCCACCAGGACACCAGCACCATGACCTGATATCCCACTCAGTCACATTATCCCAACACTGAGCCAACCAGTCCTTGCCCTATCCTAATAATGCCGAGCGCCAGGCTAGGAAGCGACAAGTATCAATTTTTAAGTCATTAGTTTGACTCGACCAGGATTCGAACCCACAAACTCATGGGTTCGGATCTCCCGATCTCCCAAAACAGGAGACGGACGCTCTACGCATTCGGCCACCCTGTCTGGTGGTGGCGGTGGAGGAGGAAGAGGTGGAGGAAGAGGAGGAGGAGGAGGAGGAGGAGGAGGAGGAGGAGGAGGGGGGAGGAGGAGGAGGAGGGGGGAGGGGTGGGGGAGGGGGAGGGGAAGGGAGAGGGGGAGGGGGCGTAGGAGGAGGAGGAAGAGGAAGAGGAGGTGTTGGTGGTGGTGGTGGTGGTGGTGGTGGTGGTGGTGGTAGTGGTGGTAGTGGTGGTGGTGGTGGTGGTGTAAATTTGTCTAAGTCATTACTTTGACTGGGATTCAAACTCTCAACATTCCGCATGAGAAGCATGCGCTATACCATTTCAGCCACCGCGACCCAAGATGTTGCTGGGACATAAAACCCAAACAAACAAGCAAGCAAACCATGCCCTCTCCTCTTTGCTCGAGCTTGACAGTGCGTCCTAACATCTCCCCAGAGAGCGACCCCAGTGCTGAGACTAATGGCGTTACGGTTACAATCCCATCTCCCCACCATGAGACGCTGCCTGCCACCGTCAGCCAATCAAAACGGAGATGAGAAGAGCAGACAAATGACATCAAACAGTCAGCGCAGACATGCAAGCAACCGTTTTAGATTGTAGGTACGGATTGAGACGGCAGGTATAGAAGTACAGTAAAAGATTTATTAAAGAATAAATACAAATTAACAAGTTGGACCATGACGTCACTGCAAGTGTGGCTATATTGGTTTCTTTGAGCCTATTAAACTATGCAATTATTCTGATAACCTTTCCCACTTAATCACAAATCGTTTATTAATACCTTCATTACTATGGTATTTATTAAATTACACTACTATATTTGTTTAAGCTATATTAAACTATGCAATTATACTGATAACCTTTCCCACTTAATCCCAAATAGTTGATTAATACCTTCATTACTATGGTATTTATTACACTGCACTGCTCCAGCAACACTAAAACCCTGGCTGTATCCAATGAAATCTAGAACCAAACTGATTGAAATGAATCCTTCAGAATTAGCCTACAGAAACCCGCCATTTCAACGTGGCAAATTCGTAAGTTCTTCTTGGTTGTCCATCAGTATCAAGTATCAATTTTCAAGTCATTGGTTTGACTCGACCAGGGTTCGAACCCACGAACCCATGTGTTTGGATTCCCCGATCTCCCAAAACGCTCAACTCATTCAGCCATCCCGTTTGGTCACAAAACATTGTAAATCCAACTAGCTCACCCGTCTTACCGTACACAAGATGTGCTCACAGGTACGACAAAGAAGCTTAACGAACCACTGTTAACTCACCAGGGTTCATACACTTGAAGGAACTCAAAATTCAAGGGATTATGAATCCCTTTCGAGGTCAACTTTATAACAAAATTCCAAGACCTTACCGAGCTAAAAGTGACCTTTCTTTTCCAATATGGCGATTATATCGCTTGGATCTTGTGGCCGCATTATTCTTGCATTGCAAGATATATAAGAAAAAAACTTCGTTTTTTTAAACATTAAGGCATTTATATTTCAGCTGACAGAAAATTATCATTTTCAAGCGTCTTTAAGCCTGCAAGATCATTTTCAAGGATATGGCAAATTCATAGTAGTAGAACTAAAGTAACGGCAACCGGGTCCAGACTGCCAACAAGTGCAGGCAAGAATTACACAACACGTTGTAAATCAAACCAGCTCACCAACGAACCGATGGGTTTGGATTCCCCGATCTCCCAAAACGCTCAACTCATTCGGCCATCCCGTTTGGTCACAACACATTGTAAATTCAACTAGCTCACCCATCTTACCGTACACAAGACATGCTCACAGGTACGACAAAGAAGCTCAACGAACCACTGTTATCTCACCAGGGTTCACACACTTGAAGGAAATCAAAATTTAAGTGTTTTTCAAGCACTTTCCAGGGCAACTTTATACCAAAATTCCAGATGCAGAACCTCCCCCCCCCCTCCTCCACCCATCCAATCCCACACACATTTTCCAGCTTTTAAATAAATAACGAATAAAGAAGCGCCCAGCTGAGCATTGAATGGCATGATGGGCGTGGCTTAGCATTCATGTTTCTGACTGACGTCTCAGGGACCGGACGTGGTGGCCGAATCGGTAGAGTCAGGAGTTCAATTCCCGGTCGAGTCATACAAATGACATACAAAATTGATACTCATCGCTTCCTAGCCTGGCGCTCAGCATTAATAGGATAGGGCAAGGACTGGTTGGATCGGTGTCAGGATAATGTGACTGAGGGGGATATCACATCATGGTGCTGGTGGCCTGGTCTCCCAATGGGGCAGCACTATAAAGTCACCATGAGTACGTACAGTCACAAGTCGGTAGCCGTCCTGATATGACCGTAGATGTTACCAAGACATAAAACTCCAACAACCAACCAACAAACCTCTCAGGGAGGACGGCACGGACAGGTCTTATCTATAACGGGCGCGGGCAGGTCAAAGAATGGGGGTCAAGGGTCAGCGGGGGTCAACCGGACGCGCCGGTTCCAGAGTGCGGCGTCGCAGTACGCCGTCGCCCCTCCCGGTCAGCGTGTGAATAGCGGTCGTCATGGCAACGATATCCGCGGAGGGTCTTGATGGGAGACGGGTTGACGGGAAGGAAGGAGTGGCAGGCAAGGGCCCAGTTTGAACGGGGACATTCTCAAATCGAGGCTGCTCACAAAATTGGCAATGACTTATAAAATTGGTACCTTTCGCTGCTTGGCGCTTGGCGTTACTAGGTTAGGACAAGGACTGGGTGAACAGTGTCAGGATAATGTGACTGTGTGGTCATGGTGCCAGAGTCTGATCTCCCAGTGAGTGAGGCAGCACTATAAAGTTGCCATGAGTCCGCACTGTCACAAGTCAGTACCCATCCTGGTATGGCCTAGGGTCTTGCTGGGGAGTAAAAGTACACCAACCAACCAGCCTCCCCACGACCTCTTAAGAGGACAGGGGTTTGGCTCCTAGGCTGTTATTTTCTTTCCGCCCCAATTTCTCTGACCCATCGGAAGCCAACACTCGGCCACATGGGACCGCCTTCAGTGGTGCCCATACAGTGCTGCAGGTTTGCAGCCTTCAATATAGCGAAACCAAAAATGTGCTTGGTTGTTTGAGTTTTACGTCCTGGCAACATCTATGGTCATATCCATGTCAGGACGGGTACAGACTTGTGACAGTGCACACTCATGGTGCCTTTATAGTGCTGCGCCACTGGGAAATTATGCTGCCAGCAACATGACCCGATATCCCACTCAGCCACATTATCCTGGCAGCGCCTACCCATATTTGCCCTATCCTATTAATGCCGAGCACCAGGCTAGGAGGCAACATGTATCAATTTTATAATTCACTGGTTTTACTCGACCGGGAATCGAACTCCCGACCTTCCGTACGGGAAGCCTACGCTCTACCAACTGGGCCACCACATCCAGTTCATGTTGAGTGGTGTTTGGGATGACGTTGTGTGGAGCAGTGTGCCGTGGTGTGTGATCCGTTATGATAGGCTGTGGAGCGCGTGTCACCACGATTGTGCACTGAATTGAGAATAACCACTTAAAAGGGATAGCTCTCTCACCACGATTGTGCACTGAATTGAGAACAACTTTTTTTTTTTTTTTTTTGGGTCCATTAGTTGTTTAAGCAGGGGAAATTTCAGTCATAGACGACTGGTCTTCCTCATTCCACTGCTGGTCGATAGAAAGCCCGAGCCTACACTTTTACCGACCCAAGGGATTTTTAACCTCCCACACCACATAGACATGGTATGAGAGCAACCGGCCTTTTATGACGCTGTAAGTTATACACAGTGGTGGAAATCCAAATTGGCAGAGCTGAGGGCACGGGGAATCGAACCGCCGACCCTCAGATTAGGAGTCTGACCTAGAAAAAAGTCAGACACTCTAACCACTCCGCCACAGAGAACTGCCTTAAAAGGGATAGCTCTCTCACACACACATACAGACAGACACACACACACACACACACACACGCGCACACACACACACACTCACGCACACACATACAGACAGACACTCACACATAATCACACACATACAGACACACACACCCACGTACACACTCACACACATACAGACACATACACACATACAGACACACACACACATTCACAGACACTCACACACATTCAGACACACATTCACACACTCATTCACAGACACTCACACACACACACTCACACATACATTCACAGACACTCACACACTCACTCACACACAAACTCACACACACATTCACAAACACTCACACAGACACACATTCAGACACACACTCACACACACAAACACATGCATACTCACATACACACTCAGTCACACACACACTCAGTCACACACACACTCACTAATCCACACACTCACACGCCCACACACACACACACTCACAAACACACCTCACCCCGGTTAACTGCACAGCTTTGTATGTCAACCCGCCGCCTTAGCTTATTTTTCTAAACTTACCCTGATAAGTGATAGCTAACTCACTAAATCACAATCTTAATTGACATCAATATACACTCACCCCGGTTAACTGCACAGCTTTGTATGTCAACCCGCCGCCTTAGCTCATAATACTAAACTTACCCTGATAAGTGATAGCTAACTCACTAAATCACAATCTTAATTGACATCAATATACACTCACCCCGGTTAACTGCACAGCTTTGTATGGCAACCCGCCGCCTTAGCTCATTTTACTAAACTTACCCTGATAAGTGATAGCTAACTCACTAAATCACAATCTTAACTGACATCAATATACACTCACCCCGGTTAACTGCACAGCTTTGTATGTCAACCCGCTGCCTTAGCTCATTTTACTAAACTTACCCTGATAAGTGATAGCTAACTCACTAAATCACAATCTTAATTGATATCAATATACCCTACGTAGGTACCTGCCGCGATTTGTTTGTTTGTTGTTTTTCATCCTAACAACATCTAAGGTCATATCAGGACAGGTACCGACTTGTGACAGTGTGCACCCATGGCAACTTTATAGTACTGCTCCACTGGGAGACCAGGCCACCAGCACCATGACCTGATATCCCACTCAGTAAATTATCCTGACACTGAGCCAACCAGTCCTTGCCCTATCCTAATAATGCCGAGCGCCTGGCTAGGAAGCAACAAATATCGATTTTTAAGTCATTGGTTGGACTCGACCAGGGTTCGAATCCACGACCCCACGATCTACCAAAGTGGGATACGGACGCTCTACCTCATTCGGCCATCCCGTCTGGTCTCTTTGGACAAGGGTTCTTTCTGATCAGCTGAGTGACACTAATGTTACTATACCATATGAAGTCACTATAATATAGTCGCATCCCAGATAACAAAAGAGCTCTGGGTGTGTGCAATAAAAAAACGATGGATATGATTGGATTTCACGGATGAGATGATATTAAATGGGCTTTAATTATTAAGTCTTCAGCTTTGACTCATTTGAAATCATCCTACCCATCCACTCGTAAGATTACATATACTAGCGTGTGAATGAAATATGTCTTTGGATTATAATGACATTCAGCCCGAGGCTGGCGTTCCGCCCACACTCTGCTTCTGAATGATGTGCACAGATGGTTCGTTGGTTGGAATTTTACGTCCCTGCAACATCTAAGGTAATATCAGGACGGGTACTGACTTGTAACAATGTGCCCTCATGGCGACTTCATAGTGCTGCCCCACTGGGAAATCAGGCCACCAGCACCATGACCCGATATCCCACTCAGTCACATTATCCTGACATTGAGCTAAGCAGTCCTTGCCCTATCCTATTAATGCTGAGCGCCAGGCTAGGAAGTGACAAGTATCAATTTCATAAGTCTAGTAGAGGTGAACAGAAGACGTGTTATTTCTGTCATTCTAGAGCTGACACGACATCACTGCAAGTTGATCAATATCTGACATTGCGCGACTTGTGGCTCACAACAGCGCAGCTTAGCGCTTGCTCAGAGATTCCCCGGCCCCCCAAAAGACGGATTATTGGCCATTAACGGGTCCCTTGACCTCCGTCACCTCGGTGTGTGCTCCTGTCGACAGGGTGGACAGCTGTCACTTGGAATTAACATCAGGGCCCTGCTCATGATGAGCAAATCAGCTATACGTACGTGTTCCACTCTGACAAAAGTAACTAATTAAATGACGGTGTACTCACGTTGTCTGGAAAGGTGCGTGAACTTGCTCCACTGCGCGAGCAGGGCCTGTGCGGTGTCCCTTGAGCTGCTCTTCGCGGCTGAGTTTCCCGGTCCAGCCGTCAGGAGACCGGCCACCACTTGGTGCAGGGCCCGCCGTGTCGCCTCCACCACGCCCTCCAGGTGGCGCCCTAGGTCCGCCTAGAAACGACAGCAATTAGCACACAGATCAATGTAAAGCGCATTTTATTTTTCCTTCCTTTATTTTTTAAAACATTTTTTGTTGTTTTTGTAACTACAAAGAAAATGTAGCATAGCACTATAAAATATATTTTTTTAAGACTTTAAATACCCAAACATAGCCTGGTCCCTTTAACCAAACGGACACAATATCGAAATGAATGCACAGATGTTGGTTCTTTCAACCTCATAATTTTATTTTTTTATTTCTTGAAGATTTATACTGCCCATTATGGATAAGTCTGAATAGACTTGTGTTCACCATTAGACAGTTTGTCGATAGAAAGCCCGAGCCTACACTTTTAGTTTTACCGACCCACGGGATTTTTTACCTCCCACACCACATAGACATGGTATGAGAGCAACTGGCCTTTGATGACACTGTAAGTTATCCACAGCAGTGGAAATTCAAATTGGCAGAGGTGGGGGCACGGGGAATCGAACCACCAACCTTCAGATTAGGAGTCTGACCTAGAAAAAAAGTCAGACACTCTAACCACTCCGCCACAGAGAACACCAACATAATATCCATGTTGAAAACGCAGCTCTTGTTTCTCTTAAGCTCATGCAACAATATTGATATGAATGAACAGATATTAGCCCCATTACCCTCAGGAGCCATTAATGCTTTGTTATTTCTCCAGTTGTATCTTCTCTGCTGGTGCACTAAATCATTTTGTAATTACAGTAAAACCTCTCTAACCGACCACCTCCACAGATCGACCACTTATCATCACACACCCTCCTAGAGTCCTACACAATTATCAACATTTTCACAAGCGTACAAAATTACCTTTTCCTGACCCCCCCCCCCGAACCTCCTCCCACCTGACCCCCCCCCCCCGAAGTGTGCAAGAAAACGATGATGCAGTAGTCTACACTGACCTGTCAGGCAAGAAGTCGCATAGATAGGTATGGATAGTGGGCAGCACTATAAAGTCACCATAAGTTTGTACTATCACAAATCAGTACCCATCCTGATGACCTTAGATGTTGCAAGGGTGTAAAACTCCCAACAACCAACCAACCAGTTCGGATTAAGTACCTTTAAGCATTGAATAATGACAATCACAACACTACCCACCACATTAGATCTGGCATCTTATAGACAGGATAATTATTATCATTATATAAAAAGGCGGAGCGGCTTCTCCATTATTATTGTTCTGATTATTACTGTGCAGTACTGGGTCTGTTATTTAATGACGATAAATATGTATATTGGCCTATCACGACCCGACTTGATCGATTCCTCTGCAGCGCCACCGCGTGTTGGTGCCCTACGATCCTCTGCTCGACCATTTCGCACCGGGCTTTCAAACTTATAACCGGCTAGGCATTATGCTAGCCAAGATCTCGCATTAAAAGTGATCAACCCATACTCATGTTTGTCTCGTCTAATTTAAGAGTAGCCTAACTTTATAGTGTTTTTTAAATGTCGAGGGCCAGTTGTGGGTTCTATACACAGAGTGGAGCAGACTCCCCAGTAACCTGTGACAGTTTGACAGTGAGGATGGCCCACAGACACAGTGGATCAGAATGAGGCTGAAACGAGGCTGCACGTGGAACAACCGGCACCGTGTGTCTTGGGGCGCGAGCGGTCTTCTGAGGCACACACCATATGGGGAAGTCAATACACCTGGGGGGGGCGGGGGGGGGGGGGGGGAGATGGGGAGGGGGAGATGGAGGGGGTAGAGGGGGAGGGGGAGGGCGGAGTGCGAAGGGGAATATGGGGTTATAAGGGATTGGGCATGGGGAGGGGGGAATGTGGGGTTTTAAGGGGAGGGGGGAATGTGGGGTTTTAAGGGGAGGGGGAGGGGGGAGGGGGGATGTGGGGTTTTAAGGGAGGGGGAGGGGAGAATGTGGGGTTGTAAGGGGAGGGGGAGGGGGGAGAGGGGAATGTGGGGTTGTAAGGGGAGGTGGAAGGTATATTGGGAGGGAATGGGGAGGGAGGGGGAGGAGGAAGGTGTATTGGGAGGGAATGGGGAGGGAGGAGGCAGGGTGTGTGGAGGATATTTGTGGAGTTTGTGTATGGAGGATATTGGGGGGGTTGGTTGAAGTTTTACATCCTGGCAACAACTAAGGTCATATCAGGACCGGTACTGACTTGCGACAGTGCGCGCTCATGGCGACTTTATACCACTAGCACCATGACCTGATATCCCACTCACTTACATTATCCTGACACTGAGCCAACCAGTCGATATTGGGAGAGGGTGTGTGTGTATGTGTGGTGGATATTGGGGGAATGGTGTGTGTGGAGGATATTGGGTATGTGTGTGTGTGGAGAGAATTAGGGGAGGGTGTGTGTGGACGATATTGTGGGGAGGGGCTGTGGAGGATATTGGGGAGGGTGTGTGGAGGATACTGTGGGGGGAGGGTGCGTTGTGGAGGATATTGGGGGAGGGGTGTGTGCAGGATACTGTGGGGGGAGGGTGCGTGTGGAGGATATTGGTGGAGGGTGTGGTGTGGAGGATATTGGGGGAGGGGTGTGTGGGGACGATATTGTGGGGAGGTGTGTGGAGGATATTGTGGGGAGGGGCTGTGGAGGATATTGGGGAGGGTGTGTGTGGAGGATACTGTGGGGTGAGGGTGCGTGTGGAGGATATTGGGGGAGGGTGCGTGTGGAGGATATTGGGGGAGGGTGTGTGTGGACAATATTGTGGGGAGGTGTGTGGAGGATATTGGGGGAGGGGCTGTGGGGATATTGGGGAGGGTGTGTGGAGGATACTGTGGGGGGAGGGTGCGTGTGGAGGATATTGGGGGAGGGTGTGTGTGGAGGATATTGGGGGAGGGTGTGTGTGGACGATATTGTGGGGAGGTGTGTGGAGGATATTGGGGAGGGGGTGTGGAGGATATCGGGGGGGAGGGTGTGCGTGGATGATATTGGGAGGAATGTGTGTGGTGGATATTGGGGGAGGTGTGTGTGGTGGATATTGGGGGAGGAAGGGTGTGTGTGGAGAATATTAAGGGGGAAGGTGTGTGTGGACGATATTGGGGGGAAGGTGTGTGTGGACGAGATTGGGGGGAGGGTGTGCGTGGATGATATTGGGAGGAATGTGTGTGGTGGATATTGGGGGAGGTGTGTGTGGTGGATATTGGGGGAGGAAGGGTGTGTGTGGAGAATATTAAGGGGGAAGGTGTGTGTGGACGATATTGGGGGGAAGGTGTGTCTGGACGAGATTGGGGGGGAGGGTGTGCGTGGATGATATTGGGAGGAATGTGTGTGGTGGATATTGGGGGAGGTGTGTGTGGTGGATATTGGGGGAGGAAGGGTGTGTGTGGAGAATATTAAGGGGGAAGGTGTGTGTGTACGATATTGGGGGGAAGGTGTGTGTGTGGACGATATTGGGGGAGGGTGTATGTGGATGATAATGGGTGGAGGGTATGTACGGAAAATACTGAAGGGAGGGGGAGGGTGTGGGAGGAGGGGTGTGTCGGGGAAGTTGTACGGGGAGGGCTTAAGGGGAGGAGGGTGTGGGGGGAAATAGTGGGACGAGGGGTGAGAGTGGCAGAGAAGAAAATGGTGGGAGTAGGGCGCCGCGTCACGTCGCCATTAGGCTGCAGCCACATCCCTTACGCCGCGCCCCCTGGTGGCGCCCTCTGGTGTCGTCTCACGGCGGGCGTCTCCTGGTGGCAGCCTCTCGAACCCCATTCCGACATCCGTCCTACACCATCCTACGAACAACTCCACACAGGAATAATTGCCGCACATTTTAATGAATAACCGGGGAAGGTATTACCTAAACTGGTCGGGCAGAAAATAAACTTGATGTAAATAACATGCATGGCTTTTTGTATCCGTGGTTTAAGTTAGTTTTGGGTTGTTTTTCTTACATGGGGGGCCATACCTAGCTCAGGAGGAAACAACTGAGGTGGGGGGGGGGGGGGGGGGTTCGAGTACTCGATATAGAACGCTGCAATGATGACGTTTGGACCGATGGAGATGGGGGCGGGGGTGGGGGTAGGGGGGGGGGGGGGGGGAGGAGGGGGGAGGGAAGAGAGAGGAGAGAGGAGGGAGGAGAGTGCAGGGCGGAGGGAGGAGGGTGGAAGGAGGGAGAGGGTGGAAGGTGGAGGGAGGAGGGAGGAGGGAGGAGGGAGGAGGGTGGAGGGAGGAGGGAGGAGGGAGGAGGGTGGAGGGAGGAGGGTGGAGGGAGGACGGTGAAGGGAGGAGGGTGGAGGGAGGACCGTGGAGGGAGGAGGGAGGAGAGTGGATGGAGGAGGGAGGATGGAGAAGGGAGGAGGAGGAGGAGAGGAGGAGAGAGGAGGGTGGAGGGAGGAGGGAGGGAGGAGGGGGGGAGGAGGAGGGAGGGAGGAGGGAGGAAGGAGGGAGGAAGGGGGGAGGGAGGAGGGAGGGAGGAGGGAGGGAGGAGGATGGAGGGAGGGAGGAGGGGAGGAAGGAGGAGGGAGGATGGAGGCGGGTGGAGGGAGGAGAGAGAAGGGAGGAGGGAGGAGGGTGGAGGGAGGAGGGGTGGAAGCGGGGGTAGGGGTTGGTCGCAGGGTATGTCGGGAGGCAGAGATCCATTAGTCCCTCCCCCCGCGAGATGATGTACCCTTACCCACACATGCAACCCGCGCCTGTTCGCAAGGGGACTGCGTACGCGGGCGTGCGTGCGAGTGTGTGTGTGGAAGTTGGTATGATCCTGCGTGTGTGCGTGAATGTTGTTTGTTTGTTTTTGTTTTACGTCCTAGCAACATATAAGGTCATATCAGGACGGGTACCGACTTGTGACAGTGAGCACTCATGGCGACTTTTATAGTGCTGCCCTACTGGGAAATCAGGCCGCCGGAACCATGACCCGATATCCCACTCAGTCACATTATCCTGACACTGAGCTAACCAGTCCTTGCCCTATCCTATTAATGCTGAGCACCAGGCTAGGAAGCGACAAGTATCAATTTGATAAGTCATTGGTTTGACTCGATCCGGAACCAAACTCCCAACCTTCCGCACGCGAGGCCAGCGCTCTGCCGATTACGCCACCACTCCCGGTTTATGCAGCTTTAACTAACCTCTCTCCGACCATGGCCCAAAGTGAAACTGCTTTCCTCGCGCGTCTCACAGTCACATGTAGAGACGTATCTATCTACATGTGTTCTTAGACGACACGCCCCATGCTTTCTTCTTTTATTCTTCAGGGATGAAAGTGGTCTCCGGGGGAAAAAAAGCGGAAATCTACCGTCATATTATCTGTTAATAATGTTGCTCCAATAATAGCACATTATCCTAGTAATTATTATTACTATTATATAATAGAAGAGCCATAATTATGGCGAAAAAAATAGATACTACTACTGGACTAGTTTTTGCCATGAATATGGTCTTTGTTTCTCATACAGCATTCTTTTAATAATAATAATAATAATAATAATAATAATAATAATAATAATAATTAATATACCACTAGCTTTTCACCATTATATGACCGTTCTTGTCGACACTGCGAATTTCCGCGAAAATGCGGATCTTATCCCATAGGCTTAGCACTGTCAGGGAATCGCGGAAAATTCCCGGAAGTCAGGTTTAGTACACTACTCTCCTAGCACTATCCTAGCTACGTTTCACTGACCAGTCAGTAGAGACTATCCTTGGAGAGTGTACCGTTGTCCTTGTTGTGACTGTATTATCGCCCAAGCTGACAATCCCCCCCTTTTCTCTCGCCGCACTCACTACTTGCTTTGCTGTTTGATTGGGTTTTATGTCCTAATAATATCGAAGGTCATATGAGAACTGGATTCGAACTGACCATTTTTTTGGTTATATTATATATGTTCTAGGCATTTTGTGAACGTTAATCGGTGGGGGGGGGGGGGGGGGTATCGCGGAGATCCGAGAACTCGCGGAGAACTTTCATCCCGGATTTCTTCTTCTAGAAAAATGCCAGCAGACCAGAAAGATCGCTTCAGAATCTAATTCTATTTGCGAGGCCCAAGAGTCCTTTGCTGTACCAAGGGCACAGGTTTCAGTGGGTTCTGCCGAACAGCGGGGGGGGGGGGGGGAGGGATAGAGGGAAGGGAGGGGAGGGGAGGGGAGGGGAGGGGAGGGGAGGGGAGGGGAGGGGGAAGGAGGGAGGGGGAGGGGAGGGGAGAGGGGAGGGGAGGGGAGGGGAGGGGAGGGGAGGGGAGGGGAGGGGAGGGGATGGGGGGCGGGGGGAGGGGGGAGGGGGAGGGGGGGAGGGGAGGGGGGAGGGAGGCGATGGGGGGGGGGGATTGGGGGGGAGGGGGTGGGAGGGGGGGATTGCGGAGGGGAGGCGGAGGGGAGGGGATTGGGCAGGGGAGGGCGATTGGGAGGGGAGGGGATTGGGAGGGGAGGGCGGGGCGGGGCGTTGCGGAGCAGGGCGGGGCAGGTCGGGGCGTGGCGTGACGGAGCAGGCGGAGCAGGGCGGGGATTGGGGGGGGCTTTGAAGAGGGTTGTTGTGTTGTTATTATAAAGCTGTTCTGGT
The DNA here is from genome assembly GCA_030323885.1 of Branchipolynoe longqiensis. NCBI lineage: Eukaryota > Metazoa > Annelida > Polychaeta > Phyllodocida > Polynoidae > Branchipolynoe > Branchipolynoe longqiensis. The sequence continues at coordinate 47,204,161 of CM059189.1, forward strand.
GTATCATTGATTTCCCTAGAGGACAGTGTGGGTGAGTTGGAGGGAAAGCCTGCCGCCGCCCCCCCCCCCCCCCCCAACTCTGCTCCTGTCCCCTCTCCGGGGAAGATACCCCAGTCACCTCCATGAACCCTCTTCCACACCTCATGTAGCCCTCCGCCCTCCGCCCTGCCCCACACCCCCGCACCGAACTCCCAGCATTCTCAACCGGATAGTAGTTTGAATCCTGGCCGAGTCAAACCAATGACATACAAAATTTGTACTTTTCGCTTCCGAGTCTGGCGCTTAGCATTACCAAGATAGGGCAAGGACTGGTTAGCTCAGTGTCAGGATAATGTGACTGAGTGGGATATTGGGTCATGGTGGCGACGGCCTTGTCTCCCAGTGGGGTAGCACTATAAAGTCGTCATGAGTGTCCTTTGTCGCAAGTCGGTGCCTGTCCTGATATGCCTCTGGTTGTGTAAACACACCGGGTCACAGCTTCAGTCCTTCCTCAAGGACCACTGAGCCCTAACCCAGAAGAGCCCGTCCTGATATGACCTTAGATGTTGCTAGGACGTAAAACAACAACAAACAAACAAACAAACAACCCAGAAGCGGCATATTCAATTTTTAACAACTCGTTGATTAAAAGAAAATCTCCCATTAAAAATCCTTTAAATTCAAGTTCACCAATTAAAGTTCTTCAATCACACAACACTCCCAATGTAATTCCCTAATTACAAAAGCACTCTAATTATAACTATGATTATCCAATTAGAGCTCTCCAATTACTATTTCTTACTTATGACATCCAATCACAGATTTTTATTTCCCACCCCATTTCCTGGTCTGAAATTTCAATCATCGCGTAAAAGATGTAGCGTTGTTTGCGTAACTATACATGACTGCCTGACCTGCTCTCTGGAGTGGTTGCCTGACCTGCTCTATATATGGGTTGCAAATGTATACAAAATGTAGAATAGGGTTGCGTGGCTCCGTGACCTGCTCTGTATATGGGTTGCCAATGTATACAAAATGTAGAATAGCGTTGCATAACTATAGCTGGCTCCATGAGCTGCTCTGTATATGGGTTGCCAATGTATACAAAATGTAGAATAGGGTTGCGTAACTATAGCTGGCTCCGTGACCTGCTCTTTATTTGAGTTGCCAATGTATACAAAATGTAGAACAGGGTTGCGTAGCTATAGCTGGCTCTGTGACCTGCTCTGTAGATGGGTTGCCAATGGGTTCGAAATGTAGAATAGGTTTCCGTAACCATAGCTGGATGTACGACCTGCTCTGTATATGGGCCGTCAACGTTTACTAAGCGTAGAATAGGTTTCCATAACTAAAGCTGGCTGCGTGACCTGCCCTGTATAAGGGTTGCCAATGTGTACGATATGTAGAATAGGTTTCTGTAACTATAGCTGGCTGCGTGACCTGCTCTATAGATGGGTTGCCAACATGTACAAAACATAGAATAGGTTTCCGTAACTATAGCTAGCTGCGTGACCTGCTCTATAGATGGGTTGCCAACATGTACAAAACATAGAATAGGTTTCCGTAACTATAGCTGGCTGCGTGACCTGCTCTATAGATGGGTTGCCAACATGTACAAAACATAGAATAGGTTTCCGTAACTATAGCTAGCTGCATAACCTGCTCTGTAGATGGGTTGCCAATGTGTACGAAATGTAGAATAGGTTTCCGTAACTATAGCTGGACGCGTGAACTGCTCCTTCAGTAGGTTGCCTCTGTGTCAGAAGACTGTAGTCTATCGGTAGCCTCCGGAATCTTTCTTTAGGGAATGTAATATAGATTTGCAGTTATTTATTAGAGTCGATAAGCCGAACCCACGGCCCCGAGGCATCTGGTTGTGTATAAAGTACAACAACTAGTTTGATACGCGGGTTCTTTTTAATATATACTTGTCTGGATACATGACAGGCAATTTCAACCCTGCTATTTTGAAAGGCAGCCACTATGCGGTATCTATTTGAAGGGGTGATGGGTGCTATAAAGGATTCTATTGTATACTACGCAATCTATTGGCAAGAGTAGGTGCTTAAAATGCAAATACACATGCATTCAATAGCATTCGCATATATATGCTTTCAATCGGATTCTTGCACCATTTTCTTTAGAATTTTGGATCTATTTTCCAATACAAGACCAGTTTTCTATATTCAATAAGGATGTAGACCCATTTTGAATACAGTTGGCTTAGTTCATTGAGTTGTACGTCCTAGCAACAACAAAGGTCAGTTCCATATTGAATAAGAGTAATTGAGTTGAATCTTCTATAGATTGTTTGTTTGTTGGGGTTTTACATCTTAGCAACATCTATGGTCATATAAGGTCAGGTGCCAACTTGTGACAGTGCGCAATCATGGCGACTTTATAGTGCTGCCACACTAGGAGATCAGGCCGTCGGCACCATGACCCTATATCCCATTCAGTCACATTATCCTGATACTGAGCTAACCAGTCCTTGCCCTATCCTAGCAATTACAAGTGCCAGGCTAGGTAGCAACAGATATCAATTTTGCAAGTCAGACTGGGATTCAAACTCCCGACCTGTCGCATGGGAACCCTGTGCTCTCGCAATTGGGACACCGGTATATCTTCAATAGAAGGCGAGTCCCGATTTCAATACCATTCTAACATTTTTATTTTCGATTTTCAGCGGGGTTCTAGTTTTGGCCTATAAAGCAGACAACCCCCCACCCCCTTATACACTGTACTGATGTCAAACGCTAAGTGTGGGAGTCTATCCATTGCACTACAATACAGATCTAAATCTGCATTGCACAAGATGGATGGCTGACCCTGGAGGTAGACTACATTAATACGGCTAGTAATCCTCCTTGTATTTTTGTTGATTTTAGACTACAGTAAAACCTCTCTAAATAGACCGACCATGTGACAGACTTTAAAATGGTCCATTTAAGGAGGTGGTTGGCTTAGGGAGTTTCTTTAATCGGTACAATGGTATTGTATGGGCGATCATTTAGGACTCAAATAAAGCAATCGCTATATTAGGGAGTGGTCGATCTGTGGAGGTGGTCGGTTAGAGAGGTTTTACTGTATATTATATGTGAATGAATGCAACATAATATGGCCGGAAGACCAGTGCCTCGGCGATGAAAAAAATAGCAAATAAAATGATCATTTAACAAAAACAAAAAAAAAGTGCTGATGGCAGCCACCGACATCCCATACTACACTAATAGACCGTAACCGATCGACCGGGTGGGGTGGCCGAAACAGTAGAGCGCGGGCCTCGCGTGCAGGAAATCAAAGGTTTGGTTCCCAGTCGAGTTAAACCAATGACTTATCAAATTGATACTTATCACTTCCTAGCCTGGTGCTCGGCATTAACAGGATAGGGTAAGGACTGGTTAGCTCAGTGTCAGGATAATTTGAGTGGGATATCGGGTCATGATGCCAGCGACCTGGTCTCCCAGTGGGGTGGCACTATAAAGTCATCACGAGTGCGCACTGTCGCAAATCGGTACCCTTCCTGATATGACCATAGCTGCCTCTGGCTGTGTAAACTTACCAAGTCACAGCTTCAGTCGAATCTCACGATCTACCAAAACGGGAAACGGACGCTCAACTCATTCGGCCATCCCGTCTGGTATTATTATTAATTACTGGCCCATGACCAGCTTTAGTTAGATAAGCATGTCTTCCCAGGGCCAGTCCTTTGTTGAAGAGGCTGGTGAGGTGTTCACAGATAGCTTAGGGACACCGGACTCCAATAGCTGGGACTAACAGCCGCCAAATGTCGTTATTGGGCACAGAACAAATGCTGATAGGGGACGCCACTGTGTGGCCAGTACCACGCAGATCACGTGACGTGTAGCAGCTCAAGGGCAGCGCGTCCTGGTGAGAACGGATCGATTTGGTCTGGTCTGATGGTGTACAGGAGCTTAGGGCTGGCATTCTGTAAATGCCTAGTGCGGCATACGTCAAGCATCAATGAATGCGGCATGCAACGTGTGGCAATGAATGTGGCATGCGCATGCGGCAAGAGATATCCAACGTGCACCATGTCATATAAGAGTTGCGGTATATGAAGTATGATATGACATGCCCCATGTCATATCATGGGGTATGTCATATCATGCGGTAAGTGACATGCGACAAGCTTGGTTGTTTGGTTGGTTGTTTTCAATCCTGGCAACATCTAAGGTCATATCAGGACGGGTTCGACTTGTGACAGTTCACACTCATGGCAACATGATAGTGCAGCCCCACTGGGAAATCAGGCCACCAGCACCATGACTCAATATCGCAGTCACATTATCCTGATACTGATCCTAACCAGTCCTAGCTCTATCCTAGTAATGTTGAGCACCAGGCTAGGTAGCAACAAGTATAAATTTGGTAAGTCCATTGGTATGACTCGAGTGGGATTTCAAACTCCCGACATTCTGCATGGGAAGCATGCGCTCTATTGATTCGGCCATCGCGTCCAGTTTTAGATGTTGCTGAATGTGTTATTTATAAATCAGAAATTGAATAATTAAAAGAGGATCTCATCAGTCAATGTATGCAAACTACTTAACCGACGCAACAATCTAATGTCCAGTGTATGCAATGCATTAAATGCGTGTATTTTCTTTCAGACTGGTCGGGCGCATGATGCTGTGATACTTTCTGATGACGTCACACTGGACTAGATGGAATCAAGAGTTATTGTGGGTCTACAAGCCTCTTCACAATACAGAACGGACACCAAATATACCAAGTGTCAACAGGAGTTATGTGTGATTATATGGAATTAAGACTTACTGTGGGTCTACATTCTTCACTATCTGTGACACGAAATCGATCCAATGTCACACATATCATCAAAAGGAGTTATGTCTTACTAGATGAAATTAAGATGCATTATGGGTCTATAGGCTTCTTTGATATATGTGACAGACCCCAGATATATCAAGTGGCATGCGTGTCAATAGGAGTTACGTCTGACTAGCTGGAATTAAGACATATTGTCAGTCTACAAGTTTCTTCGCCATATGTATCAAGTGGCATGCGTGTCAATAGGAGTTACGTCTGACTATCTGGAATTAAGACATATTGTCAGTCTACAAGTTTCTTCGCCATATGTATCAAGTGGCATGCGTGTCAATAGGAGTTACGTCTGACTAGATGAAATTAAAACTTATTGTAGGTCTACAAGCTTCTTTGAGATCTGTGGTGACAAACGCCAAAACGTATCAAGTGTCATGCGTGTCAATAGGAGTTACGTCTGACTAGATGAAATTAAAACTTATTGTGGGTCTACAAGCTTCTTCGCTATCTGTGATGGACATCATACGTATCAAGTGTCAAGCGTGTCAACAGGAGTTACCCTTGATGTTGACGGAGTTTTGTACAAGAGATGATGAGGCATGCCTTGGTGATGACACTACACTCTGCGTAATCTCTATGGTTACAACAGCATTGTCTGTGCCTTGCCTATAGAGGGCAACACCCTGCAATGCAGGTGGTGCCATCTTTCGTCAATGGCCATGACAAATATTATTACATCATCATAAATAGCAGCAGTGTGTAGAAACGGAGACAAATGGAACAGCAGTTGTAACAGCAGCAGTTGTAACAGCAGCAGTTGTAACAGCAGCAAAAACAGCAACAGCACCAAAATGGATCTGTCAATAGGGGGATACACCGTGGAAGAGCTTCAGTTACTGTCAAGCCTGCGTGGAAATATTACCCGCGGAGCAGGACGAGGCGTTGGTGACCTTGGCATCAGCATTGGTGACCTGGGCCTCACCAGGGAGGATGCGTGGAACTACAGCATGGCTTCACGCTCCATCGGAGAGAAGCTCATGATCAATCCTCCGCCAACAAGCAACAAGGAGGTAGCCGGCCTCATCGTCGTTGCCACGGTTGGCATGATTGGCAACTTCGGCATCCTCATTGTCATCCTTGTGCTCAGCTCGTTGCGCCGAGCCTCCAACGCCTTCCTGTTCCATCAGTCGGCGCTTGACTTGCTCAAGTCAGCCTACTGCCTGCCATTTGCCCAGACAATGGTGTCAGACCAGCCACCTGCATTCTGCTCCATGATGGGCGGTTCTTACATCGTCTTTGTCACCACTTCTGCCTTCAACCTGCTGGCGATCGTTATGAATGAAGCGTACCAGTTTGCTGACCTCATGATGGGCATAAAGGACTCGCGCAACTACTGCTGCGTCATCTTTGGTATCTTCATGATCTGGTTCGCCTCAATCATCATGAATCTTGGAGTCGCTTTCATCCCAGGCAACCCAAGCTTTGACCGCGAGATGGGTCACTGCATTTTTGTATATGGGATCACACGAAACTATGTGTTGCATATGCTGTGGATAGTGCTCATCACCATGGCCCTCATTCTGACATCCGTCTACCTGCGCATGCTCTACATTGACATCCGGCGCAGCTCCTACTACCGCATGACAACCTTGATACGTGCAACCGTCACCATAGATACCCACTCTCGGACCGCCAGTCAGCGTAGACAAAGCTACCAACGAGAAAAACACCATGTCAAGCGGGTTCTACGTGTCACCCGCAAGAAGCTCTACCTCCTCATTGCCATGACAGTGTTCTTCGTCCTCTTCTGGTACCCTTTGTTTATGCTGACAGCCAGTGACCCTGGGTTCAATATTGCACCCGATATCTACAAGACAGTCACGATTGTCGCATGGTGCAATCCAACCGTCACACCCATAATCCTCTTCTTCTTCATAAAGACCGTGTGCTGCTGCCGCGACTCGGACGCAGTCATGACACTGCTCACCGAAGGGCTACCAGAGAATGAGCGGCCCGGTGCACAGGAAAATTCAGCGTCTCAGGACTTTGACCCGCACGGGGTCTCTAGCACTGATGACAAGGGAGATGCTGACGATGAAGAAGAGGGCGACTGCGATGACCAAAGTGAGCACCAGCGGCTCAACGAGGGCGATAGTGAACAGACCTTAGACCCATGCACGACGCACATCACACCAAACAGCGGCATCTACAACCAATTCTACACGCACGATGCCGCTGCCATATCCATGTCCTCGCTGTCCTCACAAGGCGGAGCAGTCGGTGGCGACTCCCTAGACGGTGGCCTCTCGGGCCTTTTGGAAGACGACACAATCACAAGCGCATATGCGCTAGAGGAAAGGTCCCTATCCAATTCCGGATGCCCGACAGGGGGTGCCAGTGTCAACAGTGTCACAAGCCGCCTTGACGGTTCTACGTCCGTCAGCACCTGCTACACAGAGGCACCGACTCGCTCGAGCAGCGTTGATGTCCACGACACGCCGGATCACCATGCAAACAGCGACCGGCGCCGAGGACAGAGTCTGCGCAAGGACGGAAAGTCCGCATCACTATGGATTTGAACAACCCCCTCCCTCCACCCCCCACCCCACCGAACCCCCACCACCACCACCACCCACCTCCAACCCAAAATGTACTATCCCGTATTTGACACTGAGACATATCATAGAGCACCATGTGATAGCGAACTCAACCAACCCGCCCCCGTGACAGTGACACCAGCGGCGCGCAGCACACTCAGCGTAGCCTACACGACTGCACACAGCGGCTACAGGTGGCCAACGCCCGCGGCGTGCTGCCACCTGGGGTCAAAACGAGCCGGTAGGGGAGTCAACTGGCGCCCATGGCGACACTAGCTGGTACTACGCGCCGAACGCTGCTACGTAACTAGGTCACGTGTCTGATGACGTCACACACGGACAGCGTCGAAGTGTGTACGTGTGTACGCAACAGCATAATGTCCGTTCTAGTAACGAGCCCACCAGACGCCTAGATGGTAAGCCTATAAATGTCCACAATTACACACTAGGAATTACAAATAAAATATAAAGTGTTTGCTTGTGTTTCGATGCGTACAACTTTGAAGGAACAAAAGGAGGAGTGTCAATTAGAATTAAAAGGCAAGGTGGGTGGTTTTGGTGAGTGGTGGGTGGGTGAGTGAGTGAGTGAGAACACCAGTGAGTTAGTGAATGAGTGAGAATACCAGTGAGTGAGTGAGAACACCAGTGAGTGAGTGAGAATACCAGTGAGTGAGTGAGTGAGTGAGTGAGTGAGTGAGTGAGTGAGTGAGAATACCAGTGAGTTAGTGAGAATACCAGTGAGTTAGTGAGTGAGTGAGTGAGTGAGAATACCAGTGAGTGAGTGAGTGAACGGTGAGTGAAAATACCAGTGTGTGATGGAGAGTGAGTTAGTGAGTAAGAATACCAGTGCGTGAGTGAGTGAATGGTGAGTGAAAATACCAGTGTGATGGAGAGTGAGTGCGTAAGAATACCAATGTGTAAGTGAGTGAGTGAGTGAGTGAAAATACCAGTGTGTGGGTGAGTGAATGAAAGTGAAAATACCAGTGCATGAGTGAATGAGTGTGTGAGAATACCAGTGTGAGTGAGCATGAGAATACCAGTGTGAGTGAGTGCGTGAGTGAGTGGAAATACCAGTGTGTGAGTGAGTGAGTGAATGAAAGTGAAAATACCAGTGTGTGAGTGAATGAGTGAGTGAATGAGTGAGTGAATGAGTGAGTGAGTGAGTGAGTGAGTGAGTGAGTGAGTGAGTGAGTGAGTGAGTGAGTGAATCTGCTGAACTCCATGTTGGCAATACAGTTATTTTAATGGGGGGACAAAGAAGCAGTTGGACGATAGAAAGTAAGAGAGGTGGGGTGATGGAATAAATTTAAAGAAGATGTTAATTACATTCGCTCCTTCAAGTTTGTTTGTTTGTTGTTGTTTTATGTCCTAGCAACATCTAAGGTCATATCAGGACGGGTACCGACTTGTGACAGTGCGCACTCATGGCGACTTTATAGTGCTGTCCCACTGGCAAACCAGGCCGCCGGCACCATGACCTGGTGGTATCCCACTCAGTCACAGTATCCTGACACTGAGCACACCAGTCCTTGCCCTATCCTAATAATGCCGAGCGCCTGGCTAGGAAGCGACAAGTATCAATTTTAAAGTCATTGGTTTGACTCGACCGGGACTCGAACCCACGACCCCACGATCTACCAGCACGGGAGACGGACGCTCTAACTCCTTCAAGAGGGGACAATTGGGTCTTCCTCATTCCACTACTCCTTGCCATAGCAATGCCAAGCGCCAGGCTAAGTGGAGACAAGTATAAATCTTTACGCCATTTGATTGACCCGGCCAGATTTGAACCCCATGACCTACCAAATGGGAAATGGGCGCTCGACTATTTCGGTCATCCCCTCTGGTTTCCAACAGAATCAATAGACCCCTTTCAATGTTTGTAAACATTGTGTATGTGCGCGCAGCTTGGCTGCAGAACGAATGCACACTGCCACTGAGTTTGCCAGTACGCGCAGTGCAAAACCTCAGTTTTATTCAAAATTAATAGAAATCCAGAACCCTAACTGTATCAATTTAATATAATCTTTTTGGTAAACATGTTTTCTACGTGTATTCCAATCAGTTTGTTTCTAGGTGGTGTGGTTTTAGAGATATTTAACTTTTTCTGTATGAAGATTGCTCACTGCCATTGAGTTTGCAGTGTGACCGGATGTTGTCCTGCAGGCAAGCAGCGCTCGCACTGACCTAAATACATGTGCTGACGTCATATGAAATTGGTCAATAGACGCACCCAGAAGAGCGCCAATAAGGAGAATGATTAGGTTACTACTACCCCTCCCACAATATTTTCTTTTAATAAAGTAAATGAGAGTAGTCAGAAAGTAAACATGAATTTAAAATGCAAGCATAAAACAATGAACCATAAGACAGAAACAAAAACAATTTAATGAAAAAAATAAAAGTTATGAGTAGCATAACTTTTATTTAAAATAAATAAATAGACGAAAACAAATAAATGAATAAATGTAATTCAGAATAAACTAATAATATACATTTGGTAGCTAAAAAAATTAAAGAAATCATCAACATCATGTAAATAGCAAAATAAATTTGTTGTTTGATTTATGTGAATATATATATATTTATATATATATATATATAACGGAGAAGATCCCTCCTCTTATTTGCTCTGCGATTGCAACTCGTTATCCTCTTAGACGAAAACAGCAATATTGGCACCATCATCGCCTGGTTACGGCCCTATACCCAGGGTCCATGTTCATGTGAAGATATGGAATGCAAGGCTATTTCAAGGCTTTTCAATGCTGTTTTTTTTTAATAGGAATTCAATTCTATTTTCATTTGCATTTCAGGAAAAAACAAAATGACAAATAGTGATTTCAGACTAATTTAGATCAATGAGGACAATTTATATGGAATTCAAGGCTTTTCAAGACTAATTACCAAAAATAGGTTAAATTCAAGGCTTTTCAAGGCCTTCAAAAGGTCCAAATGAAGACTTGTCAATACTTTCCAGGCCCCGTAAGGACCCTGTATACCTTACTCTACAGTGCTCTCACTTGCTAGTAATACCAATAACTGGAAAAACTGTCAAATAGAAGGAAAACGATAGGTTGTTGTCTACATCCCCCTAACACGGCCTGAAACTGCGAGCTAAATATACAAATATCTCTAACCAACGCTTCCAAAGAAATTCCCACCAAAAAAAAACCCAACTCCTTTAAAAAATACAAAAAAACACCAATTGTGTCGGAAAGACCACTGCACCTACGCTAGCTGTTTATTGACCTAGCAATATCTAAGGTTACGAGCATTCGGAATTGTGAAAGTGTACACTGATGGCGACTTATTAGTGGTATAGTGTCCCAGTGACCAAGGAAAAATATCCCTTGAAAAACTAGGGGGGGCTTAATATTGGTGCAATCTGCCACCTACTTGGACATATTTTGGGCTTGAAATTCCAACTGTTTTAAGACTTCAAGACTAACATAAGTTCCAATTTTGGTGTGGGGAGGGTAGGGTTTTCGTGGACAGGATTTTTTCCCCTGCTGATTCAGAAACTCAGTTTTCGCTGAAATCAGCGATTTCGCTGAGAAATGGGATCCCTGAAAATTGATACTTTGTTACTACCTTGCGCTCTGCGCCGCATTAGCGATATGTTGAGGAGCAGTGAAATGAGGAAACCCAATTCGAATTCCCCTTGCTTAATAAGTGGATGTGAAATAAGTTTTAAAATCAAGGTGGCGGAGTGGTTAGAGTGTCTGACTTTTTTCTAGGTCAGACTCCTAATCTGAAGGTCGGTGGTTCAATTCCCCATGCCCCCATCTCTGCCAATTTGGATTTCCACCGCTGTGTATAACTTACAGCGTCATCAAAGGCCAGTTGCTCTCATACCATGTCTATGTGGTGTGGGAGGTTCAAAATCCCTTGGGTCGGTAAAAGTGTAGGCTCGTGCTTTCTATCGACAAACTGTCTAATGGTGAAAACAAGCCTATTCAGACTTATCCATGATAGGCAGTATAAATCTTCAACAACAAAAAAAGAAGTTTTAAAATCAAGGAGCGGTGCCTTACCTGTTCAAAGCCTCCGAGCAGCTCCGTGGTGTCCATGTCGCTGTTCATGGGGAAGATGTGCAGGGGGTGCCCGGTGAGCTGAGCGAGCAGTTCCACCAGCGAAGTCTTGCCACTGGCCGTGGGACCCACCTGCCAGATGACAGCCGCGTACGGTCAGGCTTTCTCTATACATGGCATATAGCTAGCTATACATACATATATTAATTATTATATGAGACTGTCACAAAAGGTTCTAAGCAATATGGGACAAAACTTTGTCCACTGTAACGATCAACATACTATTTGCTTATGCATTTGCTCAGGATAAACTGATTTGTTTTTTACATGGTGTTTCATAATCCCAATAGAATACATATTGATTTGAAGCAAATCTCCTTGTGTTTTCAGTGTAACCGTTTCTGTGCTGTTTTGTGTCAACCGTTAAAATGGACCAAAAAAAGGAGTTATCACCTTTTGAGACAGGCTCATACACATACATATATTAATTATTATATACATATTATATATATATATACATAATCATAAGTATATATGTATATAATTATTATTAGTAGTAATGGACAATAATGTCCGCCAACAGCCGCTGGGACATGCGTGCGGCGGCGGGGGTGATCAGGCGAGCACTGTTGTTCGCACCGCATGTAGACGGACACAGCTACTGAACACAGTGTAGCCTAACGGATACTACCTATAGTAAATATATGCGGTGTCTTACGCACCGTGAGGAAGAGCCACCATGCTCTGCCCCCTACAAATAGGTATACGTCTGTATATCTAAGCTATATACAAAAATTTTATATGTGCATACATAATGAACTATATATACAGAAATATATGGTGTTCTCTGTGGCGGAGTGGTTAGAGTGTCTGCCTTTTTACTAGGTTGGTAGTTCGATTCCCCGTGCCCCCACCTCTGCGAATTTGGATTTCCACCGCTGCGCATAACTTACAGCGTCATCAAAGGCCAGTTGCTCTCATACCATGTTTATGCGGTGTGGGAGGTTAAAAATCCCTTGGGTCGGTAAAAGTTTAGGCTCGGGCTTTCTATCGACAAACTGTCTAATGGTGAAAACAAGTCTATTCAGACTTATCCATAATAGGCAGTATAAATCTTCACAAACAAAAAAATACAAACATATATCAATAAGAAAAATTGTACAAGAAAGCCAGCATCAATAATCAGACTGTTAGTATGCAACAGTAAATCATAGCAGTGTTCATAACTAACAAAGTGATTCCCCCCCCCCTCCCCCATTCTGCATACCCACAAATTATTTTCTGGCGGAAACATAGTCGGATGGTTTTGAGTTTCCGTCATTTCCTGAGATCAATATATTAGATTGATCGTTATAATCTACCGTATTTTAGTTTGAAGTAGTTTTTATTTCAAATCGCTAACTTTTGAGATAGTTGAAGTGCAAACATGCAAAATTATCTGACACCATAGGCCTCTGCAGTGACAGGTTTCATTAAATTGCCTCAGTATTCACTTCTACGTGGTGACAAATGTTTAATACATGCACAGGGATGAATGTGATCTCCAGCAAAAAACGCGGAAATTAAGCCGAGATTATTACACCGACGACGAATTTCCGCGAAAACGCGGATCTTCCCGCATAGACTTAGCACTGGCAGGGAATCCCGGAAAAATCCCGGAAGTCAGGCTTCAACTATCGTTGTTTTTCCGATATTATCGCCCCTCACCTAACTCATTGCTATTTGGGTGTTATGTTCTAGCAACATTTGAGGTCATATAATAATCGGATTCGAACCACCCAACTTGTTATATACATCTTAATTCCTTGGAATTTTGCTTAATGTTAATCGGTAAATATTTAAAAATCGTGGAAATCCGCGAAACCGCGGAGATCTTTCATCCCTGCATGCACCAGTATCAAAGTTAGATATGTAGAATCAAATTTAGATAATCGATTTGCTTTTGAAAATTTGATGTTTTCATCGGACTATGCAGCTTTAAATAATACAGTAAAACCTCTCTAACCGACCACCTCCACAGATCGACCACTCCCCTATAGATATCAATCGCTTTATTTGAGTCCCAGACGATCGCCCATACAATACGACTGCAACGATAAAAAAAAACTCCCTCAACCGACCACCTCCCTAAATGGACCATTTAAAGTCAGCACTATAGTCAGTCGATTTAGAAAGGTTTCACTGTATAATGTAGGGCGTCAAGTGAGGTAGTGGGTCAAGAAGATAGGAAGATAGGGATTTCTTTGTCAGAAAAATAGGGACTAAATAGAGATTTCCCCCACAAAATAGGAAGAAAATAGGAATTTTGTATAACAGCAAATGTACCAAAATAGCATATAGAGGCCGTCAAATGAGCAGTCACCTCAAAAAGTAGGAAAACAGGAAACAAACAATTGAAGTTCAAAATTGCATGGTATGATCATACTGTGCTACTTGTTTAAGTCTCATTCTATTTGATTCGTAGTCTACCGCATTACCCAGCTTAGTAGGTAACCCCCGCTTAGTAGGTGCCCTCCCCCCCCCCCTATTTTAAAAGAAAAATAGACATTTGCTGACAAAAATGTAGCAAAAGTGACATTCTCAAACCTTGTTTTCTAATAATCCAGAACAAATAGTGTGCAGAGCAGAGACAAATTATGGCGTTTCGGGAAGAAAAAAAAAGGAAAAAAAAAGATGCAACGGAGTAGGACACTTGACGGCCTGGAAATGACATTCCTAAATAGACACCAAACGAAGACCTACCAGAATGGCCATCCAGTTCATCTCGATGACCTTCATGAGGTGCTCCAGAGGTCGCAGACTGTGGTGCAGCAGTCTGAGGTCACTGCGGGGTCGCCCTCCGACCTGCAGGACCTGCGTCCGGCGTCCCAGCACGGCTCGCCCCACCTGCACAGCGTCCGTCGTCACCCACAACCCACCGCGCGGCTCGCACGCCTTCCTACTTCCGGTGCTGGCGGCGTCTCCACCCTCGTTGAACAGCTCGTACACTCGCTGTTTGTCGGCTGCCGTCCTCATCCGGGCACTGTAGATCAGGCCGATGTACTCGCCGATGTCCCAGTCGCCGGGTGCCTGAGGGGTAGGGGAGGTGTCACGGGAAATATTTACTTTAGTCAGGCATGAAATATAAAAAAAATTAATAAAAAAAAAAATGTGTTGTTTTTTTAAAGTTTGTTTTTAACCCAGAAATCTGTGGCGAGGAATATCTGTAAATAATCAAGAACATTGGTTGGTAGGTTGGTTGGTTGGTTGGTTGGTTGTTGAGTTTTGAGACTTGTCGCTTCTTAGCTAAGCGCTCAGCATTATTAGGATAGGGCAAGGTTGGTTGTTGGAGTTTTATGTCATGGCAACATCTAAGGTCATTTCAGGATGGGTACCGACTTATGACAGTAGATATTCATGGCGACTTTATAGCGCTGCCCCACTGGGAGACCATACTGCCAGACCCATGACCTGATATCTTCACATTATCCTGACATTGAGCCAACCATTCCTTACCCTATCCTAATAATGTCAAGCGCCTGGCTAAGAAGCAACAAGTATCAATTTTTAAGTCATTGGTTTAACTCGACCAGAGTTCGAACCCATGGCTTCGAATCCCACAATCTACCAAAGCAGGAGACTCATCTGGACATGCTGTCTCGTCTAACATTGGAACATTTGAAACAGAATGCGCTTAAATCAGGTAAATAACAATACACCTTATTGCATATTATAAATTTACATTACCTTAATAGTAAACAAAAATAATAATTTAAAAAAAATTAAAACAAATCTGCGGCGAGGAATTTGTAAATAATTGAGAACACTGAAAACAGAATCCGCTTGAATCGAGCAAATAACAATACATTTTATTGCATACTAAATATTTACATTGCGGTAATATTTTTTTTACTTAAAGATTAATCAACGCTTAAATATCTAGAGATTAAATTGAAGGGATGGGTGGGTGGGGGGGGAGGGGGAACAGCCTGCGGTTTCTGCATAAAAATCAGCGAAAGTGTAACTCATCGAAAATGCATGGATCTTCCATCCCTGAGATTTTAAGGAAGTAATCAAATTTAATTTAGATTACCGGAGATTTTGTTATTTAAAAAGGATTGTTTGTTTATTTGTTTGTGGCGGTTTTCCATCCAAGCAACATCTAAAGTCATATCAGGATAGGTACCAACTTGTGACAGTGTGCACTGATGGTGACTTTATAGTGCTGCCCAACTGGGATATCAGGCCGCCAGAACCATGACCTCATTTTCCACTCAGGTCCCATTATCCTGGTACTGAGATAATCAGTCCTTGCCCTATCCTAGTAATGCCGAGTGCCAGGCTAGGTAGCGACTAGTATCAATTTTGTAAGTCATTGGTTTGACTTGACCGATATTTAAACTCACGACCTTCTGCAAAGAAAACCTGCACTCTTACCGATTCAGCCACAGCGTCTGGCTTAAAAAAGAAAAGAAAAAGACTTACCTGGTGGGCGCGCACCAGATCACACCACCGGAAGATGTCCCTGAGGTTAAACTCCCAGGGTCCCCCGCGCTGACCCAAGTTACGCGTCTCCATTGTCTCCACCACCATCTGGATCAGAGCGAATTGCATTAAAGATCTGGTCACGTGATCCAACCATGTATTCATTCCTTACATAAAATGCATCTTCACAAAATATTCATACCCCAGAAAGAATCAACGACATTGCATTTCGAACGGACTATTTGAACGTGAACCTAGTTCAGTGAATATAAAGCCCTTTGACTATGTCTTATATATAATGTATCTAATTCCACCGCACCCTTCCTCGCATCACGAACCAGGGCCGTGTTCAGGGTCCGTCTCGGAGGCGCCCGTGACGTCACGCTAGTCTGAACCACAAAGGCAGTTTCTTGTCTTGAAAATGGCCGCTCCCATAGGCGGTGGCCATTTGCAATCGAAATGCTGCATGCAGCGGCCATTTTCGAGGCGCTTTTTGTCTCCTATCTGAAAAGGGAGGCGTCGCCGAGACGGACCCTGAACGCAAATAGACCAAAAAGCATCACCGAGACGCCTCCGAGACGGACCCTGAACGCGGCCAAGGTCACAGAATGGGCTACTTGAGCTCAAACTCAGTTGAGTGAATATGAAGCCATTTGACTATGCCTTATATATATAGGCAAGTGATTGGGTGCAGGGAAAAAAGCTGAAATTTCTTTTAGGTTATCATGGGGACACACTGCATCCCACTGAGTCTCGAGAAGGATGCAAATAGTGTATTTCAGGTGTTTGAGCGGCCAGGGGAAAAAAATGGAATTTAAAAAAACGGAATTCCGGTTTCGGTGGCCAGAAATAAACCCAGAATTCCGGTTAAAACTGGAGAAATCACATGCATGTATATATAACCTATGTAATTCCAGCGTCCCCTTCCCCACATCACGTCACAGGTCACAGAATGGGTTATTTGAGCTTGAACCCAGTTGAGCGAATATAAAGCCCTTTGACTATGCCTTATATATAACATATGTAAGTCTACCTCGCTCTTTCTTGCATCACGTCACAGGCCATAGAATGGGATATTTGAGCTCGAACCCAGATTAGCGAATATAAAGCCCTAGCTTGTTAGTAAATAAAACATAGAACTGCAATGTAAAGCGGTTGGTAGACCAGTTTGTTTGTTTGTTTGTTTCTCTTACGTCCTGGAAACATCTAAGGTCATATCAGGATGGCTACCGACTTGTGACAGTGCACACTCATGGCGACTAGTACTGTCCCACTGGGAAACCAGGCCGCCGCCACTAAACCAACAAATCAGTAAATAAGCACAGTGTAGGCAATTGCAAGCCTTCTGTATGTAACCCAATATGGCCACCGAAAGTTGTCTTGTGACGTCATTACACCCCTTCTATAGGCTGATGGACTGGGGCAGTGCGCATTTATGGTGACTGGGAAATCAGGCCACCGGCACCATGACCCAATATCCCACTCACATTATCCTGACACTGAGCTAACCACTCATTTACCAAATAGATTAACAAATTGCCAGTGTACCTTGTGGTTGAAATCGACCATCAGGGCTAGAAGGTCACGTGGCATGGTGGGGTAGATGCTCTGCGTGATGAAGAGGAGATCGTCACGTGACAGCGGCTCCACGTACACCTGCCAAGCATAAAACAGCCATCAGCTAGCACAACAACACTGTATGTAATCACCCGTAACTCGCACTTCTAGTCTCGACATCTCCATTCGCTCTGCATAGTTCTCGTCAGTTTTAACGCATTCCCACTTCTAGTCTTGGCATCTTCATTCGCTTTGCACAGTTGTCACTAGTTTTAACGCATTCCCGCATTTAATCTCGACATCGCCATTCGCTCTGCACATTTCTCAGTAGTTTTAACACATTCCCGCTTTTAATCTCGACATCGCCATTCACTTTGCAGTTCTCACTAGTTTTTAATGCATTCCTGCATTTTAATCTTGGCATCTTCATTCACTTTGCAGTTGTCACTAGTTTTAATGCATTCCCGCTTTTAATCTTGACATCGCCATTCGCTCTGCACAGTTGTCACTAGTTTTAACACATTCCCACTTTTAATCTCGACGTCGCCATTCTCTCTGCACAGTTGTCACTAGTTCTAATGAATTCAAACTTCTGGTATTGGCATCGCCATTCGCTCTGCACAGTTCTCGCCAGTTTTAACGCATTCACACTTTTAGTCTTTGCATCTTCATTCACTCTGAACAGTGGTCATCAGTTTTGACACATTCCCACTTCTAGTCTCGGCATCTCCATTCATTCTGCACTTCTCACCACCGTAAATAATAAAAACATTGAAAACAAATCTAGATGAGCCCGAACAAAAAAACCCATTTTCTTAAATAAAAAAATACATGACAATATCAGACAATACATGACGGTTAAACATGTATTTAAAAAAAAAAAAACGGGTTAAAATTTGGTCATAGCTTAAAAGCATTTGCATATTGCTGAATTCAACAACAAATCGCAAGATTTTGATTTGAGTAAACACTGTCAGTAATAACTGTCAATGGTTTTCACAATCCTAACAATGTTGGATTGCTTTTTAAAAGTAAATTGTCTATAGCTTTTCACAGCATTTTTAAAAGTACCTAATTTTCAAGAGACATATTCAAATTATAGACCTTTTCGAGATTATGCGAACCATGGCATTACAGCAGTACCCGTCTTCATTGAACCCCTGTGAATCGGCGAACCCCGTGCTTTGTGCAGACAAATTTTCCAATGCGCAAACTGTTCTCATCTCAATTTGACTGTTCTGACAACGACAGGACACCGGTTACGTCAGGACACCATTGGTCTAGATGTAGA
The DNA here is from genome assembly GCA_030323885.1 of Branchipolynoe longqiensis. Classification (NCBI taxonomy): domain Eukaryota; kingdom Metazoa; phylum Annelida; class Polychaeta; order Phyllodocida; family Polynoidae; genus Branchipolynoe; species Branchipolynoe longqiensis. The sequence continues at coordinate 47,222,889 of CM059189.1, forward strand.
ATTGTCCATTGAAGACGCTGTGTGAACCTACTAGCGGCTGGCGGCTAGCAAAGTAACGGATGGCTGTACCTGGGTGAACCTGTTGAGGAAGGACCGCGGCAGGCCCTTGCGCCCTCCGCCCTGGTTGAGCGGGTTCTGGCAGGCGAAGAGGCGCGTCTTCCCCGGCTGCACCCGGAAGCTGCGTCCCAGTTCCGGCACGTAGACCTCGGCGCGGTGATCCAGACATGCATTCAGACCCTCCAGCACCGACTGGGACGCCAGATTTAGCTAAAGGGGGCGAGGGAAATGATGGGGAGGAAGCAAAATACCATTTATTATCCCCTTTTTCTATTTAATAAAAAGAAAAATTATTTAAATCTGATGACAAAAACCACCACGCACACACACACACATACAAACCCACTACAATTACAATTTTTCATAGGCTATGGTAGTGTATAACATTTCTTTATTCCTTCTTTTACACCTGGCCGAATGAGTTGAGCGTCCGTATCCCGTTTTGGTAGATTGTGGGATTCGAACCCACAGGTTCGAACCCTGGTCGAGTCAAACCAATGACTTTAAAAATTGATACTTGTCGCTTCCTAGCCAGGCGCTCAGGATTATTAGGATAGGGCAAGGACTGGTTGGCTCAGCATCAGGATAATGTGACTGAGTGGGATATCAGGTGCTGGCGGCCTGGTGTCCTAGTGGTGCAGCATTATAAAGTTGCCATGAGTGCGCAGTCACTAGTCGGTACCCGTCCTGATATGACCTTAGATGTTGCCAGGGCATAAAACTCCAACAACCAACGAACAATCTTTAATACTTTTATACGTTTGCTTGTTGGGAGTTTATGCCCTAGAAACATCTATGGTCATATCAGGTTCTACAGTGTTCTCTGTCAACAACAACAAAAATCAGAAATCTACGGTGAGGTTATTTGTAAATAATGTTGTTCCAGTGATATTATTAAAAGAAAGATAAGACAACGAATAAATAATTATTTTGAATTAATAGAATATTGTGACAAAATAAGACCCATACAATTTCTTTCCTAAATGTTTTTTTGTTTAAAAGAAGTCAATCTGGTAAATCAATGGGGCTTGGAATGAGATTTTTTTAATTCAGAATGAGTGGCGCCCTCTGGCAGAATCTCGAGTATCCCCATTTTCTGAACAGTTATTTAAATGGCAGACGAAAGAAAACCACACTCCTCAGTAATTGATCATCACCAGAGAGGTTACAAACAATCTTCTTACTCAGTAGGCAATTCTATTTTCCGCACCCAGTTATTTATACAAGTCGCCCAATTTGGAAATCTCAACTTCAATTTTTTTTTTGTCCCCTTTTTAAATTTGACTGAAAATTAATTTTCTTCAGAATCTTTCTAGATAAAAATGTTTTAAATTGGGACTGGCCATAATCATATTGAAAACAGGTTTTCTCCCGATCACTGCAGTGAAGCAACACTGAGGCACGGCAGTTCTTGGACGGGGGACGAGTTGGGTTGGCTTGGTTGTTTTAGGTCCTGGCAACATCTAAGGTCATATCAGGACAGGTACCGACTTGTGACAGTGCACACTCATGGCGATTCTATAGTGCTGCCCCACTGGGAAATCAGGCCACCAGCACCATGACGCGATATCCCACTCAGTCACGTAATCCTGACACCGAGCTAACTAGTCCTTGCCTTATCCGAGTAATGCCGAGCGCCAGCCTAGGTAACAAGTATCTACCGGGAATAATAATAATAATAATAATAATAATATATCCCATTTTCATCACATCCACAACACTGGTTGCCGTGACCAGGATCCTGTACAAACTACGCGCTGTATGGTTGCTACCCTGTGCATGAACATGTAAGTACATTGCGTACATGTAAGTGCATTGCCTGTGTATATGTAATTGTAAGCATTAAAATTACCTATGGACGTAAACCATTTAAAGACTTACAATTCCAGGGTGACGACTGTAGTAGTCTGCACTGACCTCTCAGGCAAGTAACCACATAGACAGGTAGGCGTGGATAGGGTAGTGATATCGAAGAGCCTAGGTGGTTTAATAGTTAGCACACTAGCCCGGAATGCAAGAGATGTGGTTTCGATTCCCACTCTAGGCGCAATATTTCCCATTTCTCATCACCCCCTACGACAATAATAATCATAATAATCATCATCACCGCCTTACCTCGTCGAGGACGACCCAGTGGCCAGCCTTGAGTGCTTGGAGGAGCGGCCCGTCCCTCCATGCGAACTGCCCGCCTTCGCCCCCTTCCACGGGGAGATCAGCCCCGAACAGATCAGACACGTCCTGGAGGAGACAGGGGGTGAATGAAGACTTACAGAGCACAGACGGGTCACGTGGGGGGGGGGGGGGGGGAGTGGGTGTTGGTTGGTTGTTGGAGTTTTAAGTCCTGGCAACATCTAAGGTCATATCTGGACGGGTAACGACTTGTGACAGTGCATACTCATGGGGAATTTCTAGTGCTGCCCCGCTGGGAAATCAGGCCACTGGCACCGTGATCCGATATCCCACTCAGTCACATTATCCTGACACTGAGCTAACCAGTCCTTGTCCTATCCTATTAATGCAGAGCACCAGGCTAGGAAGCGACAAGCATTAATTTCATAAGTCATTGGTTTGACTCGACCGGGAACCAAAATCCCGATCTCTCGCACGCGAGGCCCGCACTCTCTTGATTCGGCCACCACGCCCGGTAGGAGGGTCATGTCTTAACCATATAACCTAGAGTGTACCAGGGATGAAAGGGGTATGCGGCAAAAAACGCGGAAATCGAGCCGAGATTATCACACTGACAGTAAATTTCCACGAAAACGTGGATTTTCTCTCATAGGATTAGCACTGTCAGGGAATCACCCCAAAAATTTGTGTAAACCTACGATTAAAATGGTGCCTTGAAATTCAAACAAATAATTAAAAATAACATTCTCACTCACTGTCAATGAATTACAACATCAACAAAACAAAGATAGCAAATTTATTTTTAAATTATACACAGTCAAATTTGCATACAGGATTCCCCCCCCCCCCCACTGGCGCTGATTTGAAACGATTTCGCTGAGAAATGGGATCCCTGTCTAATGAATATAAATAATGACTCCCATTTTTTAAATACAAAAACATTTCTTTCTCAATCCACTTTTAACTATTGAAAACTCATACAAGATCTTGTCCCCCAACAATTGCTGTGACACCACCGGCAGCCATGGCGCACTCACGGTTTGCTCTGAGAGGTTGATCCTGACGAGAGGGTGGCCCGACATGGCGGCTATGGCGCCCACCAGGGAGGTCTTGCCGACACCGGGCGGCCCTTCCAGCAGCACCGGGCGGGGCAGCTGCAGGGCGCGCAGCACCCGCCGGGCATTTGCACCAGTCGTGGGGGCCTGGAGGGCGTACAGGGGCTCCGCGCAGGAACCAAGCGCCAGCTCACCTGTAGCAACACGGATATATCAGCAATGCATGGATATATCAGCGATTTACAGATATATCAGCGATATACAGCTATTTCAGCGATATGCAGATATTTCAACAATGTATGGATATATTAGAAATGTACAGATATATCAGCAACATACCGAGATATCAGCAATGCACCGATATATCAGCAATGCACAAATTTATCAGCAATGCACAAATTTATCAGAAATGCACAAATATATCAGCAATTTACCGATATATCAACAATACAGACATATCAGCAACGCACGGATATATATATTTTTATTTTTTTTTAATTGAAGAGGTATTTACTCTGCCCATAACGTATAAGCTCCTGTCAGGGTGCTTGTTTTCAACGCTGGACAGCTGTGGTGCTGTCTTGATCTGTTCCTTTGCCCAGGAGTGTTTACCTGTGTCTGCTCGGGTCAGCCTTCTGCAATTTTGGTTGTTAGTTATAGCCTATGTTAGTTTTTTTGTAATTTTCCAGTTTTTTTTGTCTAGTCTGAGTAATGATCCTTAGCCTACTATGTACATCTACTTGGGTGACATGCAGGCTTGTGGGAGAGGATCCCGTTCCATTCAGATTTTTGTTATTTGTTACAGCATCCTTTCACCTAAACCCTGTCCTTAGATAGTGCACTCGTGTGCTAGAACACACTCGGACCCTTTAGGATTGCGGCCAGGCGGGATGGCTGTGTTGCTTGCCTAGCCATTTTGTATTTCAGGGTGGATCAGTTGCATGCCCGTGGCCTGTCCACTTCTGTGTTGGTTTGTGCCATTACACATACCCGGGTGGACTGCGCCATGTGGTGATAGCTTTCCTGATTTCCTTAATACTTAGGAGAGCTAATTTCCCTATTTTTTCTGTTTAGTGCCTACCACTTTTCCTGGCCTGTAATTGTTTTCTTTAGGAATTTTTTGTAGTGGTCAGGGTTACGGATCGCCCGCAATTTTACATTTTGTTTATTCCAGGCATGTGCTGCCATGGTTAGTACACTTCTCTCATGTATTTTTATGTTGCTTCTTTCCGTTAGGAGTATTGGGGCCGCCATGTGTCTAGTGTCCCTGCGGGGGGCTACTGTGTAATCCGGTTTCGTGGTGTAGTGGTGTGCTAGTATTTTCAGGTGCGTTTCTCTTCTGCTTGTTAATAGTGTTGCTTTGCATTTTTTGTGTAGTTCTATCGTGGGATATCTTTTGTGTACTTGGAGGCATATTTTAAGGGCTTTATTTTGCATCACTTGTAGTTTGTTGAGTAGTTTGGTACTTCCCCCTGATATATCAGCAACATATCGATATATCAGCAATGTAAGCTACATCAGCAATGTGCGGATGTATCAGCAACATAGATATATCAGCAATGCATGGATATATCAGGAACGCATGGATATATCAGCAACATATCGATATATCAGCAATGTAAGCTATATCAGCAATGTAGGGGTGTATCACTATCAGCAACTTACAGATATATCAGCAATGCATGGATATATCAGCAACACACGGATATATCAGCAACATACAGATATATCAGCAAAATACAGATATATCAGCAATATGTGGATATATCCGCAATGCATTGATATATCAGCAATGTACAGCAATACACAGATATATTAGCAACACACGGATATATCAGCAACATACGGATATATCAGCAATGTACGTAGAAAATACCAAATAGAAGCTTGGTGGCTCCTTACCTCTGTGTATGTAGAAGGGTGGCAAGCCGAACAGCCATTCAGTGCTCACCGTCCTCTCCCCGCCTGGCTGGCCCGCGTCTGCATCACTCAGAATGCCCAGCTCGCTGACCTTTAACCTTTGACCCGTCATGGCGCTGACCTGCTCGGTCAGGAAGTGGATGCAGGCTGCACGCGCCTTCTCAGGGGTAACGCTGCCTCCACTGGTCAAACCTGTGTGTGGGGGGCGAGAGCTTAGTGAGCTGTGTAATTAGATTGGAAAGTTCAAAGTAACCAAAAAGAAATGCTGATATAATAATTAAATTTTGTTTGTTTGTTTGTTTGTTTGTTTAACGACCCCCAGCACAAAAAGTAAACATCGGCCATGGGGGGTCATATAATTAGAGTTGCATAATCCAATGGCTTTGAGTTTCCGCCATGACATTTCAAATTAAATATATTAGCATCATCTACTTTACTCGAGTTTGGAGGGTTTAAAAAAATATTATAATTAAAAATAGCTAATTTAGGAAGTGTTTGAAATGAAATGATGTGACATGAATAGACTACATCACGGTTCCGACAGCGCATGCGCTGAAAACTGCGCCGGGAGCAAAGCAAAGGCGTACAGCCATTGAGTTTGCCGATACGCGTAGGGCAAAAACTGGCATTTTATTCAAAATATATAGAAATACATAACAATTTGGTATAAACATGTATGCACACATGCAATATAATGATCTGATGCTATAGCTAAGACAAAACTAGCCATAGTTAAACATTTTGAGCTAAGAAACATACAATTCCACACAAAAGAATCAGTAATATCCACATCACCATTATTAATTCTTGTTCTAAATTTTAAAATGCCAAATTTGTCAACATACACTTGTATCAGAGAAATATATAACTAATATCTGATTAACCCTACTCATTTTCTAGTTCTACCTATGTCATTAACCACAGGATATAAATAAAAACATGAATAAAATAAGTAAAACTCACTCTGGCTATGGGTCTAACACTAATCTGAGTGCGCAGATTTGTCTAAATCAAAATGCACATGGCATAAGATGTGCTGATTATATTGATGTAAATACAATGCTGGATAAAAGATTAATATCTTAATTTATTATATATATTTTTTTAGTTGGTATTCTATGTTTCAAATAAGAGCTGAGATGAGCTGAAACTAGCACATTTCATAGCTGCACCCAGTGTATTAGCATGTGCCATGTGCTTCTCGCTGGTTTGTTTTGCTCTGATACATCCCACAATGCACCGCGCCGCTGGAACCGCGATGTAGTCTATTGGGTGTACACATCGAAATGTTCGATATCCCAGGATTGTACAATTTATAGCTCAGCTGTGAGGGATTTCCTTATATTCTGAAAGAAATGTTTAATCAGTGCTCCAGTGTCTAATTTTGATATGCAGGATAAAATCTAGACGACGGTTTTGATTTAGAAAATGTTATGCTTTCAACACATTTTGTCAATTTAATCAATTTTATAAGTCATTGATTTGACTGGACCGAGAATTTAACCCATGATCTCCCGCACGGGAGGCCTGCGCTCAACCGATTCGGCCACCGTTCGCAGTTTTTTTTTTCTCTTGAAGATTTATACTGCCTATTATGGATAAGTCTGAATAGACTTGTTTTCACCATTGGACAGTTTGTCGATAGAAAGCCCCAGCCTACACTTTTACCGACCCAAGGGATTTTTAACCTCCCACACCACATAGACATGGTATGAGAGCAACTGGCCTTTGATGACGCTGTAAGTTATCCACAGCGGTGGAAATCCAAATTGGCAGAGGGGGCATGGGGAATCGACCCACCAACCTTCAGATTAGGAGTCCGACCTAGTAAAAAGTGGGACACTCTAACCACTCCGCCACAGAGAACACCACTTTAAACTTAAAACTTAAAAGGTTGGAAAACAAAGACAACTGAATCCAGAAAAATTTGTATAATGACGCCAACTTTCGACAAATGACTCGAAGAACTGACCAATAAGTCGCCGAAAACTCCAGATATAATTTCCCAGGGAGAGCAATGAGTACAGTTTGTTTGTTGTTTTAGGTCCTAGCAACATCTAAGGTCATAGCAGGATGGGTACTGACGTGTGACAGTGCGCATGCATGGTGACTTTCTAGTGCTGCCCCACTTTCTAGTGCCAGCACCATGACCTGATATCCCACTCAGTCACATTATCCTGACATTGAGCTAATCAGTCCTTGCCCTATCCTAATAATGCCGAGCATCTGGCTAGGAAGCGACAAGTATCAATTTTTATGTCATTGGTTTGACTCGACCAGGTTTGAACCCACGAACATCCCCCGATCTCCCAAAACAGGAGACGGACACTCAACTCATTCGGCCACCCGTCTGGTGACTCCATGAGTACAAGAATAGGACAGTGAAAAATACTCACCAGAGCCCAGGGCGTCCAAGAAAACCATACACGCGCCGTGCACAAACGCTACAGCCGGGTCGAGAGTGACGTCACACGCTGGGTCCACCTCCATGACGTCATCGGCGCTCTCTCGGCGTGACGTCACGTTCATGAAGTTCACCCAGGTAAGAATGTCCCGGATGCTGACCGTGCTCCTGTGGGTATGTGTGTGTGTGTGTGGGGGGGGGGGGGATTGAGGTAGATGAGATTGATTTGGTTCAGTGGGGTGTTACATCCTGGCAACATTTAAGGTAATTTCAGGATGGATAAGCACCGATTTGTGACTCACGGCAACTATTTTTTTTATAGAACTGTCTTACTACGATACCATGCCACCAAAATCCCAGCGTAGTCAAACGAATGACTTAGTCGCTTCCTGGCCAGGCACTCGGCATTACTAGGATAGCGCAAGGACTGGTTAGCTCAGTGTCAGTGTTATATCTCAATTATTTATGCTAATTATTATAATGATTTATGCTAGGCATAGTAAATGTGGGAAGGTTATGGCAGGAGCTGTCTAAATTTAGATCTAGAAGCCTAAATTAGAGTAAGAAGTACTATTGTACCTGGTATCGGTGGTTTATTTTGCTGGTCAAGAAGCTGACATCCCAATGATGGTAAATTTGTCTGATTTAATTCACATTTTCGCTGGTTCATAACGAGGGTACTCACTGCCAGGGTCCGTACACATGTGGTGAAATGGAATTCAAGGCTATTTCTATGCTTTTTAAGGCTGTTATTGATAGGAATTCAAAACTATTTTCATTTAGATTTCAGGAAAAAACATCAATGGTGAATGGCGATTTCAGACTAATTCAGATCAGTGAGGGAAGTTTAATGGAATTCAAGGCTTTTCAAGACTAATCACCCAAAATACGTTAAATTCAACGCTTTTAAAGGCCTTGAAATGGGGCAAATGAAGTTAAAGACTTGTCAAGACTTTTAAGGCCACGTACGGAGTGCACTGCATACAAGTCTGTAGGAGCACATTTTAGCCGTCCAACAGGAATTCACAACAACAACAAAAAGTGACCTATGACATCACATCCAATTCCACAATACCGGAAGAAATGAATGCGCCTCTTACCGCCGCCCGAAGTCGTTGCCAGTGAACCACGTGATGAATGTCATGATGGCGTCTCCGATACCGGAAGTGACGTCACTGGTGGGGCTGGCGTCTCGCCTCGTAAGTGCGACGCCCGCTTGGAGATTGTGCTCGATGATGGAGATGAGATCAGCGCGGTCTACGCTCTGTGGGCACCAGATCTCCGTGAAGCGGTTACGCAGCGCCGGGGAAAGCTGGCGGGTGGGAAAAGAAGTAAAACCCATTGATTCTTCAGTGAATAACTTGTCAGCACCGGACGAATCAGTAAGAGTGGTGGCTAGCTTCCCAGTGATTTACAAACCAAGGTTGATTGATTGGTGGTTGCTTTACGCCGTATCGGCAGCAGAGGGCATATTCACGGCGAGAAATGTTTGTTTTTTGTTCAAACCATCGCTTTTACATGTAAAAGTATACAATCAAATATGTGCTGATAGACACTCATTAAATTATAAAGCTCACAATCATATATTTGTGGCCAAGGGAAACAAACCAATGATTATGGACTATTGATACATGTCGCTACTCGAAAGACCATAGAGATGCACCCAGACAGTCGCACAAACTTATAAATAAAGAGAGACACATAGACGCACACGGAAACAGACTTACAGATGAACACAGAGAGACAGACAGACACACAGACTTACAAATAAAGACAGACACATAGAGACATACACAGACAGAGACTTAAAGATGAACACAGACTTACAAATAAAGACAGACACATAGACACACACAGACACAGACTTACAGATGAACACAGAGAGACAGACAGACACACAGACTTACAAATAAAGACAGACACATAGAGACATACACAGACAGAGACTTAAAGATGAACACAGACTTACAAATAAAGACAGACACATAGACGCACACAGACACAGACTTACAGATGAACACAGACACAGGCTTACAAATAAAGACAGACATAGACGCACACAGACTTACAGATGAACACAGACACAGGCTTACAAATAAAGACATACACATAGACGCACAGACACATACTTACAGATGAACACAGACATACACACAGACTTACAAATAAAGAGACACATAGATGCACACAGACACAGAATTACAGATGAATACAGACAGACGCACACACTTATAAATAAAGACAGACAGAGACGCACACAGACACAACTTACAGTTGAACACAGACAGACACACATACTTACAAATAAAGACAGACACATAGAGATGTACAGACAGACTTTACAAATGAACACAGATTTACAAATAAAGACAGACATATAAAAATGCACAGAAACAAAATTACAGATGAACACAGACAGACACACAGACTTACAGATGAACACAGACACACATACTTATAAATAAACACAGACACATAGAGACGTACACAGACATAGACTTTACAGATGAACACAGATTTACAAATAAAGACAGACAAATATAAATGCACAGAAACAAAATTACAGATGAACACAGACAGACACACAGACTTACAAATAAAGACAGACACAGCATTACAGATGAACACTGACAGGCACAGAGACACACACAGATCCATTCGCAGTGTGGCGCCACCCAGTGGTGCTGCGGCGACTCACCTCCTTCTTCCCGTAGTCGCCGCCAGGGTTCATGGTGGCGACGACCCTGAAGGAGTCAGCCGCCTCGATCACGTCCAAGTCGCTCTGGCCGGCCTCCCCGCCGCCCTTCTCCGCCAGCACCAGGGTGCGCTCCGTCTCGAGCACCGAGTTCAGCCGCTCCAGCACCGAGTCGTCCGCCAATGAGATCTCGTCGATAAGGAACATGGCACCCTCCCGCATGGCTCGAACCAATGGGCCGTCAGCCCACTCGAACAGGCGCTGGGGGGTGTCGTGAGAGGGGTCCTGGAAAGGGTCACGGGAGATGAATTGGTTTAGGTCAATAATATTGTTTGTTGGAATTCCTGGCAACATCTAAGGTCATATCAGGAGTTTGTTAATAATTTGTATTGAGGCACACTCAAACAAGTGCTGGGGGAAGGGTCCTGGAAAGGGTCACGGAAGATAACGTAATTACACGAGGTGAGCACCAGGGTGATCTCCAGCTCAAGCACCAGGGTGCGCTCCACCTCGAGCACTGAATTCAGCCACTCGAGCACCGAATCATCCGCTAGCAAGATCTCATCATTAAGGAACATGGCGCCCTCCCGATGGCCCGGACCAGCGGGCTATCAGCCCACTCAAAAAGGCGCTGGGGGGTACCGGAGGAGCAGTCCTGGAAAGGGTCACGGAAGATGAATTGGTTTACGTTAATAATATTGGTTGTTGGGGCCCACTCGAACAGGGGGAAGGGTCCTGGAAAGGGTCACAGAAGATGAATTGGTTTATGTTAATAATATTGGTTGTTGGGGCCCACTCGAACAGGGGGAAGGGTCCTGGAAAGGGTCACAGAAGATGAATTGGTTTATGTTAACGATATTGTTTGACGGGTTTTTTACATCCTAGCAACATCTAAGGACATATCAGGGGCTTATTACTAGGAAGACCGTTCCCATTATTACTGAATTGGTGTAATAATATTGTAAATTAATTCTAAATTTTAGATGAAGAAATTCCACAAATTCGTAAGATTGGAAAGAAAAGTCAGTAATACTAGTCCAAATCCCATGATTTTCAAAGACTATCGATAATCGTCCAAACTCAATTATGTTCAAAGATTATATCAATGATAGTACAAATTCCATGGTTTTCCAAGAATTTATCAATAATAGTCCACATTCCACGATTTTCAATGACTTTATCAATAATAGCACAAATTCCATAATTTTCAAGTAATGAAAAATGCCTTTGTCTTTTTTTATCTCTCTCTCCAGTTCTAGAACACTCAATGGTTTTGTAAGAGCTGCAGAACCCTGAATACAGGGGCCAAGCCTAGGATGACAATGACAATGCTCATATGTTCACTCGGCCGACCCCTTAGAGCATGAGAACAAAAATATAATAACATAGAATGTAAATCAAATAGTGACTCAAACTAGCATGTTCATGCAAGTAATGTTGAAGAATTTGTTTTATAAATATACATATCAATATGTATATCACATCATAACTAAGCAAGGGTTTTTTATGGTTGCTTCCAACTTGTACCACAACATATTTTAAACCAAACTATTTAGGATATTTAGGTGTAGAAGTATAACAAACACCCATATGTGTTTATAAGAGTCAGATCTCATACACCTGTTTAAAGTTAAATGGAGGGTGGTCCCGGGGACTATACCGGAAGTAGCTGTACCGGAAGTAGCCATACCTGCACACTCCGTCTGACGGGACGCAGGCCGCCCAAGAAGTCAGCGCTCTCTGTGTGCAGGTGACAGTTGACAGCGTACAAGGGCGTCCGCATCGTCTCCGCATACAGCTGGCACACCGTCGTCTTGCCACACCTTCGCACGAAAGCAACCACACACATGTTGCAGCATTCGAAGAAATCATCATTCCAATCCAAAAACACCTATCTAATTTTGATTGTTTGTTTGTTTGGGTTTTAGGTCCTAGCAACATTTATGGTTATATCAGAACGGGTACCGGCTTGTGACAGTGCACACTCATGGCGACTTTAGAATGCTGCCCTACTGGAAGGTCAGGCTGCCTGGCTCCATGAACTGATATCCCACTCAGTCACATTATCCTGATACTGAACTCACCAGTCCTTCCTCTATCCTATTAATGGCGAGGGCCAGGCTAGGAAACGACAAGTATCAATTTTGTACGTCATTGGTTCGACTCAGCCAGTGTTCAAACTCCTGACCTTCCACACAGGAAGCATGCGCTCTACTCATTCAGCTATCACATCCGGTTAATTTAATAGTAAGTAATACCTCATTAAACGACGCACTGCAACTGGCTCAATTTAAATTCTAGGCCCTTCAGTAAGATCCACTTCCAAATTAATTCTACTTTAGTTTCTGTCAGCTCAATAAAACAGAATGGATTACCACAACAATGTGATAGATGGCGCTGTGATGCAATTATGTAGGATTGCACAGGATTTCAGGGTCCGTGCACATGTGAAGATATGGAAATCAAGGTGATTTCAAGGCTTTTCAAAGCTGTTTTTGATGGGAATTCAGTGGGGACAGTTTAATAGAATTCAAGGCTTTTCAAGATTATTTACCCCGAATAGTTCAAATTCACGGCTTTTCCTGCCTTAAAATGGGGCAGATGAAGTTCAAGACTTTTCAAAACTTTCCAGGCCCTGTAAGGACTTTGTCATTTCATAAGAACGGTGAAATTAGTGAGAATTAAAAATTATGCTCAGACAAAAATCTTGTATTTTAATTCAATTTTTGGATTGGCATTTACAGGTTTTTTTTGCACCTGAACTCTTCATACGCATATGATCCCCAAGTGTGGCTTCACCTAGTGTCTGCGGTAAAAAAACAGTGCGCAATTAGAACAGAGATGCTCCGACTCACATTTTAATAACAATTTTGGAGTGTCATTAACAGGTTTTTTTGCGTCTGAACTCTTATGGTCAACAAGTGTGGCGCCACCTAGTGTCAGCGGTGAACACCAGTGCATAAAGGGCCATTCGGACTTTTGACGGCGTTCGACGGTGCAAGCTAATGCTCCCATTTAGACTTTTACGTCAACGCTTGACGCCGTTAGACGGCACAAGTGTTGGCCAGAGTTCAACTATGTTCAAGGTCAGCGCTTCTACATGTCGGCAGTTCAGCCAATCAGAAGTGGTCAGGTCACTAAAATTATGATTTCTCCACAGAGCCTGCAAAATAGGTCAATGTTAGCGACCGTGTGCGTGAAAGCATTCAGACTTTCACAGTGACGTTCCATTCGTAGAACCCCCCCCCACCGTTTTTGGTCGTCACAGGGCGCTAACTGGCGTAAAGTTCACGGCGTTACTCGCTGTCAAAAGTCTAAACAGCCCTTAAGTAATGAGGGCACAAAGATGCTACGCTGCCAACCGACTCACCCGGTGTCGCCGACTAGAAGCACCGGCTCGCCAAACTTAAGCGCCTGCCCGACGAGCACGCCCATGCGCCTCATGTTGTACGTCCACACCACATGACCGAAGCCATCAAGGGGCGCCCCGAGCAGCCGGTCCAGCAGCGCCGTCGACGTCGGGGAGGTGTCGGCGTCGCGACTGAAGAGCCTGGTCGGAAGCACGGTGCGCCTCAGGTGCTTGGCGATCACTTCTCTGATGACAGCCTCCTCCTCGGGTTTACGAACGCGTCCGGCCAGCAGCATGTAGCCTGACATGGGTGGGGGCAGGGTTTATGGGGGGAAGGGGGGGCACGGAGAAGAGAGTTCATACAAACATTTGAAAATAAAATTCAATTCAATTCAAGGATTTTCAAGTGGTCTCCGGCAAAAAACGCGGAAAGCAAGCCGGGATTATTACACTGATGGCGAATTTCCGTGAAAACGCGGGTTCCCCCCCCTCCCCATAGGATTAGCACTGTTAAGGAATCACGGAAAAATGGTGGAAGTCAGGTTCCAACTATCCTTGTTGTGCCTATATAATCGCCCATACTCAACTCATTCTTGTTTGGATGTTATGTTCTAGTAACATCTCAGGTCATATAAGAACAGGATTCGAACCAACCAATTTTTTTATATACATCCTGATTCCTTAGCACTTTGTTTAACATAAATAGATAAATATAAAAAATCGTGGAAATCCGCGAAAGGTGTTTTAACGTTTTTCGCATGCAAGGTTTTCTCTGCAACACGTGTTTTCCTTTTAGTTTACCCTATAAATAAGTAATGAAATAAAAAGTGACAACATAATATTATTGAACATTTATTTACATTGCATAGTTTACCGTTCACAGAATTTTCCATGAGAAGCTTTACACTAGTGACGTAAAAGGCGAGGCTCACTGGAAATTGGCATTTTCAAGGGTTTTATGTGGAAACAGGCAATATTCAAAGGTTTTCAGGTATTCTTGAATGTTATTTTGAAATTCAAGGGTTTTTGTGGGTCACGGTGGTGCTGGTGGCCTGGTCTCCCAGTGCGGCAGCACTATAAATGACCATAGATGTTGCTAGGATGTTGGTTGGTTGGTTGGTTGTTTATGTCCTGTCAACATCTAAAGTCATATCAGGATGGGTACTGACTCGTGACGGTGCGCACTGACGGTGACTTTATAGTGGGAAATCAGGCCATTGGCACTATGACCCAATATCCCACTCAGTTATATTATCCTGACAATGAGCTAACCAGTCCTTGCCCCATCCTATTAATACCGAGCATCTGGCTAGAAAGCGACAAGTATAAATTTTTACGTCACTGGTTTGACTCGACGAGGGTTCGAACCTGTGGGTTAAAATCCCACGATCTACCAAAAATGGGAGACGGACGCTCAACCCATTCGGCCATCCCGTCTAGCGCTAGAATGTAAAATCCCAAACAAACAAACAAGCTTACCATTATCGGCAAGCTGCTGGTCCCAGTCAAAGAACTTGTCGCTGGTCTCGTAGCTCGCCCGCCGATACCTCTCGGCCCAGCGGAACAGATCACGGAGTGTGATGAAGCCCTGTTTGCCCGCGAACACCCCAGAGCCTCGTCTTCGGGTCTGCAAACGCAAGGTCAAAGAGCGGTCACATTAAACCAATTCTCTACCACTTGAATGTGGCCACAGAACAAATCAGCACTTAGTAGCAATTGAACAACAATAACCCGATTGTCAAAATATTTATATGGTTCGTACACATGTAAAGATATGGAATTTTACCCTATTTCAAGGCTTTTCAAGACTGTCTTTGATCGAAATTTAAGAGTATTTTTATTTGGATTTCAGGAAGGAACAAGAATGGCGAATGGCAATTTCGGACTAATTTAGATCAGTGGGGAGAGTTTAATGGAATTCAAGGCTTTTCAAGACTAATTACCCAGAATAGGTTAAATCAAAGACCCTATAATACTAAGATGACTCACTCAGCCTGTACTGTGTAATCAAAATGATCAAACCCACCACTTGGTGCGCTGGCTGTTCTCTTGGTTAAACAGGTGCTATATTATATGTATACATGTATATGAGTCAGCCTCACGAAAACGGGCCAATCGGTGGTCAAGTGAAGATGTCGGCATCGCAATTCTTAAAAGTGTAGTGCATTTCTTTGTTTCATATTCAATTATCCAAGAAAGAAATCAGGTTGTTTTATTTTCTCGACCTTTACATTCAGGATAAATTTAAAGACTTTCTAACACCTCTGTCAATGCTAAATCCTAATTATCCTGATCGACGCCGACATCAAATGATCGACGCCGACAACTTTAATAGATGTCGGCATCGCAATTCTTAAAGTCTCGTACATTTCTTTGTTTTATATTATATTATCCTAGAAACAAATCAGGTTGTTGTACTTTCTCGACCTTTACATTCAGGATAAATTTAAAGGCTTTCCAACACCTATGTCAATGCTAAATTATAATTATACCGATCGACGCAGACATCCCAGCTCGACGCCGACAAATTCCACCAATTGGCCTCTTTTCATGATCCTGACCCATATATGAATGTGAAAGATGTGCGATGATGTCGATGCTGATGATGATGCTGATGATGTGTATTTGTTCATAGCAATTTCATATTGATGTGTATTCATACTTACCTATCTCATGTATAATATAATTGTATGTGTTTACATGTGAAACACCAACCAGCAGCCGGGCTGATCAAACCCACCACAAGGTGGCACTGCGAAACCACAAGGTGGCACTGCGAAATTTACATTACCATGGGAGAGATAGGGAGTGAGCCGTCTTAGTATTATAGAGTCTTTGGTTAAATTCATGGCTCTTCAAGGCCTTGAAATGGGGAAAATTAGGTTCAAGACTTTCCAGGCCCCGTACAGACCCTGTATTTAGTCAAAAATATCGCAGAAAGCAGTGCAAACATACAAGATCTGCCATCCTTGAATAATTTTAACCACCAGCTTGAATTATAACACCTTTTCGAGAGCGCATGGTGCAGTGCGCTGCTGCTCATTGTTAGTTCTTGGACCATGTCCAGAGGGCGGGTTGGTGGTGGAAATCTTTTATAAAACCTGTTCCACGGAATATACTGCACAGTGTGTTGCTGCCCACAGTAGTTCTTCGACTGTCGTCAGAGGGCATGCTGATGACATCACTCACCTGCAGCTCCAGCATCACTGCGACGAGGCGCTTGGCATAGGAAGGCGGCAGGCTGCAGCGTTCATGGAGGATCGTCTCCAACTCTGCGCTTGGGATGTCGTCGAAGTGCAGCTCTACGAAGCGGTTACGGAAAGCACGCGACAGCACCTGGTCAACAAGAGAAGCATTTATATTTACAGTGCCAGTTAATCGCAATTCACAGCTGCATTTAATACGCATAGTATACGCTGATAGTGCTCTGGCATTTCAACAAGGTATTAATACGCTGATAGTCCTGTGGCGTTTGAACAATGTACAACATATGCTGATACGAGTGATAGTGCTGCAGGATTTCAGTACGGCAAAAACACGAAAATCAGCCAAATCATGGAGATCTTTCATCCCAGGTAGTTAGTGTTTATTGGAGTTTTACGTCCTAGCAACATCTAAAGTCATATCAGGATGGTTGTTTTTAGTGCACAGTTGGCGGCATCGTCTGCTGACCTTATACCGCAGTACCTAGCTTAAGCAGACACTTCCGTCCTGATATGGCCATCGATGTTGCTAGGACGTAAAACCACAACAAACTAATAAAACTAATCAACAGACAACAAGGAGACAATAAAATGAAACAATGGCAATACATTCATGACAGGGGTGTACAGTAGTCCATGGCAACATGAAATAACAGCAACACAGTTCTTCTCTCCCTTTGTTTCTACGACATGCGAAATAAGGCGCAAAGAGGACCGCTTGAGTGTGCGTACCTTGCGGCCTCCGTAGAGTCCAGGCGGGTTCTGAGTGGCGAGCAGCATGAAGCGTGGGTGCGCCTTCACCACCTCCTGCGTCTCAGCGATGAACAGCTCTCGGTTGTCATCCAGCAGCTGAAAAGCACACGCAGGCGGCTTGTTGGTTAGTAGTTCACATTGTCAGCCAACTCCGCAGACCAAATATGCCTCCAATAGCAACCTCCCAAAAAGTGGATTTCTGAAGTCTGGTTAATTTGATACTAGAAGTGAAATAACAACAAGGGGGAAAATAGTATGTGTAGAGTTAGGCCACATAAAAAAAAAAAACTTCAATTTTTCCAGGTCGGGCAGGAGGTTATTTTTATTTTTTATTTTGCATGTAGAATGGCAGTGTACAGGAAGAAGAAAGCTAACCATGGTATTCATGGTCAGAAGGCATGATAGTGTCGTGGGGGTGATGAAAATGGGAAATATTGAGCCTAGAGCGGGACTCGAACCCACATCTCTTTGGATTCCGGGCCAGTGTGCTAACCATTACACCACCTAGGCTCCCTGATATCACCACACTACCCATACCTATCTGTCTATGTGGCTCCTTGCCTGAGAGGTCAGTGCAGACTACTACACTCGTCCCCCTGGAATTGTAAGTCTTTTAATACTTACAATTACATACATACAGGCAAATGCACTAACACATACATACACAGGGTAGGTTCAAGAACCATACAGCGCGTGGCTTGTACAGAATCCTGGTCACGGTACCAGTGCCATGGGGGTGATGAAAATGGGAAATATTGTGCCTAGAACGGGACTCGAACCCACATGTCTTTGCATTCCGGCTCAGTGTGCTAACCATTACTCCACCTAGGCTCCCTGATATCACCACACTACCCACGCCTACCTGTCTATGTGGTTACTTGCCTGAGAGGTCAGTGCAGACTACTACACTAGGAAGGTACAGAAGACCATAGACACTTTCTAGCTAAAACTTGAACAAGAAAACATTAAAATGACGATAAAATCTTTATTCAACTGAAAGCTCAACTACATCTATTTAACACGGATGAAAGTGGTCTCCAGCAAAAACCGCGGAAAACAAGCCGAAACAATTACACCAACGGCGAATTTCCACGATAACGAGGATTTTCTCCCATACACTTAGCATTGTCAGGGAATCGCGGAAAAATACCGCAAGTCAGGTTTCAACTAGTCTTGTTGTGATTGTATTATCACCTATATCTAACACTTTTTTGTTTAGGTTTCATGTTCTAGGTACACCTAAGGTCATAAAAGAACGAGATTCAAACCACCGAACTGTTGTCATATACATCCCATTTAATCGGTGAATATAAGAAATCCCGGAAATCCGCAAAACCGCGGAGATCTTTCATCCCTGATTTAACGTGATATTGTATTAAGCATTGTTTTGAGTTTTAATATTTCATTTGAAGGTTTTTTTGACAACTATAAAACATAAAATATGTGGAGGTCGGGGGCATTTATCAGAGCGTGTAGGGACGCTAAACAATTTTTTTTTTTTATCTGGTCTTATTAGTACAGCGGTGCTCATTATCAGTGCCTGTGCACAGTTGTTTCATGTGTAGGTTACGTCCCACTTACTCTATTCAGTGACTCCAGCACGTCTGTGGGTGCCAAGTTCAATTCGTCCAGAATAATCCAGTGGCCCCGCTTCATCGCCTCCACCAGGACACCTAGATGCACACAAGAACCATATTTGGATCATTCTCTGAAACTGGGCACTAAAGTGTGACATGGAAACCAAAAATGAAAACCTTCCAAATAATAGGCCTACCATTTGTTTGTTCGTTTGTTGTTTTACGTCCTAGCAACATCTCAGGTCATATCAGGACAGGTACCGACTTGTGACAGTACGCACTCATGGCGCTTTTATAGTGCTGCACCACTGGGTTTGTTTGTTGTTGTTTTACGTCCTAGCAACATCTAAGGTCATATCAGGACAGGGCCCCACTGGGAAATCAGGCTGCCGGCACCATGACCTGATATCCCACTCAGTCACATTATCCTGACACCGAGCTAACCAGTCCTTGCCATATCATAGTAATACCGAGCACCATGCTAGGAAGCAACAAGTATTAATTTTTACGTCATTGGTTTGACTCGACCGGGAACCGAACTCGCGAACTCCTGATCTTCCGTGCGCAAGCCCTATGCTCTACGGATTCGGCCACCAGGCCCGGTCCAAATAATACCAGAAAACATTCTCAAATAATAACAGAATCCATGTTCACGTTTACATGTGCAAATGTCAAGAGTTGAAAAAAAGAAGCTATTTCGCTTTTTGATTACAAAGCAATACATTAATATCACTCGTGCAACATGGAAATCAAACACACATTTTAACATACATAAAAGTCCAACAAGATTTGTTACTGATTACAATTAAGCAAACAAGATTACGTCAAACAAGAAAAAAGTTTGGCAACATTTATTTTTAAGTTTGCATGAATGCACGTTGTCAATGTGTAAATTTTCACATTACACAAAATCACACAAGCATACTTTTGATCCATTTTGTGTGACAATGCACACTCATGGAGACTTTATAGTGCTGCCCTACAGGAATATCAGGCCACACGCACCATGACCCAATATCCCACTCAGTCACATTATTCTGATACTGAACCAACCAGTCCTTGTCCTATCCTAATAATGCCGAGCGCCAGGCTAGCTAGTGATAAGCATAAATTTTGTAAGTCATCAGTTTGACTCGGTCAAGGTTCAAGCTGGTAATTCATTAAGCCAACAGAAAGTGAGTGATCTACAAATTCAGCCCAACACGCAAACAAAACAAAAACGCAAAAGAAGCCGAATGAGTTGAGCGTCCACCTCCAGTCTTGGTAGGTCGAGGGATTCGAACCCACGGGTTGGAATCCGGGCCGAGTCAAACCAATGACTTGAAAATTGCAAGGATCAGTGGAATGAGGAAGACCAATTGTCCGCGATTGAAATTTCCCCATCTTAATCAACTAATGTACCCCAAAAGAAAAAAAGAAAAAGTGGTGAGAAAAGTGCCGGTACCTTCCTTGAAGACCAGCTTGCCCGTCTCGTCAGCGGCGTAGCAGCCGATGTACTCCTGCAGATCTGTATGTTCGTGGTTGTTGATGCGCACGCACCTGTTGCCCGTCGCACCGGCCAACCACGTGATCAGTGACGTCTTGCCAACCGAAGTCTCGCCTTGCAGCAGAACAGGGTGTCGTCTGCCAGAGGAAGGTTGGTGATTGGTGATTTGTGAAGGGTGATTTTATGTCATGTCAGCAGCGAAAGCCGTATTAATAGCGAACAATGAATACAATTTATTCTGGTACTCGCTTTTTTCTTTTTTTTTCCTCTCTAGAAATTAACATTTGTCAAAAGGCCGTAAATTTTATGTCAAAAGACATAGGTAACAAAGGTTACAAGAGGCTACACCATTCAGCTGTCCTCAGGAATTCGCCATTTTGTTGACGCTTTACATTTGTAGAGTTCTCGCATGGAAATTACAGTTGGTTGTTGGAGTTTTACGTCCTGGCAACATCTAAGATCATATGAGGATGGTACGCTCATTACATTAAAACACCAACGGCATAGGGTGATCAAATCAAAGAGGGTAATGGTTCTACATGAGAGAGCAAGGTCTGTGGGGAAATATTGGGTTATTCGAAGGGGCTATACAGCTGTTATTTTAAGACAGGGTTCTCAATGACTTGGGAGCTGGGGTCAAAATCAAATATGTGTGAAACCACATATTTGATGCAGAGTGGATAAAACCCAGCCGAACCAAAGTGATGCATAATTTTTAATTTGTATAAAGTGTACATTGCAATTTCACAAGTTTACGTGTTACTGAAACGTCAGCTATAACCGTATGTAGGACGCTTGCTGAGTGCGTAGATTGAAATGTAGGGCTTCAAAAGGGCTGTCACTTGGATTGTTTGGTGGGATTTTACATCCCAGCAACATCTAAGGTCATATCAGGATGGGTACCGTTGGTTTGTTTTATGTCCTAGCAACATCTACTGACTTGTGACAGTGAGCACTCATACAGACCAGGATGCTGGCAGCATGACCCGATATCCCACAGTCACATTATCCTGATACTGACTGTGCTAACCAGTGCCTTCCCTATCCTATTAATTAATGCCAAGTGCCAGGCTAGGTAGCGACAAGTATCAATTTTATAAGTCATTGGTTTGACTCGGCCGGAATTCAAACTCCCAACTTCCGCAAGGGAAGCATGCGCTCTACCGATTCACCGATTGCGTCGGGTAGGATGGGTACCGACTTGTGACAGTGCGCACTCATGATGACTTTACAGTGCTGCCCCGACCAGGCCGTCGGCACCATGAACCCATTTTACACTCAGTGACCCTGTGTACACAAAATTCGACTTACCCTGCAGCAACGACCCTGACAAGATCACGGAGGTTGGCGCGCACAGACGGTGTCAGAATGTAGTCCTTCGGCACGTGGGGCTCCATCGGTCCTTTTGCCACCCAGTACCTGCAAATAATGACACACATTCATTAATCACGCTAAATGAGACCCGTTGGCACGTGGGGATCCACTGGTCCCTTCGCCACCCATGGAGATTCGCATTCATTAATAACATTACATGACTCTTCGGCACGTGGGTGCCTGCACATAGCGATACGCATTCATTAATCACGTTACAGAAGACCCTTTGGCACATGGGGCTCCACTGGTCCCTTCACCACCTAGGTCTTGCACATAGCGATACGCATTCATTAATCACGCTAAATGAGACTCTTTGGCACATGGGACTCCACTGGTCCCTTTGCCACCCAGTACCTGCACATAGCGATACACATTCATTAATCACATTACATGAGACCCTTCGGCATGTGGGGCCCCACTGGTCTTTGTTCCAGAATTATTAGTCGAAAGACAAATGAATACATTTAATACCCTGGTGGCCGGGTAGTTAGGGGATTATTAGGTTAAATACAAATGTATAAATTTAATACCCTTCGATACCTTTCAAACGGAAGTCGCTGGTGTGTGGGAGGTTCTGGGATTATTAGTTTAAAAACAAATGTATAAATTTAATATCCTTCAAACAGAAGTCATTGGTGGCCGGGTGGTTCAGAGATTATTAGTTGAAATACAAATGTATACATTTAATAGCCTTCAAACGAAAGTCGCTGGTGGCCGGGTGGTTCGGGGATTATTAGTTTAAAGACAAATGGATAAATTTAATACCCTTCAAACGGAAGTCGCTGGTGGCCGGGTGGTTCGGGGATTATTAGTTTAAAGACAAATGCATAAATTTAATACCCTTCAAACAGAAGTCGCTGGTGGCCGGGTGGTTCAAGGATTATTAGTTTAAATACAAATGCATAAATTTAATACCCGTCAAATGGAAGTCGCTGGTGGCCGGGTGGTTTGGGGATTATTAGTTTAAAGACAAATGCATGAATTTAATACCATTCAAACAGAAGTCGCTGGTGGCCGGGTGGTTCAGGGATTATTAGTTTAAAGACAAATGCATAAATTGAATACCCTTCAAACGGAAGTCGCTGGTGGCCGGGTGGTTCAGGGATCGGCTGTTTGAGCAACGTCTTGATGTTGGATCGGCCGACGACGTGCTTTGCGATGAGATTCTCTACGATCGGGTGCGACGATCGGTCCAGCTCTGTCAGGAAGCTGAGACAGAATCCCTACAACAAGAGCAAGTCTCTGACAGCACTCAGTAACACATGGTATAGATACTAAAACAAATATGGAAAATTCAGGCCAAATCTATAATAGACGGATGAAAGTGGTTCCCGCAAAAAATGGCGGAAATCAAGCCGAGTTTATTACACTGATAGTGAATTTCCGCGAAAACAGATTTCTCCCCATAGGATCAGCACTGTCAGGGAATCGCAGAAAAATGCCGGAAGTCAGGTTTCAATTATCCTTGTTGTGGTTATATTATCGACCATATGAAACAATTTCTTGTTTGGGTTTTATCTTCTAGAAACATCGACGGTCATATGAGAACAGGATTCAAACTAACCACCTGTTGTCACATACATCTTGATTGCTTGACATTTTGTTCAATGGTAATCGGTAAATATCACAAATCGCGGAAATCCGCGAAATCGCAGAGATCTTTCATCACTCAACCTGATAAAGCCCCAGTCACACCTATCTGGAAGAGCCCCGGATTTTTAGCCGGACCACCCCCGGACTGTCCCGGGCAGCCCCAGTAGAAAATCGCTATTTTGGTCGTTTTGGGCCTCGCAGTCACACGTACCCGGAGGAGCCCCGGACTACAAGCCCAGATCACCCTGATTGAGCCCCAGACAATACCCCGGACTACCGGGATTAGCCCCGAACGAGCCCCGGACAATAGCCTGAAATGCAGGACTCATCCTGGGGTAGTCTGTGAGTAATATGAGGTTATCCGTGGTCATCCGGCATGTCCGGGTCTTATCCGGGCAGTCCGGGAGTGCTCTGTGGCTACTTAGGGGCTAGTCCGGGTTAAACCATGGCTAATCCGGGGCGAAACAGCCCCGGACTGGCCCGGAAGCGGCACGGACTACTCCTGGTACATTTTAAAATATCTGGGGCGGACCCCAGACAAGGCCGGACCAGCCAAGGATCACGCCAGATCGCCACGGACCACGTCGGATCAAGGTGCAAGCTCGTCCGGCCCCTGATCCGGGTAGGTGTGACTGTGGCTTTACATAGGAAAGTTGGTTTGGTTTTGGAGAGGGGGTGGAGGGGTTAGTTTGGGGGGAAGGAACAGGATGTGACGTCATAACCAAATTTCACCTGACCAAAGTGAACGTTACTTGGCTTAGCATCGAAGACATTTGTTTCTAACTGCGACATTAACTATATGATCTATTTTTATGCACCGGACGCGGTGACCGAATCGATAGACCACAGGCTTCCCGTGCAGAAAGTAGGGAGTTCGAATCCCGGCTGAGTCAAACCAATGACTTATAAAATCATGGTGTCGGCAGCCTGATCTCCCAGTGGTTGGTTAGCTGTTTGGAGTTTTGCATCCTGGTAACATCTAAGGTCATATCAGGACGGGTACCGACTTGTGACAGTGTGCACTCATGGCGACTTTATAGTGCTGCCCCACTGGGGAGTCAGGCCGGCAACACCATAATCCTATATCCCACTCAGTCACATTATCGTGATGCTGAACTAACCGGTCTTTGCCCTATCCTATTAATGCCGAGCGCCAAGCTAGAAAGCGACAAGTATAAATTTTGTAAGTCATTAGTTTGACTCGACCGGAACCAAACTCCTGATCTCCCGCACGCGAGGCACGCGCTCTATCGATTCGGCCACCACACCCAGTGAAATCTATATTGATGTCCTACTAAGACAGCAAGTCAAGATGCAAGTGATACCCCAATCACACCAGGCCTGCGAAGACATGTCTAAGTTTGATGTCACCAAATGCATGTCCCACTCACCTCGTATAAAGAGCGCAATACGTTGCCACTCCGGTTTTTCGCAGCTTGACTTAGAGCCCGACACAGCGTTCGTAAACTGAAGAGAGGAAAACGATCTGATAATTGTGGCAAATGCTCAATTAAGTTTTAGTTTTTTCGGAATCGGAATCTTTTTACTACCAAACATAAAACCCCAAAAGAAACAAAAAAACAGAATCAGCGTGCTGATACCTTTTTAATACACAGCACGTGATACAAAAAAAAACACCCTTGAACAGCGTGGTAGTACCCGCAGCATTTTCCAGCACATGCTCTGGTTATACTAAACAACAGGGTTCACACTCATTTTGAGATTTCAAATTCCAGGACTTTTGAGGAAGTTTCAGTGCAAAATTCCAGGATTCCAGAATTCCAAGACATTTATTAAAAATTCACACACTCGTACAATTAAGGAGACAAGGCATCACATAGTTAAAGTTATGTTTATTTGGAAATTTAAATAAAATTAATCAGGGCTGACGGATCAGCTAGCAGGTAAGTGAGGAGTCGGTACAGAGACCATATCCTGAGCAGTTCATAGCAACATGAGAATTGATGAGAGGTCAATCAGGCAGTTCAGAGGAGAACGGTTTGTCTATTCTGAGCAGCACTCACGCCACTTAATCGTGGGTGGGAGGGTGGGTGAGCAGTGTTGCACGAAGACCGGCGAGCAGCGAAGTGAGGGCTAGGAGGGCTGGGCAGCAACAGGAAAGCTAAAAATAGAACAGCCTCGTGTGCAAATTATCCATGTTAGCCTGCAGCCAACATGTTTTTAGGCCCGCCTACCTGTAATGCGGTCTGTGTCCGGTGCCGTCTGTCAGCTTGTGGCTCGCCTGTGCCCGGATGCTGAGGTAGAAGGTGACGATGCCGTCCACCTGTGGTGGAGACAGGGAGAGGCCCCGCAGGTACTCGGCCACCAGGACGCGCAGGTCACCGGGGTCCTCCAGCTCGTCAACGAACAGCTCGGTGAACCTGGTAGACACACAAAGCAAGCAACCGTCAGCAAATTGTCGTCTGCTAATATCAGGGGATCAAAGTGATTTCCGGGTAAAAACACACACACGCGGAAATCAGGCCGAGACTGGTGAGAGGTCAACAATGAAAGCATCGCTTGACGACTAGACATGTCCACCAGCATCACAACGCTCTCAGCGGCAAACTTATAGAACACTACCAGCATTTCAGCAGTGGAATGACAATAAATAATTGAGTGAGAATGGTTCTTTGTTTATTGAAGTTTTGACGTTCTACAGTGATGAAAGTGATCTCTGGCAAAAAACATGGAAATCACGCCGAGACACTGACGGATTCCAGCAGAACCAATCCATACGAATTTCTCCAAAAACACAGATATTCCCCCATAGGATTAGCACTATGAGGTGATCGCGGGGAAAATGCCGAAAGTCAGGTTTCAATTGTCCCTGTTGTGACTATATATTGCCCATGCCTAACATTCTTCTGGGGTTTTATATTCTAGCAACATCTAAGGTCATATAAGAACAGGATTGGTGTCATATATCTGTTTCCTCAGCATTTTGTGAATGTTAATCGGGGAATATAAAATATCGCGGAAATCCGCGAAATTGTGGAGATCTTTCATCCTTGTGATGTGTAATGTGTATACGGTGAATTACGCATGATTTCTGATGATTAATCTTAGGAGTATGCTTTCCCGACTTTTTTGTTGTTGGTACATTAGTTGATTAAACAGGAAATTTCAATCGCGGACAATCAATCTTCCTCATTCGACTGCTCCTTACCATATCCTAGTAATGCCGAGCGGCAGGCTAGGTAGCGACAAGAATCAATTGTCGGCCAGGTTTGGAATCCCAGGACCTACCAGAACGGGAGGTGGACGCTCAACTCATTTGGCCGTCGCGTCTGAATTACACTGCAGTGGAATTCTGCTAACACTTTTTTCCTTTATGGCAGAAACTCAAAATTATCGGACAATGCAACTTTAAATAGTACCATTGATTGATTGATTGATTGATTGATTGGTGGTTGTTTGACGCCGTGTCGGCAGCATAGGCCATATTCACAGCGAGAAATGTTTGTTTTTTTTGTTCAAACCATCGCTTTTACATGTAAAAGCAGACAATCAATTATGTGCCAATAGACACTCATTAAATTAAAAAGCTCACAATCATATATTTGTGGCCGAGGAAAACAAATTCCTGTAAAAAAAGAAAAGTTTATTAATAATGGTTAGAATTTATTTATCAAACTATATGATGTGGTACAGACCAGTTGCCCTCAAAAAGGCTAAAATGTTTTCTTGTTTTACTTTAGTAAAAAGGTCATGCATACTGTCTGCAGTGTAAAATTGTTGCCGCAGGGCTAAAAAATCAACACAACTTAGTAAAAATGTGTTTGAGTGTCAGCGGGGACTGACACCCAATAGATTCAGGGGGAGGCTCCCCCTTAAGCAGAAAAGCATGTGTAAACTACGAGTGGCCAATACGGCAGCGGCTAAGGACCACTTGGTCCCGCCGACCTCCCGCATAAATAGTACCAACATACCTGTTTCTGACGCCAGGTGGCAGGTCCTTTTTCCCGACATCCGTTGCTGGGTTCATGCAGGCGAAAAGGCGGAAGTCTGGGTGACGTATGATTGGTTCTGTATCACTGCAACATCACACACAGCAACTGTTAATGCAACATTACAAAAAAAGGGAAAAACAGGCAAAACAAACGAAATTTAATTTCCCCATTAATATTCCGCTTCATAGCACTGCCCCACTGGGAGACCGGGTCCCCACCCAATTTCACACTCAGTCACATTATCCTGACACTGAGCTACCCAGTACTGGCCCTATCCTCATAATGCCAAGCACCAGGCTATGTAGCGACAAATATCAATTTTGTAAGTCATTGATTTGACTCTGGTTGGTTTTCAAACTCCCGACCTTCCGCAAAGAAAGTCTGCGCTCTTACCGATTCGGCCAATGCGTCCGGTAAGTACTTAGGCATGGACATGGTCAGGATATGTGTTCATTGTAACTCTATAGTGCTACACAACAGGGATACAGTGCCGCAATCACAATAACCCACTGAGTCACATTATGCAACCAAAACCTACCAATGCCCTATTTTAACACGAGGTTCATATAAACGTTTGAAAATGAAATTCAAGGTTTTTCAAAGGTTTGGGGTACTTTTATACACAAGTTTTTCAAAGGGTTTTCAAAGGGTATCAAGGGGTTTCATGTGTTCAAAAAGTACCACAAGACGCAAGTTTTTCAATCTTGTCTCAGCAACATATATCTTAGTTTACCCTATAATTAAGTAACTAAATAAAAAGTGACATAATATTATTGGACATTTATTTAAATTGTATGATTTACCATTCACACAATTTTCTGTGGCAAGTTTTACACTAGCAGCATAAAAGGCAGGGCTTGCTGGAATTTGGCATTTTCAAGGGTTTTGTTAAAACAGGTAATATCCACGAGGTTTTGTGTACTCCTCAAAGTCATTTAAAAATTCAAGGGTTTTCGGTGATCTGTGCGAACCCTGTTAATAGTGTTGAATGCCAGGCAAAGTAGCGACTAAATGACCAAATATTTGTTGTTATTCGCCCGGAGATTGAACCCAAGACCTCACCCCCCTCCCTACTGCATGCACTCACCCGCGTTCCATGAGGATGACTGAACCGGAAGTGCTCTCCAGCAGGCCACTCAGACACTCGAGCGTCTCGGCTGCCGCCAGGTTGATCTCATCCAGCAGCACCCACTCGCCACCGCGAATGGCCGCCACCAGACTCCCCTGATAGCGGAAAAGGAAACTAATTATGCTGTTGTTGGATGTTGTTTTACGTTCTAGTAACATCTATAGTCATATCAGGACGGGTACCGACTTGTGACAGTGTGCACTCATGGTGACTTTATAGTGCTGCCCCACTGGGAAATCAGGCTGCCATCACCATGACCTGATATCCCACGCAGCCATATTATCCTGACACTGAGCTAACCAGTCCTTGCCCTATCCTATTAATGCCGAGCACCAGGTTAGGAAGCGACAAGTATCAATTTGATAGGTCATTGGTTTCACTCGACCAGGAACTGAACTGCCGACCTTCCGCACACGAGGCCCGTGCTCTAGCAATTAGGCCACCGCGCCCAGTCACTAATTATGCATTTAATCCATTCTCTATGTATCCATACTCAAGTGTCATAGATATTATCCATTCTCTGTACACCTATTTTTACTCTAATCATATATTTTTGATACACTCTATGATATCTATTTTTACTTTAATTCGTACACGAGGCAAGTCGACAATCAGCATGTGACCACTCCACCTCTGACTCTCCTCGGAGCAGCACTATTTGACCCACCCACCCAGCCCTCCCCTATAGGGGTTAAGTGCTGAGCTTGACTGTTACCTATCTGATTGTATGATTCTCACCATGTCACTTGTCACACTCCAGGCACCCAATCATCTCGATTACGCCTAACATTCCTGAACATTAACTCCACTTCTCGGAAGCCAGCCTACCATCTCGCAAGGTGCCAGCCGCCTTCTGTCGAGCCAGGCACTGAATTCTGGAGCCAGCCTCCCATCCGCCTCCTGAGGCACTGTTATGTTATCATTACTGATTCATATTTGATTAATTCTATTCAATAAATCTTGAATACCAAATACTTGACTCCTCCTTCATCTGTCCGAATGTCGCGAATTACGTATGTTCACGAGTCAACATATTAAATTATAGATTTAATCCATTCTCTATGTACAATTTTTAAAATTCTAATCATAGATTTGATCCATTCTCTATGTACTTATATCTTTACTCTAATTATGGGCCTACGGAAAGTTAATTAATCAATATTGAACTGTCTCAGGACTTGCAGGAAACCAGCACCACTGACCTCGATGAAGGTGAAGGCGAGAGCGCTCTGTGACTGCTTCACCTGGGCACGGAGTTGGGTCAGGCGGACCCCGAGAGATTCCCACAAACTCCTCTTCTCCATCCCTATAACCAGACATGAGCAGAGAAGTAAAACAAATTAGCTGATTGTGGGAGTATGCCTCAAAACTCGGCCGAAGGCCGAGTAGGGGGGAAGGGTCTTTCTCCCACAGAGAAATATTTTTACAAGTAGGACACAATTGGTGCAATTTGGTAGCCACTTAGGAGGGAGAAATTTCACTCTTCACCTGTGACATAAGGTAAGAGTAGGCATATAGACCAGTACTCTAAGAATACAGAAGTGTTTTTCTTGTAATCTTGCATAAATGATAAGTCAATAATATAAATAATACACCTATACCATAGTTAATAGTTTCAGTTATTTAATTTTTTGTCCATGAAGCATTTAATTGGCGGAAATCAGCAAATTGGCGGGAAATGCTCATGCCTGTATAACATAACACAAGAATATTTATTAACATGGGTATTTCAAGTACCGCTAATCCCTCAAGTGAGGACTGAAGCTCAGACCCAGCATTCCAGGCCATAGCTACAGCCTGCGTCTGTATGCGATCAACGGTTTTTTTTGTCAGCGACCAAAAGCAAAATAACGCAGGGTGGAAAAAAGAGGTCAGCGACTGATCGTACGACCTGTCCCCAACTTCTCCAACAGCTAGGGAAGACTGGTTGGTGATTGGTCGGGGACTGATTTGTGACTGGTTTGCGACCGATCGATGTTCGATTTCAGATCAGTCGTCCGGCCGTTAGAGAAGACTGGTTGGCGATCGGTTGGCAATCTGTCATACGACTGATCGCCAACTTCTCTAAGAACAGGGAAGACTGGTAATTGACCAGTCCGCGACAGTCCCCGACTGGTCAAAATGCCCCCCACCCCTCTCACTTTGCGATCAGTAAACCAAA
Organism: Branchipolynoe longqiensis; assembly: GCA_030323885.1. Classification (NCBI taxonomy): domain Eukaryota; kingdom Metazoa; phylum Annelida; class Polychaeta; order Phyllodocida; family Polynoidae; genus Branchipolynoe; species Branchipolynoe longqiensis. The sequence continues at coordinate 47,253,728 of CM059189.1, forward strand.
AACCACGTGCACACATACCTGGTTCAAACTTGTCGATGGCAGAACGCTGTGAATGTTCCATTAGTTTCAGCAGGTCCAGCCACTTCCGCTTTGAGAAACAGCCCTACAAACAAGCCAACCACAGTATTTATTCAAAACAGGATCTAAATTTTTTTTTTTAATTCTTTTTTAATCCTGGTATTTTCAGAATAAAAAAAAAAAGGGTTACTAATTCTTGAAATTGTCTGAAGCTGATGGCAATACTAGATTATTTGTAATTTCCAACCCAAACGAATGCATTATTGTTTAGATTAGCTTGGTTTTCCACCCCTTAAAAAAAAAATATTTGAAAAAAAAAATTAATTTAATTTTTTTTAATTTAAATTTATTTTTTGGGGGGAAAATAGAAATGTCTCTAGTAATTACTTGGATGTGGTTCAGGAACTTGAGGTTCTGTTTCCGTGAGAAGGTCTTGCAGAAGAGCACCTCGAAGGTTTCTCTGACCGGGCCGAAGATGAACCTCAGGTCTACTGGCTTGAACCTACAGGCAAACCAAAGTCCAGAAGGCATGCACAGATATCCAGCGGAGAATGCATCACGGGGGGGGGGGGGGGGGGAAACAATGTGAGAGAGAAGGAAGAAAAGAGAACTAAGAAGGAGAAAGGGGGACGAGGGTGGTGTTCTCTGGGGCAGAGTGGTTAGAGTGTCTGACTTTTTTCAAGGCCGGACTCCTAATCTGAAGGTCAGGGTTCGATTACCTGTGCCCCCACCTCTACCAATTTGGATTTCCACTGCTGTGTATAACTTACAGCGTCATCAAAGGCTGGTTGCTCTCATACCATGTCTATGTGGTGTGGGAGGTTAAAAATCCCGTGGGTTGGTAAAAGTGTAGGCTCGGGCTTTCTATCAACTAACTGTCTAATGGTGAAAACAAGTCTATTCAGACTTATCCATGATAGGCAGAAAAAAGAAAAAATCAACATGTGTAATTTAAATGAATGAATGAATGAATGAATAGATGAATGAATAAATGAGTGGATAAATGAATGGATGAATAAATGAATGATTGAATGAAAAAATGAAAGAAAGAATGAATGAAAGAAAGAATGAAAGAAAGAATGAATGAATGAATAACATCTTTTCAGAAATAACACAAATCTCAAATTACTCAAATTCAAAACATCGTGAGGTCCGCGAAATGGTGGGGAGCTTTTACCCCAGCTAGATAGATAGATAGATAGATAGACAGATAGATAGATAGACACACACACATGCACGCATACCAGAAAAAGGTTTGATTGATTGATTGATGGTTGTCTTATGCCATGTTGGCAAGACCATATTCATGGCTAGAAGTGAACTTGTACTGTCCATTTTTGTTTTTAAAACCATCACTTTTACACAGAGTGTAAAAGCACACAAATCAAATATTTGTCAAAAGACACATATAAAGTTAAAAAGCTCACAATTATAAAAATTGTGGTCAATAAAATAGAATTTCCAGATAAAAATCATCGTTAGTAAATTGGTAAAGATTGATTTATTAAACTCTATGAGGTGGTACAGCCCAGCGGCCCTCAAGAAAGCGACAATTTCTCCTAGTTTTACAGATCATGTATAATGTTTGTCTTGTAAAATCGTTGTCGGAAGATCACAAAATCAACACAGTTTAATAATATGAAAATGTTTGAATCAAATGCGGCTGTCCACTCACCCTCCAAGCAGGTCAGTGCTGTCACTTTGTTGGTTCATGTTGATGACACGCAGAGGATAACCTGAACAAGAACATTAAAAGAGGGTCAGAGTTCAATGTGTGGTGTTGTTGTTTTACGTCCTAGCAACATATAAGGTCATATCAGGACGGGAAATTTGAGGCGCTTTGTTTAAGGAAATTTGCTTGCAACATCATAATTAACGAATACTAATAGTGATAGAGCAATCAAACACACATCCAGAATTATCACTCTTTCCCGGGATATGTGCCCGTCTGTCTGCTTTTCTGTCTGTCCCCACCTGTCTCTCTCCTTCTGTCCCCGTATGTCTGTCACCATTTGTCTGTCCCCGTCTGTCTGTCCCCATCTGTCTGTCATCATCTGTCTCCATATTAAATATGAACATGAAAAACCAGCGAAACAACACAAATTGAAACTAAACATGAGCTTGCTTGCTTTGTTTATTGAGGTTTTACGTCCTAGCAACATGTAACATAAGTATTATAGCAGAGGATTTCGCGTCCTGCTGGTCGGAGAGACCGGCTGAATGGCCATCCTGATATGACCATAGATGTTGCTAGGACACAAAACCTCAACATACAAACATCAATCAGCCTGAATGGATGGGGTGGGAGTTATACAACAGCACAAACCCATTCATACACCTGAAGTTCATATGATAGTTATATTTCCTTTAATGTTCTGCATGCTTCAAATTCTAATGGCGGGAACTGCAAAGCTGCCGCCGAATGTCTGCTGCCGAGTAGTTCCTTTAACAAACTTAGTACACAGAGGATACAATTATTATTTGACTTGCTATTAAAAAGAGAAAGAATTATGTCCATCGCAACATGAACACCAAATATGTGGTACCCTGCTTCAGAAAACGACCCATATACCTATGGGCCGAAGACCTGTGCCTGGGCAGCGAAAAAAGATTTGTTAAGTTGAATAAACATTTTAACCACACAAAAAGAAGTCTGTTAGGATTGCTGAAGCTGTGAATTGTAATGGCGGGAACTCACCCATCTGCTGTGCCATGTACTGCACGGAGGAGGTTTTGCCAGTGCCGGTCTCTCCGACCAGCAGAACGGGCTCATTGTGACTGACGCACACCGCAACCCGCTCCAGGAGTGACACTGCAGCACGCGTGAAGGCGAAGCTCGCCACGTGTGGCCTGCCGACAGACACAGTTATAGTTACATACACGAGGAAGGTCCGCACAAATTTCAAATCTACATATACATATACTTACACATACACATACAGTTGTAGGTACATTGTGGTGTCCTCTGTGGGGTAGTGGTTAGTGTCTGACTTTTTTCTAGGTCGGACTCCTAATCTGAAGGTCAGTGGTTCGATTCCCTGTGCCCCCAACCTCTGCTACTTTGGATTTCCACCGCTGTGTATAACTTACAGCGTCATCAAAGGCCAGTTGCTCTCATACCATGTCTATGTGGTGTGGGAGGTTAAAAAGGGCTGGTGGTGCCTGAGTGGGATGTAAATAGACATAGTGGCAGGTCTGGGTGTGAGGGCACTCAGGGCATACCCCCTCTGCTGGGATAGTGATCACCACACTCAGTCAAGGTTGGTGGTGGCCAAGGGGGCCATACAGCTTGGTGGTGGTGGGCAGACCACTGGTAGCCAAGGGGACCAGAAATGCTGGATCCCTATTGGTAGGGCCAAGAATGCTTGTTTTCCATTGGAGGAAAGGGGTGGGGTGATACTCTACAATGAACCCATGTAACCATATAATTAATAAACCAGAGGGCTTGACTCTCTCTTCTTCTTTACAGTTTATACTCTTCCTTTCTCTGTCTGTATTGATTTCACTGTAGCCTGCCTACACAACCACAGATTCGAGCTTTAGCCATTTTACAATGTTTCAAAAAATGCTAAAATATATTTCAAAAGACAGACAACAGCTACAAGACATGATACTGTCCAGCTGGAATTCTAACTCTTAAGTTTGTGCTTTACATTCATAAAGAGGTCTTGCATGATATTTACATTTGGTGTAGACCAAAATTAATTTAGCATATTTTAACTTCAAATATCTCTAAAGGTAACCCTTTAAACTCTCTTTAAACTACCAAATTTTTTAAGTCAGCTTTTTAAAGTCACTTTTAAACTTATCAAAATAACCTTCGAATTGCTTAAAGAAATGAAGGTGCTTTGTATTTACCTTTTGAATTTCACGACCTCCTCTGGTTTTTTGGTTAGTGACACCCGGCCGACTGTGAAGGCTTTGTGTGTGATCTCAATATTCGGCTTGTACGTGTTCCAGTAGAACTCCGCCTTTCAACCAACGACAACACAGACATTTAACAATCGGGAAATGGTGCACTTTGGACAGAATAATCTGTATGATTTATATGATATTAATAAACGAAAAACCGGAAGATCGGCATACGGTGATGATGGGGACATCTTATGAAACCGTAAGGGTTGGCAACCCTGGATGGTGTATGTGCACCTGACCTGACCCCATCAATCAATCAACCAGCCTCATTTTAAAGGGACCACCTATAGGTCGCTGAGAGATGACCCGTACTCCGACAAATGCTCTCCAAGCATTCGTTTGCCTATTTTCAGTTTATGCAACTACATATGTGGGGGGAGAGTGCTGACATTGCTTGCTTCTGTTGTGTTGTATTTAGTCCAGCAGCACTGACACTTTTAGACAACCATATAGAGAAATAAATGTTAGAAATTGAAATCTAAAATAATAAATATGAAGTTCAAATGTTTATTTATCATAACCAGCTACTTTTTGTGTGAATAATTGATTAAACCATGTAGATTAATAACTTTAAAAGTTGAATTGAGAGCTTTCTGTGGCTGCCATCTTGGTGGTTGCCCATGGCTTCCCCTGTGTGTGGGGAACCCCTCTAGGTTATGTGATGAGGGAATCCCACCTATGATGTCATTCATACATCACAGACCTCAACTCTCTTCCCACATGTTCAGTGGCATGAACTGAACAAACTAAGCAAAGGTATGTTTGGAGAGCTTTTGATGCTGGATTCGTTTGTATCTGGGTGAGGTATAACTGGCGACTATAAGAGTTAGTTCGCTTTCAAAATTGACATACTTCTTGAATGAAATCTATTTATAACACGTATGTTGAAGCAATTATTCTGATCATTATGATTATTCTGATAAATTCTGATTAATTTATCATTAACTTACTGAATAATTTTAACTGCATAAACACTTGTTATGTTCTTCATCCAAGTGCTGAGAATTACAGGGATGAAAGTGGTCTATGGCAAAAAATGCGGACATCAAGCCGAGATTATTACACTGACAGCGAATTCCGTGAAAATGAGGATTCTCCCCCCCCCCCCCCCCCCCCCCCCCAAAGGATTCGCATTGTCAGGAAATCGAGGGGAAATGCTGGAAGTCAGGTTTCAACTATTATTGTTGTGCCTATATTATCGCCCATACCTAACCTATTGTTGTTTGGGTTTTATGTTCTAGCAACAGATAAGGTCATATAAGAACGAGGATTCAAACAACCCAATTGCTCTCATATACATCCGGTTTCCTTGGCATTTTATTTAACACTAATGGATAAATATAAAAATAATCGCGGAAATCAAGGAGATATTTTATCCCTGATAACATGTCATGAATGGAAACACATCGCCTACACTAGGCTAGACTGACCTTGACCTTTGATACATTAAGCTTGGCGCCGATAGCCTCGGCTAGTGGCATCCGGTTATCGACCTTGGCCAGGCATGCGCAGAAACAGTCGAGAGCTTCCTGGAAGACGAGGTTTGCAGTGGCCGTCTTGGTGACGTCATAGTCCTGTGCCACACGACTGCACCATTTCATCAGGTCTCTGCGACATTAGAAACAAGCCCAGCCTTAAGCCACAGCTAACAAGAGTCAAACATGCCAACACTCCGACACCATGGGCTTTAGCATTAACAGGTTCTATTGAATTACCTCACTATTTCCTTATATGTAGCATCCGTATCTAAGTCATCATGTATCTAGATAATTCAGGGTTCATACCCACTTTTGACAAATCAAATTCCAGGACTTTCCGTGCAAAATTCCAGAATGTTTTCAAGACACTTGGTTGTGAACGCCGCGGTGAGCGTAGCAATAAACGGTTGGAAGCGTACGTCATTGTCCCTTCTTCTTCCCAAGGTCTACTGCGTGAGAGCCAAGTTATGGGCGGCCATCCGCAGCCTATCACAGAACTTTAGTTTGTTTGTTGTTGTTTTACATCCTAGCAACATCTAAGGTCATATCAGGACGGGTACCGACTTGTGTCAGTGCGCACTCATGGCAACTTTATAGTGCTGCCCCACTGAAGACCAGGCCACCAGTACCATGACCTGATATCCCACTCAGTCACATTATCCTGACACTGAGCCAACCAGTCCTTCCCCTATCCTAATAATGCCGAGCGCCAGGCTAGGAAGCAACAAGTATCAATTTGTAAGTCATTGGTTTGACTCGACCGGGGTTCGAACCAACGACCCCACGATCTACCAACACGGGAGACAGGCGTTCTAACTCATTCGGCCATCCCGTTTGGTTAGAACTTTAGAGAAATTGAAGGACTTTCCAGGCCTGGAACCCTGAACCCTCAAATTGCAGGAGATTTCAGGTTTTCAAGGAGCCGTACGAACATTGTAATTGCTTTGGTTTTGAAAATTTGATCGGACTATGCAGCTTTAATCATCGAATGTGAGAATAGAGACAGAATCCCGTCAGTGACTCTAATCCACCAACTTGCCCATACCTGGTGGAAATCATCCGGCCGTCCCGCGTGAGAAACTTGCCGACGCCGCTGTCGGCCGCCGCGTCGTCACCCAGCGCGTTACCATGGCGACCGGCCGAGAGCAGGAAGTAGACGTCGAGAAGGCGATCAGCAACCGACTCAAACTGCGGGTGTCGGCTAACGATAACCTGCAAGAAGAAGATAATTCTGGTTGTCTGGAACGGTTGTTTGGTTGTTGTGATGGACTCGCAGCCAGCACCTTCCTGCATCTGCAGGGCATCCGTGAATCTGGCCATGTCTAGAAGGCTGTTGGTTTCAGCTCTCCTTTGTGCACTGTAGCCTTGAATCTGAGGCTCGTCTGGAACCGTTGCCAGGAATTTATCGAGTTGCCTTTTCATGTGGCCAACAGAATTGACATTGACATGTAAATCCTTAATAGGGGGCCCCACTTAGCCTTTCCCCTTTCAGGTTTGTTCTTTTAATAAGCGAAGGGGGGAAATGTGGCTAAAACCACTTTTGCTGGAAAAAGGAAAGCTTTTTTTTTTTTAACGACGCCTCTAGAGCACATAGATTGTTATCATCAGTTATGGGACGTCAAACCTATGGTCATTTTGACATATTTCTTTGGAGGAAACCTGCTGCCACCACATAGGCTACTATTTCCGATAAGCACCAACAAATATTAGCACTTTCCCACAGATAGGAGAGCACATACCACAGCCTTTGATGAACCAGTTGTGCACACTGGTTGAGCAGAAAATAGCCCAAACTGCAAATGTGTTCACTGAGCATGATCGATCGGATGACCAACACCATCACAGGTGGACACTCTACTGCCTGAGCTACATCCCCCTCCCAATTTTGCTGGAATATAGTTTGCTTGTTGGGGTTTCATGCCCTAGCATCATCTAAGGTTAAATTAGAATGGGTACCAACTTGGAATAGTCTTAGTTCAGTGACCAGTCCTTGTCCTAGCCTAGTAAATGCCGAGCGCCAGGCTAGGTAGCAACAAGTATACATGTAAGTCATTGCTTCGACTCTGCCGACATTCAAAACCCCCAAACCTTCTGCACGGGAAGTCAGCACACTTATCGATTCAGCCACCGCACCCGGTATATAGAGTAAATAGATGGTGTCTCCTTACGTGTCGGACTTCTTCGCATGACATGGGTTCGACACTGAGCAGGGTCCACATACGCTCCAGGATGTCTGCACCGGCACTGTGCTGCTTGTAGAGAGCCGCCCCAGCACCGTGCAACCTGCAGGTGGTGAGGCAGTAAGCAGACCATGTAAGGAATGTTCACCCAGTAAAACAGACAGGTACATTAGTTGTATACAGTCAAACCTCTCTAAAGCGACCGACCATGGGACCGATTTAAATAGTCCATTTAGGGAGGTGGTCGATTTAGGGAGTTTTAAAAAATTGTTACAATGGCATTGTATGGGCGATCGATTGGGACCCAAATAAAGGGATCGATATAGGGCAGTGGTCGATCTACGAAGGTGGTCAGTTAGCAAGATTTTACTGTACATCACTCCCTACTCTGTATTTCTCACTACTTTTATATCAAAATAAAAATGTACATATTGATTGCTCAGTGGTGACAGTGTAAACAAATTTCCATAAGCAAGAAATAAGCCCTCCAATCCATCCCCCTAAAAAATAAGCTCGCCAAACAAACACAAGAACTGAGTGGTAGATTTCTACAATGGTCTTTCCTCTCGAAATGTATCCTCTATATTTGTATACCATCCAGGAGCCTATGACCAGGCCAGGCCGGCCCACCTGACCCACCCGGAAGTGATGTCACAGACACCCACCTCTGCGTGGCGAACAGCCGGAAGCCGGGATGAGGCGTGACCACGTCACCGTGACCGGGGAGAGACAGGGTGCCAGTCTGAAGCAGAGGCAGCAGCACCGAAATGACATCCATGGGTGCATAGTCGACGTCCTCGAGTAGAACCCAGGCGCCCTCCGTGACAGCCCGCGTCAGGCTGCCGGGCTGCCAGACGAAGTCTCCGGGCACGTCGGTGCACCGGTACGTCCCGAGCAGCGCCTACCCAGACAGCGGTTAAACGGTTAAATACGCGTATCAAAGTGGTGCGCGGAAATCTAGCCAAGATCATTTACACCGACGGCGAATGTCCGCGATAATGTGGATGTTCTGCCATAGATTTAGCACTGTCAGGGAATCCACAAAAAATTCCGGAAGTCAGGTTCCAACAAGCCTTGTTGCGACTGTATTATCACCCATACCTAATTCGTCTTGTTCAGGATTATGTTCTAGCAATATCTAAGGTCATATAAGAAGGGAATTCGAACTACCAAACTGTTTTCATATAGATCCTATTTTAAACAATTTTGTATAACGTTAATTGGTAAATATAAGAAATCTCGGAAATCCGCGGATATGTGAGGGTTCAGACAGCACATAATGGCTAGACTGTAAATGAGGGTTCTGAGAGCACGTAATGGGCACACTATAACGTAATGGGCACACTCTGTAAATGAGGGTTCAGACAGCACATAATGGGCACTCTATAAACGAGGGTCCAGACAGCACATAATTGGCAAACTGTGTAAATGAGGGTTCAGACAGCACGTAGTGGGCACACTGTGTAAATGAGGGTCCAGACAGCACATAACTGGCAAACTGTGTAAATGAGGGTTCAGACAGCATGTAGTGGGCACACTGTGTAAATGAGGGTCCAGACAGCACATAATTGGCAAACTGTGTAAATGAGGGTTCAGACAGCATGTAGTGGGCACACTGTGTAAATGAGGGTCCAGACAGCACATAACTGGCAAACTGTGTAAATGAGGGTTCAGACAGCACGTAGTGGGCACACTGTGTAAATGAGGGTCCAGACAGCACATAATTGGCAAACTGTGTAAATGAGGGTTCAGACAGCATGTAGTGGGCACACTGTGTAAATGAGGGTCCAGACAGCACATAATTGGCAAACTGTGTAAATGAGGGTTCAGACAGCATGTAGTGGGCACACTGTGTAAATGAGGGTCCAGACAGCACATAACTGGCAAACTGTGTAAATGAGGGTTCAGACAGCATGTAGTGGGCACACTGTGTAAATGAGGGTCCAGACAGGACATAACTGGCAAACTGTGTAAATGAGGGTTCAGACAGCATGTAGTGGGCACACTGTGTAAATGAGGGTCCAGACAGCACATAACTGGCAAACTGTGTAAATGAGGGTTCAGACAGCACGTAGTGGGCACACTGTGTAAACCAGGGTTCAGACAGCACGGTCGATTTAAAGAGGTTTTACAGTACTTCCAAACAAGGACACGGACAATTAAAAGATTCCTGACACGGATGTCGAAAATTACATGAAATCGCAGATCTCTCAGAACTGTGTGTGTGTGGGGAGGGGATGTTTGCCAGTAATTGCATCTGCGCTGATGAGTGTCTCTGCACCTGCAATGGTTATCTAAGCATTCAACAAAATCACAGATCGCTCAGCACCGACCTCAATTGAATTTTAAAGTGAGGTTACTTGCACTCCTCGTTGCCACCTCGCAAGTGTGGGATCGGTTAATTGGCAAACTGATTGACAACCGGTCTCCCACTGAGTGGCCGCCTTTTAACACAAATGGTTGGATGGCGCAGTTTTACGTCCTGGCAACACTTAAGTTCATATCAGGATGGGTACCGACATATGACAGTGCACACTCATGGTGACTTTATAGTGCTGCCCCTCTAGGAGACCAGGCCCCATGACTTGATATCTCACTCAGTTACATTATCCGGACACTGAGCCAACCAGTCCTTCCCTTATCCTAACAATGCCGAGCGCCTGGCTAGGAAGCAACAAGTATACACTTTTTACGTCATTAGTTTTGACTCGATCAAGGTTCCAACCTGTTGTTTAGAATTCCACGATCTTCCAAAACCGGAGACAGACGCTCAACTCATTTGGCAATCCCACCTGGTTCATTTAACACGAAGAATTGTGCAAGAAAGTGGAGTCGCCCACATACCTTGCTGTCCGTCTGGTCTCCCAGCTGCACCTTGAGAAGCCCAGGTCCGGCGCGCACTCCGCACACCCGGGCAAGATGCTCGACTAATGCAGTCTTACCACAGCCGACCGGCCCCTGCAACAGGACCGGCGACCCCGCAGCCACGGCGAGAGCGAGGCTCCGCAGATTTCGCAGCGTGGAGGGGACAGCGACAAGTGGGTCAGTCTCCTGCAAAGAAGGTAAGGATGGTATATGAAGTAAGACTCATAGTTGTGTTGTGGCTTATACGGAATTTACATTGATTTGATTTTTATTTCACCACAAACATGTCGTAAAGTATTCTTATACTATAATGATATTGGAGGAACTCAAATGTATTTCCCACCATGCATACATATATGCTATTACTATTGTTATACCGCAATCTTTTTTTGTTTCTCTGTCTTTTTTTGTCTTGTACAGTAATGTATGTTGCCTCTGATAAACAAAACAAACAAAAAGCCGAAATGTGGTTAAGATTATGACTGTCTTTTCTCAGGAAACCGCGGAAATCGAGGGAAAACAACTGCGGAGATCAATCCAAACTAATAAGTCTCTTCTAAATATAAATACAATATACATATATATTTCGACGTAGACTGGGATGAACCGGTAAGTTAAATTCACGAAACAATCTGCAGCACATACACAATACAGGAAGGTGGTATGGAGGATACAAACAGGAATGTGGAGGGTAATTCGTTAATTATACTCCCATAAGAAATTATTCAGCCTATAAATCATCCCACATATCCAGCTACCATTAATTATACAGCCTAAAAATCATCCCACATATCCAACTACCATTAATTATACTCTGATAATAAACTATACAGCCTATAAATCACCCCGCATATCCAACTACCATTAATTATACTCCCATATTAAACTATACAGCCTATAAATCACTCCACATATCCAACTACCATTAATTATACTCCCATATTAAACTATACAGCCTACAAATCACCATCCATATCCAACTACCATTAATTATACTCCCATAATAAACTATACAGCCAATAAATCATCCCACATATCCAACTACCATTAGTTATACTCCCATAATAAATTATACAGCCTATAAATCACCCCACATATCCAGGTACCACTGAACGCTGCAACATTCCACTCTCTATCCAGCACTTACCTGCTGTAGCTTGGTGGTGTGATGCACCCTGGGTAGCAGCACCCCGCACACGGAGACCACCTTAGAGCTGAGGTCAGAGTCCACCAGCTGTCCCATGGTGTGGCTTGGCTTCCCTTCGACTGTCCCAACACAACCGGCTGGGTTGACCAGCAGGTGCGCTGCCTCCACCGCACCATCCAGATATGCAGAGTGCCTACACAGGGTTCAATACAGCTACTCAGCAACCATATTTAAGGCATTTTTAGGGCCGTTTCAGGTAAATTCACGTTAAGGCCGAAAAAATATGACATTATATTGATTATATACATGTCTTGTCAACTATAAACTTACATTGATTATATAAATGTCTTGTCAACTATAAACTTACCTTGTTTCATAAGAGAAAAAAAGTAACCATCAATGATTGTTTAAGTTGCCCCGAGTATACACTTTCTACTCCGTGCTGCTCCCCATTTTTGCATGAACTACAGTGACTGGTGCTGTACATTATACAGCAGGAGCAACTCCCTTAATTCTACAGGATCGGTGCTATAACTAATACAGCACTGAACAAGCTTAGATTATTTAGACTGTCGATTCCAATAGCAAGATGGCCGGAAGACCAGTGCTGCGGTGCTGACAAATGGCATATTCAGATGAATAAATACGTTACCAAAAAAAACACCTCTCATATTCATGCCATATTCACAGTGAGAATTGTTTGCTTTTTATCCAACCATCGCTTTTACATATAATGCAAAAGAATACAATCAATTGAGTCAATAGACACTCATGAAGTTAAAAAGCTAACAATCATATAATTTGTGGTCAAGGAAAGTAACATTCTAGATAAAAGTAAATAGTTATTAATTGATAGAATTGATTTAATAACTCATGAGTTTAAAAAAAGCCTCACAATCATACAGTTTGTGGTCATGGTAAATAAAATTCTAGATTGACAAGACATAATAAAATATGGTATGGAGAAGCGGAATGAGAAAAAGTCATTTGTCACAGTCGAAAAATCCTCTGCTTAATCAACGAAATGCAACAACAAAAATGTATGAACAGGGTATTATTGGAATTGGTGGCAAATAAATAAAAAGCCAAGAGGAGAAAAAAAACACCCGCATCTATTTCTCACCTGATAGAAAGCTGTACACGCTGCTCAGCAGTGAAGAGGTCAGCGATGAAAGCATCGGCTTGACGACTGGACATGTCCACCAGCCTCACAACGCTCTCAGCGGCAAACCTGTAGAACGCAACCAGCATTTTAATAGGGGAGTAACAGTAAATAATTGAGTGAGAGTGCTCCTTTGTTAACTGAAGTTTTACGTTCTACATGGATGAAAGTGGTCTCTGGCAAAAAACACACCGAAATCAGGCCGAGACACTGGCGCCATCTAGCGAGTTCTGGCAGTACCAAGCCATGGCTATTACACTGATGATGAATTTCCTTTTAAAAAAAGTGGATGTTCCTGCAGTCACCAACCCTTCCTCCTAATATTTTTGGCCTTTGTTTGCAAGGTCACAATCACGGCTGTTATTTTTTTTTGTTCGCAAGAGGTTGCAAAGCGGTCGCAAGGCTAGTGTGACTGGGGTCTTGCTCTCAAATGCAGGGTCCGTACACATGTGAAGAAATGGAATTCAAGACCATTTCAAGACTGTTTTTTTATATGAATTCAGACAAGTATTGGCATTTTATTGTGTAGGTATGTCGGATTATATTATGGTGAATGGTGATTTCGGACTAATTTAGATCAGAGGGGACAGTTTAATGGAATTCAATGCTTCTTGACTAATTACCCAAAATAGGTTAAATTCAAGGCTTTTCAATGCCTTGAAATGGCAGAAGTTCAAGACTTTATAGATAGATAGATAGATAGATAGATAGATAGATAGATAGATAGGTAGTTGGAGTTTTACGTCCTGACAAGATCTAAGGCCATATCAGGACAGATACCGACTTGTGACAGTGCGCACTCATGGCAACTTTATATTGCTGCCTCACTGGGAAATCAGGCTGCTGGCACCATGACCCGATATCCCACTCAGTCACATTATCCTGACACTGAGCTAACAGTACCAGTCCTTGCCCTATCCTATTAATGCCAAGCACCTGGCTCGAGGCGACAAGTATCAATTTTGTAAGTCATTGGTTTGACTTGACCGGGAACCAAACTCCCGATCTCCCACATGCAAGGCCCGATATTAATCATAGGTAGAGAGTAAATAAGCCTGTCACCATCGGGTGTGGGTGTTCTCTGCGGCGGTGAAGGTGATCAGGTCCGCCCAGTCCCAGCAGTCCCGCAGCAAATCCGCCAGGTGGCGCACCAGAACGCAGACCGCCTGCAGCAGGTGCTTCTCACTCGGCGCCATCTTCTTCTTCTACAAGACAGCAATGGTTAGAGGTCCACAAACAAGAATTTTCAATGAGTTCTGTATGGCTGATTGATTGATAGTTGCTTTACACCATGTCCGCGACAAAGGCTATATGCACGACGAGAATTGTTTAACTTGTATTCTGTACATATTCTCTTACCCATCACTTTTACGCAGAGTGTAAAAAAGGAGACAATCAAATATTTGTCAAACGACACATATGAAGTTAAAAAGCTCACAATTTTTTTTTTTAAATTAAAAAAATTCAAGGAATTGTTAATGAAAATAAAAATTCCCGGGAAAAGTAATTCTTAGTAAAATGGTAAAGATTGATTTAATAAACTATATGCGGATGGGTGACTTTGGAGTGCGTTCTCTGGGAGTCAGTTGTAGAAAACGTGTCTTTTTTCCTACCTATGATGTACATAACATGCATTGTACATGTATCACCAAAGAACACACTGCCAATTAGGTTTCCCGCTGTGTAAACTACCGGTCATCAGAGCCAGTGCTCTCATGCAGCTGTGCTGTGGAAGGTTAAAACTCCCTTGGGCCAGTAAAGGTGAAGGCTCCGGCATTCTATTGACCAAGTGTCTAATGATGAAAACAAGACTGTTCAGACTTATCCATGACAGGCAGTACAATTCTTCATCAACAAATTTTTGTATTTAATTTTTATTTAAAAGCCACACAAATGGGCATGTACTGTTGTGTATATTCCCGTTACTCTCCCACAGACACATTTCATACGCAAAGTTAGAAAATCTGTTTGACTGACCTGCTTGGATTTCTTCGGTTGTGGTTCCGCAGGACCGCTAGGACTGGCGCGATAGAACGGCTCGTGTTTGGGAATATATTCCGATGCAAACCTTTAACAAAGACAAAACAGCGACCATATAATTTGTTGGGGTTTTACGTTCTAGCAACACCTAAGGTCACATCAGGATGGGTACTGGCTTGTGACAGCGTACACTCATGGTGACTTTCATAGTGTTGCCCCATTGGGAGACCAGACTGCCAGCACGATGACCCAATATCCTGATACTGTGCTAACCAGTCCTTGTCTTATCCTATTAATGCCAAGCACTAGGCTAGGTAGCGACAACTACCAATTTGATATGTTATTGGTTTGACTTGACAGGGAACCAAATACCCGACCTTTCGACTCTACCGACATGGCCACCGTGCCCAGTAGGGCTAATGACAAAGACCCACTCCTCACCTGCTAGATAAAAGATTCACCCCAGACATACAGTAGGGGTGAATGTCAACATCGTCTAAATATAGGAGAAAATAGCTTTAGTATGGAACAGGAAGTACAATCTCTGGTTTCAGTATCAAATGACTACTTATATCGAGTTGGTGAAATAAGAGAGAATGCAGAGAGATGGCAGCGATAAAATACTGTTGATCTCACTTTTAAAGTGCGCTAGAGTATGTTTTATTATATTTCTTTAATCAGAACTAGCGGGTCAATATGAAGGTACATGTGAAGAATATATTTTGCTTTTTAAATTAAGAATTTATCAGCTCAGTTCATTTCCCCACCATATCAAAGCTTTTCGTCAGTTTTTGCTGTTGGGTTGGTTTTCAGATTTCACCCCTGCGACAAGTAAAGGGAGATCTTTTATCTACTCACCTGCGTGCCTCGGCAGATACTGGCACTGCCTTGCTCAGTGCCACGGAGAACCGCTGGTGCCTGGCCCAGTCCAGCCGTCCATTGATGGTGACGGCGTCCTCTGCGCGTCGCAGCAGGTCAGGAGTCAGCGTCCTGAAGGCACGCGCCACGTCGCCAGCACAGTCCGGCTGAGCGATCTGCGCCGACAACGCGTCCAGCAGCACTGACCGGTCTCGCGGACTCCATATCTGTGTGGTACGGTGATGAAGGTGAAGCGCGCAAGAACACACACATATATATATATATATATATACACACACACACACACAGAGTGTGCAATATTCAATCTGATAGCCTCATCTAGCATCCATCGACCCTTCCAATCAGAAGATAAAGTTGTGCAGTGAGTAAGGGTTGACAAACTGAATCAAATTGTGCACTCAATATGGAGTCACAATGAGAGCACACTGTTAGTTGAATGTAGATAGGTCACTCTCCTGAAAACTGGCCAAAAGTGTCACATGGAGAGTTAAATCTAATATTAGAATTTTAAAATTTGTTTGGTTCCAAATGAAAGCTGGAAATCTGCCCTTTACATCTATGTAAAATATAAATTGATGAGATAAAAAATAAAGGTGTAGTCCATGATTAAGCTATGTCTTAAGGCAGTAACACATGTGTTGCTCAGACGTAACACACATTTAGGACACCACAGTCTGCTTAATACAAATCTAAGCAGAATTAAATAATTTTATACTGAGAAGCATATTAACTATTGCATAATATACAGAAATATGTAGCACTTATATTGATAAAAAAAAAAGTATTTCCCAGCCATGCTTTATTCAGTGAATAATTAGTGTACAATATTTGTGTGGCATCCAGACACCACTGGTTACATCTGTGACGGAAATTTGTAATGTTATTTCTGAAGACATCAAATAATTTTTTTTAATTAAGCATGCATACATGTTAATAAATACTTCCTATTGATTTGGGAACTGATTGTTTGATATATCAATGCAATACAACATTTTAGTAAGGATCCAACCATGTCCTATGTGTCATGTTACAAATGGCTGACTGTAAAATCGGTCTTTTACAAAAACACTTCATAACTAAAAAAATACCAAAGTTGCACGCGGTTTATTTTATTCCCCTTATTTCTTACATCAAATCTGAACATGAATATGACAAGTATAAGGAAAAAAATAAGTACAACGTTTTTTTATTGATGTTTTAAAATCCCATCCCATGCTGACAAGTTTTCAGGAGATTGACCCAGATAGCCATTATAATATGGTTTCAGGTGTGACCAAAACAGATTTTTATGTTAAATTAATATTTTTCTTAAAAGCATTTTATCTGTTTATAAAACTGACATTAAAAGAGAAAAATGGAAAAGGACACAGTTATGAACAGAAGATTTGTAACAAAATAGATGATACCCCCCCTAATTCTGATCTATTTTTCCTATTACAAGGCCTTGTTTTTCATTCTAACTGCTAAATTTGATTTTGCTTCCTTCTCAGATATGTTGTCTTTACATGCATATTATCAGAAGATTTCTGAGTGAACTTGTGCTTGTAAAATCACACTTCTTGTAAAACTTGTATCGGGTCTACCCATGACTGAAGCTGTGCACTACTTAGTACTTACTAGTTTAGTACCAATACCACTAGTAGAGACTTGCAAATCCGCGGGTTACGATCCTCACGCATCGTCCCACAGGAAAAACTTGACCAAGCAGTGTGTTGCTTCACCAATGCTATCTCTATGGGTGCAACATTTCAGTGCTCAGCCCTGCTAAATGGCAAATGGCCCCTATATAAAATTAGCATCATCAGATTGATAAACATGTCTCTTTGTGTGCAAAGCTATTTTATTTTATCTGGTACGATTTTCAAGATATTTTAATTTTTCTGAGGGGCAAAGCGAGATAGTTGGGTCACATGACCAAAATGAAGCACTCTGATTGGCTTGTCATGTGCTGTTGTTGATATTTACATGATGTGCTTTTGTTGATCATGATGCTTTTTTTTTTTGCATTTATTAAAACTAATAATTGTTAGTAATTTATCACAGATAGTGCACATACATTTAAAAGACAGTTTTTGTATATGGCTTTGGGACTTTTCATTAATAATTTTAGTTTTTTATTCAGTACTTTACTCAGGTAAAAAATCCTGCAATTGAAAACCAATAGAGTAACAGTTACTAACTGTGAGATAATCAGGTTATATTCCTGATACATAAACTGTAATAAAATGTCCATCTATATTAGGCACTTGAACATTTTTTTCAAACAACCAAAATGTTTTTTTTTCTAAATCACCAAGAGGCTACAAAATGCTGCAAAAATATACTTCATTTGTTATAATAGCTTTATTACAACCCGAGATATGGTGCAGAAATTAGACCCTCTTGCCTATAGTAAGTAGCATTACAAAGTGTGATAAAATTGCGGGACTTGACAAGAAAACCTACACTGATTCAAAGTAATGCTACATTGTTATTTTCGTAGGTAATGTCTCATAGTTAAGACATAATAACTGGTCTACCTAGAAATAAAAATGGTCTGCCAAATATCAAGAGTGTCATAATGTAGAGAAAGTTACCTTATACTTCAGAAAGTTGTTGGATTTTGATCAGACAAAAACTAGCATCTGTCAAAATTAGTGTGCTTCAAAATTGTAAATGTGTAACCTATTTTTAGCAGAGCTACTAGCCTAAATCCGCATTTTCCTGAATGACGAAAAAAAAATTAAAGGGTTTGTTGTATTCTAACAGAATAAATTAGTTATGTAAGGCTATCTGCCATAATCTGGTATTTGAAATTTTTCTGCAAGTACCACGGGTAGAGACTTGCAAATCTGAGTCCTCACGCTTCGCACCATAGCAAAAAGTTGATCGCGCGCAAACAACCTCTAGGAAATACTGTTTTTCTTGTGTTTTATGTAAACACAGTACAAATATTGAAGGGAAATTTGACTGTTTACAATACCACCATTTCAAAGCAAGTTTCTCCTATTTCTATTAAATAATCCAGATCTTTCTCTACAATTTCACATTCAGCTTTTTTTTTTTAAATCAGCCAATTGGAAGTTCTTGAATTTATTTTGCGAAAATAGTTTTTGAGGGCGGCTACCGCTGGCACTGACACTCAGAATATCCCAACTTTCACAATTATCTCTGCTTTTTTATCCTTTCGGAGAATATTTCTCTTAGTTTAAATTAAATACTTCAGATCTTCCTCTTCAATCGCGCATTAAGATCTTTTTAATCGACCCAATGAAAGCTTTTAAAATTCATCAAACTCAACAGTATTATAAGATTAATAATGGTTATTCACTACAGTGTACTTTTCAAATGTTTCAGATTCCCATAAAAGTGTGAATTTGCAGGTTGAAATTGAATGAAACTTTTGAAGTTGTTATTGGAATAGAGGGAGTGCATGTCATGTCATCGCATCGCTCAGTGGTTAGCCATCTTGGATTACACTTAATACCACCTATGGCGCCCACCATGTTAGACCAAGAAGACTATGGCCACCACTGGGCCTACCTATAGTCAGGGCCACCGAAGTATGTGGCACCTAGCGGGTACTACCCAAACCGTTCTAATTCTTTGACAGAGCATCCAAAGTGTCAACATACTGCGCTCTAGCAATGATGTGAGGCTACATACATGATTAAAAAAATACTTCCCCTCCATCAAAAAAACCCTTTCCCCCCAACTTTTGAGGCCAAACTGCTCAAAACAGTGACAAATAAACCAACAAATCGGTAAATAAACACAATGTAAGCACTTCCAAGCCTTTCATATGAAATCCAAAATGGCCATCGGAAGTTGTCTCGTGACGTCACTACACCCCCCTCTATAGCAAAACTCAACCAAATTGAAATATTTTAAAGGCAGTGGCTATGCGTATGTGACCGTATTCGTAGCCTGGTGGTCTAGATGTACGGCAGTGTGTGCGCATGTGGCCTAGTTCCTAAAGTATCTTTAGCCAAGATATGTCCTTCCTTCATGCAAACGCTCCTAAATAACATTATTTCAACCCCTGAGTGAATATTGATGGTTCTAAATAACAGAATTAGATCGTAGCAGTTAATAGATTTGTGCTTTTTGTTTTATTTACATTCGCAATAACGCCGCAGATACGGAGGCCGGCGTTTATATCACTCAGATTTTGGATTTAAGTTGAGTCAAATTTCACTTATTGAGTAAGTTGTGGTCCTAAATAATATTATTTCAAACACAGAGTGAATTTTCATGGTTCTAAATAACAGAAGCAGATCATAGCAGTGAATACATTTGTGCCTTTTGGTTTATTTACAATCACAATAACGCCCCCGATGCGGTGGCGTCCATATCGCTCGGATTTTGCACGCATTTTGCGAAACACATGCATGCGCATCCTCACATATGTGTATGGTCACATACGCGTAGACACTACGTATTTTAAAACCAAGCTGTAAAGGGATTCCCCCACTACATAATATACTAGGAATACGCAAGATTGACCAACGCAAACCGACCATAGAAGCGTTTTTCTACACTCCTCCACAAACACGGTGGGATTTGCTGGATCAGTTTTGTGGTAGGAAAATATCCGCTGCTGATCGGTGGTTTGGCACATGCCACTAACTAGTAGTATGGTTAGGTATGTGCACGCTACACAACAGCCGTTTTCTACCAAATAAGTATTCGTCAAATAGACTGTCTGATAGCAAAGGGGTGCTCCAAAGAGCTTGATTTTCATTGGCTCTTATGCGCTATCCCCAGCAATTCCAGCCTATGATGTAGATAAAATGTCCCTCTACAACCTTGTGTTCACAATTTGCAAATCTGTTCATGTTTTCTGTGTTTGTGCATATTCAGAAGATTTGACTTGATTGCATTGCTCAAACTCCACCTTCTATATATCTTGGGAATCTTTAAAAAGTAAGCAGACATTTAAATCTGATATTACTTGACCATTGTGTAATGTTTCATGATGGTGTAAGGTCGAAAAGGTACTTTGCTAGGTCCCCAAAGTTTCAGTGTTATAAGATCAATCCATATCAATGATGACCGAAAATCCACAAATGTCACTAATGTGTGCATTTACTTGTATTTTAATGGGTGGTATCGACCGAGCAGATAGGCATCTACTTAAACTGAAAATTTCATTTAGATATCTCAATTATTTAGGAAGTTAGAACAAAAAATGACTAAATTATTAAATATAGGTTTTGGGTCACACACTTGTAATGCTAAAACATTAAAACAAAGGAAGAAAACTTAACATTTCATGGATATATGATAGTTATACTAGACATACTTGTAAGTTGACGTATTACTGAGATTCTTATGAATCTAACAATACGAAGGTAAGGATGAAAGCAGTTACAATGGACCCATGGAAATAGTCATTACACAATGTCAATGAGAAATTCCTATAACCAGACGGGATGGCCGAATGAGTTAGAGCGTCCGTCTCCCGTGCTGGTAGATCGTGAGTTCGAATCCTGGTCGAATCAAACCAATGACTTAAAAATTGATATTTGTCGCTTCCTAGCCAGACGCTCGGCATTACTAGGATAGGGTAAGGAGCAGTGAAATTTCCCCTGCTTAAACAACTAATGTATAAAAATAAAAACCTTTCTGAATCACTAATGTATTCATTTACTTTTATTTGAATGGTGTAAATCCTCCAAGTCACTCACCCACTCACTTTTATTTTAATGGGTTGAATCGACACAGCAGATAGCCATCTACTTACACTGAAAAAATCAGTGAGATATATCGATTATTAAGCAAATTAGAACAAAAATTGACTAAAAATCTAGATTTTGGGTCACACATGTGTAATGCCAAAGCATTAAAACAAAGCCAGAAAATTACCCCTCATTACCAAAATTGAAATAGCTCTAGCTAGGTACCCCAGTAAAATTTTCAAATTATTCCAAACATTCAAATTATAATTTCATTGGAAGCTCCAATGAATCAAAAGCAATATGCTTTTTGAATTTTTAAGATATTCCAAAAATTGAATGAGATATGTGCATTTGAAGTTTGTTGAAGTTAAGATTTTTTGTATTAGCTAATGCACTAGAGAAGTGCCTTATTTAGGGTGCATAATAGTAGGCTGTGTTATATGAGTCACTCACCCCAGCCATAAAATTCTGACCTAGACTAGCATAGAGAATCCAGTAAAAGCTGCCTGACACCAACTTTTGGCTGCCAGATTCTAGAGTTGCGATTCCAGTTGTAGTCATTGTAAGACCATTTTTAGGAAGAAAAAAATGCTAAAGTTTCACATTCTCATAGTTAACATGGACATTCCTGTCAGTCTTACCTCTGATTTCTGCATCTGAAGATTTGAATGGCTTAGTAAACTGCCTTTCAAATGTCATACAACACTGAAAATAGTCTCTATCTGTGCCTAAGTCTGTTGTGCTTCAAAAACGGATGTAGCAGTGAATGCAGTGTGCCTATGATTCATGTGTGGTGCCGTTTTTCGACATGACTGTACAGCTCAGAAGGGCGCAAGAAGTTGTACAAGTTTTATAGGCCCGGCGACAGTGGCGCTCCCGGCGGATTCTGGGGTACCTACTCTAGCACCCTTAATAATCAACCGATTGACATGATTGTTGGATTTTCTTGTATGGTTTTCAAAGCCCTTTCCACAAATGCAATCCATTTTCAGATTGGACATTTGGTGTGGACAGGTCACAGTGTGTAGGTATGTTGACATCGACGCTGCGCCGCCGCCGTGTTGTTCCCGATCGCTGTGATCTGGAGTGCGCGAACGGTTCTCAACATCTCTACCCAAATCGCTTCTCCTAGGCTAACTGGTGGGGGGATATGGGAATCATGATCACCAGATATAAAGGAAAACTTTCTGAATATCATAGTTTTCGAATTTTGCATTTCTGCTGATTCGTTCGTTCGTGACACAATTTTCAACATTTGCACTCATTTGTGGATGCTCAAATCAGTTCAAAATCACTTTGGCCATAAATAAAAAATATATGGCCCAGATTATTAATGTCTTTTCTCACATTATACCAAATATTATCAAGGTACTATACTTCGAAGGTGGGTAATTTTGCAACGGAAAGTGTCATGATTTGCGCGACTTTGGCGCGGGCCGCACCGCACCGCGGCAATGAAAATTAATTAAGTTCTGGCATATTTTGTCTTTGAGCTACTCTTCGAGATTAATTAGTTAATTTGATAATATAATTAGGGATACAGCACTGATTGTTATATTGTCACTCTTCTTATGTGGGATTCTCTGTGTGATTTTATTACGATCTCTTCTTGTGGGAGAAATCATGCAAAAATCTTGTAAATATCAATAAAAGTAAGTAATTTCTGCCCTATTTTGTGTTTGAGTTACTCTTCCGAGATTAATTAATCAATTAATTAGTTAATTACTTAATATTACAAAATCAGGCTTTGATGCAGCCTTAAAAAGGACCATTTCTTGTTTATAATCTATTACCAAAATCTTGTAAATATTATGAAATTTAAGGAAGTTCTGGCATATTTTGTCTTTGAGCTGCTTTTTGAGATTAATTAGTTAATTTGATAATATAATTAGGGATACAGCATTGATTGTTATATTGTCACTTTTCTTATGTCGGACTCTGTGTGTGATTTTATTACGATCTCTTCTTGTGGGAGAAATCATGCAAAAATCTTGTAAATATCAATAAAAGTAAGTAATTTCTGGCCTATTTTGTGTTTGAGCTACTCTTCCGAGATTAATTAATCAATTAATTAGTTAATTACTTAATAATACAAAATCAGGCTTTGATGCAGCCTTAAAATGGACCATTTCTGGTTTATAATCTATTACCAAAATCTTGTAAATATCATGCAATTTAAGGAAGTTATGGCATATTTTGTGGTTTAGCTACTCGTCGAGATTAATTACTTAATTTAATAATTAGTTAATTAAATAATTAGTAACACAAACTCAGGTTTTGATGCACCCCTAAAGGGGACTTTTTCTTCTCTTTAATCTATTACAAAAATCATGTACATATCATGAAAACCACTGAAGTTATCCACTTTTTTCAATCAGTTTGCATTGCTTAGGGTCACACCCATTCCCTTTGTTTCAGTCTAATTACAGGACAAAAAAACATGCAATTTTAAATAAATAAAAAATCATAACTTTCTTAATACTAGACCAATTTGCATGATCTTTGTGTTATTTAAAAGCATTTGTTTGGCTCTTTAGAATGGTATGAGTATCATTTCTATATGGTCAATTTAAAAAAAATTCCAACATACCTACAGTAGGTACCCCGGAATCCGCCGGGAGCGCCACTGTCGCGGTGTGATAAAACTCGTACAACTTCTAGCGACTTTCTGACCAGCCCAGTCATGTCGGAAAACGGCACCACATGTGCAACACATGCACACTGCATTGACTGCTACATCTGGGTTTGAACCACAACAGACTGGGGCACAGATAGAGACCATTTTCAGTGCTGTGTGACATTTGAAAGGCATTTTACAAAGCCATTCAAGTCTTCAGATGCAGAAATCAGAGCTAAGACTGCCGGGAAAGTGCATGTTAACTATCATAATGGGAAACTTTAGCATTTTATCTTCCTAAAACTGGTCTTACATTGACTCTAACTGGAATCGCAACTCTACAATTTGATGGCCAAAAGTTGGTGTTTTGACTGGATTCTGACTCACGCGCGGCCCCCGCGAGGGTCGAGGGATGCGTCGGGTCCAGTAGTTATTAAATCAACGGTGTTTGGTGGTGTTTGGTTGGGTTGTTGTTGGTTGGGTTGTTGTTGGTTTGTTGTTTGTTTGATGTTGGTGGTTGTTGGTGGTTTGGTTGTTTTGACTGGATTCTCTAGTTGAGTGACTCATGCGCGGCCCCCGCGGGAGGGTCGAGGGATGCGTCGGCTACGTTAGTCGTTAGATCAACGGTGTTTTGTTGTGTTTGGTGGTGTTTGGTTTGGTTGTTGTTGGTTTGGTTGTTGGTTTGATGTTGGTGGTTTGTTGTTGGTGGTTGTTTGGTTGGTGGTTTGGTTGTTTTGACTGGATTCTCTAGTTGAGTGACTCACGCGCGGCCCCCGCGGGAGGCGTCGGCTACATTAGTCGTTAGATCAACGGTGTTTTGTTGTGTTTGGTGGTGTTTGGTTTGGTTGTTGGTTTGGTTGTTGTTGGTTTGATTTTGGTTGTTGGTGGTTTGGTTGGTGGTTTGGTGGTTTTGACTGGATTCTCTAGTTGAGTGACTCATGCGCGGCCCCCGCGGGAGGGTCGAGGGATGCGTCGGCTACGTTAGTCGTTAGATCAACGGTGTTTGGTGGTGTTTGGTTTGATGTTGGTGGTTGGTTGTTGGTTGTTGGTTTGGTTGTTTTGACTGGATTCTCTAGTTGAGTGACTCACGCGCGGCCCCCGCGGGAGGGTCGAGGGATGCGTCGGCTATGTTAGTCGTTAGATCAACGGTGTTTTGTTGTGTTTGGTGGTGTTTGGTTGTTGTTGGTTGGTGGTTTGATGTTGGTTGTTGTTGGTTGGTGGTTTGGTTGTTTTGACTGGATTCTCTAGTTGAGTGACTCACGCGCGGCCCCCGCGGGAGGGTCGAGGGATGCGTCGGCTACGTTAGTCGTTAGATCTACGGTGTTTTGTTGTCTTTGGTGGTGTTTGGTTGGGTTGTTGTTGGTTTGGTTGTTGGTGGTTTGATTTTGGTTGTTGGTGGTTTGGTGGTTTTGACTGGATTGTTGTGTTTGGTTTGGTTGTTGTTGGTTTGGTTGTTGGTTTGGTTGTTGTTGGTTTGATGTTGGTTGTTGGTGGTTTGGTTGTTTTGACTGGATTCTCTAGTTGAGTGCGTCGGCTACATTAGTCGTTAAATCAACGGTGTTTGGTGGTGTTTGGTTTGGTTGTTGTTGGTTTGGTTGTTTGTTTGATGTTTGTTTGATGTTGGTGGTTGGGTTGGTGGTTTGGTTGTTTTAACTGTATTCTCTAGTTGAGTGACTCACACGCGGCCCCTGCGGGAGGGTCGAGGGATGCGTCGGCTACGTTAGTCGTTAGATCAACGGTGTTTTGTTGTGTTTGGTGGTGTTTGGTTGGGTTGTTGTTGGTTTGGTTGTTGGTGGTTGTTTGTTGGTGGTTGTTTGTTGGTGGTTGTTTGTTGGTGGTGGTTTGTTGGTGGTGGTTTGTTGTTGGTGGTTGTTTGTTGTTTAATGTTTGGATTTATGGTTGCCATGGAAACCAACATTTTTCTGTGATCTAATTTGTTTATATATCAGCTTTGATAAGCTGAGATGATTTGCCATACCAAGAATCACCTTGATGTCAGTTTTGATCAGGATCAAACCATTAATAAAGAAACTGCAGTTATGGGCATGATTGTATTACGGTTGCCATGGAAACCAACATTTTTATGGTTGCCACGGAAACCTACATTTCTCTGTGATCTAATTTATTTATATCAGTTTTGATAAGCTGAGGTGATTTGCCAGACCAAGAAGAACCTTGATGTGACATTTCATCGGGATCTGACCATTATTAAAAAAGAGCTACAGTGACTGATATTGTAGGCGGGAGTGGTTGTATTACGGTTGCCATGGAAACCTACATTTTCCTGTGATCTAATTTTTGTATATCCGTTTTTGATAAGCTGGGGTGATTTGGTATAAGAAGAAGAACCTTGATGTCAAGTTTGATCAGGATCAAACCATTAATAAAGAAACTGCAGTTGTAGGCATGATTGTATTACAGTTGCCATGGAAACCAACATTTCTCTGTGATCTAATTTTTTTATATCAGTTTTGATAAGCTGAGGTGATTTGACAGACCAAGAAGAATCTTGATGTGAAATTTCATCAGGATCTGACCATTATTTAAAAATAGCTACAGTTGACTCATATTGTAGGTGGGAGTGATTGCATTATGGTTGCCATGGAAACCTACATTTTCCGGTGATCTAATTTTTGTATATCAGTTTTGATAAGCTGGGGTGATTTGGTATATGCAGGGATGAAAGTGGTCTCCGGGAAAAAAAGCGGAAATGCTGATATTCTCCCATAGGTTTAACATTGTCAGGGAATCGCGGAAAATTCCCGGAAGTCGTGTTTTAAATATATTGGTATATGCTGAAAGTGCTGCACCGTTTGAAGCAATTATTAATATTAGTAGTGTAGGCTGATAGTGATGCGGCATCAGCACCATCAAAGAAGAGAATAATAATAATAATAATAATAATAATAATAATAATTAGTATACGCTGATGGTGCTGCGGGATTGAAAAATCCCGGAAATCCGCGGAATCGCGGAGATCTTTCATCCCTGTATATGAAGAAGAACCTTGGTATGAAGTTTGATCAAGATAGGATCATTAATAAAGAAACTACAAGGAAATGTTGTTATAATTAGTCTATTTAACAGCCCTAAATAAGGCACTTCTCTAGTGCATTAGCTAATACAAAAAATCTTAAATTCAAATGCACATATCTCATTCAATTTTTGGAATATCTTAAAAATTCAAAAAGCATATTGCTTTTGATTCATTGGAGCTTCCAATGAAATTATAATTTGAATGTTTGGAATAATTTGAAAATTTTACTGGGGTACCTACCTACACTGTAGGTAGGTACCCCAGTAGGCTACAGACAGTACAGTGTGGTATGAAAATGTTGTCCACATTGCTAGTAGTATGGTTTGGCAAATAGCATCCAAAATTGTCCAAAGTGCAATTAAGAAATTTAATGATATATTACAAATATGTTCAGAAATAAAGTGGTGTCTAATGTAATAAATCGGTAATGACTAATGGGAGTTTCATCGTTGACGATTCCTCAATAATCAGATCGACTGCTTGCCAGGTATAACCACGTGGCTATGTAAACTTAGCATAATATCGCCCGTTCTGATTACGTGCGGCAAGATTTCCATGATTATTGGTAGAAATAAATAAAGTTGCCCTGAAAGGATATAGCTATGGATTACATGTTACGCATCCTATCACAAGTATCAGTAATAGTATAAAATTCAACCAGTTGTTTGGAAGTTACCAGTCTGTTGAGTTAGTTAGTACTTAGTAACTTACCTGTTTCGCAAGAAAACTCTTCAGCTCGGCGTTGCACTTCAAGTTGGATTTACAGAGATTTTCCAACGCTGGTGACACATTTAGTCCTAGATTTTCCATTGTTGTTTATGTTGGTATGTCACAGGTGTAATGTCATGCTGTAGAGTAGTGCAAACACAGTTTTATCCAGAAGTGCTCCTAGATTCGGTGAGTTGTTTTGGTTCCCACACGTGTAGGGCTGAACCATCGCCTGGGAGCACTGACTAGTTATCTCTTTTCTGATTGGTTTAAAAGTCATCAATATTATCCTCTCTGCGGGGTAGTCATCTATGCGTCATGTGACGAGCGTAAGATCCTAAAAATATCACTCGATTCACTCAGCCAGTCCCTTCTCAGCGCTCTTGTTTGTTTTCAAAAGTGATCGTGATGTTTATCTAAGTTTCAGATCACAATTAAAGGAACTTCGCTTTGTCAGATATACCAGCAAGATGTTTAGCTCCGGTCCAAAGTATCAGCGGTTAACAAGTAATCTGCGATTGTCCATTAACAGACTCAAGTTGCTGGAAAAGAAGAAAACTGAACTGGCCGTGAAGGCACGGAGAGAGATCTCAGAATACCTGGCAAATGGAAAGGAAGACCGAGCAAGAATCAGAGTGGAGCATATCATCCGAGAAGACTACCTTGTTGAGGCGATGGAATTAATTGAAATGTACTGTGATCTTCTCCTTGCACGCATGGGGCTGATTCAGACTTCCAAGTAAGTCTTTAATAAACTGATGACTGCAAAGCCAAATGCAATCTATTATCTAACTCCAATCATGGATTCATGACAATGACATGTCACATGTTGAATGACGTAGGTCGTAGGACGTGGCCCTATCACTATCAACTATGTTTTGCTGCAATACAAATACAAGCATTGCCATGAGTAAAGTAGTAATAAATAGGGCCTACCCATACCATATGTATAGACTATAAACAGTTGGACCCTGGGCCTGGTAAGACAGAATAACAAAAGACCGGAGTGGTTGAGAAAGAGTATATATTCTCTGGCAGGAATATATTAAATGCCCACCTAAAATTAAAATCCAACCGTCTGAGCGGGTCTGGCAGCGGTAGTGACCAGACGCAGCTGGTATCAGGGTGGTCAGGAGCTACACACAGGTGGCAGACTAGTGGAGGATGAAGGAACTACAACTAGGCAGCAGCACAGTAGGTAGTAACTAACTCAATGACACTAGTACAGGATGTAGTAACTAATGACAGTACAGGATGTAGTAACTAATAGAGAGAGAACCACTAGGTGGTAGTGTCCTTGTTTATATTCCCATAATAGATTATAGAGCACATAACTTATAAGTGGATGTACTACTACGAGGCCCCGGCATGATGTCAACATACGGAGGAGGTAATGGGTGTGTTTCTGATTGCGCACCATTTTTGTTAGGTAAAAGATTCACCCCGTACTGTTCTGACAGAACTTCTGTACAGTAGGGGGTGAAGAACAACCCATTAGCTGCTTTCATAGTCACGTGACATTTGCATTCTCCCCAGCTTTTAGCGATAGCCACACACAACGTAGGGGAAAAGTATACAACCAAGATATTTAGTTAAAAATACTAACTTAGCCTATTATAATAAATACACAATTACTATGAAATATGAAATAAGTCATATGTGTTCTAATAATAAACGTTTTACTTGAATAGCTTCATAATTACTAGTACGGGAGAGTCATTGCAGTAGTATCACTTAATATCACTCATGTAATAAAACTGCAAGTCCATCGTATGGCAGCCTAATATTAATGTCGCTGCATGACCACCGTTAGATAAAAGTACCATACTTCCACTGTGGCCGTACGGTGACTTCAGGTCACCTCATGGTATTTACCCAGTCTGGTGTGCATAGATAGGTGACCTCCCAAAATTTTCAAAGGGGTCCAAACATTCAAATTATAAATTCACTCGAAGCTCCAATGAATCAGAAGCAATATGCTCTTTGAATTTTTACCTATCTATGCACGCCAGACCGGGTAAATACCATGAGGTGACCTGAAGCCATGCTAGCCGTATTCGATTAACACAAGCCGGGCAACTCGGGTCAGCCGAGTTGCTAGAATTTCAAATCGAACACCGGTAAAGTGAAGACGGGCAAAGTCAGATCAGGTAAAGTCAAGTCAGGAAAAGTCATGTCGGGTGAAGTCGGGTCGGGTAAAGTCATGTCGGGCAAAGTCAGGTCGGGTAAAGTCAAGTCTGGTAAAGTGAAGTTGGGCAAAGTGGGGTCGGGTAAAGTCAGGTCGGGTAAAGTCAAGTTGAGTAAAGTCGGATCAGGTAAAGTCAAGTCGGGTAAAGTCAAGTCGGGCTGGATAAAGTCAGGTCGAGTATGCAGAACGGACACGCCCCGTACGGCCAACTTCCACTTGTGGGCGATAATAGAGTTGTTATAGATACAACTAAGTCAAATTGTTCCGTACTATTATTTATGACTCAAAAAAATAGTAAACCATAGCATAAAATATTAGCAATTGTATTGTATTTCGATTTATACTGAAGCAACTCATATTAAAGGCAAGAAATTTAAAGAAAACGTGATTAATTCCGTTTCACTACATTTTGACATCCCAACTCTCCGGGATTCGCCGCCTCGAACCCATGAAAGCAGCTAATTAGCTCGTATTTACACTACGTTGGCATTTTTGTATGTGTTCAGAGGTAGAATAGTATTCAATATATTACATAGTTATAGAATATGATAGATTCTCAGTAAATATCAAACGACCAGCTTACTTCCGAGTCTCGGGGTGAGACATGGCTGGGTAGGGGTGAATCTTTTATCTAACGACCAGCAGACCTACACTAACACTCCATGATTTTCCTTTAGCCCTGTTTACACGGGCGATTTAAAACGCCTCATATAAAACGACTTGCCTAGATCGATTCACATTTGCCGTGTAAACGTGACTCTGAGGCGTTTTAGGGCTGAATCGATTCATATAAATCGGTACATGTAAACCACCTCGTGAGGTAGTATAGATGAAGCCATTCAGCTGGTTCCCGGGCGGCGATAGTGTAAAATAGTGGTGCTCGCCGGCTACAGGCTCAGCTGTAACTAATCGCTGGTGCCCGACAGTGTTAGGGCCCGATTAGGCCGAAATCTAGTGAATGCGATCATATTTAACAGAATTACATACTCAAATAATGAAATTTTATTAAATTAACCTTAAATTCCAAGCGATATTAACATAGCAGCTACATCGGCGTCGCATCGACGAGTGTAAACTAAACAAATAGCAGTGCTCGCCGGCTACAGGCTCACCACTAAGGCTGCTGTTTCCCAGTCGCCGACACACTTTCAAACTCGCTCGTGTAAACGCGCCACTACATCGCTTCATATAAATCGATTTGCCTAAATCGCTTCACAATTGCCCGTGTAAACACAGCTTTTGTCTGTGAGACTCAGGTTATCACTGTCATCCTTTTCCGGACATGGTGGCCGAATCGGTAGAGTGTGGGAGATCGGGAGTTCGATTCCCGGTCGAGTCAAACCAATGAAGTCCAAAATTGATACTTGTCACTTTCTAGCCGGGTGCTCAGCATTAATATGATAGGGCAAGGACTGGTTGGCTCGGTGTCAGGATAATGTGACTGAGTGAGATATCAGGTCATGGTGATGGCACCCTGATTTCCCAGTGGGACAATACCATAAAGTCGCCATGAGTGCACTGTCAAAAGTCGTTACCTGTCCTGATATGACCTTAGAGTGCTAGGACGTAAAACAACAAACAAGCAAACAAAATAACTTCATACATAGATAATAACTGTATGTTATATGTAGTGGTCTGCACTGACCTCTCAGGCAAGTAACCACATAGACAGGTAGGCGTGGGGAGTGTATTGATATCAGGGAGCCTAGGTGGTGTAATGGTTAGCACACTGGCCCGGAATGCAAAGAGATGTGGGTTCGAGTCCCGCTCTAGGCGCAGTATTTCCCATTGTCATCACCCCCACGACACTGGTTGCCGTGATCAGGATCCTGTACAAGCTACGCGCTGTATGGTTGTTGAACCTACCCTGTGTATGTATGTG
Source organism: Branchipolynoe longqiensis (assembly GCA_030323885.1). Lineage (NCBI taxonomy): Eukaryota > Metazoa > Annelida > Polychaeta > Phyllodocida > Polynoidae > Branchipolynoe > Branchipolynoe longqiensis. Next base: position 47,285,444 of record CM059189.1, read on the forward strand.
TTAGTGCATTGCCTGTATGTATGTAATTGTAAGCATTACAAGACTTACAATTCCAGGGGGACGAGTGTAGTGGTCTGCACTGACCTCTCAGGCAAGTAACCACATAGACAGGTAGGCGTGGGGAGTGTATTGATATCAGGGAGCCTAGGTGGAGATAATAACTGTATGTTATACTATACCTGATTAGTATTATTATTGATATAATTATTGCTCGTCCACTTATTTGTACTTAGTATTGCCATTATCACTGTCACCACCATTATCACTGTCATCCTTATCATCGTCATCCTTATCATCACTGCTTCCCGACAGAGAGTTGGACCAGGGGCTGGAGGGGCCCATCGCCACCATCATGTGGGCCACGCCCCGCCTACAGTCGGAGTGCCCCGAGCTGAAGGTGGTGAGCGAGCAGCTGATGGCTAAGTACGGCAAGGAGTTTGCGCACTGCTGCCTCACCAACCAGCTCAACAACGTCAACGAGAAGGTGATAGCCAAGTTGGGCGTTCAGGCGCCGCCCAGACAACTTGTCGAGAAGTACATGGAGGAGATCTCGCGCACCTACAACGTGCCCTTCATGCCCGACCCCGAGGTGGTGGCGGTGGATGAGATCATGAAGGCCGAGGGCATCCTCATCGACTTTGGGAACAAGGGCGCCGGGGTCAAGTCGTCGTCGCAGCCGCCGCAGATGCCGTCACCCCACGGAGGCTACCCGCCAGCAGGAATGCAGGTGTGTGGGGGTGGGGGGTGGAGGTGTGTGTGTGTGTGTGTATGTCATTGAGCTCTGCCAGCATAATTACTAAATTAGAGTAAATATAGATGTACATAGAATGGATGAAACCCATAATTAAAGTAAAAATAGATGTACATAGAATGGATAGAATCCCTAATTAGAGTAAATATAGATGGTCATAGAATGGATTAAACCCATAATTAAAGTAAAAATAGATGTACATAGAATGGATAAAATCCCTAATTAGAGTAAATATAGACTCCCCGGGTACTTAACTTCCGGTATTCGGAAGATGAAGTCCCCTGCTTCTTACCTTGGTATTCGTAGATTCGTAAGAATCTTAGTAATACCACAACTTACAAGTAAGTCTAGTATAACTAAAATATTAACCATTGTTGGGGTTCCACCCCACCGCCCGCCCCCCCCCCCTGAAATTCAAATGAAAATAGTGTTGAATTCCAATCAAAAACAGCTTTGAAATGTTCTTGAATTCCATATATCGGGAGTGGTTAGTTGCCTGTGTAGTTGAGTGAGGTAGACAATTGAGTGAATTAATTATAAAGATGCAACCGACTCCCATCCCATATTAAAACTATTACAGAGCTTTAAAATGTAATCTCATGTATAAACTAAAATCGATAGTTGCTTTTTTTAAACAAGCACTCGAATTACATTGATAAAACAACCAACTTTCGACTTTGGTCGATGATCGTCCCACCACTAGCTATTGCTGTACTGGGTGTGTGTGTGTTGGTGTGTTTGCTGTGACAAGCTGCAGTGATAGAAATAAGCAAAAAGAACTATACTTGTCCACCGGACAGGTCTGGCGTAATTTCACATTTTGTCACTTCTGTCAGAATTTTCACTTGTCCACAGTATTTACCTTATATACATATATACATTATATATCTTGGTTGACAATTTATACTTCTTATATATGTGTGTGCAGTGATACTGATAGAAATAAGCAAAAATTGTCACTTGTCCTTGGACAAGTCTGGTGTAATTTTCAATTGTCTGTCTGAATTTTCACTTGTCCCGGACAAGCGGACAAGCTCATATTTCGAACGCTGATCTGTATCCCTGGTTTGTTGATGCTTCTTTACAGAGCTGCGGTGGCCTAATCGGTAGAGCGCAGGCCTCGCGTGAGGAAGGTCGGGAGTTCGGTTCCCGGTCGAGTCAAACCAATGGCTTTAACATTGATACTTATTGCTTCCTAACCAAGCGTTCGGCCTTATTAGGATAGCGCAAGGACTGGTTAGCTCAGTGTCAGGATAATGTGACTGAGGGGGATATCGGGTCGTGGTGGTGGCGGCCTAATTTCCCAGTGGGGCAGCACTATAAAGTAGCCATGACTGTGCACTGTGACAAGTCGGTACCCGTCCTGATATGACCTTAGATGTTCACCGGATGTAAAACTCCACCAACAAATCAACCATCTTTGCAGACCCCTCCTGTCTGTGCACCTATCGCTGTCTCTGTAGATGAGGTAGGCTAGTTAGAGAATGGATTTCTTTCCCAGTTCTAAGTCTTCAGTCACGTTTACAAATACCATGTAAGAGTTAACTTGTTACATTCCCAAGTTAAATTTTCTAAACAAATTATAGTTCATTTTAGAGTTGTCGGTTATGGTGCCAACAAGCAACATACACGTGCACTATTATTATTAAACAGGTGTTGTATTATTAAATTGTTAGAGGTCCATTGTATAGAAAACGCTAAACCATCGGACTATACAACCTTTAAGGCCCTGTCACATTACGGCGTATGGCGGGAGCGTATTGAAAACCTACGTATGCCGTGCTGGTGCCGGCCTATGATGACCTTTGGTGACCTATCGGGTGTTTTTGAGCGTATGGGAGACCTATGAGGAGCGTATGAGAGCGTACTGTGACATTTTTTGACAGTTTTGATTGGCATATGGAACCTATGCGTAGCGTATGCGTAGCGTATGCGTAGCGTATGCATAGCGTAGCGTATGCGTAGCGTATGAGCATATGAGTAGCGTATGAGTCAAGATCGATGTCGAGACCTATGGAATACGCTGTGCATACGCTAGGAGTACGCTCCCATACGTAACTCATAGGTTATGCGTACGCTACATACGCTAGAGATACGCCGGTGACGCAAGTTGAGCGTATGCGTAACCTACGCCGGCGTACCCCTAGCGTATGAGGAGCGTACAAGGAGCGTACACCGGCGTATGAGTAGCGTATGAACCATACGCTCCCATAGGTCGAGATTTTTTTAGCATGCACAAAAAAATTGGGACGGACGGGAGAAAGCGTATGGCGGCGTACAACGGCATACGCTGGCATAGGCTGGCACATGACGGCCTATGCGTAGCGTATGGCGGCGTATGCCGACGTATATGACGTAATGCGCCTACGCCGCCGTATGCTCCCGCAAAAAACCCTAATGTGACAGCCCCTTTAAGTATTATGTAACTGCTCAACTACATATATATATATATATATTTTAAGATATTCGTGTGTTCGATGATTTTTGTTGTCCCCATTTAAAAAAATCTAAAATGTACAGTCCATCATTTGTTTACCATTGCCAGAGCATCGAGGGAAAACTTTACCGTAAAGTTCCATAGGCTGAGGGTTTTGAGTTTCTGACATTCTAGTAGATTAATACAATAGGTTGATCGTTATAATGTACCTTACTTTAGCTTGAAGTAGTTTTTATTGTAAATGGCTAAATTTTGAGATATTTGAAGTGCAACCATGCAAATTTAATTTTGGCATAAATGCCAAAACATTAACACCATAGACTTCTGAAGTAACATGTTCTATTCAATTGCCTCAGAATTCCCTTTTGTGTGGCAACAAATGTTTAATAAGTGCACCAGTATCTAAGTTAGATATGTGGATTCAAATTTAGATAATTGTTTTGATTTTGAAGCCTCCCATGCGGAAGGTTGGGAGTTCAATTCCCGGTCGAGTCAAACTTACATAATTTATACTCGTTACTTCCTAGCCAGGCGCTCGGCATTATTAGGATAGGGCATTGACTGGTTGGCTCGGTCTCAGGATAATGTGACTGAGTGGGATATCAGGTTATGGTACTGATGGCCTGTTCTCCCTGTGGGGCAGAACTATAAAGTCGCCATGAGTGTGCACTTTCACAAGTCAGCACCCATCCTGATATGACCTTAGATGTTGCCAGGAGGTAAAACTCCAACAACCAAGTATTAGTAAGCCCGATTAATCCTAAGTTCTTTTTCCTCCTTCAGCCCAAACCAGTGGTCCACAACTTGTTCACCAAAAGCTGTGGTGTGTGTGCTGTCCTGTCTGTGGGAAAGTGCATATAATAGACCCCTTGCTACTTATTGGAAAGAGTAGCATATAACAGACCCCATGCTGCTTATCGGAAAGAGTAGCCTATGAGGCAGTAGCAGGTTTCCTCCAAAGAAATATGTCAGAATGACCATATGTTTGACGTCCAATAGCCGATGATACGTAAATCAATGTGCTCTAGAGGCATCCTTGAATCAAACAAGCTTTACTTTTCCTCCTTCAGCCCGGGCCGGGAGCGCCCCCTCCTGTCCAGCCCTTTGAGTACCCACAACCACCCGCGCCGGGTGCTGCCGCGCCCATTGGTTTCCAGGAATTCAACGCAGACGCCCTACCCGACATCCCCGACCTGCCCAATGTCCCATCCAGCTCGGTGGCGCCCTCTGCAAAGGCGCCCGGAAGTGACTCTGTAGATTTTGACGACCTCACGCGGCGCTTTGAGGAACTAAAGAAGAGGAAGTGAAGGCTTGCTTTACAGTTCCGTCGTCTTTTGTTATTACCAATGTGAGACAGATGTTCGCGCATGCGCATTCCTTTTTTAAAATGAGTTGGGTCTGTAATAGATTTGAGGGCTTATTTACTCAAATTCCAGTGGGCGAGTGACAGTATTCGCGCCACTGGTAGGGTTGGGGGTGGTGGCACCACTTAGCCCAACTGTGGAAAAAGGGGTCACCCATAAAGTAGTACACAACATATTGGTGATCATATAGGGAACATTCCCTTTCACGCCTTTATATTCGCATAACTCTTATATATATCACATATATAATTGAAGGGTTCATGTGCAAAAACCGACAAACGTCATCTGGGCCGAAATGAAACCATGGTGACCACATTTGAGCTAAAGCTGCCGTCATTCCAATAATCAAATCTGTTTGTTCGCAGAAGCTGCAACATCCCCTATCCAACATCTATATAATGCCCTACATAATATGAAATTGATAGACTTTAACTAGAAACAATAAATTCTACTTTTTTAATGGGAAAGAACTCAAATTGGATTTGTTGGTTTTTGCACTTGAACCCTTCATACGCACATCTATATGCACACACACACCTATTATATATATATGTGTGTGTGCATAAATATATGCACATATATGCATATATCATTACACGTGCATAAATATATAAAGAAGGGTTAAAATAGTTTCAGTTAATTTGTCTTCAATGGACAATTATGCATCCATACCAATGTTGTCCTCATATAGCAGTTGTCCTGTCATAAGAGGTTAGACAAATACAAATTGTTTCGCACACAGCAGGGGTTCTGCGGACCGTCCCGCAGGACTATCCCGCTGTATCGCTGGTTTATATTGCTTCTGATTGCTTTGTGATTTTGGTATATTTTGTTGCCCTGCGATTTAAGTAAGTAAATAAATAAATGTGACCCCCCACCTCACTACAGAGTAAACAGATATGGAAAGGATACTGTGTATTTAATGCTGTTATTATTTACAGATTGAGTTTAATGGAGTTCCTGGTGTATCATATGAGGAGGCGCCAAACCTTCAATGTTCTGGCTTTGAATTACTGAATAAATAAATAAATTCAGTTCCCTGTAAATTTAATGAGAAAAAAATAGTGGCTCTATCACGAGCATTAATTTGGACCTCGCTGTGTTTGTCACTGCCTGGAGATTGATATTTTCTATTGTGGTTCGGCCATTATTAGAGGGAAGGTGGTACCCGAAAGATATATGAGACTGTCTCAAAAGGTGCCAAGCAATATGGGACAAAACTTTGTCCATTGTAACGATCAACATACTATCTGCTTATGCATTTGCTCAGGATAAACTGATTTGTTTTTTTACCTGGTGTTTCATAATCCCAATAGAATACATATTGATTTGAAGCAAATGTCCTTGTGTTTTCAGTGTAACTGTTTCTGTGCTGTTTTGTGTCAATCGTTACAATGGACCAAAAAAAAGAAAGAGTTATCCCCTTTTGAGACAGGCTCATATACAGTCTTGATACATTATTTAAAAGAGTATTTTGACATTATAACCATGAGAAAGTTAAATGTATGGGTTATTTTCTGAAACGGGGCACTAGTGTGTGACATGGAAACCAAAAGTGAAAGCTTTCCAAACAATAGCAAAAATGTTGGCGGAAAAGAAGATATTTCACTTTTTGATTTTCATCTTATACAGATTGAACAATACATTTAATATCACTTGCGTAACATGGAAATCAAACGCACATCCAGAGCATCATATTAACATGACCAGGAAATTTGATTGATTACTGTTAAGCAAACAAGATTATGTCTTACAAGAAAAAAGTTGTGGTAAATGCATGGTATTGATATGTACATTTCTGCTTTCACACAAAAATCACACAAGCATACCTTTGATACATTTTATGAGATAGCTTAAATAGATATAGCATTGCTAGTAATATATTTAATGCACTGGGGCAACAATAATTATTTGGCAAGATTAAATACATGTAGCATTGCTAATATACTTAATGCACAGAGGCAACAATAATTATTTGACTTGCTATTACAAAAAAGTATAATTAATTATCACCATCGTAATGTGGAAACCAAATATGTGGCGCCCAGTTTCAGAGAATGACCTATATATATATTGAGTTGGAAGAATATAGATCGTTACTCATCCATTGAAGTATAAAAGGAAACAGGTTCTTGTTATTAATGCCTTATATAGATAGCTCTATGTTTTGTTTGTACGCGTCGTTATATAATATAGTTATTGATTTCATATCAAAGATGATATAATGCCATATGAGGTGTATCGACATGTGTCAAAATAGGTCACATCTAATAAAAAGAAATTTAAGTTTCTTTTATACTTATTGTCTCAGAGTGGTTTCTGGATGGTATTATAGTTATTTGTCCCTATTACATAACATATTTTAAAACCCCCTGTCACTACACCAGTACTTAAATATTAACCGCAGGGGGCTTTGAGCCCTAGCAACATTTTAGGTCATATGAGGGTGGGTACCGGCATGTAGTCATGGCGACTTTATAGTGCTGCCCACACTTATCACCACCACCAGTAGATAAAAGATTCAGCCCATACCAACAGTAGGGGATGAACGACAACGTAGTCTAAATACGGGCGAAAACAGCTTTAGTATGGAACAGAAAATACAATCTCTGGTTCCAGTATTAAAAGGCTACTTATATCGGCACAGTATTGGTAGAATGAGAGAGAATGAAAAAAAGACAAGATGGCGGCGATTTCAAATTTATAATTGTCGCTTCCTAGTTTGGCGCCCGGCATTAAGAGGATAGGGAAAGGACTGGTTAGCTCAGTGTCAGGATAATGTGACTGAGTGGGATATCGGATCATGGTGGTGGTGGCCTGGTCTCCCAATGGGGCAGCACTATAAAGTCACCATGAGTGAAATATACATTTTTTAAGTCATCGGTTTGACTCGACCGGGAATTGAACTCTAGTATAAGATGCTGACTAACGGCTGTGAGATTCACTGCAAGTATTTGTTGCATAGAATATATTATTTTTGTACTGTAAGTTTATTCTTTTTGCAATTGCGTTCTAGACCACAACCCTCTGCCCCCCCCACCTCACCCCACCCCTACTTCCACGAGACTTGTAATAGTTGCACACAAATCGTTTCAAATTTACATCGAGTTAAGTGGACTTTTGCCGCTAATTGTACTGTTTACATTAGGGATGAAAGATCTCAGCGATTTTGTGGCTTTTAGGGAATTTTATATTTGCCGTTTAGCGTTAAACAAAATGGCCAGGAATTAGGATGTATATGACAATTGGTTCATTCGAATCCCGTTCTTATATGACGTTTAGATATTGCTAGAACCTAAACTGAAACAAGAAAGACCTAGTTATGGGCGATAATATAGTTAATACAGGGAGAGTCGAAACCTGGGCCGCGTTCAGGGTACGTCTCGGCAACGTTGCGGTGATGCTTTTTGGCCTATTTGCGTTCAGGGTGCGTTGCGGCGACGTCTCGGCGATGCCTCCCTTTTCAGATAGGAGACAAAAAGCGCCTCGAAAATGGCCGCCTTCTCCAGTGGTTTCAGTCTATCACAGCACAGCTTTCCCATTGCAAATGGCCGCTGCCTATGGGGGCGGCCATTTTCAAGACAACCTACTTCTTTCGCCGTTCAGACTAGCGTGACGTCATGCCCCTCGCCGAGGCGCCGCCGAGACGGTCTCTGAACGCTGCCCTGGGCCTCGTTCAGGGTGCATCTCGGAGACGTCTCGGCGATGCTTTTTGGCTTATTTCCATTCAGGGTGCGTCTCAGAGACACCTCCCATTTTAGACAGGAGATAAAAAGCGCCTCGAAAATGGCTGTCATATTCAGTGGTTTCAGCCAATCACAGTGCAGCTTTTCCATTGCGAATGGCTGCTGTCTATGGAGGCCGCCATTTTCGAGGCGGCCAACAGCTAAATGCCGTTCAGACTAGCATGACGTCAGGGCCGCCTCCGAGCGGACCCTGAATGCGGCCATGGGCCGCATTCAGGATATGCCTCCAAGTCGTCTCCGAGAAATTCCTGACGTCACGCCAGTCTGAATGGCAAAAGCAGTTGGTCGCCTTGAAAGTGGACGCCCCCATAGGGGGCAGCCATTTGCAATGGAAAAGAAGAGCTTTGATTGGCTGAAACCACTGAATACGGCAGCCATTTTCAAGGTGCATTTTTGTCTCCAGTCTGAAAAGTGAGACGACTCGGAGGCATACCCTGAACGGAAATAAGTCAAAAGGAGTCTCAGAGGCGTACTCTGAACGCGGCCCTGACTTCGGCGTTTTTCCTATGGAAGGAAAATCTGCGTCTTTGCGGAAATTCACTTACGGTGTAATAATCTCTGCTTGCTTTCCGCGTTTTTTGCCGGACACCACTTTCATCCCTGAATTACATACCTGACTGTATATAAGGCTGTATAGATATATAGACTGTATATGAGATGGTTCCTGTTTGTCACATGGTCTTGTGAATTCTACCCACCTGAGAGTAAGTGGAGTGTGTTCTCCCACAAAATAAATAAAACTAATTCAGGTAACTTATGCTTAATTGGCTTCTTTGTAATTATTAGCTAAAGTTGCATAGTCCGATGCTTTTGAGTTTCTGTCATTTTTCTAAGATTAATATATTAATTTAATTGTTATAATCTATCTTACTTTAAATGGCTGACTTTTGAGATATTTGAAGTGTAAACATGTCAAATTAGTTTTGGCAAGCACACAAAAACTGACACCATAGGCTTCTGCAGTAACAGGTTCTATTAAATTGACTCAGTGTTCCCTTCTATGCGGAAACAAATGCTTAATAAGTGCATCAGTATCTAAAGCCGTGTTCACATGGGCAAAATGTGAGGCGAATCAGACAAATCGAATCAGGTGAGGCGAATTAGCGGCCCGTTCACACGGGCAGTACTTGGGCCGGAAATCGAAAGCTGCGCATGACCAAGTCGATACTAAACAGCGCCAGTTTGGGTTTGTCGATGTCGGCACTAGAGAATGTGGGTTCGACCTAGATATGTATGGACTGAACCGTATTGGTTTGGAATAGTCAAAACTTCTGCTGGGCAGTGAAAACATTAAATTAAATGCTAAAAAAAATATATGTGCCCAGCTAGCGGCTTCATAGACTAAATTCTATAATATGCGCTTTTGATCGACCGGAAAGTCAACAAACTAAGGTCTCGACTGCACATGCGTGTGAGGTGCTTAATCCGCCTCAGTGCGTTCACACGGGCAAAATTATCCGCATCACAGAAATCGCCTCACGTAAACTACCTCGCTAGGTGGTTTACAGTATCCACATCACGTGAATCGATTCAGCCCTAATTCGACTCAGACGCCCGTTCACACGAGAAATGTGAGGCGAACTAGGCAAGTCGCTTTCTACGAATCGATTTACATTGCCCGTGTGAACACGGCTTAAGTTAGATATGGAGAATCAAATCTAGATAATTATTTTGGTTTTTGAAAATTTCATGCTTCATCGGATTATGCAGCTTTAACTTTATTGTATTGTACACCATGAGAAACTGTTTTACATCCTAGCAACCTCTAATGGGGGACCTCCGACTTTTTAGTTCAAATTCCTGCCGTTCGCGTCTCCACTGAACGAGTGGGCCTATTCGGCACACTGTCACACTGCAAACCCAATGGCTATGAGCAATCTTCATACAGAAGAAGTCAAATATCTCTAAAGCCACATGACCTAGACACAAACCACTTGGTATACATATAGAAAACATACAACGAATACATTATATTAAATTTCTAAGGTTAGGGTTCTGTATTTCTATTAATTTTGAATAAAATAAACGTTTTGCACTGGGCGTACCGCCAAACTCAGTGCATTGTCAATGGCCGTGAGCAATCTTCATACAGAAGAAGTCAAATATCTCCAAACCCACATGACCTAGACACAAACCACTTGGTATACATATAGAAAACATACAACGAATACATTATATTACATTTCTAAGGTTAGGGTTCTGTATTTCTATTAATTTTGAATAAAGTAAACGTTTTGCACTGGGTGTACCGCCAAACTCAGTGCATTGTCAATGGCCGTGAGCAATCTTCATACAGAAGAAGTCAAATATCTCTAAAACCACAAGACCTAGAGACAAACCGCTTGGTATACATATAGAAAACATACAACGAATAGACTATATTAAATTTGTAAGGTTAGGGTTCTGTATTTCTATTAATTTTGAATAAAATATACGTATTGCACTGCGCGTACCGGCAAACTCAAAGCATTGTCAATGACCGTGTAGGCCCACTACTACTGATGCGCCACCAAGTGTCGGAAAATGAACTACGCCACATGTCCCCCATTAGGATGAGTACCGACTTGGGACAGTGCGCACTCATGGCGGGCGACTTTATAGTGCTTCCCCACTTGTAGATCAGGCGTCAGGCACCATGGCCCGATTTCCAGCCCATGCTCTATCCTGGTAATGCGGAGTGCCAGGCTAGGTATCAATTACAAGTATAAATTTCATACGTCATTGGTTTGACTCGGATGAGATTTGAGCACCCGACCTTCCACACGGGAAGTTTGTGCTCTACCGATTGGGCCACCGGATCCTCTCGAGTGTGAGTGAGAGAGAGAGTGTGTGTGTGTGTCTGTCTGTCTTCATTAATATGGGATATGTACGTTTCTTCACATCATCCCATCAGTTACCAAATAAAAAACCCAAACGAGCAGACAAATTTCAACTGATAATTTATTGTGAACGAGAAACTTGGTCTTAAGCCCTGTTTACACGGGCGATTTAAAACGCCACATATGAAACGCCTTGCCTAGATCGACTCACATTTGCCGTGTAGACGCGGCTCTGTGGCGTTTTAGGGCTGAATCGCTTCATATGAAACGGTTCATCTATACCACCTCCCGAGGTGGTTTATTTGAAGCGATTCAGCTGGTTCCCGGGCGGCGATAGTATAAAATAGTAGTGCGTGCCGGCAACAGGGGAGCAGTAACTAATCGCTGGTGCCCAGCAGTGTTAGGGCCCGATTACGCCGAAATCTAGTGAATGCGATCATATTTAACAGAATTACAGACTCAAATAATGAAATTTAATTAAATTAACCTTAAATTCCAAGCGATATTAACGTAGCAGCTACATCGGCGTCGAATCGACGTGTGTAAACTAAACAAATAGCAGTGCTTGCCGGCTACAGGTGCCTGCTGGTTCCCGGCGCCGACACACTTTCCAACTCCGCCGTGTAAACACGCATCTAAAACGCTTCATATAAATCGCCTTGTCTAGAACGTTTCACAATTCCCCGTGTAAACACGGCTATAGTCTCTTAATCTTCAGTTTACATTTCCTCAAGAAAGATATACATGCTCACTGAGCTAAACCAAGATCACTCGCCTGATACCACAAAACAAGCATTTACAGAAAGAAAAAAAACACCATATCAGTTGCTCAAATACACAGTAGGCACCTAGTTAAATGTACAGTACAGTTCATGGTATTTGTTTTATTTCTTTTGTCAATATGTGGAAAGATCTTTCGCCCTAATAGTGGCTGTATTCGCAAATAGCTTCGGGTATTCTGGTCAGCATTCTCACATGGTTTAAGTACATAACTCGCACCCAAGAGAAGAAGAAAACAATATAAATAAGTAGTTACTGTTGAAGAAAACACACAGTAACCGTATTCGCATCACTTCATATCTCACATTCTGATTAAATAGGGCAACCATTCTCATCACTAGACTCATCGTTAAGTCGATTATTCATTCAACTGTGACAATGTTAACGCCGCAGAAGTTCATTGATTGAGTGAGGGACTTGGGGGTTTTATGCCATGTCAGCAACTATGGCCATATTTCATGGTGAGAGGGGTTGATTAAAAGATGGCGGTAATGTGGGTATTTCGAGTTCCGGCTGGTCCCTCAGGAAGAACCGAAGCTGTGACCCAGCACGCCGGGTCGCAGCTTTTAGCATACATTGCGGAATGTGGAGGATGGGGTGGTGAGGTCACATACACGAAGTGATATTTTATCTAATGTAAAATATTTACTAGGATGATTTCAATTGAATCTACGTTTACGAAGCAAATGTATGGCAAGAATCCTACTAAGTTTGGTCATCAGGATGCATGTGTTTATAAGTGAGTTCAATGCATAGGGTCTAGGATGGTGAAAAATAGGGATGGGAGGGGCACCAACCCCAACTTCCTGTGGTTTTGCTGAAGCTGTGACCCGGCGTGCAGAGACACAGCTTCAGTGCTTCCTGAAGGACCAGCGGAACTCGGAATACCCGTATTGGTGCTTGCAGTTTGCTCGGACCTTCATTGAACTAATAGCATTAGCAATAGAAACCCATTTCACTGCCTCAAAGGGTGAAAGCGCCCATTACTCAGGGCACCGTACTTTCTGCCACATATTCTATTTCTGGCGCCTTTAATTATATCAAACTATGGGGCTTCCTTATACCCCAGTGACACTATGCTTGTGACCAATTTGTGACCACCAAAAAGGGATGGTCGCAAAGTGGTCATCGATCGGTCGGCGACCTCCGGGTGACCATTTTAGCCGCAAAGAGCTTGCAGGTACTGCACCAAAAATCTCCTTGTGACCAAAACGGTCGCCAACCGCTCACCGACCATTGTTTTTCCTGCCATTGTTTTTGGTCGCAAGATCGCCAGCTTTTGGACGCAAAGTGGTCACAAGCTGTAGTGTGACTGGGGCCTTACAAACAGCACTGTTCCCAGCATTGGTACATACACTTATAATATTATATTCCCTTATGACGGGTCGGCATAGATTTGATTTGATTTATTATTTGATATCATTATTCATTATTTTTTGCCTCCTTTCAAAGGTGACTAATACATTGACGATCAACCCCGTGGTTTATATCCTATACCTATCGGGCTGACCGACATATCTCACTGAATAAGAATCATATTTACTTTGAGTAAAATATATACATTATGAATTATGATTATACAAATATAGACCAAGAAAAATCATCTCCCCATAAGAAGCAATGATGAAAAGCAGAAGATAGCTTTGCTTCGGGCTTTATATGACTCATTTTCGCCATCAACATCTGCGCCTGACCTGATGCATGCGCATCCGGCAACATCCGGGAAGAGTGACTTTCAATGACTATACCCCTAACCGCAGGAGGATAACTGCGTTTATATCTGCCTTGCTGTTCACTTCGAATCTTGATCCGTCATTATTAGCATAGGTTTCAACGAAGCCATGACCACGGCAGAGAAAACAGTATGTACTGTAAATGTAACACACAAAACATTGTTTGAAAATTGAGTTCATTGCATCAATTACATTGGAAAGGCCTTCAAAATAAATCGCTACTGCTTAACAGTACAAAGTTCCAACTCCAATTATCTATAAGTCTATACAACCCTCCCCCCCCCCCCCCCCCGCCCCCAACTCATTCCAACATTAGGACGTAATATTCAATCTGGCTATTCAGGTTTTACAGTTAGCTGTAGTATTTATATTTATGTATATATTGGTCATTCTTTAAAACTGGGCACCACATATTTGGTTTCCACATTACGATGCTGATAATTTGGTCTTTCTTTTATTGATTGCAAGTCAAATAATTGTTGTATTCTCTGTGTATTAAGTATGTTAGCAATAGTACATTTATTGAAGCTATGTCAAGAAAGAAATTAAAAGTTTACTTGTGCTAATGTGAAAATTTTCACATTTATACTGCATGTAGCCAAACTTTTTTTTCAACTTTTTTCTTGTGAGTCATAACCTTGTCTGCTTAAGAGTAATCAATAAAATATTGTTTGACTATCTTGTATATGTTAAAATTAGGTTCAGGATGTGTCCTTGATTTTCATGTTACACGAGTGATATTAATGTATTGCTCTAATTCAAAAAGTGAAATTCATTTTTTTTCAACTCTGACATATGCACAACATGCAAACCTTCATAGGACATTGGATTAGGCTATTATTTAGAAGGTTTGTTGCTATTATTTGGAAGGTTTTCACTTTTGGTTTCCATGTCACACTTTTGTGCCCAGTTTTAAAGAATGACCCATATCCAGTTGCGTACTACCTGAGATTACAATTTTATTTAATGATTAAAATATATGATGTTCTGTAGTGTTTTATTCCATCACATTTTATTCCAATAGAGTTTTATTCTATCGCCGAAAAGGTCTGCGTACCACCTGAAAATCCCAAGCTAGGCCCCTGTATATAACGCGCCAGTAACAAATTCCTTGTCTACTTGACAGTACCACTCCTTAACGTTGAAGGCTACAACTGTTCAATGGTGCAAAGCCTTGGACAACAACGATTGGTTGTTGGAGTTCTTATGTCCTGGCAACATCTAAGGTCACTCAACAACGAAGAGACTAGTTAGACATATCCCCTAGTATAAGTATTATTCTCTAAAACTGGACACTATATATTTGGTTTCTACATTACGATGCTGATAATTAATTCTTACTTTTATCGATAACCAGTTAAATAATTATTGTTGCCTCTGTGTATTAAGTATGTTAGCAATATTTTTTTTCTTGAAGATTTATACTGCCTATCATGGATAAGTCTGAATAGACTTGTTTTCACCATTAGACAGTTTGGCGATAGAAAGCCCGAGCCTACACTTTTACCAACGCAAGGGATTTTTAACCTCCCACACCACATAGACATGGTATGAGAGCAACTGGCCTTTGATGACGGTGTATGTTATCCACAGCGGTGGAAATCCAAATTGGCAGAGGTGGGGGCATGGGGAATCGAACCACTGACCTTCAGATTAGGAGTCTGACAAGAAAAAAGTCAGACACTCTAACCACTCAGCCACAGAGAGCACCGCAATGCTTAATGTCTCCCACAAAAGATATTAAAAGTACACTTGTATGATTTTGTGTTAAAGCGAAGATTTACAGATCAACACCATATATTTACCCAAACCGATTAAAACCTTTATTCAACTTCTTTCTTGTAAGACATAACCATGTTTGCTTAACTCTAATCAATAAAAACTTGCTTGACTCTGTTGTGTATGCTAAGATGATGTTATGGATGTGTCTTTGATTTCCATGTTACACAAGTGATATTAACATATTCCTCAATTTTGATAAGATCTAAATCAAAAAGTGAAATAGTTAGTTTTTTTATCAACTCAATTTTTATAAGACCTATATCAAAAAGTGAAATAGTTTTTATTAACTCTAACTTTTGGTTTCCATGTCACACTTTAGCGTCCAGTTTCAGAGAATGATCCAAGGTTAGTTCACGCCACACCACCCACACGCACCACCCACCCGCCATACTCACGCAGTTATACAAATATAGAGGAATGTTTTCTAACTACGAATGTTTTCTTTTCTTTTTTTTTGGTACCGTGCCATGTCACTTAGTTCAGTTACTTTTTATTTCAGTCACTGAGACCACACCACATTTCTTATATTAGTCTCAGAAAGTCTTCATGCACTCAAGGCCAAGGCGCTATTGAGTCATGAGTTATGGTCAGTAGCAGATTTGAACAACCAAATATTTTTTACCCAAACAGAAATTTGGTACCCGAATCTTTTAAAAAAAAGAAAAAGAATTTTCATATTCTCGCGGGTTAACGCCCTGGGCATTTAAATTGGCAAATCACTGAAGTGCAGGGTGGGCGTTTACCTACACATGGGCGTTAAAGGGGTCGGCGTTTACAAAATATTGGCCAAGTGGTGGGCAAGCATTAACCCACACATGAGCGTTCACCCGCGAGAATATGGTAGTGTATTTACTTATGCAAGCGACTGACTGCCTAATTTAAACACGTCTTTATGCAATGTTAATTAAAAGGGTTTTTTTAATCCTTCAGAACAATATTCCATATGTAAGATTGCCCTACCCAGAAGTATTTATATATATATACTGTATTCCTGTGGATTAACGCCCTGGTGTTTAAATTGGCAGTGAACTCAGGTGTGGGCGTTTACCCAGGGGTGGGCGTTTAAGGGATGGGCATTTACAAAATATTGGCCAAGTGGGGGTTGGGTGTTAACCCGCAAGAATACAGTAATTACATATTATATACTATACATATATATATATCTATAAATATATATCTATACATAGATAGTTAGTACAACTTAACCTGTTTTACATTTAATGTGGAAACCTGTTAGCGTTTGACCCATGTTGTCGACTTTTGCCACCTTTAGCCATCCATCCTCAACAAACAGTTCCAATTTATTTATTTATTTATTTATTCCCTCATGGCGGTCAGTGTGAACACACTCGTGACACCTGATAAATAACTCTCAAGATTGCATGCATTGTGTTCAAATTTGATTTTCTTTTGGTATAGCTGAATGCCCATCCCCATCTCCCCCACCCCCCATAAAATCATTTTACCACGTTGCTATGGTAACAAACGCTTGCTAGTGGCTACATAACAACACAGAGATGGCATCGTCAACTGATTGACTATAATTAGAATGGTCTGCGCGGGATTTTCATAAATCATGGCATTCCATTGATAGCCACCTAAGTTTGGCTCTTATTCTACATGCGTCATAGTTAATTCATTGCATGCGACTTTAATCTAGTTTTGGAAATACCTGGGACAGTACAGATTGATCTAAATCACTCCTTTGATAAAACTTCAAATGTGCATGCGTACTAGTAAGTATGCACATGCGATCCATTGATAGAGCGTGTGTGCATGTGACTACCAATACACATGCGGTCTGTTAACAGAATAGGTGCATGTATGGCCAGAGTACACAATGGTGGCTGGTTAACATACACGCATGACCATAACATGCATCTGTTTGGAGAGCACATTATGTACACACATTGGTAGAGTATACTATGTACACACATGTTGGCACAGTATAGTATGGACATGCATGTTGGTACAGTATACTAATTACTATACACATGTTGGTACATGCAACACATGTTAGAGAATACTATGCACATACATGATGGTAGAGTATACTATGCACATGCATGTTAGTAGCGCATACTATGCACACATGCTGGTAGAGTATATTATACACACATGTTAGTACAGTATACTATACACATATTGGTAGAGCATACTATGCACATTCATGTTGGTAGAGTAGACAATGTACATGTTGGTAGAGTATACTATGCACACACATGTTGGTAGAGTAGACTATGTACATGTTGGTAGAGTATACTATGCACATACATGTTGGTAGAGTAGACTATGCACATGTTGATAGATCATACTATGTACATGTTGGTAGAGTATACTATGCACATACAGGTTGGTAGAGTAGACTATGTACATATTGGCAGAGTATACTATGCACATACATGTTGGTAGAGTAGACTATGCACATGTTGATAGATCATACTATGTACATGTTGGTAGAGTATACTATGCACATACATGTTGATAGATCATACTATGCACACACATGTTGGTAGAGTATACTATGCACATGTTGATAGATCATACTATGTACATGTTGGTAGAGTATACTATGCACATACATGTTGATAGAGCATACTATGCACATGTTGGTAGAGCATACCATGCATACACATGTTGGTAGAGCATACTATACATGTGCAACATGTTGGTATGCTTGTAATACAGTTGTCCTGCTGACCTAGTACATATCTCTAGGACATCCATTCTGTCGGCATGTCTATAGAATTATATGCCCGTGGCATTCAGAACTGTAGAGAATGGACATACGCATAATATGGCATCTCCGTTAACAAGACACAACACTTCAGTTCAGTCGCAACACTTTCACGTCTATCACAAGCTTATAGCTTAATTGAACACATATGAGTGTTGGAGAATTATGAATACACCGTTAAAGTCCTTAGTACCCAACTTTTCAGCCCAAGTCACACCCACCCCAGGTAGCACAAGCCGCCATCAGCTCTCTTCACTACCAGTCAATCTATTCACAACTGCAAAAACATTAGGATGGCATCCGGTGGTTTCTCTAAGTGTAGCCCTTATTCAACACTTTCCCGCTTTCTTGACACTACGCGCAACTTTTTCTTTATAAGCGAAACCTTTCCGTACCATAAGTGAACCCGGTAATAGACGTCAGTACCGTATGTTACCCACTAGGCCAGTCATCCTCTAGTGCAGTTTCCTTTCAAGCTCAACGTCTTCTAAACGGAGGGAATCGGTTATTCTCAGAATACTTCTGATGTCATTCTATATAGCTAAATCTACCCTCAAACTCCCAATTTATCATTCATCAACATCACACATAAATCACTCATAAACACGCTCAGTACTCGTAGGGAATCAGGAATTAAATGATCAACTGTTAGTTCATAAAACAGCCGCTAGGCAGCAGCACCATACTTATGTAGGTGATACGTATGCCGACCGAGTCACCTCATTGGCCCATCCTGTGTCATTACCCTTATCGTGTCTCCACATCCAGTTATTTCGTAAAACTGCCACCAGGTAGACAGTGCCGTGCGAGAGCTAACGTCACTCCCTCATTCACTCACTCGTCGTCTGAATCGTCATAGGAGTCGTCCTCGGTCTCAGTCAGGTCCGCGTCCGCCTTGTCCTCATCGTCATCTTCGGACATGTCCCACTGTGGATGACTCTCCACCTTTCGCGCCTCTTTCACGTCCAGCTGCAATGAGTGGCGTGACACATTGGTTTCTTTGTTTGTTGGAGTTTTACATCCTGGCAACATCTAAGGTCATATCAGGATGGGTACCGACTTGTGACAGTGTGCACTCATGGCGACTTTTATAGTGCTGCCCCACTGGGAGGGCAGGCCACATACTATGACCCGATATCCCAGTTACATTGTCCTGATACTGTGCTAACCAGTCCTTGTCCTATCCTATTAATGCAGGGTGCTAGGCTAGGTAGCGACAAGTATCAATTTGATAAGTCATTGGTTTGATTCAACCGGAATCAAACTACCAATCTCTCGCACGGGAAGCCTGTGCTCTACCGACTCGGCCACTGCTTCCGATCGACACATTGAAATACTGACAGAGCCATGACATCCTTAAGCGTGTTTCGAGACCCCAAAGTAGATGGTCACCACCTAGGCCTCTAGCTGTGTTAAGGTATGGTGGGAAGCACACTGTAGTGATCCAGAAAACTGATGCAGTGTACATGCAGGTTCTATTAAATTGGCTCAGTATTCCCTTCTATGCGCCAACGAATGCTTAATAAGTGTATCAGTACCTAAGGTAGATATGTATAATTAAATCTAGATAATTCTTTTTGGTTTTGAAAATATGATGCTTCATCGGACTATGCAGCTTTAAATAAATATGATAAAATTGTATAAACATCGCGAATATCATTCTAAAGCGCATCAGTCAATATGATTAATATTTATGCACTTTTAAATATTTACAACAATTGCTTCAAAATATATGCTCATTTTATATTTCAGTTATCTTATTTCAAATTTAAGGTATGCATGCGTAGGGTGGTGACATCAGGAAGCCTAGGTGGTGTAATGGTTAGCACACTGGCCCGAAATGCAAAGAGATGTGGGTTCGAGTCCCACTCTAGGTGTAATATTTCCCATTTTCATCACCCCCCTACGACACTGGTGCTGTGACCCGGATCCTATACAAGCTATGCGCTGTATAGTTGTTGAACCTACCCTGTGTATGTGTATGTAAGTGCATTGCCTGTATGTAGGTGATTGTAAGCATTAAAAGACTGACAATTCCCGGGGGACAAGTGTGGTAGCCTGTCAGGCAAGGTGCCGCATAGACAGGTAGGCGTGAGTAGTGTGGTGACATCAGGGACCCTAGGTGGTGTAATGGTTAGCACACTGGCCCGGAATGCAGAGATGTGGGTTCGAGTCCTGCTCTAGATGCAATATTTCCCATTTTCATCACCCCCCTACCACAATAATAATGCATCATCATCATCATAACACTTACCTTAATTTTCGTTATTCTGTCAAATTCTAACATGTAAGAGTCCGATCTAAGTATTACAGAATATTCGTATATGCCCGGTTTGGGAGGAGCAGAGAACTTTAATTGAATCTGAAAAAAAAGGAAATTAAAACTTTGTTAGCAAGTGTTCAGCTAGTGACACGTTGACATCTGTCAAATTTCAGTAATTAACCCAACTCAATCAGTGTGCAGGATTACAGTAATTGTACATTAAATATTGATTACTACATGCAAATGTTTGTTTGTTGCCGTTTTATGTCCTATGCAGATCAACATTGGTTTTGTATTAACATTTCCAGTGCGTGAGTGACAGTATTCGCGGCACTTGTAGCGGTGGGCACTGGAAGAGGGGGGTCATCCATAAAGTAGTACACAACATAAGGATGGCTAAATAAGGAATCTTCCCTTATGCGCCTTTATACTCGGATAAGTTTTATACATCACATATATTTTTTTTTAATCATTCCTAGATTAAACGGCAAATCTATAATATCTTCCTTATACCACAGTCACACTAAGGTCACAGTGTGGTCATCGGTGGTCGCCGACCTCCTAGCGACCAAAATGGTTGCAAGGAGGTCGGCGACATTCATCTGCCAACATCTCATAATCACCCATCCTCTGATGCAAAACAACAAACAAATCTTTTTTTTTTCTTCTTGAAGATTTATACTGCCTATCATGGATAAGTCTTTACAGACTTGTTTTCACCATTAGACAGTTGGTTGATAGAAAGCCTGAGCCTACACTATTACCGACCCAAGGGATTTTTAACCACCCACACCACATAGACATGGTATGAGAGCAACTGGCCTTTGATGACGCTGTAAGTTGTACACAGCGATGGAAATCCAAATTGGCAGAGATGATGACATGGGGAATCTCATCATGCTACCTTCAAACGCTTTGGTAGTCAAGATTGACATTGTCAATGCTTAATTCAAATATTACCAAGCGGCAGCACTGTGCCTATGTGGTTTGTTGGTTGTTAGAGTGTTTATGTCGAGGCAACATTTAAGTTCATATCATGACGGAGACCGACTTGTGACAGTACACATTCACGTCAACTTTACAGTGCTGTCCCACTGGGACACCAGGCCATAACTCATATCCCACTCAGTCACATTATCCTGACACTGAGCTAACCAGTCCTTTGCCATATCCTAGTAATGCTAAGCGCCAGGCTAGGTAGCGCGACAAGTATCAATTTTATAAGTCATTGCTTTGACTCGACAGGGAACCGAAATGCCGAAATCCCACACGCAAGCCCTGCCCTCTACCGAATTGGCCACCAGCCGGGATTTGAATTCCTAACCTTCCGCACAGGAAGTCTGCGCCCTACCAGTTAGGCGTCGCTGAGATCAGAACACACAGGAGTTCTCACCTCCTCCTCGTCCTTAAGGCTTGTTATTTGCGCCGGTGCTGTGATGAGAATGTGTTGTTTCCGGTCTGCCACGTAGGTCCACCACCACTCGTACTTAACCTACAAGTAAAAGGTTGGTTGGTTGGTTGGTTTAAGTCCTAGCCACATCTAAGGTCATATCAGTATGGTTACCGACTTGTGATGTGCCCACTCATGGCGACTTTATAGTGATGCCCCACTGGGAAATCAGGCCACCGACACCATGACCCGATATCACACTCAGTCACATTATCCTAATAATGCCGATCGCCTGTCTAGGAAGTGACAAGTATCACTTTTAAAGTCATTGGTTTGACTCGACCAGGAACCGAACTCTGACCTTCCATATGCGAAGCCTGCACTCTACCAATTAGGGTTACAAGAACAAAGCGAAGAGTGAAACTGTCACTGCTGACGTAGTGAAAAATGAGCACTAAATGCCAGGGATGGAAGTGGTATCCAGAAAAAAATCGCAGAAATCAAGCCAAACTGTGAATTTCCGCGAAAGCGAGGATCTTATCCCATAGACATAGCACTGTCAGGGAATCGTGGGAAAATGTCGGAAGTCAGGTTTCACCTGTCCTTGTGACTATATTAACGCCCATATCTAACTCGTTCTTGTTTGGGTCTATGTTCTAGCAATATCTAAAGTACGGGATTCGAATAACCCAATTGATGTCATATACATCCAAATTCCTTGGTATTTTGTTTAATGTGAATTGATAAATATAAAAAAAAATGGCGGAAATTCGTGAAATCGAGATCTTTCATCCGTAAAGTGCACACTGCAACTAACAAACTCACATAACTAACCACGGTCGGGTAATGCTAGAATATTCCTATTGAACTAACAGTGACAACCTCCTTGTCTAACTCCAACCGACCGCGTTCTACGTTAAAAACTTTTTACAATTTTATCTAAATGAATACAGAAGATAAGTTCTTCCCACATTCCAAATGCCATGAAAATATTCACATCGATTCAGCTAATATTGATGTAGTCATATGACACTAGTGCTGTCATATCACTGTGGTACTTGTAGGTAACTATAGGAAATCCATTGTGCTATGTGCACTTTTGCATAAATAATCCTGATTTGACAAAAATGACTGGAAGACCAGTGCTTTGGCGGTGACAAAAGAGCATATTCAGCAGAATAAACATATTCCCCCCCCCCTCCCAAATAAATCCTCAGACACTCACTGAAGACGCCAATCGAACTTGCTCGCCTATACTATTGTAATGAAGTGTGAAATGCCACATACACAGGTAGGCATGAGTAAATTAATTACATCATGGAGCCTAGATAGGCTAATGGTTAGGACGCTAGACCCGGAATGGCAGCAGTGTGGGTTCGAATCCCACTCCCATTTGGAAAAAAATAACCCACAACAGTAATAGTCATTTTCGAATGCAGTATATCAATTCGATTTAGCGGAAAGCAATTGTGCTACCAGTGTGCGAAATGTAATTTTAGACTTTCGCAAGGAATGCGATCAAGCTTACTGCTGGGTAGTGGGGACAGTGGACAATGTGCGTCTCCTTGGTCTTTGTTTCCAAAATGTTCTCCTTCTTCGCTTCCTCCTGGAACTTTCGCCAGTCGTCTTCATCATCTTCGGGAACATCAGCTCCATCCTCTCCTTCGCTCGGCTCGCCATCAGCATCAGACTCCTCAGCCGACTCGTCATCCGTTGAAGCGTCCTCTTCGCGCTTCAGCTTAACTCGCTTCGGCTTCTCCACAGTCTGCAGTTAGTACGGAACAGACGGAACTGGGTTTAGGTTAACAAAGTCAGTTCAGCATACAGGCAGTAAGAAGCTGCAATGGGGAGGGTAGGGTAGGGAAGGGTAGGGTAGGGAAGGGAAGGAAGCGGAAGGGAGGGGATGGATGGGGGAGAGAAGCGAAGGGAAGAGAGGGGATGGGGAAAGGGAAGGAATGGGAGAGGGGAATGGAGGGGAGGGGAAAGGAGGGGAGTTAATGCATAACGACTGGCTGCCGTGCCCATACTTACACCGTTGGGTTGCGGTGAGTCCTTGACGGAGTCCTTCGCATCAACACACACAATGGACCCAGGGGTTCCACCAGCAGGCTTCTTGTTCGCTGGCTTCACCGGCTTCTTGCCGCCCTTCTTCCCTTTGCCACCCTTCTTTTTCTTCTGCTTCTCCCACACCTTAGGTGCGGCTGCCTTCCTCAGCGGAGAGTCCGTCTGAATGAGGGGACAGAGGGATGCGTTGGAGTAGGGTATGCGAAGACGGTATCTAAACACACTACTGCGACAGAGCTACTAACCAGCCAGGCTGAATGGCAACACTAATCGAAATTTGATGTTTGTTTGTTTGAGTTTTGTGTGGTATAAATATTATTTATGCAAATATTATTAAGAATGCTATTGGTAGTTGATTGTATTTGCAGTTTGGTGTGTTCTATGGTTCCAAAGGACTGTTGGAGCGACCCAGGGAGCCGGTGGCTACCTAGCAAGTAGGGCTAGTGGGCTTGGGCTGCAGGCAGCCGGTCAGTTGGCTTGCAGACTAAGAACGACGGCTTATATATTTACAGCCAGAATCACAAACAAATTATATATATCTGGGTTGCGTTTCAATGAATTAATAATAAGTCCTGGCAACATTTATGGCTATATCAGCATGTGGTCTAAAATTGACCCTACATAGCCAATTTAGATACTGGTGCACATATTAAATATTTGCCGCTGCATAGAAGGGTATATGAGCCTGTCTCAAAAGGTGCTAGCTCTTCGTTTTTTTGTCCATAGTAACGATTGACACAAAACAGCACAGAAACGGTTACACTGAAAACACAAGGACATTTGCTTCAAATCAATATGTATTCTGTTGGGATTATGAAACACCATGTAAAAGACAAATCAGTTTATCCTGAGCAAATGCATAAGTAGAGTGTTGATCGTTACTATGGACAAAGTTTTGTCCGATATTGCATAGCACCTTTTGAGACAGTCTCATATATACTACGTCAATTGAATAGTCTGCTCCTGCTGATGCCTATGGTGCTAGCAATTTGACGAAACATGAGGGTCTCTTCAATTGTGGAAAGTAAAGCTTGTTTTTTATTTTACGACGACTCTAGAGCACATTGATTTTTGTATAATCAGCTATTGGACGTCAAACATGTGGTCATTCTGACATATTTCTTTGGAGGAAATCAGCTGCTGCCAAATAGGCTGCTCTTTCCGATAAGCAGCAAGGGGTCTTTTATATGCACTCTCCCACAGACAGGAAAGCACATACCACAGCCTTTGATGAACCAGTTGTGGACCACTAGGTTTTCAAGGACCCATCCGAACCCTGCAGCACGTACCGTGGGCGTCTCCTCCTCCGCGTCCTCGTGGTCCTCCTCCAGCTCCTCATTGGCCACCTCATTGTGCTCGTTCTCAAACAGGACCTCCATGCTCTCCCGCACCAGCTTCACCGTCACCGTCACTATGGACCCAGCCGTCACCGTCTTGTCGTCATCGTCCAACACTGCAACAATGGGTGGCGGCGGCGGCGCATGCGCATGTCAAGTTATAACGTTCTAAGGGGTTCGTACACATGTGAAGATATAGAATTCAAGGCTATTTCAAGGCCGTTTTTGATAGGAGTTTGAGACTATGTTCATTTGGATTTCAGGGGGGAAAAACCAATAATAATGAATGGCGATTTCGGACTAAATTAGATCAGAGGGGATAGTTTAATGGAATTCAAGGCTTTTCAAGGCTAATTACCAAAAATAGGTTAAATTCAAGGCCTTGAAATGGGGCAAATGAAGTTCAAGACTTTCCAGTCCCTGTATGGACCCTGACTAGTTGCTCAGATAATCATCCATGAATCAATGCAAAGCGCCTCGGACATTCTGATAAAGGTTCATAACAAATCAGAAGCGGATAAGTTAAGTGTCAGTGCATACCCTCTGTGGAGACGGTCATGGTGACGAAGGGCAGCGTCCGGCACACATTCATTACATCTGCATACTCGTTGTCGGTGAGGGACCGCAGCAGCTGGCGCCTCTCCTCAGCGTTCATCTGAACGAACTGCTGAATGGTGCGGATGTGGCGCTGCGTAAATATAAAGTCTTTTTTATTGCACGCGGATTACTTCAATGTTGATGCTGGGATCAAGCAGGTACAAAATCAGGCTCATGGCCCTGCTAAGGTGGGGTGCAGGCACACTGCATCGATCCAGAAAACTAGCACAGTGTACATGTTACACACAGGTGGCACATAATGCAGGGTTGCCAACATTGGAAAATGAAAAGCCAGAAGATCTTAAGGGAGGGCTGGGGGTAGACCCCCAGAATAATGTTAAAATCTTAGATGCTCTGTGGTGCGTTTTGGACACAATAATCTGCATGATTTATATAATATTACTACATTAATGGTATTACAGGGTTGCCAACATTGGAAAATTCAGCCTCGGTGCTGAAAAAGAATATTATTCAACCATAACAAAAAAGAAATGGAGCGTCTGATTGTAAGCTGAAGGTGAAGCTGCGACCCAGACATGCCAGGTCGCAGCTTCAGTTTTTACTGAGGGACCAGCGGAACTCGAAACATGGCGCTGGTGTCTTGTTTTATATAATATATATGATTGTGAGCTTTCTAATTTAATGAGTGTTTATTGGCACATAATTGATTGTCTGCTTTTACATGTAAAAGCGATGGTTTGAACAAAAAACAAACATTTCTCGCTGTGAATATGGCCTATGCTGCCGACACGGCGTAAAGCAACCACCAATCAATCAATCAATCAATCACTTGTTTTATTTAACGATGCCTCTAAAGCACATTGTCTTTTATCATCGGCTATTGGACATCAAACATATGGTCAATCTGACATATATTTTTTTTTAGGAAACCCACTGCCATCATATAGGCCACTCTTTCCGATAAGCAGCAAATGGTCTTTTAGATGCATTTCCCACAGACAAGACAGAACATACCACAGCCTTTGATGAACCAGTTGTGGACCACTGGTTGGAACGGAAAATAGCCCAAACTGCAAATGTGTCCACTGAGTATGATCGACAGGATTACCGACACCTTCACAGGTAGACACTCTACCGCTCTCCGCTTGTGCCAGCTTACTCTGCGAGTGTTGAAGTGGCGCAGCATGTCCTCACTGATGTGCGGTAGTTGCAGCAGCGGGCTCTTGACGCAGTGAGTTAACGCCTGCACCACCATCTGCGACACCCTCATGCAGTTCTCTATCGTCTCCAACCTCGGCTTGTGGACCGCTACAATGAAGGTAAGATTCCATACATAAGTCAGATCAGTGCTTACAATACTCAAGATTGTAAGATTCCATAGATACTGGTGGACTTATTAAACATTTGTCACCACATAGAAGAGAATAGTGAGGCAATTTAATAGAACCAGTTAATGTCTTCGAAATGTGTAATTTGGTTGAAAGATCCCATAGATACATAAAAGAAATGCCTACAATATGTGTAATGTGATTGTAAAACTCATTAGAACATTAAGATATGCATAATTTGTCAATCGATTACAAGATTTCATATATTCGATAAGAGCAGTTCAATAAAACAGCCATTGAACGTTAAGGCATACCAGACGGGATGGCCAAATGAGATGAGCGCCAGCCTCCTATTTTGGTAGGTCATGGGATTCGAATCCCCAATTTCAAACCCTGACCGAGTGAAACCAATGACTTAAAAAAGAAAAGTATACTTGCCGCTACCTAGCCCTGGCGTGCAAAGAGCAGTGGAATGAGAAAGACTACCGTAAATACTCGAATATAAGTCGAGGAAATATACCACAAAAAGAAATCCTATTCAAAGGTTGTCTGATACACGTGATATCCCCCTAGGGAGCCCTTTCTGACAGACAATTCTTTTTCTTTTACCCACTATTAGACCATAAGCGACCTGGTAACCCAGGCACACACACATGATTTAAGAATTCAACAACGAAACACAATCATCACGTTAACACAATGGATACCATTTTATTTGGAAAAGTAATCATAAGTCGAATAAAATGTTTCTAACGTTTATTTTAAACAAAATCAACAAAACTTAAGTCGGTAGATAGTTGTGAATGTCCCCCTTCGACATCGAAAGCTGCCTGAAATCACCCGCCCTCGACAGTGACACAAGCCACTGAAGCTTGACCTATAATTAGGTTAGGCCTAATTCCAGATATTTCCTTAAAAAATACCAGTCGACTTATACCCGAAGTCGACTTATATTCGCGTATATACGGTAATTGTCTGCGATTGGAAATTCCCTTGCTTAATCAAGTAATGTACTGTAGCAGTCTGTATATAGTAATCATAAGTCAAATAAAATGTTTCTAACGTTTATTTTAAACAAAATCAACAAAACTTAAGTCAGTAGATAGTTGTGAATGTCCCCCTTCGACATCGAAAACTGCCTGAAATCACCTGCCTTCGACCGTGACACAAGCCACTGAAGCTCGACCTATAATTAGGTTAGGCCTAATTCCAGATATTTCCTTAAAAAATACCCGAAGTCGAGTTATACCCGAAGTCGACTTATATTCGCGTATATACGGTAATTGTCTGCGATTGGAAATTCCCTTGCTTAATCAAGTAATGTACTGTAGCAGTCTGTATATATGAGCTCAACCACCACGCGGTGGCTGCAGGGACTACGCCGCAGACTGACGCAGTTCTATTGCGCCAGGTGGCAGCACGTAGCCACCGGGCAGTGCCCTAACTGGGCTGCCTGTTACTGCGTGTGGCTAGCCTACCCTCCCGCCGCCCCCCCCCCCCTTCCCAATATAGGTTTCTTTGCTGTTGTTTTACGTCCTAGCAACATCTAAGGTCATATCAGGACGGGTACTGACTTCTGACAGTGCACACTCATGGTGACTTTATAGTGCTGGCTCACTGGAAGACTAGGCTGCCAGCACCATGACCTGATATCCCACTCAGTCACATTATCCTAACACTGAGCCAACCAGTCCTTGCCCTATCCTAATAATGCCGAGTGCCAGACTAGGAAGCAAAGCAAGTATAAATTTTTATGTCATTGGTTTGACTCGACCAGGATTCGAACCCACGACTCCACGATCTACCAACACGGGAGACGGACGCTCTAACTCATTCGGCCATCCCGTCTGGTCCCCAATAGAGGTGACGTGGGACCTAGCTGGTCAGAGGGCGGGTCGATCAATAAATGTCTGAAGCGTAAGTGCTCGTTCTCGTTCATCCGGTGTGACTGCATGAGACAAGAGTCTGGGGCGGCTGGACAGCGGCCTATCACAGAACCATCAAATTTGTTTACGTTTTTTTTTTTTTTTTTTTTAAACCTGCCAACAGAGATGGGAGACAACTTACCCCGGCCGTGGTGGGCGAGTGCGACGAGCTGGGCCACTATCGTCACCATCTCGTTAATCAGGTATGTACACTTTGTGATGATGTATCGCCGGTCTGTGTGGGAAGACAAGCAGGCGGGAAGAATACAGGTTCCGTCGCTCTATTAGTTAACTATTCTTTTTGGGGGGGGGTGCGGTGGGAGGGATTTACGCACATTGGAGGTGATATCAGAATGGCCATTGACTTGTAAAATTGTATATTCAGGACAGTCCTTGCTTTTTCTTTTTCGTTTTGTGACAAGTTTTTTTATTCGGCCCATAATGTATAAGCTCCCGTTAGGGTGCTTGTTTTCAACGCTGGACAGCTGTGATACTGGATTGGTCTGGAAACGCATAGGTGGAAAAATGAAACAAAAAACATAAATATATCATAAGAAAAACAAATAATAAATAATAATGTATAATATATGTATAACCCTACTTACTGCAACAAATATCAACAAGGTTAAACCAATGTTAGAAAGACAAATATATATCTGTACTATGCATATTGAATACATTCATAACGCCTCCTCCCCTCTCCTGGCACCTACCGAGCTCGAGTGTCTTGGGTGGCAGCTCGAGCCGCTGGAAGTGCGCCTGGATGAGAGCGCGCGCCTTGATGCTGTAGGGGAAGCACAGCGGCTTCTCCTTGTTCTTCTCGTTCAGATGCTGCAAGTCGCGCATCAACTGCAAGCACAACTCTCTTTTTGTATTTCTTCGCTTAAAATTTTTATTTTTTTGTTTGTTCCATTAGTTGTTTAAGCAGCGGAAATTTCAGTCATAGATGACTGGTCTTCCTCATTCCACTGCTGGTCGATAGAAAGCCCGAGCCTACACTTTTACCGACCCAAGGGATTTTTAACCTCCCATACCACATAGACATGGTATGAGAGCAACCGGCCTTTGATGACGCTGTATGTTATACACAGCGGTGGAAATCCAAATTGGCAGAGCTGGGGGCACGGGGAATCGAACCGCCTACCCTCAGATTAGGAGTCTGACCTAGAAAAAAGTCAGACACTCTAGCCACTCTGCCACAGAGAAGGCCACTACAGTAAAACTTCTCTAAATCGACCGACCTTGGGACCGACTTTAAGTGGTCCATTAGGAAGGTGGTCGGCTTAGGGAGTTAGAATATGGTTACAATGGTATTGTTGGGACCCAAATAAAGCGATCAATATAGGGGAGTGGTTAATCTGTGGAGCCGGTCGGTTACAGAGGGTTTACTACATTTTAAAATAGTCTCGCTCGTATTGTAACCATGTACAACTGGTTAACCAGTAGAGACATAATTGTAATATCCGTACACAGATTAAAGCTGCATAATGCATGTTGGCTGCAGGCTAACATGGGTAATTTGCACACGAGGCGCTGTTCTATTTTTAGTCCACCTGCTGCATCGCGAACCACTGAGCCGTCACTTCTCCGCTGCCCGCTTCTTGGGACGCATCAATTCACCCACCCTCCCACCCAAGTTCCAGTGGTTTGAGCGCCGGCCGGGCTGTTCGCTCTACACGCTGGGCTCTCTCAAACATTCTATCAACAACAGCCCAATTGATGATACATAGAGTAGGTTATAACAGTCAACCTAGTGGTTTGTTTGTTTGTTGGGAGAATTACTTCCCAGCAACATCTAAGGTCATATCAGGATGGGTAGCGTCTTGTGACAGTGCATATTCATGGCGACTTCATAGTGCTGCCATCATGGGTTCAAACCATGTGTAAAATATTCCGATAATGATGCATTGGTGGGGCAATGCAAATGTTCTATTTGTGAAACAGGTATATAGGGTCAGGTGCATAGATGTGTTTATGTAGTTGCTGGTGGTGCTTGATTGACTGATAAATAGACATTGTGGTGCTAGTAGGATTGTGTGACAGGGGCACTCAAAGCCAGACACAATACCCCCTCCCCCCTCTGCTAGTCATGGATCACCACACACTCAGCTCAGGGAGCCACACCGCGTGGTGGTGGTGGGTAGATCACTGTAACCATGGGGACCAGAAATGCTTGTTTCTAATTGGTAGAGCTAGAAATGCTTGATTCTCATTGGGAGAATTTGGTCAGGTGATATACTATACTGGATCCATGTACCATATAAATAATAAACCGGAGTTCTTGGCTCTCTCTCTTCTTTCACTCTTTATACTCTTCCTTTCTCTTTTTGCCTCTATTGATTTCACTATACCCTGCCTACACAACCACAGATTCGAACCGTGGACTTTACAAATGGACAAGTCAAACCAATGACGTAAAAATTGATACTTGTCGCTTCCTAGCCAGGTGCTCGGCATTATTAGGACAGGGCAAGGATTGGTGTGCTCAGTGTCAGGATAATGTGACTGAGTAGGATACCAGGTCATGGTACCGGCGGCCTGGTTTCCCAGTGGGACAGCACTATAAAGTCGCCATGAGTGCGCAATGTCATAACTTGGTACCCATCCTGATATGACCTTAGATGTTGCTAGGATGTAAAACAAAAACAAACAAACAAAATCATAGTGTTGCCTCACTGGGAGACCAGGCCGCCAGCACCATGACCCAATTTCTCACTCAGTCACATTATCCTAATACTGAGCTAACCAGTCCTTGCCCTATCCTAGAAATGCCGAGCGCTAGACTAGGTAGCAACAAGTATAAATTTGGTAAGTCATTGGTATGACTCGGCCTGGATTCAAACTCCCAACCATCCGCATCAAAAGCATGCGCTCTTACCGGTTCGTCCACATCATGCGATATATAGCTAAATAAACTTAATTTAAATATAAATTTAAAAAGCGGCAAAACCTCACTACCAACAGACTACACAAACCCTACACAAGTCCAGTACACACCACGGGTATTTCTTCGTTGTCGCTCGGCCGCTCTATGATCTCACTGTTTTGTAGCTTGTTGTACTCCATTGAGGCGCCAAGAATCATGATGACCCGCTGCAAGTTCATGTTGGGCGTCTTGTGGAAGAAGTAGTAGTATAACTGGGTCGTGTCCATCAGCACCTGTTCAGCGCTGTATTTGATGGACCGGTACCACCAGGTGCCCTGAAAGTAGGTCAACATGTGTGTGTATATATATATATATATGTATATTAGTACAACTGGAAATTCTGGACATTGCGCTAGTCTGAACAGCATATAGCTAACGGTTGCCTCGAAAATGGCGGCCTCCATAGTGTGCAGCCATTTGCAATTGAAAGAACAGCTCTGATTGGCGGAAGCCACTGAAACGCATGGCCATTTTGGAGGCGCTTTTTTGCCTCCTACCTGAAAAGTGTGGCATCTCAGAGTCGACTCCGAGGCACACCCTGAACGCAAATAGGCCAAAAAGACGTTGCGGAGCCGTCTGCGAGGCGTACCCTGAATGCGGCCGAGGTGACCTGTAAGTAGGTCAATATGTGCGTATATATGTATAGTAGTACAGTTGGGTCGTGTCTATCAGCACCTGTTCAGCGATGTACTTAATGAACCTCGTTCAGAGATTTCGTTAACACAACCAACAGTTGCTCCAGTTCGCAGCATGAGTTAGTCTTTTACTTACTTGAGTTAGTCTTTTACTTACCACAACAGTTGGCAGCAGCACCATGAATACCAAGACGTAGGCGGCCAGAACCTGAGGCAAACAAATGCACCGCAATGTAACAATGTTCACCAAACTTCATCCTAGATTCACAACACTGCACTAACTGATATTACAACCGCTATTAATCTTACGGGCATTTAATTTTACAGATCGCTTAATGTGCACGGCACAAACGAGTAGGTCGGGATTATATTTAGACAGCAGAGCTTTTTCGTGGATTCTGGTTTTCATTATTAAACATCTGCCTCGAGAGTGATTCCTGGTTTTCATTACAGGGTTCATACTCAGAAGATATGGCTATTTCAAGGCTGTTTAAAAAAAAAAAAAAAGGAATTCAAGACTATTATCAGTTGGATTTCAGGAAAAAAAAAAACAATGACGAATGGCAATTCTGGACAAGTTTAGATCAGTGGGGACGGTTTAATGGAATTCAAGGCTTTTCAAGACTAATCACCAAAAATAGATTAAATTCAGGGCTTTCCAAGGCCTTGAAATGGGGATAATGAAGTTCAAAACTTTTCAAGAATTTCCAGGCCCTGTAGGGACTCTATCATCAAACACGAGCCTGGAAAGTGATATGGCTGCCAAGATTCCTGTCACTTTTGGCTCACAATTTGAGCTGTGGGATTGCTAGCCAAGCACCGACACAGGACCACGAAGAGGTTCTAGAATCTGTAGAATCTGCTGTACAATAGAAATACCAGTCGGTGTCCACAGGGGTCCCAGTGACAAAAAAGAAAAAGAATCCCTGAAAATATAGGGGGGTCTGGGGGCATGGCTTCCCTGAAATGTTTTTTAAACATACGATTAAAATGGTGGCACCTACATATTTGGGGCTTGAAATTCCAACTGTTTTAAACACTTTTGGTCACAAGGAGGTTGCAGCTACTGCACTAAAAACCTCCTTGCGACCAAAATGGTTTCCCAGCATGCGGTGACCAATGTTTTGCTCGCAAGAAGGTGGGTTATTTGGTCCAAAGTGTTCGAGAGCCGTAGTGTGACTAGCGCTTTAGCTTACTTACCCATACAGAGTTCTGCTTTTCAACAATCCACTTCGGGAGTGCAATACCAAAATGAGTGGCTGAAAATAAAAATACATTGAAGATTGTAAGTTCAATTCAATCAAGTTTATTTCATCCTCATTATATACAATTACAATTTCCATGAAACTTAATTACAGTGGATGAAGAAAAGGAGAATGAAAGAAGCACAATGCTTATGATATCAGGGATGAAAGTAGTCTCTAGTTTAAAAAAAAGCGGAAATGCGGATATTCTCCCATAGGCTTAGCATTGTCAAGGAATTGCGGAAAATTCCCGGAAGTCAGGTTTCATACATATTGGTATACGCTGACCGTGCTGCGGCGTCTGATGTACATATTAATAGTATATGCTGATAGTGCTGCAGCATCTGCACCTGCACCACATATTACTATATGCTGATAGTACTGCGGCAGTTATAAGGGCTGAGTGTGTGTGTGTGTGTAGGGGGGGGGGGGTGACGTAACGGTTCAACGGCCGGACAGGGGAAGGGGTTCCTCCTCCTCCGCCGCGAATCAACCGCAATGCGAGCATTACGACCAATGCTACCCAGGCTTAAAACACTTGACCCAATTCCCATTGAAACCAATGCTTAATCCACCTGATCCAATTCCCATTGAAACCAATGCTACCAGGGCTTAATCCACCTGATCCAATTCCCATTGAAACCAATGCTACCCAGGCTTAAACCACTTGACCCAATTCCCATTGAAACCAATACTTAATCTACCTGGCCCAATTCCTATTGAAACCAATGCTACCGAGGCTTAACCCACCAGACCCAATTCCCATTGAAACCAATGCTACCAGGGCTTAATCCACCTGACCCAATTCCCATTGAAACCAATGCTACCAATCCTTAATCCACTTGACACAATTCACATTGAAACTAATGCTATCAGGGCTTAATCCACTTGACCCAATTCCTATTGTAACCCAATGCTACAGCGCAATCCACTGTGCTAATTAAGCCTACGGGAGAGTGCTTCAAACAGGAGGCAACACCAGCCCTATGCGCTGAGTTCTGCACCCACCTCCAGGTCCATCTGGATTTCCGTATATTTCCCAGTTCTTTTTGGCCTCCTCGTCCGTTAACCTGCAACCAAAGAAAGAGGAAGTTTCAATCCAACGTGCCGAGAATACTACAACCACGTAAAGACAAATCCAGGTTATTGACCTTTTCCATGAAACATGAGCGGTGAGGTGCTACCCAAAAAAATATTAAAATTGGTGATCATCCTTTTGATCACACAAAATCACGGTCGGGCAGGCAGTGTATATTTTTATCTTTTCATAATATGACGTAGACGTAATATGTAACCAGACGTGATGACTGCATGAGTTGAGCGTCAGCCTCCCCTTCTGGTAGATCGTGGGATTCGAACTCCTGGGTTCAAACCCTGGCCGAGTCAAACCAATGACTTAAAATTGATACGAAAGTTGAATTGCTGCTAGCCCGATGTATATCTAAGAGCTTAAAAATAATATTTAATTTTAAAAAGTCAGGGGCGGAGATTTGTCAGGCACTGTGGGAACGATCACCAATTTTTTTAATATTTTATTTGGCCTTAGTTCTCTTTACTGTATAAGATGGTGGGTTGATGTTGGAAATCATATATAAGACCTTTTCTACAAGGAATGCTGTACAGGAAGCTGCTATCCACAAACCTAGTTCATCCAATGACATCAGAGGGTGAATTGCCCACTTATCAATTATAAGGTGACTCACAAAGTCACTAGGTGGCGCCCCCATCCGAGTATAGCGAAAATTGGATACTTTCGAAGCGAGTAATAAGTATGTATAGAATAATGCAATAAATTATCTAACCATTCCATGCATAAATAAAAATAAAAACATGAATAAAATAAGAAAGTGACCATCAGTGCATGCTGTCCTAGCTTCTTGATCAAATATGAACATAATTATGTAACAACTAGTATCTAAATTAGTAACTGTAAATGCAGGGAGCGATAAATTTAGATTTAACTAGATCTAGAATTATCTAAGACTTTCGCTGACGCTTGTGAACCATGATTGCATATTGGTTCGTTGTTGGAGTTTTACGCCTTGGCAACATCTAAGGTCATATCAGGATGGGTACCAACTTGTGACAGTGAGAGTTTGCACTCATGCCGACTTTATAGTGGTGCCCCACTGAGAAATCAGGCCGCCGGCACCATGACCCGATATCCCACTCAGTCACATTATCCTGACATTGAGCTAACCAGTCCTTGCAGTATCCTATTAATGCCGAGCGCCAGGCTAGGAAGCAACAAGTATCAATTTTATAGGTCATTAGCTTGACTCGACTCAACCGGGAAATGAACTCCCAAACTCTCACCCTCGAGGCCTGCCTTCTACCTATTCGGCCACTGCGCCTTGATTGCATGTATACAGAGGTGCTGAACCCAGGTTAGGGTGAAGAGTCCCGGCTATAAATAGACACCGAAGAGTTACTTACGCCTGGTAGGCCTTGGTAATTCGCATGAAGCGCTGGGGGTCTCCGTCCGTCTTGTCCGGATGGTATCTTAAACTCAGCTTGTGATAAGCTTTCCTTATCTCAGACCCACCCGCGCCCTGCAGAAACAACAACATGTTGAGGACAGATTTCTTAAATATTATCAGCGTTAGAAATAAGGTATGTCCGCTTGTCCGAGCAAAGTGAGTGTAGGTACAGACAAGCAGAATATGGTTTCAGCTTTTCTGTTGGAAAACTAAAAAATCTACGGCCCCAAAAAAACCTATTTCGCGATTTTGTTTGCTTTCCATTATCATCTTTATATGTAGGACAAGTGAAAATCACACCTTACTTATCCTATGGACGGACTGTAAACAGGTCATTCTCTGAAACTTGGTTTTCACATTACGATGGTGGTAATCAATTCCTTACTTTTTTGGTGGCAAGTCAAATAATTAATGTTGCCTCTGTGTGTTAAGTATATTACCAATACTACATGTATTTAATATATCCCACAAATGCATCAAAAGTATGATTGTATGATGTGCTAAAGTGAAAATGTCAAAATTTACACATCGACACCATGCATTTACCCAAACTTCTATTAAATTTGTCTGCTTAACAGTAACCAATAAAATCTTGTTTCAATTTGTTGTATATATGTTAAAATGAAGTTCTAGATGTGCTTGATTTCCATTACGAGTGATTTTAACATACACCTCAACCTGTACAAGATCAAAATAACATAAAAAGACATATTTCTTTTTTTTCAACTCTGTTCAAATCGGACATATATGTCCACAACCCATAATATGTAAACCTTCATATGAACATGGATTTTGCTATTATTTCAAATGTTACTACTTTTGGTCTCGATGTCATACTTTCGTGCCTAGTTTCAGAGAACGACCCAAATGCATTTGCCCTTCACAATTTTTGTTGTTGAAGATTTATACTGCCTATCATGGATAAGCCTGAATAGGCTTGTTTTCACCATGAGACAGTTTGTTGATAGAAAGCCCGAGCCTACACTTTTACCGACCCAAGGGATTTTTAACCTCCCACACCACATAGACATGGTATGAGAGCAACCGGCCTTTGATGACGCTGTATGTTATACACATTCGTATAGGGCGAAGAGCAGTGAGTGGGTCAAACCTAATTCGAGCATTGTTAGGATTGTGAAAACCATTTGTAAAATATTCCGATAATGACGCATTGGTGGGGGAATGCAAATGTTCTACTTATGAAAAAGTATTTAGGGCCAGGTGCATAGATGTGTTTATGTAGTTGCTGGTGGTACTTGACTCATTGTAAATAGACATTGTGGTGCTAGTAATATAGTGTGTAAGGGGCACTCGGGGCTCTACCCACTACCCCCTACCCCCTCTGCTAGTCACGGATCACCACACACTCAGCTCATGGCAGGTGGTGACCAAAGGAGCCACGCCGCTTGGTGGTGGTGGGCAGATCACTGTAACCATGGGGACCGAGAATGCTTGATTCTCATTGGTAGAGCGGTAGATGCTTGATTCTCATTGGGAGAATGTGGTCAGGTGATATGCTATACTGGATCCATGTACCATATAAAGAATAAACCTGAGGGGCTGGCTCTCTTCTTTCACTCTTTATCCTCTTCCTTTCTCTTTTTGCCTGTATTGATTTCACCATAGCCTGCCTACACAACCAGATTCCAGCCGTGTACTTTACACATTCACATTGATGGACCGTCGTTTAAGTTTAACTCAATGGGTAAATTACTGCCTTAAACCAGTGCTCAAAGTTGCATAGTCCGATGGTTTTCAGTTTGTCATTTTCTGAGATAATTATATTCGGTTGATCGCTATAATCTAGTTTGAAGTGACTTTTATTTTAAATGGCTAGCTTTTGAGATATTTGAAGTGCAAACGTACAAAATTAATTTTGGCAAACACGCCATAGGCTTCTGTAGTAACAAGTTCTATAAATAGGCTCGGTATTCAGTTCCATGTGGTGACAAATGTTTAATAAGTGCCTCAGCATCTAAGTTAGATATGTAGACTCAAATCTAGATCACTGCTTTGGTTTTGAAAAAGTTGATGTTTTCATCGGACTATGCAGTTTTAACAATGTTCAGTATTCAGCTGTTTAACAAACATACCCTGTCAATCCCGAGTTCTGCAAAGGGGTCGAATTCGGAGAAATCCAACTCAACCTGGGATGTTTTGTAGGCCACGACTGCAAACAACACCCAGCCTAACAATAAACTGATTTTTCTGAAAAGGCAAAAAGAAACACCATTATTGTTATTTACTAGCTAGCAAACACACAGTTACTCACACGCGTGTGTGTATGAGTGAGTGTGTGTGCGTGTGTGTTTGTTTGTGTGTGTGCAAGTCCAAAATTAAGGACAGTGAACATCACGCAAAGAGGAGTTGGTGAGTGATTGTGTGTGTGTAATATTAATGACAGTGAATGAGTGAGTGAATGTAAAATTATGGACAATGAACATCATACAGTGACCGTCATGCAATGAGCGAGTGAGTGTAAATTTAATGACAATGAAAATTATACAGAACTTTATTAGCGATTTTACAACGACTAAGGTCACATAGGGAGAGATACTGATTTATGGCAGTACATACGCATACTTAATAGTGTTGCCCCCCTGGGATACCATGCCACTATCATCATGCACCCTGAGCAAGCCGGTCAATAATGAATATACAATGTAGATGAATAGGCAGTGTGCGACAGAACGCTACCCTTCCTAAGCCTATAGATCTTGTTTTTGGTTGGTTGGTGGAGTTTTACGTCCAGGCAACACCTAATGTCATATCAGGATGGGCACCGACTTGTGACATTGTTCACTTATGGCGACTTTATAGTACTGCCCCAGTGGGAGACCAGGCCTTCAGCACCATGATCCGATTTTCCACTTAGCCACATTATCCTGACACCAAGCTAACCAGTCCTTGCCCTACCCTAGTAACGCAGAGTGCCAGGCTAGGTAGCGACAAGTATCAATTTCTTTACGTCATTGGTTTGACTCGACCAGAGTTCAAACTTGTGGTTTCGATTCCCACGATCTAGCAAAATGGAAGACGGACGCTCAACTCATTCAGCCATCCCGTACGGTCTTTTGTGAAAGACACATTGGCAATCTGAACACTGCTTACATGACGACGCGACCAGACGGGATGTCTGAATGAGTTGAGCATCCGTTTCCTGTTTTGGGAGAACAGGGGATCCTAACCCATGGGTTTGTGGGTTTGAACCCTGGTCGAGTCAAATCAATGACTTAAAAATTGATACTTGTCACTTCCTAGCCAGGCGCTCGGCATTATTAGGATAGGGTAAGGACTGGTTGGTTCAGTGTCAGGATAATGTGACTGAGTGGAATATCAGGTCATGGTGCTGGTGGCCTGGTCTCCCAGTAAGGCAGCACTATAAAGTCACCAGGAGTGCACACTGTGACAAGTCAGTGCCCGTCCTGATATGACCTTAGATGTTGCTAGGACGTAAAAACAACTCAAACAAACAAACTGAAGTCGCTACTACAGGATAAATATTACAAGTTAAACTACATAGACAAACATCACCTAAGTGCCACTGGTGATATTCAGGCACACGTCAGGGCTCTCAATGACTCAGGAGCTCGGGTCAAATACATGGGAAACCATGTATTGGACACATGGTGGCAAAGACCACAATCTCAGTGACGCATAAATTATAATGTACAATAGACATTATACGCTGCAGAAACTGATCTACAAATCACTAGCCCCCAGATAGAATTTCCAGACCTGTTGAGTTATCGTAGACTGGCTGCCCGCTGTGACCCAATGGGGGAAAGGCAGAAGCAGGAGGTGAGAGAGGATCCATTATTGACGACGTTGCGACATTTGCCACTGGGGAATTGTGGTATGATTGATTGGTGGTTGGTTAGCACCATGCCGACAGCAAAGGCCATACTCACGGCAAGAAGTGTTCAACTTGTATTCTCTCATATTTTTATTGCACCCATCGTTTTTATACAAATGTACAAGCAGACAATCAGCTATTTGTCAAAAGACACTTATTTATGAAGATAAAAGCTAGCAATTATAAAATTTGAGGCCAAGGAAACTAAAATTCTAATAAAAGTCAATGATATTGTAGTGGTCTGCACTGACCTCTCAGGCAAGTAACCACATAGACAGGTAGGCGTGGGGAGTGTGTTGATATCAGGGAGCCTAGGTGGTGTAATGGTTAGCACACTGGCCCGGAATGCAAAGAGATGTGGGTTCGAGTCCTGCTCTAGGTGCAGTATTTCCCATTTTCATCACCCCCACGACACTGGTTGCCGTGATCAGGATCCTGTACAAGCTTTGCGCTGTATGGTTGTTGAACCTACCCTGTGTATGTATGTGTAAGTGCATTGCCTGTATGTATGTAATTGTAAGCATTACAAGACTTACAATTCCAGGGGGACGAGTGCAGTGGTCTGCACTGACCTCTCAGGCAAGTAACCACATAGACAGGTAGGCGTGGGGAGTGTGTTGATATCAGGGAGCCTAGGTGGTGTAATGGTTAGCACACTGGCCCGGAATGCAAAGAGATGTGGGTTCGAGTCCCGCTCTAGGCGCAGTATTTCCCATTTTCATCACCCCCACGACAATATCATTCTTAGTAAAAAATTGGTTTAATAAGCTATATGAAGTTATAGTCCTGCTGTCCTGAAAAATGATAATATTTCTTCTAGTTCTATGTTAGTAAAAAAGGTAATGCATTCTATTTGCGTTATAAAATTGTTGT
Organism: Branchipolynoe longqiensis; assembly: GCA_030323885.1. Lineage (NCBI taxonomy): Eukaryota > Metazoa > Annelida > Polychaeta > Phyllodocida > Polynoidae > Branchipolynoe > Branchipolynoe longqiensis. The sequence goes on from CM059189.1 coordinate 47,326,472, forward strand.
GGCAAGGCCATAAAATCAACAGTTTAATAAATTGTGTTCAAGTGTCAGGGGACACTAACACCCAATTTGGGAGGAGGGTTTCCCCATAGCAGGAAAGAATGCGCAAGCCATGAGTGGCCAATTGGGCAGCAGTTGAGGACTACTTAGTCCCGCAAACACTGCCCGAGTCTGATGGGTTGGTTTTCTTACAGATGTGACAATTTCATGTATTTACCATATTCTCGCGGGTTAACGCCCACCCCCTACTTGGCCTATATTTCATCCAACCATTAAACGCCCATGTGTGGGTAAACACCCCCTCCCCCCATTTCAGTGATTTGCCAATTTAAATGCCCAGGGCATTAACCCGCGAGAATACGGTATTTGTATTTTCATTCCACTCACGCTGCCATCTGGATTTGATGTGCGTGAAAACGAGTGGTCTCAGATCAGAGTGGGGTATCAGACATGGTGCAATATCATGGCACCCAGCACAAATGGATTTCATACCCAGCTGTTAGTGACCTTATGACCGCCGAATTATGGTCACTAACTAGCCTGGCGCTCGGCATTAATAGGATAGGGCAAGGAGCAGTGGAATGAGAAAGACCAACTGTCTGCGATTGAAATTTCCCCTGCTTAATCAGCAAATGTGCAACAACAAAATTTCAAATGCTGACTGGCCTTGGCTGCATAGTCTTTAATTGTTTAAACTCTTTGTGGGTACTTGACTTTCGGCATTCGGAAGGTGACAGTAAAAGCCACGAAGACTCGCCAGTGTCTACTTACATCGAAGTACGCTTCATCTTGACCCATGGCTCGTTGGAACGTATAAGTTGTTTCTTCATTTGGCAGGGATCGCAGTGACATTCTTGTTTATTTTTCCGGTCGGAATCTGAGGGTGGGGAAATAGGGTTTCATACACAAAGTTATATAACAGAACGCTGAAACTGGTGCCGTTCTCACAGCACAAAAACTAAGAAGAGCGGATATTACAATTTTGTAACTGGGTTATTCTCTAAAACTGAGCACCACATATTTACAATGCTGATAATCAATTCTTTCTTTTATTAACAACAAGTCAAATAAATATTGTAGCCTTTGAGTATTATTATTAAGTATCTTAGCATTAGTACATATATTTAATCTAGCCCATGAAAGATATCACTAAGTATACTTGTATGATTTTGTGCTAAAGTGAAAATTTACACATTGACACCATGCATTTAGTCAAACCTTTTTTAAAATCTTTTTCTTGTAAGACATAACCTTGTTTACTTAACTGTAATCAATCAAATCTTGTTGGACTTGGCTGTGTATGCTAAATTGATGTTCTCGATGTGTCTTTGATTTTCCTGTTACACAAGTGATATTAATGTATTGCCCAATTTGTATAAGATCTAAATCAAAAAGTGAAATCTCTTTTTCTTCAACTTTTACATATATATGCACACTTTGGAAACCTTCATAGGAACATGGATTCTGCTATTATTCCGGGGGGGGGGGGCAGGGGGGATTGCTACTATTTGGAAGGTTTTCACTTTTGATCTCCGTGTCACAATTTAGTGCCCAGTTTCAGAGAATGATCCAACTATGAAAGTGTTATTCATGGCTCTGGGCCATGTAGATGGGTCGGAGATACAGAGATTTCCACACACAGGTGGCGCCACCTTATCGGTTTGGAACTAGATTAGACAGAACATGTCTTCAACAACCAACTGTGCACCCAGACCAATCATGTCCTGACATAGCAGGTGTCCCAGCACCGAAGGTACACACAAATGAAACTAAGACAGTTTGTACATTGGAAACAATTCTTACACATAGTAGGACCCTGGGGTCACTAAAGACAGGTACTAATGCAATGAAACACACTCAATACCAATGATTCTTTTGATTAAAAAACACTAATAAAGAAAGAAAACGCTTAATTACTGTAACAACAATCTTAATTTTGAATCATATATCATGCTTCTTTTGAAGTTCTTTGAAGATTGTACAAAATTCTAGTAGTGCTTAAAGGTGGGTTGGTTGTTGGAGTTTTACATCCTGGCAACATCTAAGGTCATATCCCACTCAGTCACATTATCCTGATACTGAGCTAACCAGTACAGGTCCTATCCTAGTAATGCTGCACGCCAGGCTAGGAAGCGACAAGTATCCAATTTTATAAGTCATTGGTTTTACTCGACCGGGAACAAACTCCCGACCTTCCGTACGCAAGGCCCACACTCTACTGATTTGACAACTGCGCCCGATCTTAAAGTTAGGTGAACTATTAATGAACCTTACATGAACCTTACCACCACACGGTGGTGGCAGGGACTACACTGACCTCTGTTGCCCTTTTGAGGCAACAACTGGCAACATGCCAGCCAGAGGTAGTCACTGGGTGGACCGTCCCCCCTCTACGACTGGCTAGCAGCCACCAAAACCCCCCAACCATGAGAGGTTACCTGTGAACTCGCTGGTCAGGGGGGTAGGTTACTTGCCCGCTTGACAAAGGCGGAGGAAAGAATAAAATGTGAGAAGCCAAAATGATTGCTCATGATTCCTTGTTGCCGTCACCAAGTTCCTGCCAGACATGATATGACACTGCCTATCACATTAGTAAATAATGTGTAGATTCATTTGTGAAGAATTTAAAATCCAGCCAATAGCTAATTGTAGTTAGGCATGTTTCCCAAGCAGGCATCTATTGACTTGTACATTAGCATTAGTACTACACAGGCCATCTTTACTGCATGCGGTCCAAAGCTAGCACACTTGTATGCCATGGCATCGCAACTATGTTACTGTTCTCATAAGCCTGACATCATTACTGTTACCATAGCGAGTTCGAGACGACGGAGGAGGAGGAGGAGGAGGAGGAGGAGGAGAGGAGGAGGAGGAGGAGGGAGGAGTGGAGGAGGTGGAGGAGGAGGAGGAGGTAGGGAGGAGGAGGAGAGGCGGAGGAGGAGAGAGGAGGCTCAGAGGAGGCGGAGCGGAGACTTATTTACTTTAATTAGATCGTTTCATAAATGAATACCCGTATATAATTCTCCTTGAATTAATACAAGTATTTACTCGAATATAAGATTCTGACTCGGTGCAGTGATGATGACTGATGAAGACATTGACGCTGGTGATGAATATTACAGTGACGCTCTTGGTCATGAGGCAGGAACTCTACGGTTTACGTTATAAAATGAACCCCATGGATGTTGTATTGTACGTGTCCGGAGGCTGTTCTCATAAGCCTGAATCGTTTACTGTTTAGACGGAGTGAGGAGGAGATAAAGAAATATCTGTGTTGGGGTAAACTATAATACTTCAAGGCGCCTAGGCACTGCGTCGTTTGACCTTCATGTGTGCCTTATCTTATTTAATTGGCGACGTTATACAATCGTACGCAGAGGATGTGTTTGTACTTGTCCGGGGGCTGTCTCAAAGCCTGACATCATTACTGGTTACGCATAGCGAGTGCGAGGACGACGGAGTAGGAGGAGGCGGAGGAGGAGGGAGGAGGAGGCAGGTAGGGAGGAGGAAGTAAGATAAATATTGTTGGGGAGTAAATATAATATTCAGGTACCTAGGCAGTGGTCGTTTGACCTTATGTGGTGACATTATTTATTTTAATTGACGTTTATAAATGTACCGCATAGGATGTTGTTTGTACTTGTCCGGTGGCTGTTCTCATAAGCCTGACATCATTACTGTTACCATAGCGAGTTCGAGACGACGGAGGAGGAGGAGGAGGAGGAGGAGGAGGAGAGGAGGAGGAGGAGGAGGAGGAGAGAAGGGGGGGACGAGGAGGAGGACGAGGAGGGGGGATGAGGGGAGGAGCAGGAGAGACAGGAGAGAGAGGAGGAAGGTGGAGGAGGAGGAGGAGGAGGAGGAGGAGGAGAGGAGGAGGAGGAGGAGGAGGAGGAGGAGGAGGAGGAGGAGGAGGAGGAGGAGGAGAGGAGGAGGAGGAGGAGGAGAGGAGGAGGAGGAGGAAGAGGAGGAGGAGGAGGAGGAGGAGGAGGAGGAGGAGAGGAGGAGGAGGAGGAGGAGGAGGAGGAGAGGAGGAGGTGGAGGAGAGGAGGAGGAGGAGGAGGAGGAGGAGGAGGAGGAGGAGGAGGAAGGAGGAGGAGGAGGAGGAGGAGGAGGAGGAGGAGGAGGAGGAGAGGAGGAGGAGGATGAGGAGGAGGAGGAGGAGGAGGAGGAGGAGGAGGAGGAGGAGGAGGAGGAGGAGGAGGAGGAGGAGGAGGAGGAGGACGAGGAGGAGGAGGAGGAGGAGGAGGAGTAAGATAAATATTGTTGGGGGTAAATATAATATTCAGGTACCTAGGCACTGGTCGTTTGACCTTATGTGGTGACATTATTTATTTTAATTGACGTTTATAAATGATACCGTATATAATTTTCCTTGAATTATATACAAGTATTTACTCGAATATAAGATTCTGACTCGGTCAGTGATGATGACTGATGAAGACATTGACGCTGGTGATGAATATTACAGTGACGCTCTTGGTCATGAGCAGGAACTCTAATTACTGGAGGAGTCTGATGATGAGTCCGAATTTGAAGGTTTTTGAGTGAAAGGTGGCATTGTCATCTTGTTGAATATTTGTGCATGTGTATGAATGAAGTCCTTGCCCTATCCTGATAATGGCGAGTGCCTGGCTAGGAAGCGACAAGTATCAATTTTTAAGTCATTTGTTTGACTCGACCAGGGTTCGAACCCACGATCCCATGGTCTACCAACACAGGAGACGGATGCTCTAACTCATTCGGCCATCCTGTCTGGTTCCAAATTTGTGGAGAAAAGACGAAGTTACTGTTGTTTTCTATGGCAAACGCAGCAGTATTCGCATTCGCACCGAGTGGTCCATGGGTTGATCCATTTGCCGCATTCGCATTTGGACACATGGAAGCACCGCTGTTCATTTACATGCTTTTCGATTTTGTTGCTGCATTCGCATACCGCATATATGGAATCTTAGCCTATGGCATAATTTCCATTTAATAAAAATGCCCCTTGACTTTTCTTCTTTTTTCTCTCTTGATTTATACTGCCAGCATGGATAAGTCTGAATAGTCTTGTTTTCACCATTAGAGAGTTGGTAGAGAGAAAACCCAGGCCTACACTTTTACCGACCCAAGGGACTTTTAACCTCCCACACCACATAGACATGGTATGAGAGCAAATGGCATTTGATGACGCTGTAAGTTATACACAGCAGTGGAAATCCAAATTGGCAGAGGTGATGGCATGGGTAATCAAACCACTGACCTTCAGATTAGGAGTCTGACCTAGAAAAAAGTCAGAAACTCTAAGCACTTCTCCACAGAGAACACAACACGACTTATACTCATGGTCAACTTATATTCGCATATATATATATACGATAGTGGATTTTGCAGAAGAAATGTACCGCATAGTTGTTTGTTTACAAGTGTTACCTGGTTGTATGAAGAGGTAGGTTGCATCATGTGCATGGTAAGTTGGTTAGGGTAGGTGCGTCCAAGGTCATTATTTGGATTAAGTGCTTCAGTGAGGAGTGGGAGTGGGGTGGGCACAGAGTGAAGGGAATCAGCTTGTGGTGACCGCAGTTGGCCAGTGAGTGGGTCACAAGCAGTCGGCAGAGACCGCAGTTGGCCAGTGAGTGGGTCACAAGCAGTCGGCAGAGACCGCAGTTGGCCAGTGAGTGGGTCACAAGCAGTCAGCAGAGACCGCAGTTGGCCAGTGAGTGGGTCACAAGCAGTCGGCAGAGACCGCAGTTGGCCAGTGAGTGGGTCACAAGCAGTCGGCAGAGACCGCTACAGTCCATTATGTTAACTTTAATATGCGAAATAACTGCTTAGCGTAGGCAAATCTGAAGTTAATAGCTGACATACATTTCAGTGATAGAAATAAGCCAACAAATTGTACTTGTCCGGTGGTGTGATTTTCATTTGGCTATCTGAATTTTCACTTGTCCCTGATACACTCTTAATTCGAACGCTGCTATATATAATAATTGCAATAGAAATTAATTTCAATATATACCTATTATGTTATAAGTTGAGACTTATGCAGAGATAGAAATAAACAAAAAAATGTCACTTGTCCACCGGACAAGTGTGGTGTGATTTTCACTTGTCCCGGGCAAGCAGACATGCTCTTATTTCGAACGTTGCATTTATAATCCTAGCAAAAAACTCCTCCCCACACCTACATTTGTAGGATTACCCATTACTCTAGGTACTTCTATAGGACCCTGTTGTGTCCACGCACCATTTATAAACTTTATCGGCACGTCTAATTTACCTATTCTTCAACAAATGCACTCTACAACTAACTACCATGAAAACTCATTTTTTGCCTATATCACTTTAATTTTTTTTAATTGTCTTTTTATATCAAATACAATCTAAAGCACAGCTTTACATGTGGTGCTTAAAAAGTGGACGATATATACCGAATGTCATCATAAGAAATAACCAATATTGGCATTGTTAACTTAATAATAATGATAATAATAATCATTAAAGGATACGAAAGACATCTAGATTCTCTGCTGTGTTGGAACTGCCAGCTCAACAGAGATCCTGTTGAGCAATTAAACTATTGCTTATACATTGTCTCCAGTGCGGTGCTTGTGAACGATACCAAACAAGGGATGGGCTGTGAATCTCAGCGTATAAAAGCATGCCTCAAGTGAATTTCCCCCCAAGGATGTGTATGAAGAGTGATTGTGCTTCCGGTAGTTTTTAGAAAATAAAATGTTAGTCATAAGAAATAATAATATACACACCCAGTCACCAGGCTATATATATATATACAATTTCCAGGGTAGGACAATAAGGCCTGGGGGACCTAGTTTACTCAGTTAGGCAGGTGAAGTTCCCGGTGAACTGCCCAAACTGGCAAGTCATTATTTTTCTGATCTGCAGCAGCAGATTTCAGTTTCAATTGGCTGACTTGCACTTGGGCAAGTAGTTTTGCCACTCGGGCAAGTAGAAAATTCAGTCACTTGCCCTAGTGGGCAAGTTGGAAAAAGTTACTATCCCACCCTGTGTGTATATTATATGAATAGTGATAAGACCGCTATCGCGTGCCCCCCCCCCCCCCCCCCCCCCCCCCCCCCACCGCGCGGTTGAGGGATCCCGGCATGCACCCATCACCGCCTGCGCGGGACTTGACACTCGCTCGGAACTGTCTTTGCACATTGTTATATATACTTACCTACACTAATGGAAGAATTATTATATAGTATAGAACTATTTATACGAATCTTACCTGGGTACAGATGATGGATAACTGGTGTTTTCCCAAGGTACTAGCATCGCATAGTCGTAGGTCAGAGAGAAGGAAGCACATCCGGGTCCAGCAATCTTTTACATACTTTATAGGATAAAATATTATCTTAACTTCATATGGATACTGTTGTGTTTTCGTTTTCGTTCAAGCGACACATGATAGTTGTGGTAGGGTGGGCGGGTTTCTCCGCCCAGTCCCAAATGGAGTTTAGCCATATAGTCCCGAACGAGTCCCTCCCATATTACGTATGTAAGCCATAGCTGTCGTGTTATCTGTTAATACCCATACATGATTTTTAGGGACATGAATCAGACTATGGAGTCCTAGATAAATGGCTCTAAGTTCTAATAAATTAATGTGATCGGGGATTTCATCTTCCATCCAACAACCACCTGTTGCCTGTTGGTCGCTTTGAGCCCCTCAGCCTTCTAATGAAGCGTCTGTTTTAACTGTAGTGTTGGGCTCTCCCATAATGGGGTTGGGCGATTTGTCAATGTGTAAAAACCACCAAATAATATCATTTTGGCCTTCTGGCAAAATGGTCATGGGCCGCTCAAAGTTTCCTTTTGTGTGTGTCAACACCAAGTTCTTGTCTATCTCCAGTGATTTAATATTTGTGTGTGTTGTTGTTTTACATCCTAGCAACATTTAAGGTCATATCAGGACGGATACCGACTTGTGACAGTGCAAACTCATGGCGACTTTAAAGTGCTGCTCCACTGGAATACCAGGCCGCCAGCACCATGACTTTGATATCCAACTCAGTCACATTATCCTGACGCTGAGCCAACCAGTCCTTGTCCTATCCTAATAATGCCAAGCGCCAGGCTAGGAAGCAACAAGTATCAATTTAAAAGTCATTGGTTTGACTCGACCAGGGTTCGAACCCACGACCTACCAACACGGGAGATGGACCCTCTAACTCATTCGGATATCCAGTCTGATATGAGTTTTGCCATAAAAAATAGCTGGTGCATATGCTATCATAATTCCTATCAATACTGCGACTTGTCGCATCTTTGGTTTGTTCAATTCTAATAATTGATTTGCTGTTGTTGTAAATTTGTCAACTTGTTCTGTTAATGAAAGGGTCATTTCTGTGGTGTCAATAAAGAATCCCAGAAACTTTAACTTTTTTGTTGGTGTTAGTACTGATTTAGTTTCATGTATGTAGAACCCTAATTTTGTAAATGTTTCACATAATTTGTCTACGACTGTCTGTCATTGTTGTTGTGTTTGTGCAACAATAAATGAATCATCAATATACGGGAACATAATATGTCCTTTCCTAGCCATCTGGGGAAAAAGTGGTTTAAGTGACCTTGTGAAAATGCGGGGACAGCAAGCCAGTCCATTCGGCATGCACATGAACTCATAAAGTTTGCCATTCCAACAAAATCTGAGATATTTACGATCAAGTTTATAGATAGATACTGTATAGTATGCATCTTTAAGATCCACACTAGCTAGCCAGAAGCCTTGTGTTACTAAGTCTCTTGCTGTGTCTAAGGAAAACATTCTAAATGTTTGTATTCTACGAATTTGTTGAATAATGTTAGATCTAGAATTAGTCTTACATCTCCATTTGGTTTGGGTCGCAAGAAAATATTAGATTTGAATTCCCCAGCAACATCTATTGCTGGTTCTATAATGGCTTTTTCACAGAATTTAAGGACTTGATTATGTAACGCTTCGCGTCCTGAACCATGAAATCGGAAAGGGAAAGGTATGCTATTTTGAACAGGTTCTTCTATCAAGGGTATTCTTACCCCTTCAGCTAGACTAAGGATAGTTAAATTATCTGTAATGATATTCCATTCCGGTAGGCAGTTATTGAGGTTACCAGCTTGAAAAATGCTTACTGGTGTTTGCGTTGCCACTTCTATTTGTTCCCTGGGCAGGGGAACGGATTCTGGGCACTGAACTCCCCCTTGAAAGCCCTGTTCAGGTCGTTCCAGCCGAACGACTGCCTCTGGCACCTTCCCCTGGCCTGGAAGCTGAAGTTGGTCCCGAACCGGCCTCCTCATTGGCCGGTTTAGAAATTCCTGCCTCATCTTCTTGAAGCGGTTAGGATTCGCGTCTGCAGACTTATTTCTGTCCGTTTTCATATGTTTGCCACACTTCGAACCAGTGTCCACCTGTTTGAACAAGTGCTGAAGTTGCCCACCAAATCTTCATTTTGTCCAGTCAGTTCCCCTTAATAGGCTTGTGGGCATACGTATATTCCTTCCCGTCATTGTCAGCGATCTTCTTAGACCAGGCTACCTCCTTGCCTGCATCCGTGCAGATGGCCTTGAAGACGTTCTCAAACCATCTGCATGAGAGGAAGTTGCTTGTCACAATCAGCAAAGCAACCCCCCCATTCATATCATCACACAGCGATGAGAACTTGTTCTCGGCCATTGGCGCCTATAGGCGGGATGGCTGTGAGGGCCGAAAGTACCCCTTTGTGTACTGTATGCAGGACCGCTTCAAACTTTTGTTGTCCTCCGTGAGCCCGACTTCCGTATCCATCTCCTTAATGGTGGATTCCGGGATCCCTTTGATCCCCGTGAATTTCTCAGCCAATTTGATAATCACTTCAGCCGGCTTGAACGTGTTGAAGTGCCCCCCTGTATTGTCTTCCTCAAAAGCGTAGTTATGTGGATTTTCTCCCGCCGCTGCACCTTGCACTTTTTCGTCTCTTCGCGTATTTCCCCATGTGCTTGGAGTCTGACCAAGAGGATTTATGTTTCCTCCTCTTTTTGGTCCTTTTCTTGCTCTTCTTTTTATGTGCCCTCGTGTACTCATCCCCTTCTGATGAGTGTTCTTTCTTTTTGTGTTTGTGTTTGCGTTAGTGCGCAGACACTACTACCTCCTCCTCTGGCTCATCGTCAGACGAGGCCTGATCCTCTGAGAGGTCCTCCCACTCAGATTCATCCGAATCAGGCGCCTTTGGTGTCCTTCCCTTCTTGGCCGCCACTGTGCAGGGAAGCATCTCCTCCATTTTCTGTTGAACAAGTAGTGCTACATGCTCATCTAAGTCAGCTGGGATGGGGCCGGTATCATACCCCCCCCCCGACTCGACGTAATCTCTTTGTTCCGGCGACCTTCACACATGTGCCGGCGGTGAGCATTCTTCATCTTCACTGAGTGCATGAGATGCCTCTGCCTTACTCCGCTTCATAGTAATGGCTCGGAGATTGTCAGTAAAAAAAAAAGACCAATGGTTAGGCATTATTAGTGCTGAATATCAAACAGATAATTACAGTATAATTATACTAGGTGTGTATTATGGCGTTTTTAACCCAGGGGTGTGGTTAATACATTTGTAGGAGTATGGTATGGGAAACCAACCAATCCAAATGAGGGCTAGGGACCAGTGTAGCGGTACCCTCCCACACTCTAAGTACCTATAAACTTCTCCCACCTGTGGCTTTCTTCGCCAACAAGTTGAAGAAAATACCATAGGACTCGGAGGTACGCCTTATCGATAATAATAATTGGGGAATCTTAAAGAAACCCAGGAATAAATCCTACCGATTAAATGGCTCCTGCCAAACATCTCTCCATTTGGCAACAGGCGGCTTCATTAATAACCAAACAATGGATACATTGTTCTAATGATCATATCAAATTCGATTGGAATTAAGCTGTAAAACAGTAACAACTTATGGAAAAGTTTTTTAAAACTTTGTATGTGCATGCTAACATGAACTGAACCAAAGTATCGAGTTTGAAAGATACTAACCGGGTTGGTTTTGTAGTTAATGTAGAAAAACTGCTGGAGCTGCTCACAAACGTCCTCCTGTTGTGAGTTGATTATGCTAATTGCTGGACCCTGATGTGCTTCCTTCTCCCTCAGCTATGAGTAGCCAGAGGTAAAAAATATATTTGAGGCTGTCTCAAAAGGTGCTAAGTAAGTTGGGACAAAACTTTGTCCACTGTAATGATCAATATACTATCTGCTTATGCATTTGCTCAGGATAAACTGATTTATGGTGTTTCATAATCCAAATAGAATACATATTGATGTGAAGCAGATGTCCTTGTGTTTTCAGTGTAACCGTTTCTGTGCTATTTTGTGTCAATCGTTACGTGGACAAAAAAAAAAGAAGAGTTATCACCTTTTGAGACAGGCTCATTTACCCTTCCACCCCCATTTGATCCTTCATTTTTTTTATTAAATTACATTTCAGGAAAAGACTTTTCACATTTTGCAATTTAACATCTTAAGATTATATACACTTATTAATCTGACATATCGGTCAACCCTTATTCTCGATCATACTATTACTTATTAGGTAGTCCAAACTGTTTCTGCCGGTGGTCCATTGCCACGCCCACTCAGTCAAAGCTAAAAGCACAATGTGAAAGCACCACTCCCAGCAGGCTTATTTTTAAATGCGGAGTGTTGGAACTTTGGAAGTACCTTCATCTATACTATACTATAGACTAGTATAGAGTGAGATTCTTTAATAGTGGATAGATTATAGAGAAAATAGCTTCCATGTGAGGCCTTAAATAAACGAAGATGAATTTGTAATAATGAATAATTGACCAAATGTAATCCCACCTTAAATTGAAACATACTTCAAAACGCCTTACAAGTATTATATATGTTTTAAAACAAGCAGGATACTTCCTTGTAAGAGAATGCCTTAACATTTCAAGTAGACACCTTTGTTATGTGTAAAATCTAAGTAAAAGTAATTCACACAAGTAATGCCAAAGGACACCAGGTTGTCAAATGCAAACTGAACAAAAACCATACCTTCGTCTTCTCGATCTAAAAGTAGATGTAACAGTTCAACAATCAGTTATAGACCGGCACTTTGTACTTATGCTCAAGTCCTGTGAGTGTGCGGCATTTAGCGAAATATACAAAATCTAGAATTCTAAACTTCTCTGGATATATTATAGGACGCCTGCACTAATGTTTATCAAAATCTCATATCGTCGTGTTATCTAGAGCTTTTCTATAAGTACAACATTACTCATCAGGTATAAAGGGAAAACTTGGAGCAAAGGGCTTCAACTTCAATTTTATAGTTATACCGACCCACCCGGGAGGGGAGGGGGGAGGCTAGTGACTAACACATGTATATGTTACATACATAAACAATACCCATAGAGATGGAAAATAAAGTCACCAGAATCCAGAAACAGCTGTTTTGGTGGAAATGATATAAATTGGTCCCAGGTTTCCTCCCATGTTTTAATAAAGTACTGCTGAAACTGGTTCTGGGCTGAAACATTGGAGCAGGCACTGTGACCAGTATATATATCAATTCTGCAGAAAACATACTAATATATTAATCACCAATGTGGGGGCGGGGGGCGTCCCAAGCATTGCTTATTCATACCATCAATGGTATCATACAAATTACAGGTAAATATATAAAACCAATAACAATAAAATATTCAAGAATGAACGAACTATATCAGTTTTTAGAGTTTGCGTTTAGCTTATCTACCTAAATAAATGGCATTAGATTTACCCTAACACGATTCTTAAGAACCTCATATTCATACTGTCAAAATGTGAATATTCCTTTATTAGCTACCTCCGAATGCTGTTAATTCAAGTTTTAAAGTATATTATTGTACATTATTTGATCAATTCTTCCTTCAAAAAGAGTGGGTAAACATAAAGAGGCATGTGAAGAAAATATGTTGCTTCTTAAATTAGAATTTATTTGGTAATTTCTTTGACCCAGCCTCCCGACACATTTTCTAATGGGTTGTTCAGCAGCCCTGTTTCAGGAACGCGGCTGCAGGAGTAAATAACTAGGATTCAGGGATGAAAGTGATTTCCGGGAAAAAAGCGGAAATGCTGATATTCTCCCATAGGTTTAGGACATTGTCAGGGAATCGCAGAAAATGTCCTTAGTCGGGTTTCATATATATTGGTATACGCTGATAGTGCTGCGCGTTTGAAGCATTTATTAGTGGTACACACTGATTGTGCTGCGGCGTCTGCACCACGTATTAGTACAGATCTAAACTGATGGTGCTGCGGGATTGAAAAATCCCGGAAATCCGCGGAAACGCGGAGATCTTTCATCCCTGAGGATTATGCATATTCTTGAACAAAGTGAACTGCAATATTGGATATTATAGGTACCCTAGAATCCGCCGGGAGCACCACTGTCGCCGGGCCTATAAAACTTGTACAACTTCTTGCGCCCTTCTGAGCAGTACAGTCATGTCGAAAAACGGCACCACACATGAATCATAAGCACACTGCATTCACTGCTACATCCGTTTTTGAAGCACAACAGACTTAGGCACAGATAGAGACTATTTTCTGTTGTATGACATTTGAAAGGCAGTTTACTAAGCCATTCAAATCTTCGGATGCAGAAATCAGAGGTAAGACTGACAGGAATGTCCATGTTAACTATGAGAATGTGAAACTTTAACATTTTTTCTTCCTAAAAATGGTCTTATAATGACTACAACTGGAATCGCAACTCTAGAATCTGGCAGCCAAAAGTTGGTGTCAGGCAGCTTTTACTGGATTCTCTATGCTAGTCTAGGTCAGAATTTTATGGCTGGGGTGAGTGACTCATATAACACAGCCTACTATTATGCACCCTAAATAAGGCACTTCTCTAGTGCATTAGCTAATACAACAAATCTTAACTTCAACAAACTTCAAATGCACATATCTCATTCAATTTTTGGAATATCTTAAAAATTCAAAAAGCATATTGCTTTTGATTCATTGGAGCTTCCAATGAAATTATAATTTGAATGTTTGGAATAATTTGAAAATTTTACTGGGGTACCTAGATATTACTAATATTATTAGCAATTCTGCATTGCCATTGTCATTAATGAGTGAGGTTGGTGACAGCGAATGTAACATTGATTTCACTATTTTTAGTGATTACTGATTGGCATCCCATTCCCAGTACACGATATAGTTCATCATGATCATATATGATATACCATTACATTTACAGTTGACAGAGTTGCGGTACTAAATACTAAGACTAGTAAATGACTAATGACTAAATGAGTAACCCAGTGTGGCAGTGACTGAGTCTGAGTGAAGCAATATCAATATTGAATATCATATGGGGGTGGCGGTGATTAGGTGGGCAGATGCCAGGTGGTTTCCAGCAAACATAGCCATAGGACGGACTGTAACAATCAAGTGAAACCCCAACGATGACAATGTCGTTTATCAGTGCCAGCCACCTCGAGTGAGGCTGACACTGAACGTTGTGAAGGGATCAGTGACAGTGGCAGTGCCACCTATACACGTTAATGGCATCGCGTCACTGACTAAAGCCGGACATGGTTTTGTTTGACATGATATTGTAGATAAAAGATCCATCCCATACTTCCAGTACTCAGTCTCAGACTGAGTAGACAGTAGTACGGGGTGAACGCTTTATCTAATGATATTGATGTTCACCATCCACTATCGCTTCAGTGCAGGTAAATTCTTACCTTTTGATGTCTTGCGAGGCCATAGGTAATATGTTGCTGGTATTAGTATCAAAGCAAGGAACGAGAGAAGGAAATAATAAAATGTTCCTCCCTTTTCATCGTACTCAAATTGCATGCCAGCCATGTTGAATGGGTATCAAACGGGAAACAACTACACTTGTCCCAGCACGCGCTCTTTCATTACTATTGCTCCGATGTATACTTGTTGAACTACTTAGAGCTTGAGAAACAACGTGGAACTTTGTCTGTCCCGATAGTGAATGTACAAGTAGCTGCCCAGTACCAGCTGCGTGTAGCCGGTGGTGTCGCATTTGATGATCGTCCCCATTACAATATGAACAAGATTATTTCTTAATTTTTTAAGACAAAGCTGATTGTAGGTTATCATAGTTAGCTTTTAACATAAGTCATTTAAATTTAATATTGTTTGCATAATAATATACAAATGTCAAGACACTCGAAGAATAAGCAATGGCTTGCTCATGCAGCTAAAGATGGCGCCACTAATACGTGAAGTATTTCGTCTGCTGCGAACACACTGGACGCGATCAGTGTAGACAGTCTTTGCGAGAGGAAATTCCACCTTCGCCTGAGTTATGGCCTCGAGAGCCAGGGAGTGGAGTTCTGGGGTGGTGTAAGCCACCTTGGCAGCAACTAGGTTAGTGGTTCGGGTTTCCACTGGGATGGAAACCCAAGGTGGCTTGTGAGGGCTCAGGGCGAAGTCTGCAATGTGGAGTCCATGGGAGTCCTTGAGCCTTGAGGGTGGTGATGGCGTTCTTGAGATGGTAGGAGATGTGAGGGTGACCGCGGGTCCCATCTCGGAGGTAGGCCGCGGCTCTGCGGATTGTTGTTGAAAGGCCTGAGGAAAGGGTTCTTGTGAGATGGGTGGTGAGAAGTTGTTTGCCTCGGAGGTGGAGGGGAGGGAGGCCGGATTCAAGGAGGAGGATCTCGATCCTGGTGGTGCCAGGAACACGGAGGACAAGCCTGGCAGCCCAGTGTTGGATGTTCTCAAGTTTCCGGAACTCGTTCAAAAGGATCTTGTTCTTGGGTAGTTGAGTTTGGGGGTTGTCAAGCCCGAGGGTTGTGAGAGCGAGTGTGGGCGCAGCGTAGTCAAAGAGGGAGTGTACTGCCTGCCGGTAGAAGAGTGCGAGTACACTGTCCGGGGCGCCCCAGGAGAAGCCGGAGATCCTCTTCATGAGGAGAAGTCTGTTGGTCATTCTGGTGGCCAAGTGGCGGCAGAGGGCTCTCATGTTCAGGTCTCGGTCTAGACGGATACCTAGGTAGTGGAAGGCGGAGACCCATTCGATAAGGGATCCATCTAGGTAGAGGGGGTGAAGTGGTTGACCTCTGAACATGTGCATGATCTTGGTCTTGGTGGGGGAGATTTTTAGTCCAAGGTCCCGGCAGGCGTTTCCTACCAGGTGGAGCACCTGCTCAGCGAGATCCTGTGCGTTGATCGCATGGGAGCAGGTGATGGTGACGTCATCTGCGTAGCAGACTATGGTTGTGTCTGTGATCTCTCGGGTGGCTAGGTCTTGTTTAAGCCTCCTAACGAGAGATGCCATCACTGAAGCTTAACCCAACATCAGGTAGAGCAGGAGCCGGAATCTTCATCCCCTTCTCCAACACAAAGAACACCACCAGGGTGTCAGACTTTGCTTCCACTCTCGATACCGAGCTCGCCACCATTCACTTGGCCCTCGAAGACCTCCACAACTCAAGTGCCATCATCATTACCGACTCTCTGAATGCCATCAAAGAGATCGCCTGCCCAAATGCCCGACACTCCGTTGCCGACGCAATCCAGATTAAAATCTTGACCAGATATCAGGCACACCTCAACACAGTCCTGCTATGGGTCCCCTCGCATATAGGACTGTATGGTAATGACCAGGCCGACTGTGCCGCTCTAGCCGGTGCCAACCGAGCAGACGTAGAGACAGCCATCCTTCCATCCATCACCAAACTGGCCGCCGCCGCTTCTTGAGCCACCACCAAACTCTGGGAATGAGCCACAGAGAAGGAACAAGTACGGAACCCTTATTCAATAAGCTGGCTCTGGTACACCCTGGTCAGAACGAATATCCCCCATCCAGTCGGCCTTCCTGCTTCCACCCAAGTCGCCATCAACCGCTTCAGGACTGGCTATCGCCGTTGGATTGATGTCCCCAACCTCCAGCGCTGTCCCTGCGGAACTAAGATCTTTAATGTGGCCCACATACTCGCCTCATGTGGCGCCGTCGACAGATCTGCCATCAGCGACTTCATGGAGGATGCTGACCGCCAACTCAGCGACAATAGGGCCGCTCTGGCTATCCTCTCCAGGATTTCCAATTCATCCTGGAACGCACTTGCTCGCTTCTACCGCCAGAACGCAGACATCATCAACACTGTCGGTCGCCCAGATCATGACATCGGGGACTAGCGGGCCCCACCTCATCACCATAGCTGACTTGGTGCCACTACTAACTAACCACTAATTTTCACTGGCAACAAACAGGTAACCCCACCCTCTGCCAAACTAATCCCATCCTCACTTCACTTCTTCCTCTGGCCTTGGCCAGACTTACGGTGCATACCGGTGAATCTGGAGGGACTGAAGTTTGGATCCTGGTCGAGTCAAACCAATGACTTATAAAATGGGTACCTGTTGCTGCTCGGTGCTTGGCGTTATGAAATCAGGACACGGACTGGGCGCACAGTGTCAGGATAATGTGACTGTGTGGGACATCGGGTCATGGTGCCGGCAGCCTGATTTCCCAGTGGGGCAGCACTATAAAGTCGCCATGAGTGCGTGCTGTTACAAGTCAGTGCACATCCTGGTATGACCTAGGGTCTTACTGGGGTGTAAAACTACACCAACCACCCAGCCTCCCCCGGCCCTCTTAGAGGACTGTGGTTGGAATCTTAGGCTGCCTTTGTCCTTCCTCCCCCCCTCCCCCCTACCCGTCAATTCCTCTGATTACTACCCACCGGAAGCCAACTCCCGACCACATGGGACTGCTTTCAGTGGTGCCCATTCAGTGCTGCAGATTTGCAGCCTTCAGCTCACCAATGCGACTGAAAACTCCCCAAAACAACAACACTGGACGCATCAGATGCATACACCATGCCACGGTTCGGCGGCCATCTTGACCTAATTCCTGTTCGCAGGTAAACAAAATGCACGTGGCAGTATCACCAGTGTGGCAGTGAGCATTCTTCATACAGAAAAAGTTAAATATCTCTAAAACCACACAACCAAGAAACAAACTAAATGGAATACACATAAAAAACATGTTTATCAAAAAGATTATATTGAATTGATATGGTTATGGTTCTGGATTTCTATTAAATTTGAATAAATCTGACGTTTTGCACTGCGCGTACCGGCATACTCAATGCATTGTCAATGGCAGTGAGCAATCTTCAGAGAGAAAAAGTTAAATATCTCTAAAACTACAACACCTAGAAACAAACTGATCGGAATACACATAGAAAACATGTTTACCAAAAAGAGTATATTAAATTGATATGGTTAGGGTTCTGGATTTCTATTAATTTTGAATAAAACTGACGTTTTGCACTGTGCGTACCGGCAAACTCAATGCATTGCCAATGGTCGTGAGCAATCTTCATACAGAAAAAGTGAAATATCTCTAAAACCACACGATCTAGAAACAAATCGCTTGGTACACATATAGAAAACATACTCAACGAATAGATTATATTAAATTTATACGGTTAGGGTTCTGGATTTCTATTAATTTTGAATGAAACTAATGCTTTGCACTGTGCGTTCCGGCAAACTCAAGGCTATCAGTCTTTGTTTACCTATAACCGGGAGTGGCCTCATTCTCGCGAAGTTAGGACATGCCCATATATGGCCAAACTGTGGCATCGTGTATTGAGAAGGGTCCACAGTGACGAAAGGAGCAAAAACGGCTGACCACTGGGTCATATTGAGCATCGTCACTAACCTTATAAATTTAATATAATGTTTTTGGTAAAGATGTTTTCTATAGGTGTACCAAACGATTTGTTTCTAGATGGTGTAATTTGAGAGATATTTGACTTCTGTATTTTCTGTATGAACATTGCTCACGACCATTGACAATGCCTTGAGTTTGATGGTACACGCAGTGCAAAACGTTAGTTTTATTCAAAATTAATAGAAATCAAGAACCCTAACCTTATAAATTTAATATAGTCTTTATGGTAAAGATGTTTTCTATATGTGTACCAAGCGATTTGTTTCTAGATGGTGTAATTTGAGAGATATTTGACTTCTTCTGTATGAAGATTTGCTCATGGCTGTTAACAATGCATTTGAATGGAAATGTCCCTAGCAAACTGGTGTCCCTCGGAATCCGCATCACCAAACTCCCTGCCCGGCTCTACCATCACCGAGCACCGCTACGCGACACCCAGCAGCTGACGCCGCACCGACCCAAGTTACCACCGTCTGTGGACAGCTTAACCCTGTTACTATCACTATCACTGTCACTGTCGCTGACACCCTGCCCCTAGCCACTGTAATTCCCTACCACCGTCACTGTCACTTGCTTCTGTCACCCCCCCCTGCTACTCACTGTCACCGTTACTACTCCCTGTCACTGTCATCCTACCCCTAACCCCCCTCCCCCCTCAGTGTCTACCCTGTTCACCCTCGTCACTACCCTCACTGACATTGTCAGTACCCTCCCCCCCTGTCACTGACACTATTTAAAATTTTGTACTTTTTCTTGGTTGTCTGTATACTTACTCTCACCCTCGTCACTACCCTCACTGACACTGTCACGACCCTCCTCCACTGTCACTGAGACTAATCCCCAGATAGCACACAGCCGTCGGCCCGACGTCGGCTATTGGTCGCACCGTCGCCACCGACTTTCCACCGTCGGGCCACCGTCGGGCCGACGGTGGTGTTCCGACGTTGGGTATCAATCCCTTTCCACTTTTGAGCCACCGTCCTCACAGCGGACGTCCTGCTCCTACTTAGCGACACCTGCCGTGATCTGGGGCTCAAAATATCCACGAACAAAACCAAAGCCATGATGATGTTCACCGATCAGCCTCCCCACCCACTCCATGCAGCAGACCTGGTCGTCGAGTGGGTGGACACCTTCGACTACCTCGGAGTCAGGCTTGATCACAAACTCACCATGAGGCCACTTGTGAAGCACCTGGCCTCCAGAATGAACAAGAGACTTCTTCTAATGACTAGAATCTCTGGGTTCAACTGGGGAGCCCCAGCTGAAGTGCTCAGTCTCTTCTACAAACAGGCTGTGCAGGCTCTCTACGACTATGCAGCCAACACCGTTTCCTGGATTGGTTACTGCAGAGATAACCATAGGGCACGCCTCCCTCGCAGTAGCACCCTGACCAAAGACCTCCTCACTCTGGAGAGAGTCCAATACCAGGCAGCCCGGCTCATTACCCGAGCTCGCAGGACAACCAGAGTTGAGATCCTCCTCCTTGAGGCCAACCTTCCACCACTCCACCTACGCGGACAACAGCTGCTGGCAAACCACCTCTGCCAAGGCAGCGCAGCCTCTTACCTACAAAATGGTCCAAGACGGCGCCTCTGCCTCTCCTGGGGAATGAAGACGGCCATCCGCACCTTCAAACAAACTCACGGGCTGGCACTCGCTGCTACCCCTGACCTCCAGGTGAGACCTCCCTGGTACACCGTGCCCGTAGAGGTCAGGCTCACCAGCCTCTGCTCAAGCAAAGCTAACTACCCGACCATAGTCCTCAGAACCCTGGCCCAGGAAACCATCGCCCTGACACAGCCCTGACACAGGCTGAGCTGGGGCTGGACACTTTCTACCAGACTGGAAAGGCTAGACGCCTTATCAGGGTCACGGACTACTCCTCCACCCTCGATACAGAGCTCGCCGCCATCCACCATGCACTGAGCCACCTGCGAGATTGCAGCTGCATAGTAGTCACTGACTCAATCAATGCAGTCCGCAAGATCAAGGACCACAGAGGTAGCCACTCTCTGGCCGCCTTGATCCAGAACACCATCGCCACCAGGCATGAAGCTCTCCTCAACACAGTGCTGGCCTGGGTTCCCTCCCACATAGGCCCGCGCCAGTGTGTTCGGCTTCTCTTTATTACATACATTTTGATTTTTGATGCACGCACGACGCTTGACGCCCATGCCAGAAACGCGTCCAGTGTGTTCGCAGCTTTACTGACAAATTTCAAATGGATGCACGAAAAACATACATTTACATAGGTACATGACCAGGCGGGATCGCCGAATGAGTTAGAGCATCCGTCTCCTGTGTTGGTAGATCATGGGGTCGTGGGTTTGAATCCTGGTCGAGTCAAACCAATAACTTTAAAATTGATACTTGTTGCTTCCTAGTCTGGCGCTTGGCATTATTAGGATAGGGCAAGGACTGGTTGGCTCAGTGTCAGGATAATGTGACTGAGTGGGATATCAGGTCATGGTGCTGGCAGCCTGGTATTCCAGTGGGGCAACAAAAGAGTCGCCATGAGTGCGCACTGTCACAAGTCGGTACCCGTCCTGATATGACCGTAGATGTTGCTAGGACATAAAACAACAACAAACATACACACATGCATGCATACATACATGTAAATTGTTATCTTGTTATTTTGTTACGATGGTGATGAAGCAGTTTAAATGTGACAGAATTTGTAATGCAAATCATGTTTTATTCAAATCGTTCTTATTTTTGTTCACTGCTTAGATTTTCGGGATGCAGTTATGTCAGATGTCAAAGTTATTATGTAGGAATCTGTATGTTCATAGTGTTTTTTTAATGGCGATATAAATGTAAAAATTAGTCAGATCCACATACATACATACATACATACATACATACATACATACATACACACACCTTGTATATGTGACGTCCTATACACAAATAGCCTGAAATGAGCCTAGTAATCATGTTTGGTCTATGTGGTCTAGTGGTTAGGGTGTTGAACTTGTAATCTGAAGTTGTTTGGTGGTGTGGGTTCAAACCCCATACACTCCAAAACCTTTTTACATTCAACAACAAAAAAACGTTTTTCATCTATGTTTTTCTCATTGAATTATGCAATGTAATTGTACTAACATATATTTTACATTACGCAAATATATTTCCTGATTGAACTACTCTAAAGAAGATTGAAAATACCCCAGTTTTACTCTCCCTTCTCTCCAGTCACCCAGCCATTTTTAAAACAAGAGCTGCCAGCTAGTCCCAGCCTCAGAACTGACCCACTTCTGGTGGTGAAGTGGGTCCCCAACTCTCCCCACACATATTTGGTTCTTTAAACATAAAAACTAAACAAGGTTGTGTTTGGAGAGCATTTGTCAGAGTACGGTTCCCGTCGCCACAACGTATAGCTAGCCACTTTAAACAAACACATAGGACTGCGGCCCAGTTAAATTTGGCCACGGGGGT
Organism: Branchipolynoe longqiensis; assembly: GCA_030323885.1. Taxonomy (NCBI): domain Eukaryota; kingdom Metazoa; phylum Annelida; class Polychaeta; order Phyllodocida; family Polynoidae; genus Branchipolynoe; species Branchipolynoe longqiensis. The sequence continues at coordinate 47,348,579 of CM059189.1, forward strand.
GCTCCCTGGGCTAGCCCTGGTGGGCCTGAGATGGGCCCCACTTGGGCAGCCCATCTGGGGCCCAGTTAAATTTGACCACAGGCTCCAGGTGGGCTGTGAAGGTGTGGGTCATCTGATCGATCCTGCTCAGTGGACACATTTTCAGTTTGGGCTATTTTCTGTTCCAATCAGTGGTCCACAACTGGTTCATCAAAGGCTGTGGTATGTGCTGTCCTGTCTGTGGGAAAGTGCATATAAAAGATCCCTTGCTGCTAATCGGAAAGAGTAGCCCAAGGTCATATCAGGATGGGTACCGACTTGTAACAGTACACACTCATGGCGACTTTATAGTGCTGCCCCACTGGGAAATCAAGCCACTGGCACCATGACCTGATATCCCACTCAGTCACATTATCCTGACACCGAGCTAACCAGTCCTTGCCCTATCCTAATAATGCTGAGCACCAGGCTAGGAAGCGACAGGTATACATTTTTAAGTCATTGGTTTGACTCGACCGGGAACCGAACTCGCGAACTCCTGATCTTCCGCAATCCCGATATGAACAACAGCCGGAAGACCAATGTTTCGTTTCTGACAAAATGTGTTCAACAGAATAAACATAGTGATAGAAATAAGCAAAATCTTTCATTTGTCCGATGGACAAGTCTGATGTGATTTTCACTTGTCTGTCTGAATTTTCACTTGTCTACAGTATTTATCGTATTATACATATAAATACACAAATATATCATGGCTAACAATTTATGCTTTTAAAAAATAAATATATGCAGTGATAGAAATAACCAAAAGGTTTCAGACAAGTGTGGTGTAGTTTTCACTTGTCCCGGACAAGTGGACAGGCTCTTATTTCGAACACTGATCTGTAACGCTGGTATACATATATATCCCATTTAATTATTTCAGCAGCAAATGATATTAAAGTTTTATTCAGTGTTTTCCGTTTAGGAACACCAGAATCATCAGAATTTTACATTTATTTATGAGCTATGTAATTCAAAAATCCACTTACAGCGAGGTTATAATAACCCTGCTTCCCATATATACAGGTCTATATCTCCTGGACAGACACATTTCTTCTTGGTTGGAGTAAAACTATAACCATTCTGTATTGGTTTGTTGGGGTTTTACATCCTAGCAACAGCTAGTCATATCAAGACGGGTACTGATTGCGACAGTGTTCACTAATGGCGACTTTATAGTGATGCCTCTCTGCTGGCACCATGACCCAATATCGCAGTCAGTTGCATTATCCTGATACTGAGACCATGCATTATCCTGATACTGAGACCAGTCCTTTCCCTATCCTAGTAATGCCAAGCAACAGGCAGTCGGCCTAGATTCGAACTCCAGCCCTTCCACACAGGAAGCCAACGCCCTTCCGGTTGGGCCACCGCGTCCGGTGACAAAACAGTGAGTGAAAGTGATCTTATGCTGTCGGCAACATTGGTTGGTTGTTGAAATGTTACGTCCTGGCAACATCTAAGTTTGTTTGTTTGTTGTTGCTTTACATCCTAGCAACATCTAAGGTCATATCAGGACGGGTACCGACTTATGACAGTGCGCACTCATGACCTGGTATCCCACTCAGTCACATTATCCTGACACTGAGCACACCAGTCCTTGCCCTATCCTAATAATGCCGAGCGCCTGGCTAGGAAGCGACAAGTATCAATTTTAAAGTCATTGGTTTGACTCGACCAGGACTCGAACCGACGACCTACCAGCACGGGAGACGGACGCTCTAACTCATTCGGCCCTCCCGTCTGGCAACATCTAAGTTAATATTAGGACAGGTATTGACTTGTGACAGTGAGCACTCATGGTGACTTTATAGTGCTGCTCCACTGGGAAATCAGAAATCAGATGGCCAACACCATGACACGATATCCGACTGTCACATTATCTTGACACTGAGCCAACCAGTCCTTGCCCTATCCTATTAATGCTGAGTGCCAAGCTAGGAAGCGACAAGTATTAATTTTTAAGTCATTGTTTTGACTCGACTGGGAATCGAACTCTCGATCTCCCGCACAGGAGGCCTGCACTCTACCGATTCGGCCACTGCGTCCAGTGTGTCGGCAACAAAGATAATAATCACGGTTGAAGGTCACAAAAACACTATATAACACCCGTATTTGATTAGTTCATTTATTTTGTATCCTGCAATATATAACTTGTAACATGAAGTCCCCATTCTAACTAAGAACGCTAAAGTATTATACCACTCCACATAGAACTGATTCAGCCGTAGTGCAGCTTATACAGGGATGAAAGTGGTCTCCGGCAAAAAAAAGCGGAAATTCTCCGATAGTCTTCGGGTCAGGGAATCACGGACAATTTCCGGTAGTCAGATCTCATACATATTGGGGATAGGCTGATAGTGCTGCGATATTTGAAGGACGTATTAGTGTATTTAGTATACAGTGATAGTGCTGCGGTATTTCAAGAAGGGCATACAGGAAAAATCCCGGAAATCCGCGAAATCGCGGAGATCTTTCATCCTTGCTTATAGAAGAGTTAGTGGCAAGCTAATCATAAACTAGGATCACTTTTAAAAGGTATTCTCACAACAATTATCAGCCAAGTGATATATATCCACGGTTTTAGTTGAGCTAACTCTTTGCGTAAATTTTGTATATACATTGTATATGTATTTAAAATCTGACCATCTGAACAGGTCTGGAGGCGTTGGTGACCAGACGCAGCTGGTATCAGGGTGGCCAAGAGCCACTCACAGGTGGCGTCATAGTGGCAGAAGCAGGAACTAACTCATATGACAGGAGGATGGTGGGTAATAACTAATAATATATATAGAAGAGAACTGATAAGTGGTGGCATCCTTGTTTTATATTCCCATAATAGATTATAGGGCACATAAATCAGGGTTGAAAGTGATCTCCGAGAGAAGAAAGCAGAAATCAACATTGAGGTATGGTCACAAGAACAGAATGCTCTCCAAGGATAGTGTGTACTGACTGATCAAAGGAATGTGGCTAGGATAGTGCTGAGAGAGTACCGGATGAAACCAAACTTCCAGGGTGTTTTTTTTACCGCGATTCCATAATTACAATGTTAAGCCCATGAGAGAATTTCCGAGTTTCTAAGGAAATTTAACCCCACTCGGCCCAAGACCAGCCAGCCACCGACCCAACACCAGATGTCAGTCGCTTAGGCCGTAATCGATTAATCACCTCGGATCATCCCAACCACATTTTTTGCTCATGCGCACATCCTACATCGGGTTGCATAAATGAATACTCTTGGGGCGGAAAAAATGGTGGCTTAGTTCAAAACTTTTCTTTTTATTTTATTTTTTTAAATAACCAATATAACTACAGCAAGATTGGATTTAAAGTATTTATATGATTGTATAGTTTAGTTATATGTCCATTTTAACCTGGATGGTCTTTTACATACAGAAAAATGTAGCTTTACAGTACAGGCTCTCACTACATACAGGTACCAGCACAAATGCTTCTGATACCCCCAACCAAAACCTGGGCTGCGTTCAGGGTCCATCTCGGAGGCGCCCGTGACATCACGCTAGTCTGAACCACAAAGGCAGTTTCTTGTCTCGAAAATGGCTGCCCCCATAGGCAGCGGCCATTTGCAATCGAAATGCTGCGCTCTGATTGGATGAAACCACTGCATGCGGCGGCCATTTTCGAAGCGCTTTTTGTCTCCTATCTGTAAAGGGAGGCGTTGCCGAGACGTCGCCTGAATGCAAATAGACCAAAAAGCATCGCCGAGACGGACCCTGGGTCATTGGAGCCGGATCGTTTTGCACATGGCCCTCTATTCTTAGGTTCACCTCGGGGTGTTCTATTTGACATTCTGACGACTCGGATGACCCGATTGATATGGACTGTCATCATCGAATACGGCCTTTAAAAAGAGTGCCTAAGGTAGGGTTAAATGCTTCAAGTCTTTCTGGAATTTTGTGATGATAGATAGATGGGGAAAGTACATGTAATAGACTACATCACCGTTTCAGCGTCACGGTGCATTGTGGGATGTGTCAGAGCAAAACAAACCCACGAGAAGCACATGGCACATGCTAATACACTGGGTGCAGCTATGAAATGTGATAGTTTCAGCTCATCTCAGCTGTTGTTTGAAACAGAATACCAACTAAAAATATATATATAATAAATTAAGATATTAATCTTTTATCCAGCATTGCATTTACATCAATATAATATGGACATCTTATGCCATATGCATTTAGATTTAGACAAATCTGGGCACTCAGACTAGTGTTAGAGCCATAGCCAGAGTCAGTTTAACTTATTTTATTCATGTTTTTATTTATATCCTATGGTTAATGACATATGTAGAAATAGAAAATGAAAAAATCGGCGAAATCCTGAAAATTGTGGAGATATTTCATCCCTGATAAGGAATCGCATTATTCGTATCTGGCTTACGTATGAAGTGCAAACTATGAGTCATTCTCAGAAACTACCACATTTTTGGTTTTCACATTTCATTGTTAATGATTTTGCCTTTTTTTTGGGGGGGGGCAGTAAGTCAAATATACTTTTAGACTTTCTTCTTGTAAGAAACATTTCTTTTGGCTTAAGCGTAATCAACAAAATCTTGTTTGAATTTGTTGGGTGTGTTAAAACGATATTGATGTATGTTAAAATGATGTTATGGATGGATGTTACACTCGTACGAAACCAAATCAAAAAGTGAGAAAAAAAAATTCAACTCTGACATATGCACAACATATTAACCTTCATATGAATATGGATTCAGCTATTATTTTTTTACCAATCTTACTGTGAACAATCTTAAAGACCTCAATGTACACAAACTAAATCAATAGGAACACTGTAGAACCAAACAACAAACCATCACTTTATAGTAGACAAACAATCTAGGTTTATTAACACCGCTCCGGTATCTAGCACATGATAATATATAATATAAGGATTAACATTACACACATATACCACAGTCTTCACCTGGTCTAAACATCTACTAAACAGTTCTGATAACCAGTAGAGTACATTGTATATAGTGATAAACTTATGTGGAAAGGCGTGAAATTGTGGGCGACATTTTCCACTTTGCAGGCTGGTCATAGATTTGATTATAACTTGAGAAGTGCACTAGGTAATACCCCAGTCACACTACGCTTGCGACCACTTTGCTACAATCAAGAAAAGTCGATCGCAAAGTGGTTAGTGACCAGTCGGTGCCCTCCAGGCAACCAGTTTGGTTGCAAGGAGCAGGGATGAAAATGGTCTCCGGGAAAAAAAGCGGAAATGCTGATATTCTCCCATAGGTTTAGCATTGTCAGGGAATCGCGGAAAAATACCGGAAGTCGGGTTTCATATATGTTGGTATATGCTGATAGTGCTGCACCGTTTGAAGCATGTATTAGTAGTGTATGCTGATAGTGCTGCGGCGCTTGGAGCATTTATTAGTAGTATGCGCTGATAGTGCTGCGGAGTCTGCACCACATATTAGTATACGCTTTTGGTGCTGCGGGATTGACAAATCCCAGGAATCCGCGGAATCTTGGAGATCTTTCATCCCTGAAGGAGGTTGCAGATGCTGCACCAAAAACCTCGCAAGGAGGTCATGACCATCTTAAGTGCTTGCGACCAGTCGCTTTTCCTGCCCTTTGTTGCTTTGGTCGCAAGGCTGCTGCTGGATTTGGGTTGCAAAGTGTCCGCAAGCCGTAGTGTGACTGAGGCCTTATATAGAACTTAGATTTGGATATTGGTTAGGATTGTTGAGGCGTTTAAATCAGCGGTATCCTTAAATGCCCAGCTTGGCTTTCTTCTGCGACATGTTGATTTTGTCCCCTAGGCTCAAGGCCATGCCCTGAAAATAACAAGATACGCATTAATCTACTTTTTCTCTTCTTTTTTGTTGTTGTAATGCTACAATTTTATTTATTTGTTAATTATATATATATATTATTTATATATATTGTAATATAATAGATATATACACACACACATATGTGATGCATAAGCATTATACAAGTATAATTAACCGGAAGCTTTCACACCGTATTATATTCTAAGTCATCTACTGTGAGAATATAATCCTTCAGTAAATAACAAAACAGCTCTGTACACGAAAGGTACAACTGCATATACTTGTAGGCATCATAATAGTTCTGGTGGGTGGGCGGAGTGTTTTCAAATGGGCTTCAACGTTCAATTTTGACCCATTTGAAATCACCCCACCCACCCATGAAGACTATTAGATATGTCTATGCATGTGTAAAGTAAAATCCTCGCTTTCAATTATGCAGGGATGAAAGTGGTCTCCAGCAAAAATCGCGGAAATCAAGCCAAGGTTATTATACCGACGGCGAATTTCCGTGAAAACACAGATTTTCCCTCATAGGATTAGCACTGTCAGGGAATCACGGAAACGGAAAAATACCGGAAGTCAGGTTTAAAAAATCCTTGTTGTGTCTAAATCATCACCCATATCTAACTCGGTCTTGCTTGAGTTTTCTGTTCTACCAAAATCTAAGGTCATATAAGAACGGGATTCGAATACAATTGTTGTCATATACATCAAGATTCCATGATATTTTGCTTAAAGTTAATCGGTAAATATTAAAAAATCGGAGAGATTTTTCATCCCTGATTATGCTGCCCTGTAATTGTAAAGCGGGTTTGTATAGTATATACCCAATACACACACAATATCAAACACAATTCCATACAAATTCTTCCACATACAAAAATATTTCATGAATTAAAAAAACTAAAAAAACTGAGCGACTTCTTTTGTAGAGTTGGGGGGAGGGACAACTCCCCAAAATGTGGATTTTCACATACATTTACATATACACTGGGCTTAAAAAAATCACCTGATATTGAAATCTGTTAAATTCATAATAAAATAAATGTCACTTCCAATCAACTTTCTCCGATTTTCTAACAGTGTCTGCTTTTCTGTGCAAATAAAACCACAGAAATACAACAAAAATAAAACCACAGAAATCAACAAAAATACAAAGAACTTTCATCCCTGCCTTAGAAAACATTAAGGCGACACATACCTGGCTCTTGGCGCGAATGCGTATATGGCCAATGACAGTGCTGTCATCTCCACCATGCGCCGGCTTCTCGATGCTTAGGTTAGCAAGTGCATCCTCTCCGAAGATGGAACGCGCATACATGTTAGCAGCCATGAAGCCACAATCACCATGCAGCGCCTGCCATAAAGAGAGCACGCAGATTGTTAAAGTTGCACCTGCCTTCCGCAAGGCTATTTGATTCATATTGATGCGCGAGAAGGAAGACAGAGGCGGGGAGTGGGAAACTGAGGCGTTTATTGGTTACGCCTCGGGCAACATACAAAGAAACAAATGAATAACATATCAAATACATAGGAATAGAAGTACAGGTAGTAAGTCAATGTAATCAGATCATATGGAGAAGATATATATATTGTCTTTGTGTAATAAAGTCAGATTCATGAGGCGGCGAGGGCAGCGGCCCGAGGAGGGCGTCCTGGAGTTTATGGCAGGGGGTGCGCCGAGGAGCCCTCCACCAAAACGGAGGAGAGGGCTCGAGGCGCGCCCGAGGGGGCGAGGCGGGGCACGTAGGCGTGCTCCGCCTCGGAGGTCCAGGTCCCCTGGGCCATGATGTCGGGGAGGGGCACCCCGGCGCGCTGGCAGGCCTGGGTGGCGCCCCGGCGCAGGCTGTGGAGGGTGAAGGCCTGGGCCTTGAGGGCGCCCCTCAGGAGCTCGGTGAGGGAGCGTGGGTCGAGGGGCCGGCCGGAGGGCATCAGGAGGGCCGGCGCGTCGAGGGCCGCGGGGGTCTGGGCGAGGGCCGAGACCGGGCAGAGCGGTGATCCGGGCATCGCAGGGATGAAGAGGGCCACCGCGCCCGAGGGGGCGGAGATCGTCTTGGAGCTCCTTATCAGGAGCCGGAGACTTCCGGGCGCGGGGCGGGCGTCAGCGCGGGTGAGGGTGTGGGGGCCCCCCCAGCCCTCGGGACTCGGGGCCAGGAGATTTGACTGGCGGAGCATGCCGAAGTACCCGAGGAGGAGGGCGGCCCGAGGGACGACGGAGGCGGGGCCCGCCCGGGCGAGGTGGGCGATGGCGAGCGTCAGCTGATGGGGCGTGAGGGGGGGCGCCTGGCGAGGGACGTGGGATGAGGTGCGTTCCCCCCCGCGGCACACGTCCTTGGCGAGGCGTGCGTCGAAGCCCGAGGTGAGGCCGCCCGCCCCCTCCACCCAGGACCGCGCCCCCGAGATGGCGTTCTTGACGGAGGCCGGGGCGAGGGCGCGGTCGAAGAGGGAGGCGGTGAAGGCGGCGACGTCGAAGGCCGACGGGGCGAGAGGGTCGGCGCCTCGGGCAACAGCGAAGCTGACGAAGTCCTCGGCCTGGCGACGGCGGTTCCTCCAGGTCGCCGGGGCGAGGGCTGCGAGCCTGAGGCGGGCGACGTTCTGGATCTCGGCGGGAGGGTAACCTAGAGTCCAGGATGAAAGGGAAAGAGGTCATGAGATGCGTCAGCAGGGAGGAGCCCGAGGCGGGCCACCTCGCTCCGAGCGGTATCGGCCCAGGAGCCCGCGAGGTGCGCTCGGCTGAGGGCGTCGGCCAGGAGGAGGTCCGCCCCGGGCTTGTGTGTGATATGCAGCTGAAAGGAGCCGGAGGCCGCCAGCAACCAGAGCTCCCGGGCACAGGTCCCGAGGGTGGGGTCTCGGGCGCGTCCCGACTCGAGGGCGGTGGCCGAGGCCATGTTGTCAGTGTAGACCACGACCGTCGCCCCCGCGATGTCTTCCGGGAGGAGAGAGTGGAGGGCGACGACGAGGTTAACCGCCTCGAGTTCGTGGATCGACGGAAACCGCGCCAGGAACCCCGAGGAGTACCCTCGGGCGTAGTAGTGCGTCAGGGAGTGGGCGCCGCCGCCTGTGAGACAGGAGTCGCACTCGATCACCCAGCGTCGGCCCTCCGGGGCCCGGAGGAGGTGGATGCCATTGGAAAGTCGGCCGTAGGTGGCGAACCACCTCAGATCCCGGAGGGCGTCGTCGGCGAGGGTGACGGCGGCGGTGCCGTAGCAGCTGCGGAGCGCCCCGAGGAGTCGGGCCATGAACTTGCGGCCGGGGAGCACGCAGCGCTCACGTGATTGAGGCGGCCGAGGAGACTTTGCAGCTGTTGTTTCCCGAGGGTGGGCTGGGCGATGCGGGCGTCGCAGTCGTCGATGAGGGCCTGGATCTTGGCGGGGGCCACCCGGATGGTCATCGTCTCGCTGTCGAGGGCGAACCCTAGCCAGATGAGGCGGACAGCGGGAGGATGGCACTTTCCGGGAGCTACGTCGAGGCCGAGGGCTGCGGTGAGGGCGAGGAAGGCGTCGAAGGCCTGGCAGGCCCTCAGGTAAGAGCCCTCGCACCCTATGAAGTCGTCGACGTAGACGAGGGCGTGGAAGCCCTCGCGCCGGATGATCCAGGCCACTGCAGCGGTGACGCGGACGCAGGCCGCGCCCGAGGTGCGGCAACCGAAGGGGAGGGACGAGGTCGATGTATGTGTTGCCGTCGAGGCAAATGCCGAAGAGGGGGCAGGAGAGCGGGTCGGCACGGAGCTGGCGGTAGGCCCGGGAGATGTCGGCAGTCCAGACGTAGGCCCCGTGGCCCTGGTCAATGAGGCGGCGGCCTACGTCGGCGACCGAGGGAAGGGTGTAGGCGTGGGGTTCCCCGAGGAACTCGCGTCGGGGGATGCCCGAGTTCACGCTTGCTCCGGGGGGGTAGGATAAGTCGACGATGACCCGCCTCTTGCCTGAGTCGGCCTTGGGGCGGGTCATCATCGGGGAGACCTGGGTCCAGGGGGAGAAGGGGGGGACGGTGAAGGGGCCGATGAGGGCGCCGAGGGCCAGCTCCGTGTCGACGAAGTCTCGGACGTGAGAGAGGTTCTCGGGGGGCTCTCGGTGATTGGAGAAGGAAGGGCGGGGGAGGGTAGAGGCGGAGTAGTTAGCTGGGAAACCGAACTCGAGGAAGTCGAGGACGGCGGGGTCGGGGTAGTGACGGAGGTGGGTGCGCCAGGCGGGTATGTGGAGGCCCGAGGGAAGGGGGATGCGGGCGGCCAAAAAGTTAGGGAGGCCCGCTTCCCGGAGGGTTGTGTAGGCATGGTTAAATGCGGGGTAACGGGCCCACGCCTCGCCGGAGGTGTGGGGCCAGGAGGAGAGGAGGGTGGGGCGGTATTGAGAGGGGGTGGGGCCGCAGGAGGGGGCGGCTGGGAGGGTGTCCTGGAGGTGGGGGTTGATTACGTCGACGGTGGGTTCGTCGAGGGTGGGGGCGGGGGCGGCGGCTGGGTGGCGGTGGGGGGAGGAGGTGCGGTGGGGGGTGAGGGGGCAGCGAAGTCGTGCTGGGTGGGAGGGGGCGGGGTGGGGTGGGGGTGGGGCGGGTCGGGTTCGGGGTCGGGGGGGGGGGGTGAGGAAAGCGGTGTCGCCTAAGGTGAGGTGGAAGTCTGGGTCGATGGTGCTGGTAGACAGCCGGTGTAGGGAGGCGGCAGGGGCCTTATGGGCGGGAGAGGGCTCCCGGGTGGCGGAGGCGGTGCTGGCGGGAGCGGCTCCGGTGCGGACGGTGGGCTTGGCCTCGGGCACGCTGCTGGTGCGCGGGGCGAGGTGTGTGGCCGGCTGGGTCGGCCCGAGGAGGGCCGGAGGTCCGAGGCCGGGGGTAGCGGCGTGGGGGCTGGCAGGGTTGTGGGCGTCGGCGGGGCTGGTATTAACAGTAGTGGGCCGGTTGAAGGCCTCCGGGCCAGCCGGGGGGCTCCGGCGGACTAAAAATCCGCCGAGGTGGCGCTCACGGTTGCGCTTTGAGTTGCAGACGTCCTCACTGTGCGCTGTCAACATCTTGCGCACATTGGCGCAGTAAGCGCACGTATGCCGCTGCCTAGCGCTTCCTACGCCGTGGGCCTCCCCCGGGCCGGCCTGAGTGCAGGATGCGGGGTCGCGGTTCCATGCACTGCAGGGAGCCCCGTGGAGATCCCTGCTGTAGGTAATCCGGGGCTCGGGCTGGAGGCGGGTCTGCTGGCGGGGTCTAGGGAGGTCTGCCGATCGGGCCGGGGCGGCAGTGGAGGGTTGCTGGATGGGGGTGGTGAGGGAGTCGAGCCTGAGGGCGTTAAGGGCCACAGGGTCGTGCCACCCCTGGGGGAGCCTCCCGTCCGCGATCCAGGAAAATATGGACTCTGAATAGCGGCGGACGGTAGGCCAGGGGTGGATCAGGATATCTCTCATGACGGTGAGGTGGTGGTGGTGGAGGCCCTGGAGGGAGTGGGCCGGGAAGGCAGGGTGGTTCACCATGGAGAGGAGGGCGAGGCTATATTCGTCCTTGGTGGCCTCCCCGAGTTTAACGGCCTTGCGCCCCGGACCCCTCTCGACTAGATCACAAGGAAAAACATAGTCAGCAGGAATACCTCGGCGGCGTACGGTGTGTTGCGCCTCGGCGGATGCGAGGATGTCGCGGACTGCGTCGGCCGCGGATGTCGGGGTGTGCTCCGCGGGGTCTTGGCGGTAGGTGAGGGGCGCTGTGGCTGTCGAGCTGGCGTGGACGCGGGAATACTGCTCGTACTGCGGGTGTGCGCCTCCGAGCCGCGTCGCCTGAGGTGGCGGCGGCGGCCGGCTCACGGCTGCGGCGTGCGCCCGAGGGGCCGGGGCGGGCGCCAGGCTGTATGCGGGCTCCTGCCGGGGCGCGGGTGCAGGCTCCTCGGGACCCCCTCGGGCGATCCCCGTCTCGACGGCCTCCACGCGGCAGGTGAGCCGGTTGATGGACTCGATGAGGAGGGCGATCTCGCTGCTGGCGTGGCCCGAGGGCGCTGCGGGCGACGACGGGGCCGTGGAGGGGAGGGACCCTCCCGGGAAGCCTGAGGACGGCCCCGGAGTGGCCATACCGGAGATCTTGGCTGCCTTCCGGCTCTTCCCTTTTCCGCGCCCGGGCATGGTGACGGTCGGCAGAGGTGCAGCGGTCCGAGGAGAAGGAGTGTCCAAAGAAGGAAGGGCAGCGAGGAGGAGGCTGGAGGCGAATGGCTGAAGGAGGCGGCGGCGGGCCTTATAAGGGGGGAAGGTGAGCAGTGGCAGGAGAGGCGTGAACGCTCAGGGCCGGGGGAGGGTGAGGGTGAGGAGCGGGTGTCGCGCGAGGCGCGAATGCTGGGTGAGGGGTGAGAGAAGGGGGGGGGGGGGGGGGGGGGGAGTCGCTCTCCCTCCCCTCGCATCAAACGGAATGCTACGCATTCCGACCAATTCTACAATATAATTAACTATGGCATGGTTCCTGCACCTATCAGGCAATCACATTTACAACCTTTTTAAGACTTTTTAATACCATTTTCCATACAATTTAAGACCTATTTTCACGGCAAATGAGTGAGGCAAAGTACCATCTGTCAAAGTACATGTGCACTTGTGACCAGTACATTAAAGTCCGTAGACAATAGAATCAACTTAGAAATATTTGAGCTCCACAGCATTTGTGCTTTGTGAAAATAGCTGGTAAAACATTGAACAAATATTATAGTGGCCAAATCCAATTTAAGACCTCGAAAATTAACTAATTAATTTAAGACTTTTTAAGGATCCGCAGGAACCCTGTAACATTATTAAATTTGTGCCGCCGTCTCACAATGACATTTGTTTACTCTATATTATTTCCACAATATGAGCAACTATGAGGTTTAACATCCTTAAACTTACAACTTGTTCCCATAAGAAAGGCGACTAAACATGATATTAGATCAATTTATAAAAGTCCACAAAGCAATGCGCATTTGGTTGATTTATTTGGTTGATTTCTGAAAATCTATAAAGCAACAGGTACTTGATTGATTTACAAAAGTCAATAGAACAAAGGGTATTGGGTTGATCTATGAAAGCACATAAAGTGATGGGCACTTGGTTGATTTTTGAAAATCTAAAAAGCAATGGGTACTTGGTTGATTTTTGAAAATCTAAAAAGCAATGGGCACTTGGTTGATTTTTGAAAATCTAAAAAGCAATGGGTACTTGGTTGATTTTTGAAAATCTAAAAAGCAATGGGTACTTGGTTGATTTATAAAAGTGTATAAATTGAATGCTATTTGGTTGATTTCTGAATGTCCATAAAGTAACGAGTACTTGATTGATTTCTGAAAGCCCATAACGCAATGCACACCTTGATTGGTGTGAGACACTTCATGTTGGTGGAGGATATAAGGTGCTGCAGGTACTCTGGGAGATTCTTAATGTTTGTGTTGACGGCCACCTGTAAAGAAAATACATTATACCAGTTAGCAGATACATTATACCAGGTCCCAGAGGTTCTACTGTAACGCACATAAGGCTTAATACACTCAAGTTTTAATATCGCACTATTAGGCCAAATCAAAAAAAATTGCTGATCGTCCCGTTGAAATAAAAATCCGGGACGGGGGGGCGGTTTTTATTTCTATTTTCTATTTTTGACGTAGATGTAATATGCAACGAGACGCGATAGACGAATGAGTTGAGTGTCCGCCTACTGATCTGGTAGGTAGTGAGATTCGAACTCCTGGGTTGGAACCATGGCCGAGTCAAAACAATGACTTAAAAAGTGATATGAAAGTTGAATTGCTGCTAGCCAGACGCATTCTTAAGATTTTAACCAAAATTAAAAGAACCCAGGGGCGGGCGATTTTTTCAAGCATGGGCGGGGACGATCACCAATTTGTTTTTATTTGGCATTAGCTGTCCCTCTTTTATTAGAGCTCCTCTTTTATTAGAGCCCCTCTTTTATTAGAGCTCATTTAAAAAAAAAATAAGAGCTCCTCTTTTATTAGAGCCCCTCTTTTATTAGAGCTCCTCTTTTATTAGAGCTCCTCTTCTATTAAAGCTCCTCTTTTATTAGAGCCCCTCACGTGAGGCCTGACACTCTCGATTCGGCCACCATGCCCGGTAGTAGGGAGAACCAACCTCACCAAATACACAATTCTCTCACACATACAAACATACATACATACATACACATACATATATGTGCCGGATAATTAATTATAGGAATATAAATTAAAAAAACACTCACATGCAAATATTTATATTACAAATTGAGATGTCATAAAACAAACAAATAAATAAACATTATGTATATTTTCTAACAGAAAAATCATGCGGTGAACTGACCTTGTTTTCCCACTCGAACTCGGCCCACATCTGCCTGAACTCTGTGTCGGTGCAGCTAGCCGGCACAATGTAGTCCATGATATCGATGTGGATGTCGTTCAGTACTACGCAGTTGCGGTCACTCGCTGCCCCACTCACGTCGTACACTGGCACACAAAGATCACGCAGCAGACACAATATTATCCAGCGACAGAGACAGGGATGATAGTGGTTTCAGGCAAAAAAGGGGGGAAATCAAGCTGAGATTATTATCCCGACGGCAAATTTCCGTTTACGCCTATATCAAAAATGTCCCCAGGCTGTGAAAAAACATGGAAATCCGCTTAAAAACGGAAAAATATCATTCCTGAGAGAAGGTATTGTCATATTGACTAACTAACAGTTAACGGTCGGATGCTCAGTGGCAGACAAACTGGTCGCCAGTCAAGTAAGACCCTTAGCCTCGTGTAGCTGACCTACTTCAGGAGGTCACGTGATGCTGCCTCCAGTGTTCGTGTTTATAGCCCTCCGAAGAGCCCACCTCAGTGCTGCCACTCTGGATTTTTACCAAAAAAGTATCAAATCTCTTTTTTTAAAGTATCATAATTGTCTTAAAAAAAGTATAAATAAGGGTCAACTTACCCTCATTTGTGACCATTTGTTACCTTTTTAAGCTAACGTGTGCTCTTGTGAACACGCTTCAGGAATGATGTATGAAGTGTTCTAAGGAGTTGTGGCTGTTGAGCCCTCAGTTTTGCATAGTTCAATGCACTGTCACATAGTCACTGACAGCAGAGAGCTCAGCAAAAGTTCCACTCAACTAACTAAAACACACACCAAGAGACTAGCAAAGTGCATCTCTCATCAAATTCCTAATTCTATATCTGAAGAGATTTCAATTACCAGATTGGCAAATTTTTGTCTGAAAAAAGGTATAAAAAAGTATTCACACCTGAAAAAAGTATAAAAAGTGGGTTTTCCTTGAAAAAAGTATAATACTTTTTTTTAAAGTATGAAGTGGCAGCACTGCCACCTATCAGGAGACTTGCTGAATGATACCATGTGATATCTGGGCAAACCATATGCTGTGTAGTTAGAGCCAGCGCGTAATCTCAGTGCTGACAAGTGAGAACGGGCAGTGTTATGAATATAGACGCTGAGACAGAATCACGTGACCAGCTAAGTGGGCCAGCTGCACCAAATAAGGACCGATGGGTAGGACAGGCCACAAATTGGTTTGTTTGTTTGTGTTTTACATCCTAGCAATATCCAAAGTCCTATCAGGACGGGTACCGACAGTGCACACTCATGGCGACTTTTATAGTGCTGGCCCCACTTGGAGACCAGGCCACCGATACCATGACCTGACATACCACTCACATTATTCTGACACTGAGCTAACCAGTCTTTGCCTTATTCTAGTAATGCCGTCCGCCAGGCTAGGAAACAACAAATATTAGTTTTGTAAGTCATTGGTTTGACTCGACTGGGATTCGAACTCCTGACCTTCCGCATGGGAAGCCTGTGCTCTAACCCAATTAAGCCACCACTTCTGGTCCACTAATTGTCAACCAACCAGTTTGGCTGAGAGTCAAAGCTCCAAGAGAAATTGTGAAAAGCGATTAAAACGTGATTATTTGAACAAGTTGAATAAATAGAACAATATAAATAGAACAATTGTGGACGCTTTACATACCAATATTTCCAAAAATGATCCCATTCTCGGTGGACGCAACCTTCACGTTTGCCTTGATGTTGGTGAAGTCGTTAGGCCCCATAGTTACCGGCTGTGGCTTCTCAACAAGCTTCAGATCACCTGCAACAGGGGGAGCCACCAAGTTTGAGCATGATAATAGCTAGCTTGCAATATTTCAACAAGAATTTCAGTTCTTTTCAATATCCAAATTAATAAATTAATATTATTGTGGAGAAGTTGTTTTCAATGCTGGCGTTAATATTTCCTGAAAGGCTAGCAGCATATCCACGTGTTATGAGAAAAGAATTGATAAAGAAACGGCAATAAGTAGGTATCTGGGTCGGTCTCTGAAATTGGGTACCACATTTGTAACGTGGATACCAAAAGTGAAAACATTCTAAATAATGGGAGAACAAAAATCAAAATAATAGCAGAATCTATGCTCACATGAAGATTTACATATTCTGTATATATATCAGAGTTGAAAAAAAGCTATTTTACTTTTTGATTTGATACAAATTAAGGAATACGTTAAAATGCCCATGTAACATGGAAATTAAACACACACCCAGAACATCATTTTAACATAGACAACACATTCAAACAAGATTTGATTGATTACAGTAAAGCAAACAAAATTACGCCTTACAAGAAAAAAAGAATTAAAAAAGTAAATCATTATGTAAATTTTCACTTTAACACAATGTCATACAAACATACTTTTATTACATATTGCGGGATAGATCAAATACATGATATAGCATTGCTAACATACTTAATATACAGAGGCAACAATAACTATTTGACTCGTTATTAAAGAAAGAAAGAAAGAAAGAAAGAAAGAAAGAAAGAAAGGAAGGAAGGAAGGAAGGAAGGAAGGAAGGAAGAAAAGAAGGAAGAAAGAAAGAAAGAAAAAGATTTAATTATGGCCATCGTAACATAGACACCAAATACGAAGTACCCAATTTCACAGAGCGACTCATATACAGTAAAACCTCTTTAACCAGACACCTGCATAGATCGACCACTCCCCTATATCGATCGCTTTATTTGGGTACCAAACGATCGCCAATACAATACCATTATAATGATAAAAAAAAATCCCTAAACCGACCACCTCCATTCAAAGTCGGTTCCATGGTCGGTCGATTTAGAGAGGTTTTACTGTATATGAAAAGTAGTAAAAGCATTGACGCACCGAGCGTGGCCAGCTCCAGGGTGAGGTTCTGCAGGGTGTCGGATGTCTGATTCACGATGAGCACGTCCAGCACTATGTCGTACTGATTCACATTGACATACGCTTCAGCGTACACGGGGTCCGAAAATCCTGTCAACTGCGTCACCTTGTTGAGCTTGGACGACGCGAGCGGATCAATCTCCTTTTTACCCGTCATGCCCAGCGCCTGCGACAGCGTCAGCTCAAACTGGTTCTGTAGAGCGGCATGCAACGAGGGTGCTTGGTTTAGTTTCTTATTTAACAGGGGCGTTAGGTTTAACTCCCTATTTAATGAGGGCTTGGTGTAGCTTCTTATATAACCAGGGTTCAGACAGCTATTCAACCAACTTTAAGGCCTTTTCAGTGCCTTTTCAGGTAAGCAATTCATTTTTTAAGGCTGAAAGAATATGACATAATGATTATATACATGTCAAATCTTTATGGCCTTACTTCCCCAGGTTTCTGTGTGCTATTTTTATATTAAAGCAAAAGAAGCAACTAGGGAATTAACATATTTATTATACTTAGCAATTCTCCTAGATTAGTTAATAATAAGCCACACACCTCACCATTCAAAACACTGTTGGCAACAAAATTTGCTCTTTCCTCCCCAAAATAAAACTTCAAGGTTTTTATTCAGCATTTGGTCAATTTTCAAAGCCTTTTCAGGGTCTTGTAAAGAGACACCTTCAAATTCAAGGCATTTTCAAGATTATGCGAACCCTGGTGCTGAGCTTCTTATATAATCAGAGTGCATGGTTTAACCTATGTAATAAGAAAGCTTGGTTTGTCTTATCTAATAACTTAAATAAGGGTACTATGTAATACAAGTTTATAGTTTAGCTTCTGATGTAATAAAAACTTTTTTATTTAGCATTCATATGTAACAAATGTGCTTGGTTTAGTCTCATGTAACAGGAGTACTCGGTTCAGCTTACATAATACCGACTCACCCCAAGGGGGAGGCTAATGACTAACACGTGTACAATGTATATATACGTATAAACAATACCCAGACTCATAGAGGTGGACAATGAAATAACCAAAATCCAGCAAACGGAAACTGAAATAGCCCTATATGGGCGCCAACATTTGTATACTCATGTTGAATGATCAAAATCCAGCAAACGGAAATGGAAATAGATGGTCAAACTTCGCTACGCAGCAAAGAGGTTTGACGACAGCCATTGGTTAATAATATGCTAGTAACACAGTGAAAAACATCAATTTTATTCAAAATTAATAGAAATAAAGAACAATTTGGCATAAACATGGATGCACAAATGCAATATTAATAGTCTATTCCACAGAAACGACGACTGTATTCGAATTATCCCGACTGCGATTCGGGTCACACTGTGAGTGGAGTAAAAAAAAATACTATCGAATACGGCCACCAAGGGTGGGGTCGGTGTTAAGCATTGCTTATTCATATTAGGGTTTAGTTCATCTAACAATGGCGCTAGGTTTAGCCTAATATAAGATGCAAGTGATTATGCAATAGAGGTCCATGGATAAGGTTCTTATGTAATAAGGGTTGATTTGGTAAATTAGGGTTCTACACCGAAGTAAAATCTACAGTAATATCAGGACTAGCAACTACTTGGAACAGTGTGCACTCATGATGACTTTATAGGGCTGACCCACTGGGATGACCTGATATTCCACCCAATCACGTTATTTTGGTACTGAGCTAACCAGTCCTTGCCGTATCCTAGTAATCCTGAGCGCCAGGCCAGGTAGTGTCAAGTATCCATTTTATGGCTTCGGTTTGACTCAGCCAGAGGTCAAACGCATGAGCCCTCTCATGATTTGTTTGTTGTTTTACATCCTAGCAACATCTAAGGTCATATCATGATGGGTACCGACTTGTGACAGTGCACACTCATGGCGACTTTATAGTGCTGCCCCACTGGGATACCAGGCCACCAGTACCATGACCTGATATCCCACTCAGTCACATTATCCTTACACTGAGCCAACCAGTCCTTGCTCTATCCTAATAATGCCGAGCGCCTGACTAGGAAGCTACAAGTATCAATTTTTAAATCATTGGTTTGACTCGACCAGGGTTTGAACCCACGATCTACCAACACTGGAGGCGGACGCTCTAACCCATTCGGCCATCCCGTCTGGTACCCTCTCTCAGGAAGCAGGAAGCAGAAAGCAGGAAGCAGGCACCCTAGCCCCCCCCCCCCCCCCACACACTCTCCGTCTTGAAGACGACACCTGTACAGTAGGATGCCAACTGCTTTTATGTGCATAAACACATTACTCTTCTTAGTAGTAAATTCTGGAAATTACAAACAGATTAGGTTGGTTGGTTGTTTTACGTCCTGGCAACACCTAAGGTCATATCAAGACGGGTACTGACTTGTGACAGTGCACACTCAGGGCAACTTTTTATAATGCTGCCCCACTGGCAAATCAGGCCACTGGTACCGTGACCTGATATCCCACTCACTCACATTATCCTGACACTGAGCTAACCAGCCCATGTCCTATCCTATTAGTGTCGAGCGCCAGGTTAGGAAGTGACAAGTATCAATTTGGTTTGACTCGACCGGGAACCAAACTCCCAATCTCCCACACACGAAGCCCGCACTCTACTGATACGGCCACTGCGCCCGTTAAAGGCAGCTTAGGTGATTACAACAAGGATAATATAAATCACATGTAATTATCGATACTGGACGTCCATCCCCAAGTTCGAAATCATCCACCTACCTCACCAATGCCCAAGTCTGCCTTGTTGACCAGCTGAATGAAGTTAATTGGGTCATCAGCTTGCACCTTAACCGTCTTGTTCTCCTTGGCCTGGGAAAAAAAATCAATGTGATATTTAGAAACATAACCTTAACAACCCCACCCCAACAGCATAATTCATATTGCCGTGAGGTACCTATCAACCCTACAACAACAAAATGCAAATAACAAACTCACATAACTATCCACAATAGGGTAACACTAGAATATTTCTAGCAAACTGACATCTATATACCGCTTGTGTAACTCCAACTGGCCAGACACTACATAAAAACTTACTACAACTAAAATGAATACAGAACTTCTGCTTACATGCTAAATACCATGTAGATACTCACATTGACCTCACTAATATTGGTCTAGTCATATGACACTACTTTGCCATATTGCTATGTAACTTGTGGGTTACAGAATTTCATTGTGTTATATGCTGCAAATTGTGTGTTCAACAGTTATTGTATACCTTACTATATATACCTTTTTTGTGTAAATAATCCTGAATTGAAAAATGGCTGGAAGACCAGTGCTTAGACGCTGAGAAAACACTTATTCAGCAGAATAAACATTTACCAAAAAAAAGTTGTTAAAAGTGCATTTACTGTCTTAAAAGGCTAGGAATCCCTTATTTATGTTACAAGGTTCATAAGATTACGGCGGGTGACTTTAAAGTTGCAGTCTAATCATTTTAAGTTTCTGTAATTTTTTAAAGATACAGATATTAGGTTCATCGTTATAATCTACATTACTCTAGTTTGAAGAAACTTTCATTTTAAATAGTTAACTTTTGAGATATTTGAAGTGCAGTCACTTGCAAGCATGCAAAATTAATTTTGGCATGCATGCCAAAGCTTGGACACCATAGGCTTCTACAGTAAGAGGTTCTATTGAATTACCTCAGTATTCCCTTCTATGTGGCGACAAATGTTTAATAAGTGCACCAATCTCTAAGTTAGATATGTAGAATCAAATCTAGATAATTGTTCAGTTTATGCAGCTTCAAGTCATGCTGGCAACAAAGGCCATTGTTACAAGTTCTTGTTTGTTTTACATCCTAGCAACATCTAAGGTCATATCAGGACGGGTACCGACTTGTGACAGTGCGCACTCATGGCGACTTTATAGTGCTGTCCCACTGGGAAACCAGGCCACCGTGGTGTTCTCTGTCGCGGAGTGGTTAGAGTGTCTGACTTTTTTCTAGGTCGGACTCCTAATCTGAAGGTCAGTGGTTCGATTCCCCGTGCCCCCACCTCTGCCAATTTGGATTTCCACCGCTGTGTATAACTTACGGCGTCATCAAAGGCCAGTTGCTCTCACACCATGTCTATGTGGTGTGGGAGGTTAAAAAACCCTTGGGTCGGTAAAAGTGTAGGCTCGGGCTTTCTATCGACAAACTGTCTAATGGTGAAAACAAGTCTATACAGACTTATCCATGATAGGCAGTATAAATCTTCCAAGAGAGAGATGACCTGGTATCCCACTCAGTCACATTATCCTGACACTGAGCACACCAGTCCTTGCCATGTCCTAATAATGCCGAGCACCAGGCTAGGAAGGGACAAGTATCAAATTTTGAGTCATTGGTTTGACTCGACCAGGGTTCGAACCCAATACTCCGCGATCTATCACCACGGGAGACGGACGCTCTAACTCATTCGGCCATCCCGACTGGTCCCATTGTTACAATGCTTGCAGACAAAAGTGGCCTCTAGTTCATACAAATATTTAAATACAATTTGCTTAGTTGATTTCTGAATGTTTACTAGATTATTTATATTGAGACACACCGGAATTTCGCTACCATATCCAACATGCCGTGATGTAACAATGACAAATAATAAATTACATACATTTTCTGTGAATTCAAAATATAATTTAATTGCTAAAGTATTGATAACACATCCTCTATGATGACGCTATCCATTGCAACACCCGGCGAACAAGCTAATCTGATATCTGATAACAAATTTCGTTGAGACTGGCCTTGTCCGATATCACTTCTTGTTATTCGGCTATGCTTGTTTTGTAAGGTTTTTTTTATTTATGTTTTTCTACATTGGTCGTAATGCTCGCATTGCGTTTGATTCGTGGCGGGGGAGGAGGACCCCCCCCCCCCCTTTTATCCTTCCCCTGCCGCGACCCCCCTCCCTCGGCCCTTATAACCGGCCGCCCTTGCTGCTCCTAGCCACTCGCCACTCGCCTCCTCTCACCCTCCTGGCACGGACATAATTTTCTCCACCCACCCACCCTTACTTACTCTCTCCTTTCTCCTCTCTGTCTCATAGGGTGGAGGGCTCCTCGGGGCGCCTCCCTCCCATCTGACTTCAAACCCTGATATGACATTAACCTCGGACATGGTCCAATGCACCTCGTGACACTGTGAATTATTGCCCTATGATACTGCACTTTATCTTCATTGCTACATGTTATACCGTCATTACTATATTTAACTACCTACATTGTACACTATAACATTGATGCATTGTTTGTGTGAATAAAGTGTGTTTTATTCCAATACCTGCTTCCCTCTCCTCCTTCGTTTGGTATCAAAATGCAACAAAATTTCAGTTTGTGTTAATCAAAACATGTAGATGATAGCTAAAATCATTTAATAAACACTTCCATCGCCCTAACATGGACCTTGAGTCCTTCAAGCCTCCAAACTTCTGAAAAACCTTCGCCATGATGGGTTGTTCGTAACCATTCGGTTACAGGCTGCAAACCTGCAGCATTGAAACGGCACTGATAAATCGGTCCGATTTTGGCTGAAGTGTATACTTGCGGGGGTAGTCAAGAGTACAGAGTACTTGAATCTGTTCGCAGAACGGTCGTCGAATCAGCACTGATAAATCGCACTTGAGTCCAGTAAACCATCGCCTTAGTCAGTGCCTATTTAAAGCCTCTCAGGTATCTTAACCCAGGACCGTAGCTAGTGGGGGCAGGGAGAGAAGAGAAGTTGTCCCCCACCCGCTCCACCCCCGCCAAACAAAAAAACAACCCAGTATGTAACCTCCCTAAAATGGCATTTTAGAGCCTCTAGAATAAAAGAACATATTCATGGCGGAGGGCATACCCCTCACCAGACCCACCTAGTCTCTCACACCTTCGGCACCCGTCCATTCCAAATATTTATCTTTCAACCCAAACAAAAATTCATAGCTGCGGCTATATATTAGCCCATATCGCCAAGAGTCGGTTAGCCCCTCACCCGCTGAGTTTCACGCTCCTCGTCAGCCTTGGCCGTTAGCATTACGGCCAGTGACTCCCGACACTTGTTGTTGAAGATCTCAAACATGAAGGGTGCACGGTCTGCAAGCACGCGCAGACACAGCGAGATGCGGTCTGTGTCGTCATCCGTGATTGGCTGAAAGAGAAGGGGGATCTTGTATTTGACATCCAAGGCATCCTGTGATTGGCTAAAAGAGGAGTTCATTTATTTGTAAACTGACCCCCCCGCCTATTGTGTTGGTTGGATGGTTGTTAGCATTTTACATCCTGGCAACATTTAAGGTTATATCAGGACGGGAACCGACTTGTGAAAGTGCGCACTCATGGTGACTTTATAGTGCTGCCCCACTGGGAGACCAGGCTGCCAGCACATGACTTGACATCCCACTCAGTCACATTATCCTGACACTGAGCCAACCAGTCCTTGCCCGATTCTAATAATGCTGAGCGCCTGGCTAGGAAGCAACAAGTATCAATTTTGTAAGTCATTGGTTTGACTCGACTGGGAATTGAATGCCAGACCTTCCACAGGGGAGGCCACCGCGCTACTGATTCGTGCACTGCATCCGGTCCGCCTATTGTGTTCATCGACACAATAAACCTCACTCAAACTGAGTTGACCTGCGAGTATTTTCCCTTTTCTTACCACTGAGCCGTCACCATTCCTATCGCTCATGCTTAACAGTACAGCGCTACAAGAGCGAAAATGGTTACAGTTACATCATCTGATGGTCTTGAGTTTCTGTCACTTTAAAAAAATTGATAAATATATAAGGTTGATTGGTATAATCTACCTTACTTTAGTATTAAGTAGTTATGTTTTAAAACAGCAAACTTAGGAGATATTTGAAGTGTAAACATCCTAAAGTAATTTTGGCGTGCTTGCCCCATAGGCTTCAGCAGTAACAGGTTCTATTAAAATGACCTAGTATTCCATTCTATGCAGTAACACGTACTGAATAAGTGCATCAGTATCTAAGTAGGAAGAGAAACCTGAATCTGAGAGACATTAAGACCGACTCATGGGCATCACTCTCACAGCAGAGAGCTAAATGGAGAGCGGTACTCAAGTAATGAAAGCAGTCTTTGTCGCATCGCGACCGACAGCATGATGATGATGATGATGATCTAAGTAGGATATGTAGAATAAAATCTAGGTTAAGTGTTTTGATTTTTTAAATGTTATACTTTCATCAATTTATGTTTGCTACCACCAGATAGTGGTGTTCTCTGTGGTGGAGTGGTTAAAGTGTCTGACTTTTTTCTAGGTCAGACTCCTAATTTGAAGGTCGGTAGTTCAATTCCCTGTGCCCCCACGTCTGCCAATTTGGATTTCCACCGCTGTGTAGAACTTACAGCGTCATCAAAGGCCAGTTGCTCCCATACCATGTCTATATGGTATGGGAGGTTAAAAATCCCTTGGGTCAGTAAAAGTGTAAGCCCTGGCTTTCTATCGACAAACTGTCTAATGGTGAAAACAAGTCTATTCAGACTTATCCAGGATAGGCAGTATAAATCTTCAAGGATGTTTAGCAATGTCTAAGGAACCACCAGGAAAAAGTAGCAAATAACAACTACTCTAGCCTAAAACCAAGAAAGCATGCAGGTTTTGGTTGGCTTTTTGGTGGTTTACATCCTTGCAACAGCTAGGGTCATATCAGCTTTGCTTTGGCTACAGTATGCTTTGGCTACCGACTTGTGACAGTACACACTCATGGCAACTTTATAGTGCTGCCCCACTGGGAGTCCAGGTCGCCGACATCATGACCCGATTTTCCACTCGGTCACATTATCCGTATAGTGAGCTAATCAATCCTAGCCCTCCCCTCGTAATGCTAAGCGTCAGGCTCGGTAGCGATAAGTATAAATTTTGTGAAGTTAGTGATTTGACTCAGCCGGGATTCAAACTAGACCTTCTGCACAGGTAGTCTGTGCTCTACCGATTCGGCCACCGTGTCCAGGAAGCTTTGTTTGTTTGTTTGTTTAACGACCTCTCAGCACAAAAAGTAAACATTGGCTATCGGGGGGGGGGGGGGGTCATACATTGGTTAAACATATCTGACTATGAAATTACATTTCAAACAAGAAAACAGAGCACAGAAATGTATGCCAAAAAGAGCATACAACTGTGGAAAATAACTGCGTTTATGTAATTTGTTTTGTAGTAAATAAAATAAATACATTTCAAACAAGTAAAATAGAGCACAGAAATGTATGCCAAAAGAGCATACAACTGTGGAAAATAACTTCGTTTATGTAATTTGTAGCAAATAAAATAAATACATTTCAAACAAGTAAAAGAGAGCACAGAAATGTATGCCAAAAGAGCATACAACTATGGAAAATAACTGCGTTTATGTAATTTGTTTTGTAGTAATTAAATAAATACAGCTAACTTACCTTTGTTGGCAAACCAGATTTCCCAAAGTGAAGAACTGTAGCCATGATGAGCATAGACTCGGCCATGAAGGACTAAAAGCGGAGAAAAATACATTAGTACAAAAGTGGGTTCTTGGGGTTTTACTTCCTATCAGCAACTCGGATCAAATCACGTATAACAGTATGCCACACCTGTGCACCTTCCGAATTTTTTCGGATTTGTTCCAGATTGCAAGGGTAAATACGGAAATATGGTTTCTTGTCCTTTGTTCAGGAAATACATATATGCCAAGAAAATCTAAAAAAACTAACATAGGCTACTAACCGTACCAACCAACTATCTATCAACTACTGAAATGCAGGCAATCAAACACCATATCAGCAGCTACTGTGTGATAAGATAACACCAACACTACAGCTGGCCAGCATTGAAAACAAGCCTGAATACCCGGGCTTATATGCTATGGACAGTATAAATACAGCCTCAATAAAAAATAATTAAAAAATTGAAAAATATTGTAAATGTGTTACTGAAAGTCATTCAAGAATACGGAAAATAGGTTTGACAATACGGAAAGCTGCGAGATTGGGTGCACAGGTCTGGTATGCATTTGTCTCAGCCGGGGATCGATCCGCTCAATCTGCTACAAAGAAGCCGGCCCTTTAACCGATCGGCGCATCCCCATCCGGTGGTAGTACAATAGGTGAGGGCACATTGGCAGAGCTCCCAATGGGAAATTCTACTTGGGGAGTCACTGACTTATGGATAAGTTTTTGGGAGATACACATTTTTATGGGTCACTGATATTTGGCGGGGGTGGGGAGCGGGGGTTCCGACACATTCATGTACATTGTTATCTATTTCGTGTTTTTTTAATGACCAAGACTCAAGATATTTTTCACCCTTCATAAAAAAGTGGTTTCACGCGAATCTAAACAGAGTTGCCGAATCATTGATAGCTGTGCATAGGACTAGTTGATTATCCGAAAAGGTATAAAATAATAAAAGAATACCAAGCAACATCGCCCGTCCCTACGATTCCATTGAAAATGCTGCTTCACACTTTTTTATGAACGTGTTACTCAATCAAACAATGTTAAGATAAGTGCCTGCAAAGCATTTGAAACTACCTGATCAACTGCTTTCTGTTAAATGCAAATCCTAATAAATGGAAGAGAATATGCTCTCCGATATTTATTTATATTAAGTTACCTTTTTATTAGATCATATAAACTTTGAAATAAAAAGCACTAAAAAAAAGAAGAAATTACATATCCACTACTGATTGGTAGGCTATAGTTTGTTTGTTGTTTTACGTCCTAGCAACATCTAAGGTCATATCAGGACAGGTACCGACTTGTGACAGTGCGCACTTATGGCGACTTTATAGTGCTGTCCCACTGGGAGACCAAGCCACCAGCACATGACCTGATATCCCACTCAGTCACATTATCCTGACACTGAGCCAACCAGTCCTTGCCCTATCCTAATAATGCCGAGCGCCTGGCTAGGAAGCGACAAATATACATTTTTATGTCATTGGATTGACTCAGCCAGGGTTCGAACCCACAAACCCATGGGTTCAGATCCCCCGATCTCCCAAAACAGGAGACAGACGCTCAACTCATTCGGCCATCCTGTCTGGTGGGTAGGCTATAACCCTGCATCGTATCCCCAGGTGGTTGCAGATCAAAGTGCTAACAAGGCTCAACGTTGCTTAACTTCGGTGATCAGATAAGAACCAGTTTCCAATGTGATATGGACAGTAGTGAAATCTTTATATTCTTTATTCACCGACAGTAGAGACAAAATATATTCAGAAAGCAACAAGAAGTACCCAAAGGAATGCTGCGCCTATAAGAACCCATAGCAGCGCACTACTGCATCTAGCTATGTCAGAAGTGTCATATCTATGGCAGCACACGTCTTGAATGAACAACCAAGCACAACCAGAAACAAAATCCATTGAAGCATATAAAAAAAACATACATAAAACAAAACAACCTACCCCAGGAATCCATGACACCATAGCCATTAGAAGGGTTTGGTGTATCGAAATGTTACCCATCAAAAATGGTAATTGTGGACGAGGAAGTCCCTAGGTAGCTCTGAGATAAATACACGCGCAAATTACTAACAAACCATTCAAGACAATAAACCACAAACTAATGACTAACGCTGTTCAGCATGAAAACAAGTTCAATCATGAACTTATGTTACGGATAGGGTAAATAAACCATAAAAAAAGGCTCTGATATCTTTAAATTTTAACTTAAGAAAAAGCGAAAGCGCAACAAAAGCCGGCTTACATTCTGTCTGCGGGTGCTGTTCTCGACGGAGAGATAGCGCAGAGACAGCTTGGTGAGAGTTGTGGACAGCGCGGCCGCCACAAAGAAGTTGCCCTCCATCAGGAACTGGCGCAGTGGGGGCCGCACCTCCTCCTTCTTTGACGGCTGGGCTGAACTGAAGGCGCTCTGTAACACGTAGACACCAACATTGTCTGTCCACTCACCGCTTTGTTTCAGTTAAGTTGCATACAGGGGGCATACACCTTTGTCAGGATCAAATTCTTTTCGAGGCCATTAAGTATACATTTTTCAAGAACATACATTTTAGCTTTCATCTTAATATGCAGCTTAAGTTCATATATATATGTCATATAATCAGTAACTTAATAACTAAACAACTCAACCATCAACACAGTTATTAATATAATATATATCATACAGCAAGCTGACAACCGAGCAGATGCTCTTATATAACAAACATTATATATATTCTGATATGCTATTATGTAACATGTGCACTTTGTTCCTATGCCTCATGCTCATCTTCGTTTAATTAGTTATGGTACACATGCTGAAAATAACTCCGTGTCGGCAGAGGGGAAAGCTCCCTAATAAACTCACACCCTCCACATCCGGCTCACTCGTTGTGTGTCCTTGAAAGCAAGTGGGGAAAAAAAATTCCTCCCTTTAAATAAATAAACAAAATTTGGGCGAGGGAGTGTACCTGAGTGGCATAGGTGCCGTCGGCAGTGACGAGCCGCTGGGTGGCACCACTGGACATGGCGGTGTCTTCTTCGGGGATTTCGCCAGACGCCTTCCTCATCTCGTCGTCCACGATAGGGATCTGCAACACTCATTTTCATAAGTCTTGGTTTGAAAAAAAAAAAATACCCAACACCCCCCCCAAAAAAAAACAATGTTTGTTTGTTGGGGGTTTCACATCGCAGCAACATCTATGGTCATGTCAGGACGGGTGCTGACTTGTGACAGTGCTCACTCATGGCAACTTTATAGTGCTGCCCCATTGGGAGATTAGGCCGCTGACATCATGACCCAATATCCCACTCAGTCACATTATCCTGAAACTGAGCTAGCTAACCAGTGCTTGCCCTATCCTAGTGATACGCGACGAAGGAGGCACGAGGAAGGCGAGGGTGGGAAATAAACATTTGATTTCAGAAGTATATATCAATAAAATTCTAATGTTTAAGGTAAGATAATGAGGACAGTGGTAATGTTAAATGTCAATGTAGAAGATAAGGAGAATGTTAAATGTCAATGTACAAGTCAATAATGGCGAGGGTGATAAGATTATCCTGACCAGCCTGAGAGCAAGGTCAATGGGAGTGACAAGTGTTAAATTTGTCATTGGTTTGACTCGGCTGGGATTCAAACACCCAACCATCCGCATGGGAAGCCTGTACTCTACCGATTGGGCCACCGCATCCGGTCAAAATAAAATAAGGGCATCATCATATCTAAGAATTAATTTGACTTGTTTCTACTTCAAATATCGCCAAAGTTAGCCATATATAATAAAGTTATTTACTAAAATAAGAAAAAGCGATCCACCTAATATATATATATATATTTTATTTTTAATGGCAGAAACTCAAAGGCATCGGACTATGCAACGCTAAGATTCATACTTAAATTACAGTCCAATATTCACTAAACTTAGGCATGCTTTACTACAAAACCACGTTCACCATGCTATTAAAACAATTGGTAAAACCAAAGTGAAAGTGAAGGAATAAAATGATGGTGATCATATAAGTAGGAAGTGTTGAGTGAGAACTGCCCACTTTGTACAGACCTCGCCCAGCGACTGGCGGATGAGGGTCATAACGCTCTGGATGTCTTCTGACGTGGTGCAGTACTCCCCCAGAATCCACAGCGCCGCGCGATAGATTCTAAGTATAGCAGAACACAGCACTTAATATAGGTGCAATTGATGCTAGCTGCTCATATTGGTACAGCAGAGTAAGGGCACTTGACGCTCACTGCTGCATATTGGTACAGCAGAGTAAGGGCAATTGACACTGACTGTTGCATATTGCTACAGCAGAGTAAGGGCACTTGACACTGACTGCTGCATATTGCTACAGCAGAGTAAGGGCACTTGACGCTCACTGCTGCATATTACTACAGCAGAGTAAGGGCGCTTGACACTCACTGCTGCATATTGCTACAGCAGAGTAAGGGCACTTGACGCTCACTGCTGCATATTGCTACAGCAAAGCAAGGGCACATGACACTGACTGTTGCATATTGCTACAGCAGAGTAAGGACACTTGATGCTACTGTTGCATATTGCTACAGCAGAGTAAGGGCTCTTGACACTCACTTCTGCATATTGCTAAAGCAGAGTAAGGGCACTTGATGCTCACTGCTGCATATTGCATATTGCTACAGCAGAGTAAGGGGACTTGACACTCACTGTTGCATATTGCTACAGCAGAGCAAGAGCACTTGACACTCACTGCTGCATATTGCTACAGTAGCACTTGACACTCACTGCTGCATATTGCTACAGTAGCACTTGACACTCACTGCTGCATATTGCTACAGTAGAGGAAGGGCACTTGATGCTCACTGCTGCATATTGCTACAGCAGAGTAAGGGCACTTGATGCTCACTGCTGCATATTGCTACAGCATAGTAAGGGGACTTGACACTTACTGTTGCATATTGCTACAGCAGAGCAAGAGCACTTGACACTCACTGCTGCATATTGCTACAGTAGCACTTGACACTCACTGCTGCATATTGCTACAGTAGCACTTGACACTCACTGCTGCATATTGCTACAGTAGCACTTGACACTCACTGCTGCATATTGCTACAGTAGCACTTGACACTCACTGCTGCATATTGCTACAGTAGAGGAAGGGCACTTGACACTCACTGCTGCATATTGCTACAGTAGCACTTGACACTCACTGCTGCATATTGCTACAGCAGAGTAAGGGCACTTGACACTCACTGCTGCATATTGCTACAGCAGAGTAAGGGCACTTGACGCTCACTGCTGCATAGAGCCGGATAAGGGCAGTTCAAGCTCACGCTGGATATTGCTACATCATCATAAAGGCAGGTGGTGCTTACTGGTGCATACTGCTAGAGCACCATAAATATATTTATATATATAAATATATTTCTGACAGAGAAGACTCACATAAATAAACTGAAAATCACGAGCCAGCTGAATACAACCAGGTACTTTGTAGGACTTAATATAGCTTTTGACAAGTAAAAATGCTAAGCCTATGAGAGTATGTCTAGCTGTTCTTGAGAAAACCCATGGAAATTATCGAAAAGAGCAGGAAGAAGTATAGGGTGTTAGAACATGTTAGAAGATTGCCAGTTTTTCAATTGTGGGAGGACTACTAAGCAAATTTAACTTGAATTAAATAGTATTTTAATGGTCATTGACTGCATTTTGGATTGGGTCCAATACACATTAATCCATCTGTCCCATAACAACGCTTAATGTAGCTAATAATAACTTTACACTCATTGCCATTAGGCTTTAAACAAAAGAGCTTTATAAGCCTCGTTTTCGAGTACACACAAAAAAGGTCTTGCCATAGTACCTTAGAGCTTTAATGGTGGGGAAAATCTCGAGGAGCTTTGCAAGGATGAGCGGGCGGAGCTGGTCGAAGCGTTGAATTGCCTCACGCACGAACACCAGCACATCCTGTGCCGCCAGCTCGTTCTGGTCACTCAGGAACTCAATCAGCTGCAACAACCGTCAAATCATTGCAGTGCATGGCTGCATTCAACATGCCGGCCACATACAGGTTGATTGGTTGATTGATTGGTGGTTGCTTAATGCCGTGTTGGCTGCAAAGGCCATATTCAGGGTGAGAAGTGTTCAACTTGTATTCTGTCATATCACCATTCAACCATCAAAAGCATAGAATCAATTATGTGTCAAAAGATGCCTATAAAGTTAAAAGCTTACAATTATAGAAATTGTGGCAAAGGAAAATAAAATCATAGACAAAAATCCAATAGTATCACTCCACCTAAATTGTTAAAAGTTTGTTTAAAAAGTTGTGAGGTGGTACAGTCCTACCTTCCTCAAGAATGCTAAAATTTCTTCTTGCTTCACATTGCTAAAAGGATCATGCATGTTGTTTGTATTGTAAAATTGTTGGCGCAAGGCCATCAAATCAACACAGTTTAATAAAAATGTGTTCCAATAGTTAGGATGTCACTCACCAGGCAGTGCCAGGAATATGGGCCCAGTCCAGGTCTAGGCATATAATTATCACTCTCGGAATAAGTCTCGCATATATTTGCAACATCTCACATGAGAAAGTCGATGTCAAAGTGCTTGACGAATCCTTACTTAAGGTAGGAAGCAATTTTGTTTTGTTTTGAGGGCGGGGAGGTAATATCTATAATGGTTCCCACTTTTTGCATAACAATGTACTGCAAATGTTTACAGTTGTACTTGAATATAACATTACATATCTTGTACAAAATACAAAGCCTAGCAATAAAATTACTACCATTTCTACTATTACTGATTCTGCTATTAGTTCTGCTATTATTACTGCTATTATCCCTGATATTATCCTGATCTGCAGTAGCAGATTTCAGTCTCAATTGCTTGACTTGGGCATGTAGCTTTGCCACTCATGCAAGTAGAAAATTCAGTCACTTGCCGAATTGGGTAAGTGGGAAAAAGAAGTTACTGTCCTACCCTGCACTAACTAATAAAAATAAATGAATATGTAATCAACTCAAATGGTGGATGAAACTTACGACTGGGATGATGGAGCTGGCCACATCCGGGAACTTAACCGAACACTGATGCAGCGTGCGAACGAGCAGCTGTCGGTACTTGCCAGTGTCCTCATGTTCTCCAGAGTTGTTTGTTTTGACTACTTCTTTTTTCAGCACCAGCACCATCTGATAAAAAACAGTAAGTGAGTGAGTGAGTGAGTGAGTGAGGGAGTGAGTGAGTTAAAGCCATGTCGGCAACAATAAAGGCTATATTCATGGCGAGAGAAAGGGACGTGCATATCACATTGTGGGAAATTGAGTATGAAAATCCCTTCTTATGCAGTTTACATTTCAAAGATTGATTTAAGGGGAGTGGAGTGGAGTGGGACTGGAGTGGAAGTGGAGTAGAGTGGGAGTGGAGTGGGAGTGAGGGGAGAGCGAGAGTGGAGAGGGGAGCGAGAGAGAGCGAGAGGGGAGGCTAAGGGAAGGGGCGGGGAAAGTGGGGAGAGGGGGAAAGGGGAGGGGAAAGGGGAGGGGAGGGGGGGAAGGGAGAGGGGAGATGAGAGGAGGGGAGGAGTGGAGGGGGGGGAAGGGGAGGGAAACGGAGGAGAGGGCGGTACGAGAGAGGAGAGGACGGTACGAGAGGGGAGGAGAGGAGACAGAGAGGGAGAGAGTGGGAGAGAGAGGGAGAGAGTGGGAGAGAGAGGGAGAGAGAGGGAGAGAGGGGGAGAGGGGAGGGGAGAGGGGAGGTGGAGAGGGGGAGAGGGGGAGAGAGAGAGGGAGGGGAGAGGAGGAGAGGGAGGGGGAGAGGGAGGTGGAGAGGGAGAGGGAGGTGGAGAGAGGGAGAGGGAGAGGGAGAGGGAGGGGGAGGGAGAGGGAGGGAGAGGGAGAGGGAGAGGGAGAGGGGAGGGGAGGGGAGGGGAGGGGAGGGGGGAGGGAGGGGAGGGGAGGGGAGGGGGGAGGGAGGGAGAAGGAGAGGGAGAAGGAGAGGGAGGGGGAGAGAGAGAGAGAGATAGGGGGAGAGAGAGGGAGGGAGTGAGAGAGTGAGAGTGAGAGTGAGAGTGAGAGAGAGAGGGAGAGTGAGAGTGAGTGGATCTATATGATTCAGTCACATGGTATTAGTTGAAATGTCGCAAAGTGCAATAGGAATCACCAGGTGACCAGGAACCAGCAAACTCTCCACAATATGAACCTTGAAGCTGCATTTTGACTTCTTGCCCATTTCTCACCTCCTCTATGTTCCTTGAAGACACCAGGTCGAGTGCCAGGTTCAGCACCTTCTTGCGCACCTCCAAGTCGGGAGCAGCGAGCACGCGCAGAATGTCCATCACCAGGTCCTGCGAAGGCACAGTAGTCACGTGGCTTTCAGATTATCAGTTTTTCCTAAGTATTTAACTTTAATTATTTATATTTATATTAAGCATTGAAAGCTGGATAATCATGTACATATACACAACTCAAGTGAGCAATGTAGGTGCATATTTAATCTCTCGTTCGATACTGGAATCAGACCAGGGAAAGGAAGAATCCATGTAAGCGCCTGCCTGTGAAAACATACATATATCTGTAATGTCTACATCCACAACACCCGTGCCTCGGAACAAAAAAAAAGGTGTATTCTGATTCCGCAGAAACAAAAGTCCAGTGGTTTTGTGCTGACAGTGCTGCATGGTGCAGCATAGCATTGGCCTACGCTGATGGTGCTGCATGCTGCAGTATGGTAGTGGTCTACAATGACAAGTGCTGCAGCATTTGAGCAACATATTAGTATATGCTGATAGTGCGGCGGTGTTGGAACAACATATTAGCATACCCTGATAGTGCTGGGGGATTGCAGTGCAGTAAAAACCGCGGATATTCGCGAAATTACGGCGATCTTTCAACTCTGAAAAAATGTTATCTTGATATATATTATATATATATATATATATATATAAATAGTAATGTTATCTCTATATATAGATTAGCTAAGACTAAAATGAGGTTGATTATAAGGATCTACATAAAATATTTATTCAGGGTTCATACCCATTTTGACATCGAATTCCAGGACTTTCGAATGCAAAATTCCAGGACGTTTTAAAGACATTCATTAAATTAAAGTACCCTAAATCACAACCATATTCATAGTCGATTCACGGTATAAGATGTGAAATGTAAATAAGCATAAAAGATAACACAGGATGTATGTATAGATGTATGTATGTATAGCTATAATGTAAAAAACAAGAGGCAGGATAACAAACCTACAAAAATCACTTTAAATACAAAACTGATCTCCAGTCCAGGCACGTCGGTGAAAATATAATTAAAAAAACATAATTATATAGTCATGATTTTCCATTTACAAGGATTTTCAAGGATCTTTAGACAAATTCCAGGACTTTCCAGGTCTGGAATCCTGAATTATCAAATGATCAAATTCCATGACATTCCCGGTTTTCAAGGACCCTTACGAACCCTGTTATGTACATACAGTAAAACCTCTCCAAATCGACCGACCAAGTGGTCCATTTAGGGAGGTGGTCGGTTTAGGGAGTTAGAATATCCTTAGTGATATTGTTGGCACCCAAATAAAGCGATTGGTATAGGGGAGTGGTCGATCTGTGGAGGTGGTTGGTAAGAGAGGTTTTACTGTATATGGCAGAAACTGAAACCCGTTGGACTATACAAGTTGGGCGCGTGTGTTACCTGCAGGACGCGTTCATGTGCCGGCACCTCTCTGAGAGCTATGAGGCGGTCAAGCACAATCAGCTTCACATTGTTGTCACTCTCCTTCACGATCAGCTCGATGTAGCAGCTGGCTGCAGCCTGGAGACAGGGGGGGGCCAAGTAGAAAAGTGTTCACTTCTTGCCAGGGAAAGGACCTTTCTTTTCGACGCGGGCTAAAACCACCACCACGCACTCACAAAGAGCTGGTTTCTTTGTTGTTGTTTTACATCATAGCAACATTTAAGGTCATATCAAGGCGGGTACCGACTTGTAACAGTGCACACTTTTGGTGACTTTATAGTGCTGCCCCACTGGGAAATCAGGCTGCCAGCACCATGACCCAAAATCCCACTCAGTCACATTATCCTGACACTGAGCCAACCAGTCCATGCCCTATCCTATTAATGCTGAGCACCAGGCTAGGAAACGACAAGTATAAATTTTAAAGTCATTCGTTTGACTTGACCGGGAAACGAACTCACAACATTTCGCATGCGAGGTCCGCGCTCTACCGATTAGGCCACCGTACTCGGTTTCACAAAGTGCTAAACACTGCCAACAAGGAACAGATGATTTCTCTCACCAAACTGCCCTATGATGGCAGCATGCTCTGTGGAAAGGTCTTATAAACGATTTCTAACAAAACCATGCCCTATGATGGCAGTGGATGATACAGCGTGCTCTGTGGAAAGGTCTTATAGATGATTCCTAACACAAACCTCCCCTCTGATGGCAATGGATGATACAGCATGCTGTGGAAAGGTATTATAGATGATTCCTAACACAAACCTCCCCTCTGATGGCAATGGATGATACAGCGTGCTCTGTGGAAAGGTCTTATAGATGATTCCTAACACAAACCTCCCCTCTGATGGCAATGGATGATACAGCGTGCTCTGTGGAAAGGTCTTATAGATGATTCCTAACACAACCATGCCCTCTGATGGCAGTGGATGATACAGCGTGCTCTGTGGAAAGGTCTTATAGACGATTTCTAAAACAAACCTGTCCTCTGATGGCAATGGATGATACAGCGTGCTCTGAGGAAAGGTCTTATAGATGATTCCTAACACAAACCTGCCCTCTGATGGCAGTGTATGATACAGCATGCTCTGTGGAAAGGTCTTATAGACGATTCCTAACACAAACCTCCCCTCTGATGGCAATGGATGATACAGCGTGCTCTGTGGAAAGGTCTTATAGACGATTCCTAACACAAACCTCCCCTCTGATGGCAATGGATGATACAGCGTGCTCTGTGGAAAGGTCTTATAGATGATTCCTAACACAAACCTCCCCTCTGATGGCAGTGGATGATACAGCATGCTCTGTGGAAAGGTCTTATAGACGATTTCTAAAACAAACCTGTCCTCTGATGTCAATGGATGATACAGCGTGCTCTGAGGAAAGGTCTTATAGACGATTCCTCACACAAACCTCCCCTCTGATGGCAGTGGATGATACAGCGTGCTCTGTGGAAAGGTCCTATAGACGATTTCTAAAACAAACCTGTCCTCTGATGGAAGCGGATGATACAGCGTGCTCTGAGGAAAGGTCTTATAGACGATTCCTCACACAAACCTCCCCTCTGATGGCAGTGGATGATACAGCGTGCTCTGTGGAAAGGTCTTATAGACGATTCCTCACACAAACCTCCCGTCTGATGGCAGTGGATGACACAGCATGCTCTGTGGAAAGGTCTTATAGACGATTTCTAAAGCAAACCTGTCCTCTGATGTCAATAGATGATACAGCGTGCTCTGTGGAAAGGTCCTCTAGACGATTTCTAACACAGCCATGCACTATGATGGCAGTGGATGATACAGCATGCTCTGTGGAAAGGTCTTAGACAATTTCTAACACGAACCTGCCATCTGATGGCAGTGGATGATACAGCGTGCTCTGTGGAAAGGTCTTATAGACGATTTCTAACACGAACCTGCCATCTGATGGCAGTGGATGATACAGCGTGCTTTGTGGCAAGGTCTTATAGACGATTTCTAACACAAACCTGCCCTCTGATGGCGGTGGATGATAGCGTGCTCTGTAGAAAGGTCTTACTGCGCTCTTATCACAGTGGCAAGAACTACTCAGCTCACTCGCTGCACACGGAACGTGAAAAAGGACTTGTAAGTTATTTTTTCACTCTTTGCACTCTCTTATTCTCTCATCCCACATTCACTCATTCTAACACACAATCGCTCGATGTAGCTTAATTTTAAACAAAAGCATAGAAAATCACATGAATTACGCCATTGTCTTACCATGTGTTCTCACTCAGCTGGTATGAACAAATCCAAAGGTTAAAACTGGGAGAAAATAATGTTTTGTGTGCTCTTATACCCTGTCACACTACGACGTCACAGGCCAGTGAGTGGGGAACGTAGAAATCACTTATTTACGTAGAAATTCTCGGTGGTGCAGGGCCAATTTGGATGTCAGTGCAATGTAGGCGAAACGTCGATCCAACATAGTGGTAATGCATGAGAACATTAAGAAAACGTTATATACGTCATTCGATCGGCAGAAGTACGCCTTTATATGTTAAATACATCGAAACACTGAGAAACACCAGACGTACATTAGACATACGGAAGTTATCACGGCGTTTTCAATATGTTGTCAATATGCGGACTGTACCTTTCTGCCGGCTTGACTTATGCCTGACGTAGTTCAACGTATGTATAACGTACATCTAGCGTACTCAACGTATGTCTAATGTATAAGCCACACGTTGTCCTACGTTGAAAGTTTTGGGTATGTCCAAAACCTTGACGAGTGTCGACGTAACACGACGTAGGCTTAAAGAATGCGTAACGTATCTCAACGTTCCTCGACGTAATGGCCAAATTTCTCCTACATTAGAGAATTGTGGGCATAGTAGTGTATTTATTTGATCTTCTATTTACTATTACATAAATGCAACCTACAGAATTTCACGGTAGGGATCGCTTTCGGCAACATGCTATCATGCTGGAAAAACAACAGAATTGAAATTTTGGTTCCCATAATTACCCCATCCCGCCAATTACCTGCTTCACGGAACCCAAAAATCATTACTGATGGGTTCCATGAGCCCTGGGCACGGAACCCAAAATGTGTTTCCCATCAAATTTTAAATCCTATAGGTTGTAAATGAATTTTCAAGTCAAATGCAGGTACATAATATAGCAACAGTAATTTAGCTAACATGCATACAAACCGATTTTGTGTGTGTGTGTATGTGCATGCATGTATGTGTGCGCATGTATGTGTATGTATATGTGTGTATATATATGAATGTATATGTATGCATGTATACGTATATGTATGTATATATATATTTGCTTCATCCATACATACAGTACATACAGACACATACACATACATGCACACAGACATGTACATTCGCACGCCGAGTGGGCAGGTAGCCAACATACCTTGACAGCTGTGGGTGCGCTGGAGAGCGTGACCAGAGTGCCGGCAGCCTCGTACCGCACGGCCGGGCTGGACGAGTTGAGAAGGTTGTAGATACACCGGATGAAGCGTGCCCGCTCGGACGGGTTCGCGTGGCACACCTTATAGATGAGCTCAACGATAACCAACTGGAGGATGTCCCCGAACGAATGCACCTGATCGATGCAGCTGGACAGGTAAGTCAGCGCACGGTCCTACAAACACAACACATGACATGTAATAATGGTCAGTACCACATCATCTAATTTATTTCACCGCTTAAAAAAAATATCAATTTAACTGTTCTTTTAATTGGGATTTTATTTTCCTTGACAACAATTTACATAATTGTGAGCTTTTAAACTCATAAGAGTGTCTTCTGACACATAATTGATTGTGTGCTTCCACATTTCGTGTAAAAGCGATGGTTGAACAAAAATCAACACTTCTCTCACCATGAATATGGCTCATGCTGCCGACACGACGTAAAGAAACCACCAATCAATCAATCATGTAATAATTCAGGCTATTATACCCCAGACACATTACTGCTTGCAACCACAAAAAAGGGGTGGTCGCAAAATGGTCCTCAGTGGTCCCCGACCTCCTTGCGATCATTTTGGTCACAACAAAGTTGCTCCATTTTGGTCGCAATGAAGTCGGCGACCATTGCTTTGTTCGCAAGGAGGTGGGTTCGTTGGTCCAAAGTGGTCGCTAGCCATAGTTTGACTAGGGCGTTAGTTAGAGATTGATATGATAGGTTCATTTGAACGGACTTTAGAGGGCAATGGTATGTCAGGACAACCAATGTTGTTCTGACATAGCTGAAGAGAGGCACACGTGCGCACGCGCACGCGCATGCGCACACGCACACACACACACACAGATTTGCACTACATATTGGATTTTTCTTGGTAAAAAAGTAAAGCTTGTTGTATCTAACGATGCCTAGAGCACATTCATTTTCGTATCATTGGTCAAACATATGGTCATTCTGGCATATTTCTTTGGAGGAAACCCTCAACTGCCACAGGCTACTCTT
The DNA here is from genome assembly GCA_030323885.1 of Branchipolynoe longqiensis. Lineage (NCBI taxonomy): Eukaryota > Metazoa > Annelida > Polychaeta > Phyllodocida > Polynoidae > Branchipolynoe > Branchipolynoe longqiensis. The sequence goes on from CM059189.1 coordinate 47,388,164, forward strand.
TCCAATAAGCAGCAAGGAGTCTTTTATATGCACTTTCCCACAGACAGGACAGCACATACAACAACCTTTGATGAACCAGTTATGGACCACTGGTTGGAACGGAAAATAGCCCAAACTGCAAATGGGTCCACTGAGCACGATCGATAGGATGACTGACACCTTCACAAGTGGACATGCTGCCGCCTAAGCTACATCCCGCTACCGGATGTGTTCTTGGTTGACTAACTCAAATTGGTCAGGTTAATATGCATAACAGGGCGGGGCGTGTGTGCAAAAACAATATATGTAGAATAGGTTGATTTTGTTAATTATTTTTATATTCACTAAAACATGTGATTGCTTTCAATTAAAGATACAAAAGGTAGAACCCTATTGTTTTTCCTGTTTGGAGTAACTGACGCTAACTGCATAGACAGGATGGGAGCGGTTGTTACTGTGTGAACTGAGTAAACTAGAATACACCCGCAGGATTTACACGCATACATACATATATGCATACATGTACCACTTTTGTAATATGGGAACCAAAAGTGAAAATATTCCTAATAAGAGCACAAAACATTCTAAATAATAGTAGAATCTATATGAAGGTTTACATGTTGTGCATATGTCAGAGTTGAATTCTCTCCCCCCTACTTTATAATTTTGATCTTATCCAAGAAAGCTGTTAAAATTAACCATGTAACATCCACCCATAACATCATTTTAACACACAGAACAAATTCAAACAAGGTTTCACCGATTACAGTTAAGCCAGAAAGATTGTGTCTTACAGGAAAAGAGCTGAAAAAAATATGCTTGTATTGATGTATGGTGTTGATATGCAAATTTATATATTTTCACTTTAGCACAAAATCATATAAGCATATTTTGGATACATTTTGTGGGATAGATTAAATATGTGTAGTATTGTTAACATACTTAATACAGTCAACAATAACTATTTGACTTACTAACCACTACAAATAAGGCAAAATCATTAACAATGTAATGTGGAAACCAAAAATGTGGTACAGTTTCTGAGAACGACTCATATGCATACATATATATATAGATGCATACATACACACAATGATATTCATTATCCATTATCCTCAATTTCTCACGCTCACACACCCTTCCTCTCACACACACCCTCCCCCCTAGATAAAAGATTCACCCGGTACTTGTAGTACACGGGTGAAGACCAGCCTTATATAAATACGGGCGAAAATAGCATTAGTATGGAACAAGAAGTAGAATGCCTGGCACCAGTGTCAAATGGTTACTTATATCAGAACAGAGTTGGGGAAATGGGAGAGAATGTAAAAAGACAAGATGGCGGCCAGAGAACGCCGTCGATTTCACTTTTAAATTGCATTAAAGTATATGTTTTATTATATTTTCCAACTAAAAGGTAGCGGGTAAGCATGAAGACATATACAAAGAATAAATGTTGCTTCTTAGATTGTGAAATTAGGCTCTCATAAAGACTCATTTCATTAGCCCGATTTTTCTACAGTTTTTATATGAGGCTGGTTTTCACCCCTGTACTGGAAGTACGGGGTGAATCTTTTATCTACCTCCCCCCGACCCTCTTGTTTGGTTGTTTGTTGTTGTTTTATGTCCTCACAATATCTAAGGTCATATCAGAACGGGTAGCTACTTTTGACAGTGCGCACTCATGGGTACTTTATAGTGCTGCCCCATTAGGAGACCAGGCCACCAGCACCATGACCTGATAGCCCACTCAGCCACATTATCCTGACACTCAGCTAACCAGTTTTTTTGCCCTATCCTAATAATGGCGAGCACCAGGCTAGGAAGCGACAAGTATCAATTTTTAAGTCATTGGGTTGACTCGACCAGGTTTCGAATCCACAAACTCATGGGTTCGGATCCCCCGATCTCCCAAAACAGGAGACGGATGCTCAACTCATTCAGCCATCTCGTCTGGTCCCCTCCCACCCTCACACAATGAGGTAGTGAGTGTAAGGATGTATCGACACACTGGATTCTGTAAGGTAACTGACTTTATTGGTTCTCGACTTCGATCACGTCACGTCCTGTTATTGGGGGGGCGTTCGGATACTTACATATCTTACATCTTCCCCTTTTATCACCAAGCAATACTTGGTCATGGAATATTTCAGCCTTTACACCATATCGTCACAACACTTAAATTAAACATGTGATATGTCTCGCGTGCAATGTTATACTATAAAATGTGATATTTAATCGGATGTCTGTCTAACAGTATTGCTTACTTAGTCTCTAGACTTACTTAATACGATGTTTTATGCTAGATTACACGTCCGTTCCGATGAACATCCGTGCGTGAGTGCTGCTCAAGACCGTCTATTCTTAACTGTATCCTATTGTCTAAGTTCTTTGTATGACCTATCGGCGCCGTGTGACGTCATCCTATGTCTGTCTGCGTCGTTGCCTTTTCTTATACATTTACTAACGCGACCCTTCCTTGTTTGACCCACTCTACGTAGTCCTACGTTGTATTCATGCTAAAACGTGTCGGAGGCTTACTAATTCTACCGTATCTTGTAGTGTAAGGTGAGTTATTTGTGGGTGTCAGAATCCTCTTTGTTATTTTCTCATTTACAATTGTTTGTGGACATTTGAAAATAAATTTCCTGTTTCTCCTTAACATATTACCTTTGTTATTACGAATTGTATAATCCCTCTTTCTAATGCCACCCGTCTCTGCGATGTGACCCAGCTCCCACTCATTATTATAATTTCTGTATCTAATTCGGTCTCCTACTTGTAAAAATGAATGTTCCTTGCCTGCGTGCCTGTCAAAATTTCTTTTTTGGATAAGTTGCCTATGCTGTAATTGTCTTGACATTGATGGTTCTATTGTAGCTTTTAGGCGATTATTCAATATTGGTAACCTAGATCTTAAACGTCTTGACATCAGCATCTGAGCTGGCGATGCGTTTATACCTTCTAATGAGGTGTTCCTGTAGTTGAGCATGGCTATGTTAACATCAGTTTCATCCTTATGACATTTAGTTATCATGTTCTTGAAGGTCTGGACAGAACGTTCAGCCTGTCCATTACTTTGCGGGTGCATGGGATTAGTAAAGATTGGCTCAAACCCATAATACACAGCAAAGTCATGAAATTCCCTGCTCGAAAATTGGGGACCATTGTCTGATACTACATATCGTGGAACGCCATGTCTACTAAATATTTGCTTCATAACATTAATAACAGCCTTACTGGTAGTTTCTAACAATTCAACAACTTCGGGGAACTTTGAGTAATAATCGACAATTACTATGTAATCCTTATCCCCAACATGAAACAAGTCAACTCCAACTTTATTATATGGTACATCGGTTATCACATGGTTGATTAATGGTTCTTTCGCTGGCATTTTTCGACACTCTTGGCAAATAGTACATCGGGATACCGTCTCTTCTAACGTTCCCATCATCCCTGGCCAGAACACAGTGTCCCTCGCCAATTGTTTGCTTTTTATAATACCTAAATGAGCTTCATGCAATTTTTTTAACATGTCTGTCCGCATCGATCTAGGGATAATAATTTGTGAACCCCTTAACAGTACCCCTTCAGACATGGTAATTTCGCCCTTAAATCTAAAAAACATCTGAACATCGGAGTCGAGGGCTTTTCCCTCTCTAGGCCAACCATGTATCGACAAGTCAATAATTTTTATCAGTGTCGGATCCAACACTGTTTCCCGCTTAACGGCTTGGACCACGTCAGGATCAATCCCAATTGAAGCTACTGATATGTCCCGATCGTATAGGTCGTCAGGGGTCACACTTGATGTATGGGCTCTTGACAGGGTATCTGCAAAGAATAATTCAGTACCCTTCAAATATTGTACTTCAATATTATAATTCTGCAGCCTCATACGCATTCTTTGCATTCTTGCCGATAGAGAATGCACCGGTTTCAACATTATTGCTACCAAGGGTTTATGATCTGTAATGACTGTGATTACGTTCCCATAAATATAATCGTGAAATTTATTGCATCCGAAACAAATGGCTAATAAATCCTTTTCTATTACCGCATAACTGATTTGGGTGTTATTTAGTGCTTTGGATGCCATAGCCACTGGTAATTTATCCTGGAACAAGGTGGCACCCAATCCAAATTTGGATGCGTCTACTTGCAGAACAATGTGTTCTCTGCTATTGAAGAATCTCAACACTGGTGCGGTAGTCAATAAATACTTCAAATTTTGGAAAGCTAAGGCTTGGTCCGCTTCCCAGTGCCAAGCTATATCCTTTTTTAATACTTGTCTTAACGGCTTTGTTATATGCGCCATGTTGGGGATAAATTTGTGTACATAACCCATCATTCCTAAGAACCGTTGCAATGCGGGTTTGTCTGACGGGCTGGGCATGTCGACAATTGCTTGTATTCTGTCAGCATTGGGTTGGATACCTTCGGATGTTATAACATGTCCTACATAATTTACATTTGTCCTACATATCTTCGACTTTTTCGGGTTCAGTTTCAGGTTTACTTGAATAGCTCGCTTCAGAACAGCTTCTAATCTTGAGTTATGCTCATCAATTGTTGACCCATGTACCAAGATCTCATCTGTGATAACATGTACCCCTGGCAGATCCATTAGAATCAGATTCATTTCCTGTATGAATATATCCCCGGCTGTTTTGATGCCGAACGGAAGTCTAGTAAACCTGAACCTGCCCCACGGGGTGTTGAATGTGCATAATCTCGAACTTTCATTGTCGAGTTCGATTTGCCAGTATCCGCTGTTTGCGTCAAGCACTGAAAAATATTTGGCACCGTGCAACGTCGCTACCACCTCTTTGACAGTTTTAACGGGGTAGGGACCTCATAGGATAGCAGTATTTAACCGTGTAGGATCTAGGCATATTCGTAATTTCCACGGTTTCCTGACTATTGTTACAGAACTCACCCAAGGGGTAGGCTCGTCTTGTTTTATGATAACCCCTAGGTCTAACATCCTTTTTAGTTCCATTTTGACATCGTCCACAATTGCTAATGGCACTCGACGTGGAGGGTCGATTACAGGGCATATGTTCTTATCAATGTAAATCTTAGCATTAACTTTGATGAGGCCTAAACCCTGAAAAACCTTTGAGTATTGCCGTACCAGTTGATTTGCGATCTCATCACCCTCTACGGCGCCCAAGACATCTAACCGCGCCAATAAGCCTAATTGGACACACGATTGTTTTCCTAGAATCGCGCACCCGGCGTCCGTAACTTGAAATTTGATGCAGTGGCCCTCGACATTAAGGGACACCTCCCCATGCGGGCGAATCCTATGCCCACCATATGTCACTAAATGACACAATGATGGAACCATACATGCTTTACTTATTTTATTGTACATTCTTAGCGGTAAAATATTGGCCTCTGATCCAGTATCCAATTTAAAGCGGATATCTAGGCCACCGACACAAAATACAGTGTACCACAAATCATTGTCCTCCTTGTCACTAGTACACAAGGTGCCTACAAACAAGTCCCCATTCACATCATCATTGTGACTGTCTCTTTCCTGATGAGCGATGATGTCCTCTGTCACATCAATCTCGTATACGGCTGCATTCCTACCTGTGTCTTGCTGCAACCGGCACATCTTCACGAAATGTCCAATTTTTCGACATCCTAGACATTCTTTGCCTCTAGCTGGGCACGTCCCTGTTGCATGTGTATATCCGCATTGATTACACTTGTTACCCGCTCGTCGACTCGCTTGTTGTTGTTGATATCGACCAGCTGATCGCCGTAACCAAGGAGACGTCCCTGCTGCAGGCCGTTGTCTGTTCGTATATCCCGTATGTACCGCATCGACTTGATGTACGTCCCTCTGTTTTACTTGGGCGGATTTGATTTCGCTTAATCGACATAGTTGTATACATTTTTCTAGCTTGAGATCGGGCAACTGTAACAACTTGTTCCTTAATATATCATCCGTTACACCGCACACAATTCTGTCACATAGAAACGAAGATTCCAATTGTTCATAACAGCAATATTGCACTCGGTGTTTAAGCTCTCTTATAAACGAATCCATACTTTGTTCCGCCTGATTAAAAGAGTTGAACTCGTAACGAATGACTGTCAAATTCGTTTTACCTTCACAATACCGTGCAAACGCGTCTACCAATGGCCCTATCTTGTCTTTCTCCGTACCTTCCAGCGTGAACGTCCTATGAACTTTCTGGGCTTCCACCCCCGCGATGTGCAAAAATACGCAGCATTGAATCCGTTCTGTCTTCGTCGATACACCAGCTGCTACAGCATATATTTCGTACGCCTGTAGCCAGCATCGCCAATTGACCGCCATCTTTTCGTCCAGGTTCAGATATCCTGGTGGTTTCAGCCCGTGAAGCGCCATAATTCGACCCGGGAATGCACTGACTTAAACAACAAAAAGGGGTGAGGTCGGGTGAAGAGAAATAGAGGGTAACGTGTGCCAAGAAAACTAAATTTATCTGTAACAATGACATTTCCAGACTAAAAAAGTGAGGAATTATTTTTAATATAAAAAGCAATCATTTAAGGGGTGTGTACAGAAAAAGTGCCAAGAAACAAATATTGCATGTACCAATCATGACATTTCCAGGCTTCACTGAGCACCATTTCCCCTGAATCCGTCCTATTCATAGAATATTTTGAGAGAGAAAAAAAAAGTAATATATTTTGGTTAAGCTGTGCATGATGGTCAAGCACACAAAAAAACAAACAAACAGACAAACAAAAGTTGATTTGAGCACTGCTCTGACCTGGTCAGCGTGTATGAGCATCATGAAGGCGTTCCGCTTGCACGACGCGTCCTGTTCCTGTTCAAGGAAGTTGTAGATCAGCTCAGGAGCATCAGGGATCAGCACGTCGTGGTTCCTGCAAACACCAATTAAATCACGAGTTTAAAGTACAACTAAGCTAGTAGTCTACAACAACAAAAAAGAAGCTTGTTATATTTAATGACGCCTCTAGAGCACATTAATTTTCATAATCGGATATTGGATGTCAAACACATGGTAATCCTGACATATTTCTTTAGAGGAAACCTGCTGCCGCCACATAGACTACTCTTTCCGATAAGTAGCAAGGGGTCGTTTATATGCACTTTCCCATCGGAAGGACAGCACATACCACAGCCTTTTGTAAAATTTTCCGATATATAGTTCCGATATGACCAGTTGTGGACCACTGGCTAGAACGGAATATTACCCAAACTGCAAATGGGTCCACTGAGCAGGATCGATCGGATGACCCACACCATCACAGGTGGACACTACTGCCTGAGCTACGTCCCGCTCCGCTAGCAGTAGCAGTCTACGGTCACGGCGATTACTTTTGTTATTGTTCTTGCAATCGGTGATCAATCCCCCATTTACACTATGCTTACGAGCGGTCGCCTAACGGTCACCGACCATGTTGGACTATTTTGCTTCCAAAGGGGTTGCAGCTGCTGCATCAAAAATCTCTGTGCGACCAAAATTATTTTTAGCACTCGTGACCGGATAGTGACCAGGTGCGATTGCTTGCACTCAGTAGGTGCATTTTGGTCACAAACGATTTTTTGTTGTTGCTTTGGTCGCAAGGTCGTCGGCTTTTGGTCGCAATCAAACGCTAGCCTTTGTGTGACTGGGGCTTAAGGAGGGGAAATTGCAATCCTGTACAATAGACAAGATCACTGATCCGACGGCGCATGCGCTGAAAACGGCGCTGGCAACAAAGCAAAGGCGTACAACCATTGAGTTTGCCGATACGCGTAGAGCAAAACTTTGATTTTATTCCAAATTAATTTAAAAAACTAAACATAACAATTTGGCACAAACATGGATGGATGGATGGAATATAATAATATAATGAATGAGTCTAAGACACAACTCTCCAGAATTAAGCAGTTTGAGCTAGAAACATACAATTTCAGTCACTTTACAGGTTTATGTTTACATCACCATTGACTAGACATAAGTCATTCTTGTTCGAAATATTAAAATGTCAAATGTGTCAACAAAACCTATTTCAAATAAATATATAACCAATATCTGATTAACCATACTCATTTTCTAGTTCTACATATGTCATTAACCATAGGATATAGATAAATAAATGAATAGAAAAAATAAAACTAACTCTGGCTATGGCTCTAAGTCTGAGTGCACAGATTTGTCTAAATCTAAATGCACATGGCATAAGATGTGCTAATTATATTGATGTAAATGCAATGCTGGATAAAAGATTAATATCTTAATTTATTATATGTATTTTTTTAGTTGGTATTCTATGTTTCAAACAAGAGCTGAGAAACTAACACATTTCATAGCTGCACCCATTGTATTAGCATGTGCCATGTGCTTCTCGCTGGTTTGTTTTTTCTTCCACGCATCGCACAATGCACCGCGCGGCTGGAATGTCGATGTAGTCTATTGACTGTTTGTTTGCTTGAGTTTTGCATCCTGACAACATCTAAGATCATATCAGTGCATGCAACTTGTGACTGTACATTGTGGCGACTTATATAATATAGTGCTGGGAGAAAAGGCCGCTGGCATCATGACCACATTTCCCACTCAGTCACAATATCCTGACACTGAGCCAACCAGTCCTTGCCATATCCTAATAATGCCGAGCACCAGGCTAGGAAGCTACAAGTATTAATTTTAAAGTAATTGGTTTGATTCGACCGGGAACCGAACTCCCGAACTTCCGCATGCGAGGCCCGCGCTCTACCGATTAGGACACCGCGCCCAGTGAAAATAAGAACGCCACAGTAGTCTGACCATCACTCACTATCACACTCTCACACACAATGCCCGTCAGCGAAAATTCATGATTATAGTTCCATTCATAATTCTTTTTTTTCTTACGGGAATACTTTTTATTTTAAACTAATAGCATAAAACCGGAGTCCATTTCCTCCCCCTTTTAAATTTTATTTTAAAGAAGCAAAACGTCTATTTTAGTCAAAATTAATAGAAATGTAGAACCCTAACCTTATAAATTTAATATAATCTATTCGTTGAATATGTTTTCTATATGTGTTCCAAGCGGTTTGTGTCTAGGTGGTGTGGTTTTAGAGATATTTCACTTTTTCTGTAAGAAGATTGCTCATGGCCATTGACAATGCATTGATTATGCTGGTACGCGCAGTGCAAAACGTATATTTTTTTCAAAATTAATAGAAATGCAGAACCCTAACCGTATACATTTAATATAATCTATTCGTTGAATATGTTTTCTATATGTGTTCCAAGCGGTTTGTGTCTAGGTGGTGTGGTTTTAGAGATATTTCACTTTTTCTGTATGAAGATTGCTCATACTCATAGCCATTGAGTTTGCAGTGTGACAGTGTGTCATCCTGTAGCCAAACAGAGCGCGCACTGACCTAAATACCCATCTGGTGGATACTAGGTCAGTTGCGTTGAGCCAGTTTCACTGCCAGTACCGAAACCGAAACCAAAACAAATCATAGCGTTACCTCAAATATAGTCTTGATTTGGCAGGAGCCAGACTGGACTCAGGAGGCACACACGCATAACTGACGAGCCGAGTGGGTGTGATTTAAATAGACAGTTTGTATACAGAACTCAGCAGACTGACCCTCCCCCTCCCATCTCCCTTCAAACTCAACTGGTCTCACTCGGTAAGTGTTCTGATTAAAACCACCAAAGGCCATCTATCACTAGGAGTGCACGGGCTTAGCCTTAGATTTTAAACACTGGAATACATTTCAAAACAATTGTAATTAATTGTTAGATGCATTTATTATCCCACCAGAAGGCCCAACAGTTTACGGTAATATATAACACTATCCAGACAGATACGAGAAATGTAATCTTTGTAATGCGTTAAAATAACTGATGCACAAGTTAAAAGATCTGATCACCTGATTTCACAATGTATTTCTTAGGTGAGCACTGGGTGTATCCGAAGAAGGTATTCATAAGAAAGTATTCATATTCAAGAAAGATTAAGTGCATTGCTACATGCTTCAAATGATTGTCTATCATAGTCCGTTGTCTCTAGAGTGAAGAATTGATTAAATCATTCAGATTAATATACCGTAGAAGTCAAATTTCATCAACTCTATGCCAATATAAGTTTTAAAAAGTGCATTTTGAAACCCGACCATCCACATCTCGTTTACTTCCTATTCTCGATGTCGGCATGAAGTCACAACCCCGGAAACTAGCCCGCGAAGGGTAAAATACTGCAGTAATGTGCGCTGCAGCAATGCTATGTCTATGCGAAGCATTTATTTTTGTAAAATAAATTTAAAAGCTTTCATTGGATCGATTAAAAATATCTTAATGCGCGATTGAAGAGGAAGATCTGAAGTTAATGTAACCTAAGAGCAATTTACTCTGAAAGTATTAAAAACAGAGATAATAGTGAAAGTTGGGATATTCTGAGTGTCAGTGCCAGTGTTAGCCTTACCAGATCATGGCCTCAAAAACTATTTTCGCAAAATAAATTCAAGAACTTCCAATTGGCTGATAAAATAAAAGCTGAATGTGAAATTGTAGAGAAAGATCTGAACTATTTAATAGAAACAAGAGAAATTTGGTTACAAAGCACCAAAAATCACAAATTACTGTGATAGTTAGGGTAGTTTTAATGTTGTCTCTATGAGACTGGCATTTGTTTTACCCTGCGCGCGTTGTGAACCCCAAAAGTGCCCAGATGTCCGACATCGAGAATCAAAGCAGTTTTTTGTCTCAGATTTAGACATGGAGGGCTACTTATCTATATTTGATCATGAATGCTGTGTTGGTCACACGACTAAACATCTAAGGTAACTGAGTCGTTCTCAGAAACTGTACCAATTTGTGACAGCATTCCAAACAATAGCATATATGTAGCTTTACATTTTCTGCATGTGTCAGAGTTGGACAATAATTATTTCACCTTTTGATTATAGATGTTTCACAAATTGAGAAAGCTGCTAAAATTAACAGTGTAACATTCATCCATAATATCATTTTAACCCACATCCATAACATCATTTTAACACACACAACAATTCTTGTTCAAAATATTAAACAAATATTATATTGTTTACAGTTAAACCAAAAGAATTGTTTCTTACCAGGAAAAAAGTATTAAAAAAAGGTTTGGGTAGATTTTGGTGTTGATATGCAAATTTTCATATTTTCACTTTCGCACACAATCATATGAGCATATTTTGGAGACATTTTGTGGGACAGATGAAATACATGTAGTATTGCTAACATAATTAATACAAAGAGTCAACAATAACTATTTTACTTAATACCCCCCACCCCCAAAAAGAATGCAAAATCATTAACAATATAACATGGAAACCAAAAATGTGGTACACAGTTTCTGAGAATGACCCAACTACGCTATTGACGTTAATTGCTCTGAATTCATACTATTAGTATTACTATTAGGTCCTGGAAGTAATTTGTTATATCTTTAGACGGGACCGTTAATAAAGGTTAATCATACAGTGCTTCCTAAATGCAGAATAACACAACAAACAGAAAGGTTACTATTCATGATATTCACATTTTAAGATTTGTTTATATTTACAATTTGCCCATAACACTGAATGAACCCTGAGGTGTGCTTTCTTTTGTTTTGGCATAATTTGATTTGATTTTAAATATGTCCACCAAATTCAAGCTCATTTAGTGATTAATGTGATGCAAACGAATGTGTAGATAAAAGATTCACCCAGTACTCGCAGTACACGGGTGAAGACCAGCCTTATATAAAAACAGTCGAAAAATCGGGCTAATGAAATGAGTCTTTATGAGAGCCTAATTTCACAATCTAAGAAGCAACATTTATTCTTTGTATATGTCTTCATATTTCCCCGCTACCTTTGAGTTGAAAAATATAATAAAACATCTGGTTTAATAAGATTTAAAAGTGAAATCAACGCCATTCTATGGCCGCCATCTTGTCTTTTTGCGTTCTCTCCATTTCACCAACTCTGTGCCGATATAAGTAAGCATTTGATACTGAAGACAGGCATTCTACTTCCTGTTCCATACTAAAGCTATTTTCGCCTGTATTTACACTACGTTGTCATTCACCCATGTACTGCGAGTACCGGGTGAATCCTTTATCTAACGAATGTGTTGGTTAGCAAATGTGCCCGTCATAAAGTGCCTTTTGACTTGTTCTCTTAATATAAGCCCATCTAATTTTGGTATCAAAATAAAGAGTAAAACTTTAGTTCATTCACAGTACTTTCTGCATATTTCTACTTTAAACATACACCCAAATATGAGTGTTTAAAAATTAGCAATTTTTCATGATTTTCATACTTTCTCCCAGTGTTATCTAAGTACTGCCGGTATCTAATCAGTGCTTGTACCAAGGCAGAAATAAAAATCCAACTTTTGTGCGACAACAATTTTAGTTTTCCTCCAGTACCAGAATATGAGAAAACAAAGCTGTCAGACAATTAATATTTATTCGCATTAAAGTAACTTATTTCATTAGCATTCCAAAGAATTGGACATTCAAGTTAAGCTTTGAACAAGAAACGTAAGCAAAATCTGATGGATTCATCCAAAAAAAATTGCTAAATTATTGAAAATCTGTCAAATACGTGAATATCCGACAAAAGTCGGATAATCTGACTCTGTACAAACACTGCTAATACTATACGTTTTCGTTATAGACATTGTACGTAGTTGAAGATAAATCGCGCTGCAGAATGAACATACATGTGGAACGTGAAAACCACAAGACTGCAACAGTCAGATGGAGCCCAGTACTAGGAGCACAACACTACACGATTGACACAAAGGTGAATACACAGCAGGGGATGATTAGTAGTTGTACTTGTGTGTTTTGGCTTCTCATCCTAGCAACATCTAAGGTCATATGTCATATAAATACGGGTACTGACCTGTGACAGTGCACTCATAGTGTGATATATGTATGGTTAGTTAGTTGTTGGAGTTTTGCATCTTGGCAACATCTAAGGTCATATCAGGATGGGTACCGCCTTGTGACAGTGTGCACGCATGGCGACTTTATAGTGCTGCCCCACTGGGAGACCAGGCCTCCAGCACAATAACCTGATATCCCACTCGGACACATTATCCTAACACTGACCCAATCAGTACTTGCCCTATCCTAATAATGATGTGCGCCTGGCTAGGAAGCGGCAAGTATACATTTTAAGTCATTGTTTGACTCGAACTCGAGCCACTTATGTGGCAACAAATGCTAAATAAGTGTATCAGTATCTAAGTTGGATATGTAGAATCAAATTTAGGTGAGTGCTTTGGTTTTGAAAATGTGATGTTTCATCGGACTATGCAGACGTAACTATAATCAATAAAATCTATTTGGAATTTGTTGTGTGTTAAAATGGTGTTATGGATGTGTGTTAAAATGATGTTATGGATGGATGCTACATGGTTAATTTTTTTGCCATTATTTGAATGGTTTCACTTTCTGTTTCCATGTCATTGTGCATGTTATAAGTAACATGGGTAATTTACGGGGTGGAGACCTTCCCCGGCCCGTACTTAATCCCCAGAAGTGGAGTTCCCAATGACCCAGCACCCTCCTTTCACACTATATACTGGATTAGCTGGATTAACTCCACCGCTGCCCCTAGCGGCATTCTACCTGACCTGACCGTTTCTAATTTCCCGCCAAATTGATCACGGGGTCCCTCCCAGTCGATCTCAAGTCACAACTCCCTGAGCTCCGGTCAGAGAATAACCTAACTTTGTCCCACCCACCCACACCGTTGATTAAGTGGCTAGCCGGTGGGGTTGAGGGGTCGGGTCCCGCCCTCTTCTGAACTGTGAATCAGGACACTAACATTGGACCTGACCCATCTAGACATGTACGTAGTGATTGAATTCCAACCTCCTTCTGAATTAAAAGATAATTAACCACTATTCACCTCATGACTCGGCCTTGGTAAATTAGGTAGTGGCAGCCTCTCAAGTTTCTGCCCATCAATCTGAAAAATGCTCAGATTTTGCCTTACTTTTACACTAGAATTTCACCAGAACCACTGCATGGATTTTCAGCATTTTTATACTGAAATAAAGTGCATTCATTCATCTTTTAAATGAGTCCTCCATTGTACTTCTTGTTTGAATGTCGAAAAAGTATTTAGTTGATAAGAATAAGTACTATCTGACAGAAAATGTGAGTGCTGCTGCAGTAATAAGTTGTCACGCCAGAGCTTAAAATTTGCTTGCTTCTTCCCATCGTGCAGCGTGCTTTCGACACAACCACCACACATCTATATTTAGTATCAGAAAAACCGCATTGAGCTAAGCTACATACCAGTATATAGTTCGATAGAATCAGTGAAAATATGACAGAGATCTCCCATAATGTTTGGTATACCAGTTGGTTTTCATCACATTTCACCCCCAAAAAGACAAAATAGGTACATAGTATTGGGTACCAAAAGAAAGAGCAATATTTAAACTTCAAAATAGTCCAGTTTGTCACTATATTCATACACTGTCGAGGTCAAGGTCATGAATCTGTCCACGCATTCTCTCGCGAGACACTGCCGATGCGGCGGCGGGCGGCGATTTGTTTTGCTTACATCCGTCGATTCGACAATATTAATATCGCCACCGATTTAGCGGTGGGGTTAATATCACTTCGATTTTAGGGTTAATTTGCTGAAATTTCACTTATTGAGTATGTAATTCTGTTAAAGATGATAGCATTGATTAGATTTGGCTCTAATATATCGCCGCATAGACCTATTTCAATGTTTACTAACATCGTGTATCCGTGCGCAGCTTGGCTGCAGAACGAAGGCACAGTGCCATTGAGTTTGCCGGTACGCGCAAAACATTTATTTTTATTCAAAATTAATAGAAATGTAGAACCCTAACCTTATTCTCTAGGTGGTGTGGCTTTAGAGATATTTCACTTTTTCTGTATGAAAATTGCCCACTGCCATTGAAAATGCATTGAGTTTGCCGGTATCCGCAGTGCAAAACCTTAATTTTATTCAAAATTAATAGAAATGCACAAACCTAACCTTATAAATTTAATATAATCTATTCGTTGAATATGTTTTCTATATATGTACCAATCGGTTTGTCTCTAGGTTGTGTGGTTTTAGAGATATTTCACTTTTTCTGTATGAAGATTGCCCACGGCCATTGACAATGCATTGAGTTTGCTGGTACGCGCAGTGCAAAACGTTTATTTTATTCAAAATGAATAGAAATGCAGAACCCTAACCGTATAAATTTAATATAATCTATTCGTTGAATATGTTTTCTATATGTGTACCAAGCAGTTTGTTTATAAGTGGTGTGGTTTTAGAGATATTTAATCTTTTCCCTATGAAGATTGCTCATAGCCATTGAGTTTGCAGTGTGTCGTCCTGCAGCCAAAAGGCGCGCGCACTGACCGAGATACCCGTGCTGACGTCACATGAAATAGGTCTATAGATTTGGGAAATACCATTGAGCCTGTTCCCGGCGATCACCGCTATTTGACAATATCGCCGCCGATTCGTCGACGGCGATTTGTTTGGTTTATATTCGACAGTAAGGATATCGCCTCCCATTTAGCTGTGGCATTAATATCGTTTCGATTTTAGGGCTAATTTCATGAAATTTCACTTATTGCGTATGTAATTCTGTTAAATATGATAGCATTGAATAGATTTGGCTCTAATATATCGCCGCCGATTCGGCGGCGGCGACGATTTGTTTAGTTTACATTCGTCGATTCGACAATATTAATATCGCCGACTCATTAAAAAGATGAATGAATGCACTTTATTTCAGTAGAAAAATGCTGAAAATCCATGCAGTGGTTATGGTGAAATTCTAGTGTAAAAAAGTAAGGCAAAATCTGAGCATTTTTCAGATTGATGGGCAGAAACTTGACAGGCTGCCACTACCTACTTGCAAACTCAAAATATGTCCGCAACTGCCAAAATGGCCTTTCACCCATTTTTAGGGCACCATATCATCGTTGAATATGATTTGATCACCGTGAAAAAAAAACATTTATGCTCTCTGTGTAGAGCTCATTGTAAATTATTGATAATGACACCTACTGGATATTTTGAAATGAAGTTCTGTTGACTCAAAGTTGGTATATAATTGAATTACCATGTAATTGAACAAATACACTTTGGTGTAATTTTCATTTTTGAGTGAGCACTCTTCTCATATTTATTGGATGATGGCTTAGGAAATTTGTGTTCTGCTTCTCTAGGTATAAATAAAGATGATCCTCATTTATGAAGATTTTCCTTTGATATTTCATGGTGTAGTTGGGTGCCAAAGTTGGCTCATATAATTGATTTTGACATGACTTTAAAAGGCCATAACTCAAAAACTATTTGAGATATTAACATAATTCTTTTTAAATTCTGTTTGTATTGATTAGTTCTTTAAAATAGACCCAAACTCCTAGTTTAAAAATGATAATACAATTTTGGCTGCCACTACCTAATGTCATGCAAGTGGTACACAGTTTCTGAGAACGACCTATATCCATGTGACGGGCATGGACCGCTCAGGTGGAACATGGAACAATGCAAACCGGGCTTGGTTGGTTGGTTGGTTGCTGTTTCGTTGGTGTTTATGTCCTGTCAACATCTAAAGTCATATCAGGACGAGTACCAACTTGTGACAATGCGCACTCATGGTGACTTTATAGTGCTTCCCCACTGAGAAATCAGGTCGCTGGCACCATGACCTGATATCCTACTCAGTCACATTATCCTGACAGCGAGCTAACCAGTCCTTGCCCTATCATATTAACGCCGAGCACCAGGCTAGGAAGCAAATGTGTATGCCATTGGTTTGACTTGACCAGGAATTGAACTTGGTAACCGGGGCAGGCACCCTGCACACACTGGGTGGGTGCACACAGGTTTTCTATCAAATAAATCACTTGCTACACAGACTTCAAGGAGTGCAGACCTTATTCCTTGAGAACAACAACTTTATAGTGAATTGTTTGTTATACATCCTAGCCACATCTAAGTTCATATCAGGACAACACGCCGAATACTGGCTTGTGACAGTGCGCACTCATGGCCACTTTATAGTGTTGTCCGATTGGGACACCAGGCCACCAGATCCATGACTTAATATCCCACTCAACTCCATTATCCTGATACTGAGCAAACTAGTCCTTGTCCTATCCTATTAATGTCAAATGTCTGGCTAGCTAACGAAAAAGTATCAATTTTGTAAGTCATTGGGTTGTCTCAGTCGGGGTTCGAACCCACAGCCTCCTGCACAGGAAGCCACTCACATTTGGCCATGCTATCTGGTTCTCCACAATTTGGAGTTCACCTGCATGGGTTGGTTGACTGCTGGGTTGGTTGTTGAAGTTTTATGTCCTGGCAACATGTAAGGTCATATCAGGACGGCTGATGGCTGACTTCTTGGTTCAGAACATTGACAAAAAACAATTAACCCAAACACACGAGTTCCTTATAGGCATTGTTTCCTTAGCTCAGACCCAATACCGAAGTCTCTAGGACAACTTTGGAGTATTTAAAAATAATGCACAGTAGACGTCACTGTTGCACTTAATGTCACAAGCAGAAAAGTAATTAGTGTAGAACTGTGGTAATAACGTCAACCCAAAACATTCATAAACTAAATAACCATGGGCCATCAATTATAAGTAACTTAAACTTTCAGGATGACAGCGTTGGGACATGTAAGCGGGATACTGTGCACACGCGCAGCTTCAAAGCTGATCTTATTGCGGGCCACAGCTACAAATTCACCATCAGGGCATACAAGACAGACGTTGTAGGTCGCCTGCTGAAGGACTCGGTCCAAGTGCAGGCAGGTGAGTAGACAAGGCGCTTAAAGTTAAAGTTGCAGTCCGCTGGTTTTGAGCTTCTGCCATTTTCTGAGATAAATATATTAAGTTGATCATTATAATCTACCTAAAGAGCCTGTCACACTACGAGGTATATCCTTAGCATATGCCGACGTATGTGATTTTTGACCAAGCCGACGTATGTGATTTTTGACCAACACGTCGGCGTACATCGTCATACATTATGTATACATTGGGCATACATCGTTATACGTCGTCTTACATCACCATGCGTCGAGGCTCCAAAACGTGTGTTGTGTCTGCTCAAAATTTACAGCGTGTGGCTTGTACGTTGAACATATGCTGCGTGTATGTTCGGGATACGTCGGCGTATGTTGGGTGTACGTTAGGGATACTTTGGTATATGTTGCCGCATGTTAGCCATATGTTCAGCCAGTGGGAACACGCAGTCCGCCTACTGCCAACGGATGCATTACCTACTCCTAACGTACTTCAAACGTATGCCTGCAGTATCTCCAGCATATTTAACATATACACCGTACTTCTAGCGATGGAGCAACATATGTAATGTTGGTCAGCGTTCCATGAGCGTATGTGAGCGTTTTGCAAGGCACATGAACACTCTCATATGCTAGCAATAGGTCAGAGATACATTCTGTATATGTTACGTACGTTGTGTGTACATTGTGTATACGCCCATTTTTATCCCCCGCCGCTGAAAAGTGACGAATGCCGACGTACTGGCAAATTTTCTAACGTTGAGCACACGCTGACGCCGTACGTTGTGGTGTGACAGGGCCTTAACTTCAGTTTGAAATAACTTTTATGTTAAATGGCTACCATTTGAGATATTTGAAGTGCAAACATACAAAATTAATTTCGGCAAGCACGCCCAAAATCTGACATCATCGGTTTCTGCAGTAACAGGTTCTATTAAATTGACTCAGTTTGATACGCACACAAGTATTTAGGTCACATATGTAGAATAAAATCTAGATAATTTCTTTGGTTTTCAAAATTTGAAGGTTGGTTAGAGAGGTTTTACTCTATATACATATTATCCATGCAACCAAAAGTAACATTTGTCCGCAATTTATCAGAAGAATAAAAGCTGAAAACAGCTATTATTATGGAACAGGACACTATAAATAACTGCAAGAACTGGTGTACTGGCCTTTTCACTGAGCTGATTTACTAAAATATCGCAAACACGTTTCCATTACGCACTTGCAATATATATTATTAAAGACACAAAAACCATCAAGCCATAAACTACAATGGACTGGCTTCAGCTTTTAAATATTGGAATACATTTCAAGACATTTATTATGATTAATTATTAAGTATTTTCTCAATTCTATGTCGAATTCTTACAGCTATATAAATACGCGTTTAACCACGTAGAAGCATTAAATCAGATAAGAACAAGAAATGAGAACAGGGCGCTCAACTCATTCGGCCACCCCATCTGGTCCAGGTTATAATCTCGATATAAGGTACTTGACATGATTGTATTTTACCTGTAATTGATAGGTTTTTTTTGGTGTTTGTTTTTTTTGGTGAAGGGGGTGGGGGTCTTAAACTTTTTATGTCAGGGGGTTATATACATCATACTAATATTTGTACAATTAAATATACAGCTTAATGTTCGGTCGTTTCTCTTAAATTACGGATGCAACCAAGAAAATGTGTTGGCTGAAATCAATGTCAAGTTCTCACATGGTAAATTAAAGGATCCAAACCCGCGTCGAACCAAACCAATGACTTCAAAATGTCTACTTGTTGCTCGCTACCGGTCACCTAGATAAAAGATTCACCCAGTACTTGTAGTACACGGGTGAAGACCAGCCTTATATAAATACGGGCGAAAATAGCGTTAGTATGGAAGTGAGGCTCCGGTATGTAGCCCCAGTATCAAATGGCTACCAATATTATGCATATAGGCACAGAATTGGTGAAATGGGAGAGAATGCAAAAAAGACAAGATGGCGGCCGCAGAACACCGTCGATTTCACTTTTAAATCTTATTAAACTAGATATTATATTATATTTTTCAACTCAAAGGTAGCGGGTAAATAATAAAACAGATGTAAAGAATAAATGTTGCTTCTTAGATTGTTAAATTAGGCCCTCAATTCTTTTACCCGTTTTTTCGCCAGCTTTTACATAAGGCTGGTTTGCACCCCTACTGCAGCAGTACGGGGTGAATCTTGTATCTGCCGTTCACCCAGCATTACTAGGATAGGGCACGGACCAGTGGAATGAGGGACAGTAATTGAAATTGTCCGTGGTTAATAATCAACGAATGTAATAACAAAAATGATTGCATTGCCAAGTCAAATAACTCCTGAATTTCCATTCCACCCACACACCCCGGTATCACATTCAGTGTTCACGAAGAACGAACTAGATGAACTGCACACCAAAGCCGTCAATTTTGTGAGTGGCCACGGGTGTGACGTCATCAGCTGGCTGTACCGCAACAAATCCCCCAGCTACTTTGAGGAGATCCTCAATGACAAGGATGGCATCATGGAGTGCTACACCAAGGACAACAACGGCGACCCTGCGTCCATCATAAACGGGCAGATTGACGGACTCTTCTTCGCCGCTCACCTTGACACGTGTGGCAAGATCCCGGACACGTCGATATTTGGCGACGAGCGCATCCTCATCTCGGCCAAGGCGGTCTTGGTAGACCGGCCGGTGAGGTTGTACTTTGCAGACTTCTACTGCATCCACCGCTGGCACTACGTCACGATTGTGCTAACTTCGCCCGGCACACACACGGACCAGTTTTGTGAGAGGAACCTCATTGAACTTGACCGCAACCAGAATGAATTCCTCTCAGTCGGGCCCAGAAGAGTGATTCGTGCAGCGAGCCAAGCGCACATTGAGGTCTTCTACACCAACGACCTGAACATAGTCGAATGGGAGGAGAGCGGAGTTGCTCGACGTGAATCCGTGCCTTCATTTGGCCGCATGTCAAGGCCCAGTGGGCTGCCCAAGAAACGAGGGTGTACTGTCTGCAACCTCGATATCACTAAACCATTATCTGGCTACAACTTCCTCGAGTACTCAATGAGGCTCATGCAGTTGAAAGATTGAGCAACACCTGAACTCGTATCAGCACTGGTGCCGACTTATGGCAGTGCGCAATCAAGTTGGCATCATAGTGCGGCCCCAATGGGAAACAGTACCACCAGTGCCATCAATTTTCTAGTATTTAATTTGACACTGCTGTGTTTGAACCTATGACATGTCCATGTTAACAGAAAGCATTACTATATACAGTAAAAACCTCTCTAACTGACCACATCCACACATCGACCACTCCCCTATATCAATTGCTATAAGGATATTTTAACTCCCTAAACCGACCACCTCCCTAAATGGACCATTTAAAGTCTGTCCCATGGTCGATTTAGAGAGATTTAACTGTATATGTAGTTGAAAATATGTACATATTTTTTTTAGAAAAAAAGGAAAATAAAAAATGTTTTAAAGAAAATTCTAGAACCATGCAAACCATATGCCTATTCACTAAATGCATGACGCTTTTTATTTAACTGGAATTGTACACAATTACTACTCCAGCTGATATTTCATTTATGTGCTGCATAAGCATTATACAACTATAATTAATCGGAATCTTTCACACCGTATTATATTCTAACTCGTCTACTATACTGATCTGTTACTAAGTTCTTCAACTATTATGCAACCGGGCTGATTGTGTCGCCCCCCTGCTTTCAAATGATGTAACTTGTCTGGCGGCTCTCACTCACTCTGCCGGCGATTTTTTTGTATCAAACGGGATTTGCATGCAATTACTATTACAACTGATAGTTTCATTTATGTATCAAGGAATTATACAGGACGGCCGGAAGACTGAGTGCTCTGGTGCTGATGAGAGATATTATTCGATGAATAAAATATGTAAAAAAAATTTAAAAAAAGAAAATTATCCGTTCAATAGTTATTTTTAATGTGGCTAAAAACCACCATATTACAGTGACACCCCCCCCCTTATAACGCGCATATGAACTTGAACGATCTCCTTATAGCGGGGTCATATAGCTAGGATGGCCAAGTGATTCGAGTGCTTGTTTACCGAGTGGCAGGTCATGGGGTCGAACTTCGGCCAGTTATTTGTTACATGCTTAAAATGGTTTGATACTTTTGTTAGTTAGCCATTATTACGGTGTACAGGCAACCGTTCAATGGTTATTTTTAATGTGGCTAAAAACCACCATATTACAGTGACACCCCCCCCCTTATAACGCGCATATGAACTTGAACGATCTCCTTATAGCGGGGTCATATAGCTAGGATGGCCAAGTGATTCGAGTGCTTGTTTACCGAGTGGCAGGTCATGGGGTCGAACTTCGGCCAGTTATTTGTTACATGCTTAAAATGGTTTGATACTTTTGTTAGTTAGCCATTATTACGGTGTACAGGCAACCGTTCAATGGTTATTTTTAATGTGGCTAAAAACCACCATATTACAGTGACACCCCCCCCCCCCCTTATAACGCGCATATGAACTTGAACGATCTCCTTATAGCGGGGTCATATAGATAGGATGGCCAAGTGATTCGAGTGCTTGTTTACCGAGTGGCAGGTCATGGGGTCGAACTTCAGCCAGTTATTTGTTACATGCTTAAAGTGGTTTGATACTTTTGTTAGTTAGCTATTATTACGGTGTACAGGCAGGGAGATTACCCCCCCCCCCCCAACTTTAGGGGATGCCAACAAAATAAATCACCCCTGGTTAGCTCAGTCAGGATAATGTGACTGAGTGGGATATCGGGTCATGGTGCTGGCGGCCATGAGTGCACAGTCACAAGTCGGTACCCGTCCTGATATGACCTTTAGATGTTGCTAGGACGTAAAACCCAAACAAAACAAAAGAAACCATCCCATTTTTTATGGTAAAATATAATTAAAATAAAAAATGCTTAGATACAAATTAGCTTCTATGCCTATTCTACAATTGATGAATTTATTATTTATATAAATTAGCGGAGGTCATGTATTGGATGTTATTCAATTCAATTCAATCAAGTTTATTTCAACATCCTCATTATATGCAGCTACAACTTCCATGAAACTTAATTACAGCTGATGCAAGGTTCGAAATAAGAGCTTGTCTCGGGCAAGTGAAAATTCAGACGGACAAGTGAAAATCATACCAGACTTGTCCGGTGGACCAAGTGAAATTCCTTGCTTATTTCTATTACTGTATATATATATATTTTACGTCGGTACTAAGCCTCTGGCTACTCGTGGTCGAGGGAGAAGGAAGCAACATCCGGGTACAGCAATTAGCATATTCCGCTCATAACAGGAGGACATTACGAGCAGTTCAGCAGTTTTTACCAAGTAATACCAAAGAGCCAGAGTAAGTACAGAAACAGAAACTGACATGGAGTGATACGAATGCATATAGCACACACTGATCAACTTTTTGTGTTGCCAAATACCATGTTATCGTAGTTATTCATGAGTTTGTATTTGTTATCCGGTGCCATAGATTTTTTGGAAGCACCTCCATTTTTTATGCCGCCCGTTGCCGAACGGAGAGATGTTTGGCTGGAGCCAATTCATCGTTTAGATTAGTTTTAGGGAATATTAATAGATTTCCCAAGGCTAAGGCATACCTCCGAGTTTCATAGCATTTTCTTTAACTTGTTGGCGTAATAGCCACAGGAGGAAGAAGAGTATGTTACAGAGAGTGTGGGATGGAACAGTACACTGGTCCCTACCCCTCTGTAAAATTTTCCGATATTTGAGATATGGGCTATGGAGAACTATACTATAATAAATTGCAACTTGTCTATAAAATGGTAAACGGTATGTAAAACCAAAGACATATAAGGTATATGTGGTGTTGGTGATCCATTACTAATTAAAGATAGAGATTGTACATCAATATAGATAGAGAGGATCACTTCTTAGCATGTGGGACAGTCTTTTGGAAAGTCTCGTCACATACCCCCCCCCCTCCCCCCCCGAGTGTTATTTGTGGATCACTGCACACCAGACACAACAGGGCACTGTAGCCAGCCATGACTAGGCCTTGGATACAAGATATTGAACCCTGATTGGTGGATAGAAGAATGCTTGTTAGGGATTGGAAGATTGGATCATGTGATCACCACCATCTTGTTTCTACAACTATATAATCAATAAAGAGGGAGTCTAGCTCTCTTACCCTTTCACTCTATCTCTGCTTTCCTTCCTTACCTGTAGTGATTTCCTATATTAACCTATCTACACCACTCCAACTGCCAGCCGTCGACTTTACACCTCGATTGGTTTCGGTTTGGTTCGTCCAGCCATCACACTTTCGACATACAATTTAGCTTATCACGCCTGGATTAAACCGGTGTAAATACGGATTTAATACCCATTAGTGCCAGAGAGCACGTTAAAGCACTGTTCCACGTGTTCAGTTGCTCCTTGAGCGCATTTCTAATAAACCTTTGTGGTTTTTCAGATGACTCGAGATGGCCATGAAGTGGGGTAAGCAGGGTGTACCACACATGTGCGTGAGGGGGACGCGACCCCTGGACTGGATTCGGCCCCATCACGTGACCGTTCGCCCGAACCAGGGATTCCAACGCTGACGACGATATGGTTTGTCTCATACGTGAGCAGCTGCAACACCTGCTCCCAAGTACCCCAAGTAAAGCCTCGGCAAAAACTCCCGCCTCCGCTTCAGAAGAGTCGGAGTGGGAGGACATGTCTGAAGCTCAACAGACTACTGACTCCGAGATCGGCTTCCCATCAAGAAAGAGGAAACGATCCAAGAAAGAATCATCGGATGGGGACGAGTACTATAAGGCTCGTAACAAGGTCAGGAAGGTCAAACGGACTAAGAAGAAATTCAAGTCCAAAAAGAAGAAGAAAAGTAAATCTTCTGAGGATTCCTCCGAGGATCCGACCACCACCGATTCTGAATCGGACACCGAACATACCGGCAAGTATGTTAAGATCAGTGGAAAGGTGGTCAAAAAGATTATGGTCGAGAAGAAGAAGAAAATAAACACCTGTACCTTGATGAGGAAGAACATCAAAGGCCACTTCCACACATTCAAGCCGGCCGAATCACAAAATTGGCAGAACAATTCACGGGGATCAATGGTATCCCCAAGGCGAACATCAAAGAGATGGATGCGGACGTCACCATGAGTGACGACCGCAAGAAGTTCGAGACATGCCTACACACTGTCCACAAAGGGGTTCTTGCGGCTCTGGCAGCGGTCACTCCGATTGCCAACCGCATGATGACCGACAACAAGTTCTCGACCGTGTGCTCGGATATGGACTCAGGGATTGCGCTCCTAACAGCTACGGGCAATCTCCTATCATATAGGCGGTTCGAAAATGTCTTTAAATCAGTAACAACTGATGCGGGGAAAGAAGTCGCCCGCTCAAAGAAAATAGTGGACAACAACGGCAAGGAATATAACCTTTTCCTCGCTCCCAAACCAGTCAAGGGCAAGCCCTTAAACAAAACAAAGATGTTTGGTGGCCAACTACAATACCTGTTCAAACATGTCGAGATGGCGGCCAAGCAATCCAAACACTTGGATTCAAAGAAGGCCGACAACACCACCCGCTACAAGAAAATCCGTTTGGATTTTCGCAGCCGACGGACCGGCCAACGAGGCAACCGGAACCAGTACGGCTGCAACGACAGCAACCGCCCCTTCAGGAGGGAATCAAACCCCCAGAAGCCATTCCCCAGGCCAGCCAATAAATAGAAGTTGCGACACAGACCACTGTAAGCAACTTTCGAGCAGGGAACATTACCAACCATTTACGTGATTGGGAACAAATTACAGACAATCAAACAGTCCTTGATATTGTACGGGGGTCACTATTCCATTCATAGAAAACCCTATCCAAACCAATATACCTTTTCCCTATCGTCTAGACGCAATAGAAAAAGAAGCACTACATGAAGAAGTCATAAAATTTTGTAATAAGGGAATTATTGAACCAGTCCAACATATCGAGGGGGAATATATTTCAAATATATTTTCCAGACCTAAGCCTAATGGCGATGTAAGGATGATTTTAGATTTAACCACACTCAATAAGATAGTAGAATACAAACATTTCAAAATGTTTTCATTAGAAACAGCTCGAGACTTAGTGACACCCAGTTCTTGGCTTGCAAGTGTTGATTTAAAAGATGCATACTACACAATTCCAATATATGAAGCCCACAGAAAATTCCTTAATTTATCTATGAGTTTACTTGTTTGCCAAATCGTTTAGCGTGCGCGCCACGCTTGTTTACAACATTTTTTTAACTGATTTTCTCCGAAATGGCTAAGAAAGGACATGTAATGTTCCCTTACATTGATGATTCTTTCATTTTTGTGCAAACGAAACACGATTGCCAAAGAGCAATAGATGATTTATGTCAGGCATTGCTTCGGGTTGGATTTGACATACATGATACTAAATCTGTACTTATACCGACAAAAAGATTGAAATGTTTAGGCTTCTTTATCGACACAGAGCAAATGACGATTTCATTGACACCTGATAAAATAGATAAATTTTAAACTACAGCATTGAGTTTATTACAGTTAAAATGACCCAAAATACGACAAGTAGCAGTACTTATTGGAATGATGGTAGCTTATGCACCCGACATTTTATATGGTAAAGCACATATTAAATCCCTCGAGATAGACAAAAATTTGGAATTAGTCAAAACCAAAGGCAATTTCGAAGGCCTTATGACCGTCTCGAAAGACGGTTACGATGATATTCAATGGTGGCTAAACCACATTCATCACATACACAATCCAATCAGGATGGGTGAACCAAATACGATAGTTACTACGGATGCCTCTTTAGAAGGCTGGGGCGCACACAGGGATAACCTTGCAACAGGGGGTCGCTGGCTAGATGAGGAAATATCTGATCACATAAATATTTTAGAACTACGAGCGATCTATTTAGGATTGCGGAGTTTAGTGTGAGTGCCTAAATTCAATGTACAAGTGTTAACTGATAACACCACCGCAATGGCCTATATTCATAACATGGGAGTGACAAAGTCCAAGCCATGTAACAAACTAGCAAAGCCAATTTGGAATTGGGCTAAAAAACAACAAGTGTGGCTTACAGTAGCACATATACCAGGTAGTCAGAATACATTAGCAGACACAAAGAGTCGTCATTTCCATGATCATTTAGAATGGTCCTTGAATGATAACATTTTTGACATCATTTGCCAAAAATGGGGAATCCCAGAAGTAGATTTGTTTGCCTCATGTAGAAACAAGAAAATTACTAAAGATGTATCTTGGGATCCAGAACCAGATGCCTGGAAAGTGGATGCTTTCTCTATGATTTGGAATGATAAATTTTATTATATCTTTCCCCCATTCAGGCTAATCAGCAGTGTAGCCAGGGAGATCAGGCTGGACCAAGCACATGCAGTGCTAATAGTGCCAGAGTGGAACACTCAACCCTGGTGAGCGACAGTGGCGTGGGGACCGAAAGACTCTATAAAATTCCCCAGAGGGCCAATAAACTTACAACACCAAGGGCCAGTAACAAAGCAAGGGGATGTATCCATGACACCCCTATTGGCATTCCTTTCTTAAGCAGATATTTGCACAAATTTGGCCTAGATAAAATTACCCAAAATAGACTAATTTTGCATGCATGGATACCAGGAACGGTCAAATTATATTCGAGTTATTTAAAGAAATGGGGCATTTATTGTTTGATAAACAAGTTTTTCTGTCAGCCAAAGTAATTTGACTGGCTGGAATATGTGCTACTGTTAGCCATATATTGTGTTCCTCTGCCCAGTCCCAAATTAGTTTGGCTAGATCGTTACATGGTTTGGAACGGGTCCCTCCCATATTACGTATGTACGCCATGGCTGTTGTATTATCTGTTAATACCCGTACATGATTTTTAGGTAGCTGAACTAGACTACATCATCATGCTGTCCCGGTTGCGATGCGACAAAGACTGCTTTCATTACTTGACTGCCACTCTCCATTTATGGTGTTTTGTGCGGTTGTACATTTCATGAGAGCTGCCTGCAAAAGTGTTGAAGTGCTGCTGGCTTTTGCAAGTTACCAGCGGCACTCTCTCGGGGAGCAAATAGAGGTTTCACACTGACAAGAACATGTCGAGACAGGCGCAAAACTATTTGTCCCTGCAGTGGCTGGTCGGGAGATGTTGGGCGTTCCATACATCAACCGCCCTTAATGCTGCCATAGTGACATGGTTTTCTGTTTAGGGTTTGCTTCCTTACCCTTCGGTTCTGTCAAGAACCTGTACCACAAGGCAGTGGTTTACAACTCTGCAGGGCAGGGGCATCAAACTCCCTGAGGTATTGCAATACCTGCATACCATACAATGGCGTAACACATCAAAAAACACCAATAACTCATTTAAAACTTCACATAAAGGCAAAGCGAACGTACATAAAACATCGTCAAAACCAATACTTACTCGTCTGTATGGTGTCTTTAGGTCAAAACCTGCAGGAGCTACTCAACAAACGTCCTCTCGTTGCGAGTAGATTATGCTAATTGCTGGACCCGGATGTGCTTCTTTCTCCCTGGGCTATGAGTAGCCAGAGGCTTAGTACCGAGGTAAAATATGCATATACAAGGTAGCTTCAAGAACCATACAGCGCATAGCTTGTACAGAATCCAGGTCACAGCAACCAGTGTCATGGGGGTGATGAAAATGCGAAATATTGCGCCTAGAGCGGGAATTGAACCCAAATCTCTTGCATTCCTGGCCAGTGTGCTAACCATTACACCACCTAGGCTCCCTGATGTCACCACTCTATGCACGCCTACCTGTCTATGTGATTCCTTGCCTGAGAGCTCAGTGAAGACTACTACACTATCTTGGCACCAAAGAACATATTCTTGGTGAAAAGTGAAAATATATTTCGTCACTTTGGTTTTTTTAATAGAAATTAACATGTGTCAAACAAAATTCACCTAAAAAGACAACTGTAAATGACCTACCTGTATATAGTGTAGATGGCGAGCACAGCATTGCGCCGCACGTAGGAATGGCGATGCTCCAGACATGCACGGATCGAGGGCATGAGCGGCTCGAGCAGCTCAGCCTCCTTCAGTTTGCACAGGAAGCGCAGCGTCGAGCCGCGGATGAACTCATTTGGATGCTGCAGGTCCTAGAATAGGAACCAACGGAGCGCAATGTAAACAGGCACCAGCAGAGGGCAATGTGAACAGGAACCAGTAGAGGGAAATGGCAATATGAACAGGAACCTGTAGAGGGCAATGTAAACAGGAACCAGCAAAGGGCAATGTGAACAGGAACCAGTAGAGGGAAATGGCAATGTGAACAGGAACCAGTAGAGGGAAATGGCAATGTGAACAGGAACCAGTAGAGGGCAATGTGAACAGGAACCAGCAGAGTGCAATGTGAACAGGAACCAGCAGAGGGCAATGTGAACAGGAACCAGCAGAGGGAAATGGCAAGGTCAACAGGAATCAGTGGAGGGCAATGTAAACAGGAACCAGCAGAGTGCAATGTGAACAGGAACCAGTGGATCGCAATGTAAACAGGAACCAGTAGAAGGCAATGTGAACAGGAACCAGTAGAAGGCAACGTGAACACAAACCAGTACAGGGCAATGTGAACAGGAACCAGCAGAGTGCAATGTGAACAGGAACCAGCAGCGCACAATGTGAACAGGAACCAGCAGAGCGCAATGTAAACAGGAACCAGTAGAAGACAATGTGAACAGGAACCAGTAGAAGGCAATGTAAACAGGAACTAGTAGAGGGCAATGTGAACAGGAAGCAGCAGAGCGCAATGTGAACAGCAACCAGCAGAGCGCAATGTGAACAGGAACCAGCCGAGGGAAATGGCAATGTGAACAGGAACCAACAGAGGGAAATGGCAATGTGAACAGGAACCAGTAGAGGGCAATGTGAACAGGAACCAGCATGTGAAATGGCAATGTGAACAGGAACCAGCAGAGGGCAACATGAACAGGAACCAGTGGAGGGCAATGTGAACAGGAACCAGTAGAGGGCAATGTGAACAGGAACCAGCAGAGGGAAATGGCAATGTGAACAGGAACCAGTGCAGGGCAATGTGAACAGGAACCAGCAGAGGGCAACATGAACAGGAACCAGTGGAGGGCAATGTGAACAGGAACCAGTAGAGGGCAATGTGAACAGGAACCAGCAGAGGGAAATGGCAATGTGAACAGGAACCAGTGGAGGGCAATGTGAATAGGAGTGAGTGGGGAATAAGTGATAATTTGTGGAGCCCATCTGTGTTTGTGTTAATGTGTTTATTTCTTTGAAATAACATACATAAAACATTCAGTGTACACTTCGGCCTCCCACCCACCCTGACATTGAATGTTTGTTGTTGTTTGTTGTTTTACATCCTAGCAATATCTAAAATCATATCAGGACAGGTACCGACTTGTGACAATGAGCACTCATAATGACTTTATAGTGCTGCCCCACTGGGAGACCAGGCCGCCAGTGCCATGACCTGATATCCCACTCACTGTCTCAGTCACATTTTCCTAACACTCAGCCAACCAGTCCTTGTCCTATCCTAATAATGCTGAGCGCCTGGCTAGGAAGCGACAAGTATCAATTTTTAAGTCATTGGTTTGACCCGACCAGGGTTCGAACCCACGATCTACCAGCACGGCAGACAGACGCTCTAACTCATTCGGCCATCCAGTCTGGTACTACATTGAAAGAAGCTAAACTGTTTGATACAATGTTATATGATAGAAAGAAAAAACATTTAAGTCAACAAAATAATTAACTTCTCATTTGTAAATGTATTGTCAATGGGGAAAAAATAATCTAAATCTTCATATTATACAAAACGATGTGATTAAATAAGTTTTACATCCTAGCAATATCCATAGTCCCATCAGGGTGGGTTCATAGGGCAGCTTCAGAGGACTGTCCCATTGACATACCATCACACAATATCCAACTCAGTCACATTATCCTGGCACTGCACCAACTAGTTCTTGCCTTACCACAGTAATAGCAAGTGCTAGACAAGACATTGCCAAGCACCAAGTCATCGGTTTGACTGGGTACGGGATGATTACCATTAAGTTCAACATGGGATTGGTTGGTTGGTTTTTGGTAGTTTTACATCCTGGCAACATCTAAGGTCATATCAGGATGTGTACGAACTGACAGTGCACCCTCATGGTGATTTTATAGTGCTGCCCCACTGGGAAATCAGGCCACTGGCACCATGACCCAATTTCCCATTCAGTCAGAGTATCCTGATACTGAGCTAACCAGTCCTTGCGCTATCCTATTAATGCTGAGAACCAGGCTAGGAGGTGATAAGTATCAAATTTGTATGTCATTGGTTTGACTTGACCGGGAATCGAACTCCCGACCTTCCACATGGGAAGCCTGCGCTCTTCCGATTAGACCCCTGCGTTCGGTTTCTACATGTGAAGCTGGCACGCTACCACCGCCACCTCGTTCACCACACCGTTGCATTTTTTGTTATCTGCACACACACACTTGTGACGCACCTTCCTGTAGGCGTCACAGACGAGAATCATCTCCTGCATCATCTTGCCATCAGGGGTGTACTTGGGCACCACCTCCCAGAAGATCAGAAGCAGCTTCTTGATGGTGTGGTCTTGGTGTGGCATCACAAAGCGGATCACAGTCATCAGCATCATCGGGGACTGCTTCTCTCCGTTCAGAATCGCCTGGATCACCTTCTTCAGTGCTTCGATCTTCATTCGTGAGTCGCCCTTCTCTGTTGAACAAGATTTACAAGTGGAATTGCGTAAGACAGCAGGAAATCATGCTGAAAAATACATGCATTACAGAACAGGGCCCCCAATAAATGGCCGGGTCAGTGACGTCACTAGAATCCATGCGCAAATACCAGACAGGTGTATGCCAAGTACATCACTTCGGAAATACCAACTTAGTGTTCACCCAGTCTATGCCAGGACTATGGTAGGGTACGGATAGATACAAGATTCACCCCGTACTGCTGCAGTAGGGGTGCAAACCAACCCTATGTAAAAGCTGTCGAAAATGCGGGTCAAAGAATTGAGAGCCTAATTTTACAATCTAAGAAGCAACAATTATTCTTTACATATATCTTATTGATAGCCCGCTACCATTGAGTTGAAAAATATAATATAATATCTGGTTTAATAAGATTTAAAAGTGAAATCGACGGCGTTCTGCGGCCGCCATCTTGTCTTCTTGCATTCTCTCCCATTTCACCAAATATGTGCCGATATAAGTAGCCATTTGATACTGGAGCCACAGTTTCTAGTTCATGTTCCATACTAATCCTATTTTCGCCAGTATTTAGACTACGTTGTCCTTCACCCGTGTACTACAAGTACCGGGTGAATCCTTTATCTAGGGTACGGAGTGAGGATGAAGCACACTGCAGCACTACACACAGTTGTACAAACATACAGGAAGTGAGATTTTATGTAATATAAAAAGTTGGCACAATTTCACGGCAACCCAATTCAGAAATAGATTTCAGAAAAGAATCCGTCTAAGTTTGGTCAATAGGAACTACATGTTTATGGGTTTCAAAGCCAAGTTAAAAGTACAGTGCCTATAGACTTATTTCAGTATTTACAAATATGGGTGTATGCATGCGCACCGTGGCTGCAAAACATGTCATGTCTGACAAAACATAATGACAAAAACAAGGCAATCTAGTGCTCAACCCTGATGAATGGCAAATGTCCCTTTGATGAAACTATCGTCATCAGATAGATAAAAATGTTGTCTCTGTATGTACAAATGATGGGAGATGTGAGGAAGAAATTAAGAGAAGGATAACAATAGCCCGAACAACATTCTCCAAAATGTATAGAGTGTTAACATCAAGTAAGATATTAATACATACAAGGAAGCGTATTCTTCAGTGTTATGTGTGGTCTACTCTAATGTATGGGGCTGAGACATGGACAATCTCTAAGAAAATGTACAAACGTTTAGCAGCATTTGAGATGTGGACTTATCGAAGGATGATGAAAATATCATGGACAAAGAAGATCACCAACAAAGAAGTTCTCAGAATTTTTTAAAATAAGAAATGCTTGTTTGCCACTATACAGACAAAGAAACTTATTTATTTTGGCCACATCATTCGTCAGAGTTCAATATACCGACATTGTTGGAAGGGAAGGTGAATGGCAGCAGAGGGAGAGGGAGACCAAGAACATCATGGTTTACAAATATTTCACAGTGGACAAACTTGAATTATTCAGTCTATCAGAACAGCACACCATCGGGACAAGTGGAGAACCATTGACTAGAGGACGGAACTATTGACTGATTGATGTGCAAAGCGATTTGATGTTATATGATGCAATTTTGTAGATATTTGAATTTGTATGATGTGCAAAGTGATCTCCTTCATCTGTCAGCTGGGTCACATGACAAGAATGCAGCATTCTGAACATGTGCTGTTGTTTACATTTACATGATGCAGTCCATGTGCTATTGTTGATCATGTTTTGTGCATTTTTTAACTAACAGTTGCCAGTTATTTATCACAAATTGTGCACATGCATTTAAAAGACAGTTATTCTATCTGACTTTGGGACTTTTCATTAAGAATTTGTGTTGTTTATTTACTCTTTTACTCAGGTAAAATATCCTGCAATTGAAAACCAATAGTTACTGCAACCAAATTGCCCATACCAAATTATCCATGCTGACGTCATGGGAAACACATCTATAGTGAAGGATGGGGGAGGTGGCGGGGCAGACCACCCCACCCCACCCCACCCCACCCCATCTCTGGGTGTATAAACATGCCGAATCGCAGCTTCAGACATTTCCTAGTAGTCCAGTTAAATTAGCTATATTTTCACAGAACCCACCATTAATTGCAACAGAAATGAAACCTGTTGGAATTTGTTTAGTTTGGTACCCCAGATGATATATCAAAAGTCTTATATCAAATCGTTGGAATGGAACAGTATTTTTTTTACGTGTGAAGATAGGATCCCGTAATCACAATGTATGAAAAAGGTGAAGTACAAAAATAGCCATTGCTCTGCCCGTGGTGATGCTATCAACAAAATGCTGGTGTGTATACCTATGTTTTCAGGGTCTGCCTTCCACATGAAGATGTTTTTAAAATGATGTAGGAGTTACTTATGACATATCTAGTGGGTACCCTACTCCTGACCCCCCCTCATGGCCCTTTCCAACATCTTAGGTTTTTAATTTTAGATGAAGTGTGAAAAACAATTGATGTTCCCCAGGTGTCCTTATCAATAGATGGCACCACCTTCTTTTGAAGTGATGCCCAAATTAGAAAAGATAATGATTGTCAATTTTTCAACAATTTCAGAACATGCCAGGCATTATAGAGTAACACCAGTGCTTACTTTTGACCAGCCTTTGTGGAAGGCAATGGCAATTGTTGATGGTGCTTAAGAAATGGGGCGGGGGTTCCACACTCTGGTGAGCTTCCTTGGTAGCATAGGGCACTTGATGGCAGGAACAGGTGTTCAAGAGGGGAGATCAGAATATGCAGCCTTACAATGCACAACTTCAAACTATGGCAAAAAAATTTAACTTTAATACATCAAAGTGTAATTAACCTATTAAATCTTTACTGAACAGAGGCATACCTAGATCCTGACGCAGTTGCATTTCATTGGGTGGTTCCGACTCTGCAGGAATATTAATAAGCGTGTAACACGCCTGTTCCGCAGCCATCGTCATGGTTCGGCCTACAAAATCAAACACAAACTTATTATCAATCAACTTATGGAGTTAAACATTTATCCAAACTATATACACAGTGATAGAAATAAGCACATTTTTTTCACTTGGCCGTCGGAATTTTCACTTGTCCATAGTATATACCTTATATATACATATATATAGTATAGTTATACGAGTCTTACCTTGGTACAGATGATGGATAACTGTTGTTTTACCGAGGTATAAGCCTCGGATAGATGTGGGCTAGGGAGAGGTAAGCACGTCCGGTACCAGCAATCTTAACCTACTTATTGAGGATAAAAATGACTTTCAAACAATGGATACTATTACTTTACCGAAAAGGTACACCAACGGAATAGATGTGGCAGGGTGTGGCGGGAGGGCCCTAGCCCACATCTATCCGAGGCTTATACCTCGGTAAAACAACAGTTATCCATCATCTGTACCAAGGTAAGACTCGTATAACTATACTATTTTACCTCGGTAAACAGCCTCAGGCTAGCCTCAGGCTAGGGAGACCTTTACATAATTCATTTTTATCCTTAATATCATTCTTTCTTATTATTATAACATTCTAAATTTTTGTTCTCACCTATTCTTGTTAGTTGGCGAGAAGACGCTTTGCAACGCCGGTAGGCTTTTCTAGTCGTTTATTATAATGTTTTGCGAACGACTTAGCCGTCTTCCAGCCTGCATGCGCTAGTATTCTTTTCACAGAAATACCAAGCACCCGTGCCTTGGAGACCATGGCTCCTCTAGTTGAGTGGGAAGAGTATTTACTCGTATCCACTCCAGCCAATTTCAACACCGTAATTGTCCATCTGGCAAGTGTGTCTCGTGAAATCGCCTTATGTGGCTTTATAAAGCTCACTAATAGTTGTTGTGATGCACGTAAATCCTTTGTCTTGTATATATAAGCCCGTATGGCCGACACAACACATAATTTCCGATCATTCGGAAAACAGTCTAAGTGAACTGTTGATAAAGGGTCACCTAACGTGTTCGATTTAAGCAATTTTTCTAAATCAAACGTAGCTTGTTCCTTGTCTATTTCTAATCCAGTTAAGGATAAAGCAACAATCGTCTGTCCTCTGTGTCCGGTTACTAACAATAACAGGACCGCGACCTTAAAACCTAACTGTTTTATATCTAACCATGAGTTGTGAGGCCAAGCCTGAAACAACTTAAATACTATAGAAACATCCCAAAACCGACTATACTTTGGTTTTGGAGGATTCCTTTGATAAATTGAACGAAGTAAATAACAAAGAACATAATGTTTTCCAACTGTTTCGCCATCAATTCTAGGTAATATAATTGGTAACGCACACCTCGCCGCATTAATCGATCCAAAGGAAAGTCCTTCATCCTCTAGAGAACGAAGAAACCGAGCTACTTGTGAAATCTTTGGATTTGTTGGCTTAACTTTCATTAACAAACAATGTACACCCCATTTCTTTAAATAGGTTGTATACATTTTGACAGTTCCTGGCCTCCAGGCATCCGATACTATCCTATCCTCAGTAATTCTGTCCAATCCAAATTGCTGTAGCTGCTTCCTTAGAAAAGGAATGCCAATAGGGGCGTCGTTGACACGTCGCCGTGAACCACTAGCGGTCCGTGGTGCGTCAGATTCCCGAGTTTTCTTGGGAATCGTATATGATCTTTTGCCAGTTGTGAAACTGCTGGCAGCCAAGGTTGCGTGTCCCAATCGGGCACCACCAGTATCGCATGTGTCCCTTCCAAGCCGATTTTTCTCACTACTCGGCTGATAATGCTAAATGGTGGGAAAATATAAAAATAATTATTTTCCCAGGTAATAGCAAACGCATCTACTTTCCAAGCATCCGGTTCAGGATGCCAAGAAACATAACAGGGTAACTTGTTATTATTTCGTGATGCAAACAAGTCAACTTCAGGTGTACCCCATTTTTCACAAACGAAGTTAAACAAAGGTGTAGAGAGAGACCACTCTAAATGGTCATGGAAATTTCTACTTTTATAATCTGCAAGTGTATTTTGTGACCCTGGAATATGCGCTACAGTCAGCCAGACTTGTTGAGCCTGTGCCCAGTTCCAAATCAGTTTAGATAACTGATTGCAAGACTTTGATTTAGTTCCACCCATGTTACGAATATATGCCATGGCAGTAGTATTATCAGTTAGCCTGTGATTTATTTATCTTTACTAAACTACGTAAGCCCAGATAAATAGCACGCAATTCTAGTGCATTAATATAGTCTGATTTTTCATCATCAAGCCATCTACCTCCTGTTGTGACCCCATCTCGATGAGCTCCCCAACCTTCTAACGAAGCATCAGTAGTAATTACTGTATTAGGTTCCGCCATGCGGATTGGATTTGGTGAACTTGCTATATGTTGCATCCACCATCCAATATCCTGTAACCCTTCTTGCGAAATAAACATCTTTCGCTCAAAATTGCCTTTAGTTCGTGCCAACGCTAAATTTTTATCTATTTCTAGCGACTTAATATGGGCCTTCCCATATAACACAGCAGGTGCATATGATGTCATTATGCCAATAAGAACAGCAACCTGTCTAATTTTAGGCTTTGATAACTTAATAAGCTGAGTCGCTGTAGTCATAAACTTAATTAGTTTTTGTTCTCTTATCGACACTGTAAGGGACTGTGTATCCAGAATAAACCCTAAACATTTGAGTTGTTTTGTTGGTTTAAACACTGACTTTTGTCGATGTACATAAAACCCCAATTTAGTGAGTAATGCACATAAATCCAAAACTGCATTCACACAACCAATTTGTGTTGATGCTATAATAAAAGAATCATCTATGTATGGAAACATTATGTGACCCTTCCTCGCCATTACCGAGAAAACAGGTTTAAGCAATTTAGTAAATAAACGAGGCGCACAAGCTAAGCCATTCGGCATGCAGGTAAACTCATAGAGTTGGTTATCCCAAATAAATCGAAGAAATTTTCGGTATTGTTCCATTATGGGAAGCGTATAATATGCATCTTGTAAATCAACACTAGCCATCCACGCATCTGGTGTAATCAGATCTCGTGCCGTATCTAGAGAGAACATTTTAAAATGTCGATATTCCACCCTTTTATTAAGGATTGTTAAATCCAGGATCATTCGAACATCACCATTAGGCTTTGGTCTCGAGAAAATGTTTGAAATAAACTGTCCTGAACAGTGTGTCACTTTTTGTATAATTCCTTTCTCAAAGAATTTATGTACCTGTTTAGTTAGTGCCTCTCGTTCAACTGGTTGAATGTTATATGGAAAAGGTATTATACTTTGTACAGGAATTTGTGTAAAGGGAATGTGAACACCCCTAACTATTTTTAAAATTTCTTGGTCACTAGTAATTTTGTGCCACTCAGAAATATGATTACTAATATTACAAGCCACAAAGTTGCTTACAGTTTGTGTGTTTTTAGAGGCTGCAGGGACTTGTAAAGTTTGTGTTTGGACCTCTACTTGGACCCGCCTCTGGGGAAAGGTCTCGACGAGTTGAACCCTCGGCCTATTGGCCGTGCGGTGTTGTCGGTCCAGCCTGGGCGAGCGCCCCGGCCCCGAAACCCTTGACCTAAGCTTGAACTCGGTCTGGTTCCTCTGGTGAACCGTCGTGGACGAAAATCCCCTCGTGACTTTTTGAAACGAGGAGCTTCCTGTTTCTTCTTGCCATCCATGTTTTTGCCACTCTTGGCTGCCGTCTCTACCTCTTTATAGAGGTATTGTAGTTGACCGCCAAACATCTTGGTGTTATCTAAGGGTTTCCCTTTAATCGGCTCTGGAGCAAGATAAAGCGTAAACTCCTTCCCCTCATTATCGGTAACCTTCTTAGAGCGAGCCACTTCCTTGCCAGCATCTGTGCAAACTGACTTGAAGACATTTTCATATCTTCGATACGACAGGTAATTACCTGCCGCCGCTAACACTGCAATGCCTTTGTCCATTGTCTTAGCCAAAGACGAGAACTTATTTTCACTCTGCATCCTATTAGCCACAGGAACAATAGCTGTTAGGGTAGCCAACACTGCCTTATGCACTGTGTGCAACACATCCTCAAACTTCTTACGGTCATCCGTCATATTGACATCCCGATCCATTTCTTTAATGATGGAGTTGGGAACACCCTTTATGCC
This sequence comes from Branchipolynoe longqiensis, assembly GCA_030323885.1. Classification (NCBI taxonomy): domain Eukaryota; kingdom Metazoa; phylum Annelida; class Polychaeta; order Phyllodocida; family Polynoidae; genus Branchipolynoe; species Branchipolynoe longqiensis. Next base: position 47,426,866 of record CM059189.1, read on the forward strand.
TGTTAACTCATCTCCTAACTTGGAGATAACCTCTGCCGGTTTAAACGTGCGGAAATGACCATTCACGGTCTCGCGCATAAGCGTAGTGGTTTTAACCCGCTTAGCCTTTGGCTTCTCCACCTTGTTAGCCACTTTAGTGCCAATGTCCGCATAGACACCTTCATATATGGTGTCTGAGTCTGATTCCGTAGAAGTAGACTCAGTGGACGAATCAGAAGAAGAATATTTCCTCTTCCTCTTCTTCTTTTTGGACTTAGTCTTCCGCTTTTTGCGAAAACCAGTCTCTGCCCGCTCCTTGGTGAATTCATCACACAAAGAAATCACCTGTTTCTTCTTCTTCCTCCGTTTAGGAGAAGGAGGAGGAGGAGCCTTAAGCTCCACCGCTGAGTCTGTGTCCAAGAAATCCTCATACGAATCCTCTTGGACACTCGGCCTACGCCGCTTCCGAGACACGGGCGATTTGGAAGTCAAGATGTGGCTTTCCAACCGTGCAAAGCGAGCCTCCCAATCTGGAGGCGCAGGCACATCAGGCACTGCGTCCTCGTCCGGGTCGGAGAGGATATGCGCCCGGGGCTGTGTCGACGGCCCTGCCGACAACACAGGTGAGGAGTCGTACTCCTCGTCCACTCCACTCGGAACACGCCCCTCGGCTGCTGCTGCACCGCGCTTACTCCGCTTCGTGGCCATCAGGAACTGTAAACAAAGATTTTTGGTCAGTCCTGGTATATATATTTGTCACAATTTGGTTGTTTCAAACTCAATTGGACATCTGGTGGTGTTAGAGAACGTGTTTATACCGTTATAACACAGGCGTAATAAGCTAAATTTGTGCGTGGATTGTGGGTCAACCCCAAATCTTTACGCGGGGTCGGGACCAGTGTATCGGCCCGCCCATCCCTCTGTTCCGCACACTTCTCCCACCTGTGACTACTACGTCAACAAGTTGGAGAAAATGCTACGAAACTCGGAGAAACGCCTGAAAATTTTTTGTCTAGGGGAGTCTATAAAAGAAACCCAGGAGCATCTCCAACATTACTCTCTATTAGAGTACGAGAGAATTTCCACATGAGATAGGGCGAAACCCACATCTCTACCCATAGTCACACGGTGACCCGGGTGTTGACAGAACCGCTAATGACCGGTTTGGTTCCTTCGAGAAACCTACTCGAGTGTTCTATCCTTGGTTGTTTATAACCAAATAACTCGTCCAAAATGGACCAACGAAAGTCTAAACTTTCCATATTGATGCTCTAATGCATCATAATTAAGCTAACCACAGTTTTTATATACTTACTGCGTATTTGCTTGTATGTAGACTAATTTTGCCGGAGCAACCCAACGACACGTTATCCAGTCGTGAGTTGTATATGCTAATTGCTGGTACCGGACGTGCTTACCTCTCCCTAGCCTGAGGCTGTTTACCGAGGTAAAATAATATATATACAGTAAAGCCTCTCTAAATCGACCGACCTTGGGACCAACTTTAAGTGGTCCATTTAGGGACATGGTCAGTTTAGGGAGTTAGAATATGGTTACAATGGTATTGTTGGGACCCAAATAAAGCGATCGATATAGGGGAGTGGTCGATCTGTGGAGGTTGATAACGGATCTAACAATCAACGGACAATTCAGAATACAAAAAGAACTATAATGAACAGCAACGGACGTGTAATGGATATGTAACGGATGGGGAACGGACGGTAACGGAAAATAACCGCATAGGTCAGTTCGGCGCAATCCATTACAAGTTTTGAGCATGCACAAAACTTGTAACGGATCGGGCCGGATATCAACGGACACAAACCGGACTTCGCCGGATATCAACAGACTTTGTTCGGTTTCTTTCCATTTCCCGAATCCGGCGAGGTGTGACAAGGCCTTTAGAGAAGTTTTACTATATATATATATATATAATATATATATATATAGGCAGTATTTCTATCACTGACAGTGATAGAAATAAGCAAAATAATGGACAAGTGACATGTAATTATCACTTGTCCGTCTGAATTATTTCGAACGCTGGTACATATATGGGTCGTTCTCAGAAACTGTGCACCACTTTTATGTCATGAATGGAAACTAAAGTGAAAATATGCCAAATAGTAGAATCCATATTCATATGAAGGTTTATGTTGTGAATATATGTCAGAGTTGAAATTTGTTTGTCACTGTTTAATTTTGATCTTATTCAAATTGAGAAAACTTAAAATCAACTGTGTAACATCCATCCATAACATCATTTTACCACATGCAACAAATTCAAACAAGATTTTATTGATTACAGTTAAGCCAAAATAATTGTTTCTTACAAGAAAAAAGTTGGGGAAAAAAGTAGATGTGTGGTGTCAATATACAAATTTTCATGTTTTCAAAATCAAATAAGCATATTTTGGCTACATTTTGTGGGATAGATTAAAAAAGCATGTAGTATTGCTAACATACTTAATACAGTCAACAATAATTATTTGACTTAGTACCCCCTGAAAAGAAGACAAAATCATTAACAATGTCATGTGGAAGCTAAAAATGTGGTACACAGTTTCTGAGAATGTTTGTTTGTTTGTTTGTTTGTTGTTGTTTTACATCCTAGCAACATCTAAGGTCATATCAGGACGGGTACCGACTTGTGACAGTGCACACTCATGGCGACTTTATAGTGCTGTCCCACTGGGAAACCAGGCCGCCGGCACCATGACCTGGTATCCCACTCAGTCACATTATCCTGACACTGAGCACACCAGTCCTTGCCATATCCTAATAATGCCGAGCGCCTGGCTAGGAAGCGACAAGTATCAATTTTAAAGTCATTGGTTTGACTCGACCAGGACTCGAACCCACGACCCCACGATCTACCAGCACGGGAGACGGATACTCTAACCCATGCGGCCATCCCGTCTGGTCTTCTGAGAATGACCCATATATGGGTTGTTCTCAGAAACTGTTTAGCACTTGGGGTAGTCTATTTGAAATCTGTATTTCGAAGCAACCGTTCATTGCGATGTCAATAATTTGATTTCATGTTGTAGCCAATTGATGTGAGAGATAATAAAGATAAAATTGAGTGCTAGTATTGTGTATTATGTACGTTATTGGGATGAATCATTGATGTGACTGAATCAGTAGCGAATTATGCCACCAATTTGTGACATTGTCAACACAATTGAAAATAAAGTGTCACAAACTTAATGAAAACCCCTGAACAACAAGACATTTCATTGCAAATGGTCATATTCAACATCCTCTTTAGTTGGAGAAATTTTTTTTTTAGTATAAAAATAAGGAAATAATTGACCATTTCTGGAGTCATTAGCAGAGAAACATTTCGATTCCACTTGCCCACACTGTGAAACTACCCGTCAAGCATTGAGTATTATAAACACAACACAGGAATTACTTTCACTATTTAACCCATGCCACATTGACCTGATTATGGTAACTAAGTTAGAGTTAAATCCTGAAGTTGCCTCTGAACAGTGAAATTTGAGCTCAATGTCTGTGTAAAATAGTTGATTCCCATTTGGAATGTTACCATGCTAATTCAAAATCACACCATCAAGTTAATTCAGAATAGAAGATTGCCCTATGTTTATGTGAATCACTATGCACAAATTGCGGGAAAGGCAAATGAGCAAGAGTGAGCAGTTAATCATGTCTGTTATTTGGTCAAAGTGTGATTTTCTATTTCGTTTCTTCTGTGTTACATGTTTGTATGTTAATAGGTACTCCAAACTGATTTTATTTCTTTACATGAAGTTAATTTGCAAATGGTTCAGTTAATATTTAAAGCATTTTGAGTTTTTTGTACTGATGTCACGGTTTTGGTACAGTTTCTGAGAACAACCCATACAGCTATTTACCAACAAAATCACTTCCTAAATATATTAAAGCAGTAGGCTATAGTACCGCAAAGAAAAGAACTGCTGAGGACCATAGGAAGACCAACAACACGTTAAAGCACCATTTCTCGTTTGACCACGTTGGAAGACAAGTAGATAAAAGATTCACCCCGTACTTGTAGTATAGGGGTGAACACTAACTCTATCAAAAAGAACTGGCGAAAACTGCTTTAGTATGGAACCGGAAGTGGAAACCCTTGTTCAAGTATCCAATGAGATAAGGACAAAAATGTGCAAGAGTGTTGGGACCTGTTTAAAAATGTGTTATCAGGTGCTATCAAAAGGCACATACCACTAAGAAAATTCATAACCAGGAAACAACCTCCTTTGTACTCAAGGGATATTACCACTGCCAGAAAATTGAAAAACAAAACATGGAATGTCTACTTCAATAATAAGACATTGGAAAAAATACAGTATCGCTAGGAATGCCGCAAATGACATTGTTAGTGGACACAAAGAGACTTCTGAGGACAAAATTGTCCAAGACATTAAAAATAAGCCAAAAAATGTCTGGAGTTATGCTTCACATAATAAAAAAATGGCAATGGCATATTTGTATTATGCTTCACATAAATAAATAAAATGGCAATGGCATACCAACTCTAGCCAATAGTGACGACGAACAAATCGTAGACGACGAAGGCAAAGCTGAACTACTCAATGAGTTCTTCGTCAGTGTTTACCAATGAAAATACGGATAATATCCCACCCTCTCCAGATTCAGGAGTCACAGAATTCATCAGTGACATTGATATAACACACGATAAAGTAGAAAAATTAATTGAAAAACTAAATGTCTCCAAGGCACCTGGGCCAGATGGGATCCATGCAAAAATCATCAAAGAGTGTTCTGAGCAAATTGAACCTATTTTGACATCTCTATTCCGTAAAAGCCTAATTGAAAGGAAAATACTCAAACAATGGAAAGATGCTGATGTCAAACCCCTGCATAAAAAGGGACCAAAACACCTGGCATCAAATTATAGACCCATGAGTTTAACCTCCCTATTCTGTAAAATGCTAGAAAGCATAATCCGAGATCGTGTAGTAGAACACTTGGAAAAACTAGGATTGATATCTCCAGACCAACACTGCCTGACACAACTACTAGAAGTGATGGAAATTTGGACTGACTGGCTGGATCATGGCCTGGCATGGGACACCATCTATTTGGACTTCTCCAAAGCCTTTGATAGTCAGTATGATAAGATGGGGACTTTTATCTGACTCCATCTGAGATTATCACAGACATTTTGCTTGATGATCTTTGTTTACAAACATGGACAAAGCGATATATATCATTGAAGTGTCTCTCTATATGTGCTTAATGGGAAATAAGTTTTATGTATAGCCAGAAGTGATGGAAAAAGGACCAGTTCGGGTGAATATACCGTTCTGTGACGCTAATTACAACAATGTGCAACAACTGAACATGTTGGTTGCATGTTGAATGTACACCGCTTAGGTTTTTGACTGCTTCTAATATCAAACCACAGTACAATTTTTAAGTGCCAAGTAGATTGCTGTTGCGTCATTTTTAATAACCAGGTATCAATGACAATTAGGTTAAGAGGATGAAGTGACATTATAGAATTACTGTCATACTGTATATAATATTGAAAGTGGTCACGTGTAAGTTGTAGTATTACTGAGATTCTTATGAATCTACGAATTATATTGTGAGTAATGTATGAATTCCAAGATTAAGCAGTTCCTTAGAGTTATGTAAATGTTACTGTTAGAATTCCAGGATTAAGCGTGATCTTTAAAGCTTTATACCAGACTTACTTGTAAGTTGTAGTATCACTGAGATTCTTAAGAATCTATGAATTATGTTGTAAGTAATGTGTGAATTCCAGGATTAAGTGTGGTCTTTAGAGTTTTAGTAGTTGTTTTAAATTATAGTATGTAAATAATGTTTGAATTTACGGTTTGCCATGGAAACTCACATTTTCTTTCTTTTTTATACCAGCTTTGATAAGCTGAGATGATTTCCCATAGAAAGAAGAACCTTGGTATCAAGTTTGATCAGGATTAAACCATTAATAAAGAAACTGCAGTTGTCATATTGTAGGTGGGCATGATTGTATTACGGTTGTCATGGAAACCTACATTTTTCTGTGAACTATTTTTTTCATATATCAGTTTTGATAAGCTATGGTGATTTGCCATACCAACAAGAACCTTGATGTGAAATTTCATCAGTATCTGACCATTATTTTTTAAAAGCTACAGTTGACTCATATTGTAGGTGGGAGTGGTTGTATTATGGTTGCCATGGAAACCTACATTTTACTGTGATCTAAATTTTTGGGATCAGTTTTGATAAGCTGGGGTGATTTGCCATGCAAAGAAGAACCTTGGTGTGAAGTTTGATCAGGATCTGACCATTAATAAAGAAACTACAAAGAAATGTTATAATTAGTCTATTTAACACTCCTTAAAGTTGCATAGTCCGATGCTTTTGAGTTTTTGCTATTTTCTGAGATAAATATATTATACTAATCATTATAATCTACTTTACTTTAGTTTGAAGTAACATTAATTTTAAATGGCTAAGTTTGGAGCTATTTGATGTCAACACATGCCAAAATAATTTTGGCAAGCACACCAAAACTCTGACACCATAGACTTCAGTAGTAAAGGTTTCGATTAATTGACTTATTATGCCCCTCTATGCAGCAACAAATGCTTAATAAGTGCACCAGTGTCTAAGTTGAATATATAGAATCAAATCTAGATAAGTGTTTTGGTTTTGAAAATGTGATGTTTTCATCGGACTATGCATCTTTAATAAGGCACTTCTCTAATGGTGCTGTCACATTATGGCGCATCATGCAAACGTACGTTGATGTATGTGAGTTATTGCCGCTACGTCGGGATACATCGCTATGCGTTACGCATGCATTAGGCGCTCGTTGGTATACATCAATGTACGTCGACTTTCGTCCAGATACGGCGTCGCACGTCAGTAAAGTTTTGTGCATGCACAAAACTTTCGATGTACGACAACGTTTGGATTTTAGTCCGCCATACGTTATGTATGCGTTAGACGTATGTCAATGTATGTTAGTCAAACGTTGTTCACTACGTTGCACTATGTTGACCTACTTTTAAAGGCAGTGGGAACATAGAGTCCGCGTACTGACAACGTATGGATAACGTTCGTTTAGCGTTTCCCCAGCGTGCTTTGACGTATGCCGCGTAGTTCTGGCGATCGAATAACGTATATAATGTTCACCGGCGTTCTGTGAACGTACCGTAAGCGTAATTCAAGCATTTTTCGCCAGGAGGCACATTAGCGATACGTTGGTCATACGCTGTGTATACGGTATGTATACGTCAAACTTTGCCCCCCATGCCAAAAAGTTTGACGGTTCTCGACTTAAAAAAAGTGATTTTACGCGTTGGCAGCAGGGCAAAAATTGGTTAGTTCAGTGTCCGGATAATGTGACTCGCTAACTGTCTGAGTCACAGACACAGTGAGTGAGTTGGATATTGGGTCATGGACATAGACCGCTGGCACCATGTCATGGTGCCAGCGGCCTGACTTCCCAGAGGGGCAGCACTATACCTAGATAAAGGATTCACCCGGTACTCGCAGTACACGGGTGAAGACCAGCCTTAAGCGAGCATTCCTTACACGCGGTATGCGAATGCGACAAAAAATCGAAACACCTTGAAGGCTATGGGCTACATTCCTTACATGCGGTATGCGGCATGCGAATGCATTTTCCGATCGGTCCATGTAGCGATCGGTGCGGAATGCGGTATGCGGCATGCAGGGTGCGAATAGAAACCTGAGTCTGATGTGTCCATTAGTTTAACACCAGGAGAGGCGACTGAGCATTACGGAACGGTCTCACACAGGGGTGAGGAGGGGAAACACATGGTGAGCTGGGCACCCGGGAGACATACGGTTAGGGGAAAGCTAAAAATGCTACCATATGCACAGAAATATGAATACTTATCTATAATTTGGTTATAATAAAGGTAGGAACCCCCATGTGACGTACAAAAAGGTACATAGAATGCAATATTTGGTCATATACAGAGCAGTATGGAGAATAATTGTAAATTTTTATTTTTAAAATATAGCCAGTCGTGTGCCACATACTGCGTGTAAGGAATCATGCCATTCGCATACCGCATGCCGCATGTAAGGAATGCCCGCTTTATATAAAAATGGTCGAAAAATCGGGCTAATGAACTGAGTCTTTATGAGAGCCTAATTTCACAATCTAAGAAGCAACATGTATTCTTCATATTTCCCCACTACCTTTGAGTTGAAAAATATAATAAAATATCTAGTTTAATAAGATTTAAAAGTGAAATCGACAGCGTTCTAGCGCCGCCATCTTGTCTTTTTGCATTCTCGCCCATTTCACCAACTCTGTGCCTATATTATATGTAGCCATTTGATCCTGGAACCACAGTTTCTAGTTCCTGTCCCATACTAAAGCTATTTTCACCCGTATATACACTACGTTGTCGTTCACCCGTGTACTACAAGGGTGAATCTTTTAGCTACACTATACCTAGGTATGTGCATGTCCGTGTGCTATGTGACGGCCGTTTTCTGCCAAATATCTGTTCCCGGAAAAATTGTTCTGTTAACAGAGGGGTCCCCCAAAATGCTTGCTTTTCAGTGCCTCTTAGGGGGTATCCCCATGAATTTCAGTCTATGATGTAGATAAAATGTCCATCTACAACCTCATGTTTACAATTTGCAAATCCGTTCACATTTTCTGTGTCTGTGCACATTCAGAAGATTTGACTTGATTTCAACACTCAAACTCCACCTTCTATATATCTTGGGTAGCTTTAAAAGGTATATGGACATTTAAATCTGCTATTAATTGACCATTGTGTGAAGTTTCATGACGCTGTAAGGTCAAAAAGGTACTTTGCTAGGTCCCCAAAGTTTCAGTGTTATAAGATCAATCATATCAATGACAACCAAAAATCCACAAATATGTCACTAATGTGTGCATTTAATTTTATTCTAACGGGTGGAATCGACAGATGAGATAGGCATCTACTTACACTGAAAATTTCATTTAGATATCTCGATTATTTAGGAAGTTAGAACAAAAAATGACTAAATTATTAAATATATATGTTTTGGGTCACACACTTGTAATGCTAAAACATTAAAACAAAGGAAGAAAACTTAACGTTTCATGGATATATATATGATAGTTATACTAGACTTACTTGTAAGTTGATGTATTAAGGAGATTCTTATGAATCTACCAATACACAGGTAAGGATGAAAGTAGTTACAATGGACCAATGGATATATATATATACTCATTAAACAATGAGAAATTTCTATAACCTCCTTCTAAATCACTAATGTATTCATTTAGTTTATTTTAATCGAGTATATCCTCCAAGTCACTCATATTTTAATTGGTGAAATCAACAGAGCAGCTAGGGATCTACTTACACCAAAAGTTTCAGTGAGATATATATAGATTATTAAGCGAGTTAAAACAAATATTGACTAAATATCTAGATTTTGGGTCACACACTTGTAATGCTAAAGCATTAAAATAATGGCAGGAAATTACCCCTCATTACCGAAATTGAAATAGCTCTAGCACGCTTAATAATCAACCGATTGACACAATTGTTGGATTTTCTTGTATGGTTTTCAAAGCCCTTTCCAACAATGCCATTCATTTTCAGATAGGTTTGGTTTGAAAATTTTGTCCACATTGCTACTATACCATGTCCAGGAGTTAGGTACGCGCGCCAAACTCGCCGATCGCCTTAATAGCAGGCGCCATTTTCCTGTGATGCCGATCTCCGTTTTCTATTGGTCGACCCAATTACATCATTCCAAATAACTGCCTTCTGATTGGCTAGAAATATGTTTTTGCATATGTAATGAGCATGATGTCATAGAGGATTTCCCGATCTATTGCCTCGTGTTAATTTTTTTCTGAATGACAGTTTATTTCCGGTAGGGGAAGAATTTCCCCCAACTGAGCAGATTTTGTACAGTATTCATGACCAAAATTCTACATCAAAGCAGGTATGGTCCCTAATTAAAATATATAGTTCCCATTCTATATATGTATTTATTGTTGTATCTATGAAATACCAGGAGGAAATAAGCACGAGAAATGCATTAACAAGCTCGCAGACATTTTTTTTTTTTAACAAAGCATGCCAAATGGGAAAAACAAAATGGTGACTAAAGAAATTCTGCAAATTGCACACAAATGTAATCATCACCAAAATTCCACACCAAAGCAGGTTTGGTCCCTAATTATAACATAGTTCCCATTCTATATGTATTTATTGACGTATCTGTGAAATACCATGAGGAAATTTGCAAGAGAAATGTAGTAACGAGCTCGAGGAAAGTTTTTTTTAGCAAATGGTGACTCAAGAAATACAAAAAATATGGCATTAACCTAATAATTATTATGTTTGATCATTATTAATAATTATTTCCAGGCTGTTCAATGGTGTTTTTTGTGATTGATCTAGATAGAGAATTCTTCTGGCGTTCAGAGACTTAGATTTTGTGAATTTGTTGAGAAATAAGAAAGTTACAGCATTTTCCCTAACAACACAGTATGTTTTGATCACACCTTCTTCATTTGGTTTAACTTACGGTTAATTGTGAGGACATAATTTGGCTAATTAAAAATAATGAAAAAATCATAACTTCTTTATTTCTCAATGGATTGCAATGATCTAAGTGTCATTTTCTGTGTCTCTTCATCCTCTTTCAAATGAATTGGAGGATTTTGATTTTTTGACTCACATACAAGGTCTACATGAGTGGGCACTGCCACTGTCACAATTCGGTACCCATTCTGATATGACCATAGATGTTGCCAGGACGTAAAACTCCAAAAACCAACCGATCAATAGAATAGTGTCAATGAAATACGTGTAGACTGTAGTACGGTGTAGAGTCAGAAAGAACCACTTATCAATAATAATACAATATCATCCACTGTGTCTGTGGCACTGACAACCATCATAAATAACATTAATGATTAAACATAGCAAGGAATTCGGTACATGAAGATGATAAACCGAAACGTTGAAGTTGGAAAATTTGTCGCAATAGTGATATATGACTAAAGAAGCAACCATATATAACTTACACTCTTTATATATTAATTACCTACCGTTTAACTTATATTTTCTTCTCGTTAGCTTTCTGAAATTCAGACGGGATACTCAATTCTCGTGGACGTGGCTTTGTCTCGTTATTTCTCGCGTGAGTAGGCGGCCCTCGGGCTACACTACTATGAGATCTGGATCGTGTGCCACTAGCCAGAGCGTTATATTTTGAGACTGAAAAGCAAAATCGAGCAGTGTGAAACCGGTTCGAACGTACGGAGAAGGGTCCACAGCGACGAAAGGATGAAAAACGAGTTCCCACTGGGGAATATCGAGCATACCCTTGCAGGATGAGTTTCCCATTCATTAAGTAGTGATATTGTGTGATTTAAACAGAAATCAATGTAGATCAATTTCAAATATACTTCAAACAATTTAATCTGTGCAAAAGATACATAAATATGTGATAATGTCTGAAAAATAAACTAGACAAATACACTGCTAGCTCTGTGGAGGTCTAGCCTGGTCCCCTGGCATTCATTTGCATGGGCAGAGGCACAGGAGTTTTCATCTATTATCACTCAGTTTCCAACCTGGTCCCCTAGCCTTTGTACCGGAAACAAGTTTAAACGAGCTCAAACGAGTTCAACCGTGGCTGGCTGGGTCGCACCGTGGCTGGTTGGGTGGCTCGGTAGAGCCACCCAATAAGCTGAATATGCTTATGAACGTACGAGCACCCTCGTCCATTGGCCTTTTTTCATAGATGGCGCCCCATTAGCATGGTCCCCTGCCCTTTGTTTCAACAGGGGTCGCCACTGTGCTCGTTTCAAAGGCCACTGAGTTTTCTGACTTCACCTATTTTTTTGCGCCAATCAAAACAATGTCATTAGCAATATGCCCTCTTTAAGCATTGCATGCACAGAGAAAGTAATTTATAATACAATATATATTACTCGATTATGTTGCAAATATGTCAAGGAATTATTCTGGATTCTGGTTTCATTCAGAATATATTGTGAAAGTGATATTTAATGAGTTGATCTGAGTCCAACTTGAACTTGTATACTTTGATTTCTTCTTGGAAAAAAATCCACTCCACTTCACACACAGTGTCATCTTGTATTACAAATCATATACATTATTTAAACAATGCAATAGACATTTTAACACTGGGGAAGCAATCGACTACATCACCGTTCCAGCGCATGCTAATACACTGGGTGCAGCACATGCTAATACACTGGGTGCAGCTATGAAATGTGCTGCTAGTTTCAGCTCATCTCAGCTCTTGTTTGAAACATAGAATACCAACTAAAAATATATATATAATAAATTAAGATATTAATCTTTTATCCAGCATTAATGTTTTTATTTATATCCTATGGTTAATGACATATGTAGAACTAGAAAATTAGTATGGTTAATCAGACATTGGCTATATATTTCCCTGAAACAAGTGTATGTTGACACATTTGGCATTTTAATGTTTAGAACAAGAATTAATAATGGTGACGTGAATATCACTGATTGTTTTGTGTGGCCCCGACCCTGTTTTTGAGTCAATGTATTGAGTGGGACGCTGGGAGGTTGGCGACCTTTTGGTAGTAAAGGGGTTGGCGGCGAACCCTGGCTCTCGTGTGACTGGGGTATTAGTCATGCATCAGTCAGTAGGCCTACCTGACGGCTGTTAAACAACCCTAGGTCCTATATAGAAAATGTCGTCAGCTGAGAATTATCCAGGCCTATGTCCACATTCATAAAAAATATATATATTGTATGGTACATAAAACCCATATCCGAGTTGATAAGCTTTATTTCCCAAACCCACAGCTCAATATACAGAGTAAGTGAGTGTCTTGGGAGGTTTATGTATTGATCTGTCAATTGGGGACATCAAGCTTATCAACTCTGAGATGGGTTTTATGTATACATATCATCTTTTCCTGAAAGTGGACATATAGGCCTAGTTAATTCTTAGCTGACCATGTGTCGGGACAGTTGGGTTATGGAAATAACCACATGAATTTGCAATCTAATATTCCAATTATATGGTTAAATACTCATCTATTGTAGCCCTTTACTTTTGGGGTTAATAAGTTATTAAATTATTTAGATTAATTGAGCTTTTTGTGGCTGCCATCGTGTTTTTTCTGGGTCATTTTCATTCCCTCCCAATTCCTAAATACTACGCTAATACTGCCCTTGCTCGGATTCAGATTTAAATTTAGACTAGGTTGTCATTCACCCTTACTCTGGGTAGAGGTAAATCGTTTATCTTCTCGATTGTGTTAGGTTGGTAATTTTATACAGAAACTAGTGGAGAAAAACGCATTATCAATGTATTTATTTCCTTATAGACATAGTTTGTGACAATTATCACAGTTTATTCACCACTTATTAACCCATTAACAAAGCTCAACAAGTTTGGATGCTCATCTATATTTACATACTTCAAGGAGCATCCAAACTAGTATACTACACATTTGTATGCTCACTCAATTAAAATTTAAAAAGGTAGTCCAATGAAGCATCACATTTTCAAAACCAAAGCAATTATCTAGATTTGATTCTCCATATCTAACTTAGGATATTAATGCATTTACTAAGAATTTGTTCCCACAGAGAAAGCAACACTGACTCAATTAAATAGAACCTGTTACTATAGAAGCCTATGGTGTCAGCGTTTTTTTTTTGGCAAGCTTGTCAAAATAAATTTTACATGTTTGAACTTCAAATATCTCAAAAGTTAGATATTTAAAATAAGTCACTTCAAATCAAAGTAAGGTATATTATAACGATCAATTTACGATATTTGTCTCAGAAAAATGAGAAACTCAAAACCATCGGACTATGCAATTTTAAACAAACCAAAAAGTCTTTTTAAGACGCTCGAAATAATATCAGAGATATATAAGAGAGGAGGGGTCCATTGCT